>QLPL01000001.1:0-600000 GCA_003314315.1 Annulohypoxylon stygium
CTTTATGATGAGCCATGATGAGTTGCAAGGCAACTCATCACAGCTCATCAGGATAATTCATAGGAAGGAAGGATATCTATATAAACATGGCAGGCTCTCATGTATCTAGTCATTCATTCAGCTCACCAGCTATCAATCTAAGTCTATTACTTCAACCGCACCGAATTAATAGAGAGAGGACTCCAAGCCTCTCTTACGAACAGACTACCTTTTGATCTGATCTCTACGAGTACTGCTAACAAACAAGGAAACCCACGAAGCACCCCGTATACCTAAGTACCTAGGTATAGGTTCGTAATACTATCATCCCATTTCTGCCTAACATCACGCAATGAAATCTAACTACCAAGCATCAGTGTGGGCTGGGCGATAATCCGCTGATGGTCCTGCCGCTTCTCCAAGAATAACCTCGATTGCGATGCGAGGTTACAAATATCGGTTGGCTCACAAGTAAACCTCCTCTATGTTCTCTTCGTTCTCTCCCTGAAGCTTAAGCGCGACGCAGCGACGGCGACAGCGTAACTCTAGATCTACTGAGGCGATGACGTTTGCTCAAACCTCCACGTAGTTGCCCAAGTGTTCACCTGGTCATCTTTAGTGGTACTTCCACCACTCTGCTTGTATGGAATCAATTTCAATGGTTTCGTCGATGGCTGGTCGTCTGCATGCACCGGAATCAATTTGAACAGGATGTCACTAGTGTCTGAGTACTTTGAGTTCGTATAGGCGATGGACCGATGCAGTCCATCAGGGTAGCCATCGTAGAACTTGACTCTAGTGAGACCTCTGTCCTCCCAGTAGGCATGCATCTCCAGTGGTCCTAATGGCTTCTTTCCATCAGACGCCACGAACCGAAATGAGCGCACCTTCACTGAGTTATCGCCCGCTGGCGTGTGAAGAGAGACCTCCCTAACAAAATAAGGGTGAATACTGAGGAAGTTCTTGTTTGAACTTTGAGACTGGTCGTAGATGTTGAACCAGCGCCCGTCAGTGAGATAGTTTCCAGGGTCCGCATACGAACTCTTAAGTTGACGTAGGACTGCCGGGTATAATTTATCGTATAAGGTGTTGCGGAAGGTGTCAACCCGTTCTTGTGCCTCCTGACGGAACGCTTCTGCATCAACTTGAGCTATTCTATGGTGTTAGCTATGTATCCTGATTCGTATCTGTACATAAATTAAGAATGATGTCTTGGGAAAAGAAAAGGGCAAGGATTTGCTAAGGGGACACAGGTGAAATAGAAGAGAATGACATGGCACAAACAAGAAATGGAAGTTGATATCGTGGCTGAATAGAAATCACGAGAAGCCCATAAAAATATCAACATGGACTCACTTGATGCGATATACATGGATAGTTCCATTCCATGGTGCAGCCGAGCCGCGACTGCGGCGATGTTGGTATCGAGTTCAGTGATGTAGTCTTCGACGTGGTACGAGGTATTGTTTTGGTCAGACAACTTCTTGTACGCCTCGCTCTCCCAGTACTTGAGCAACCCTTCTGTCGCTATTGGGGATTTATCCTTCATTAGAACATTAAAGAGCAAAAAGGTCTGATAGCGGATGCCGTCAGATTCACTCTTTAGAGCAACTATAACATTATTGTACGCCTCGCGGTGTGCTTCGTTGTCTTCGCTGCAATGAAATCAAGCAAACCACTTGTTAGCATGATATTGGTAAAGTTGATCGTAAATTCGACTGATAAGACTAGCTGCTTATACAGATCGATATTTCTATTTTCCTCTTAGGGATTCACTCACGCTTTCAAATCATCTATGGTCTTCTGAACCCGCTCTACCTAGTAGTAGATCTTAGTCATGGGACCCCATAGCTTGTTTTGGTAGTCGAGTGTCTTGATTAGGGTCTCAAGTCTATCGAAACCGCCAATAATTGCATCAATGACAGTAGTATCAGGCTTGTAGAATAACCCTTTGATTTGATCGAATATTTCACCAGCGGCGAACTTGATAATAGAGTTGATGATAGCAGTCGACATCTTTTCGTCTTTTTTCCCTCCTGTCATAACACTGGATGCGTGTGTGTGTGATAAAGAGAGAGGAAAAGAAGACGGGTGATGTGGTACGATCTTATAACAATGCTTTCGGAAGACAGGTTCTTATGAAAGGCCTCTGGTTGCCTCGGAACCCAGACGTCATGTATGTAAATACGAGGACACGTAGAGCCGTCAAGGAAAGTGTATGCAATCATTACGGCGGCAGCAAGAAGAAGCCGACATGTTACGTCTTGTAATCCGTCTTCCCATTGGTCGGCGGGTTGTCGGCATCATGCATTACATGACATAAGCTGGAAAAGGCCTAAGACGAAGCCGATAATGATTCTTCAGCTCTTCTACGTGATGCAGCTACAGGGTTGCGATTTAATAAGACCAAGACCGAAAATGTGATGCCATCTCAACCGCGCAGTTCCATCGCGCTCCTGTTGTAGTCACCTGAGGTAATCATGTCGGTATGGCAAATAGTTCAGCTTCCTAAAGAAAGCTTAGTTGCATCTTGGTCCATTATAATTCAGCGATGTGGCGAGAGCCGCATTGAGCTGATAGCTGAACGCTACACTTACGGCAGTGACTTACGGTCTCCTGCATATGATCGTCATCGGACCGGCCCGCACAGTCAGATGGACCCTCTATTTGCTATTCGCAATCGAGATTAGTCTAGTGGGCACCTATTATGGAATTCAAACCTCTTGGACGTATTTACATCTTTGTCATTAGATTACCGTTGCTAAGTCTCTATATTAATTAGCAATTGCTTCGGTTTGTTTCGTTATGGATAACGTCAATAATGCATGAATACTGGTACCTAAGTTGGTAGGTACTTGGCTTTATTATCCACCTTTCCAGCAATATCTCAAGGGCTTTTCTTATAGCTGTAGAACAGAAGGTACGTAACGACAGTAAGGTATCTGATTGGGAGAGAGAATATCCAATCTAAAAGAAACCTGGTAGATACTCAGATTAGTATGGGGGCTTGTGGAGAGTCTGAGCCTATCTGTGTAGCTGAAGTGGGTCCGGTTGTCATGAAAAATTTGACACTAGGTACCTTTCATTCCTCCCACATCAAGTCACTCGGAGAGCACATCAGAGCCAGTAGAGTTTAACAATCGCTTCGCTCAATACAACATTCCGCTGTTGTGTTAGGCGCCTCTGCCAGCCTCCTGTTGACAACTCTATCACATTTTCGTGCCAAAACACATTTGTGAAAGGGCACATCATGGCTACCTGCTTAGGCGTTCCGAGTCGGAACTATTGTACGAACTAAGGCGAATTTATCACACGAGGATCGGGTACCGAGATACAGTTGGCAAATAGGTCGCATACAGGTCACCCTTTAGGAACATCGACAATTATTATAAAATTTGGTCGGACGATTAGTCCATAGTAAAGTATTGCCCAACCACCACTCCTGAAATTTACCAATGCGTTGGGCACTCAGGGGGAAGTTACACTTAAGCCCTCGGGCATAAATATTTAGGTAGGTATAAGAATTCCTACTAGAAAGAAGCAAAGAAATCGAAGGAACCGTAGAGCTATCGAGAGCTCATAGTTGAATTTAGTATATTCTAAGCCTCTTAAAGCCCTTGTTGTGGTATTTCTTTTAAGAGGGGGGATATGGAAATGGAAAATTTGTGGCGCGGTTAGTACCCACATACCAGGTAGGTAGGTAGGTACCGAGTAAGTAAGTAGCCGTTCCATGGTAGGAGCGGATATATTGGGAAAGTTAATTCGATTATTCAATTTATAGAGTGGAAATCACGAATATGTTGAACAAATGCGAACGCGAATTCGATCAACGAAAATATGTAGCACCGTATATTTCAATCCTCTCACTAGCTATAAGCAAGATATATTCTTGACACAGCGTTGCTCTTCACTAGTGGAAACTCTATCGCGACACCTCCTCTCTCCTTACTGACCGCACTGTCCCGAAAGCTGCTTAGGGAGGAAGTTACCTCCGCCGAGATCCAAGTTGCAGAATCCGTCATCCCTACATACGCCATCGAGGGTTCCATCAGAACAAGCGTCACCTGCTTGCGAAGAACCGCTAGTGCCATTGCTGTCGCTACCAGTGTCGGAATTGTCCGCAGAAGCATTACCACTTCCCAAGCTTAGATTATTCGTGTCATCTGACTGTCCACACTGTCCTGGGATGGACTCCGGGAGGTTGTTGCCGCCGCCGAGTTGCAAATTGCACAGGCCGTCCGCGTTACAGAAACCGTCGACGATTCCGTTGGTACAATCCGCGCCCTTCACTTTCGCAGGCGCTATAATAAATTTTAGTGACTTGTTTCCTATTGATTTCAAATACCTTAATCAATCAAACTCACCCGCAATGCTGTTGCCGGAAAGGAGGCCAACAAGGAGGATGATAACACTGGTAGAAAGCATTTTCAAGGCTGTAGTAGAGCGTCGAGGACTGGTAGTGGTGATGCTTAGTATTAAGGAATTGAATGATACGGAGAAAAAAGGTGACCGGCACAAAAAGAATTGGAATAGTTGGCTGTTGAAGAGAATATTGATCACAGCTGAGGAATACAATTAAGGATTCGGGAGCTAGCTTGCTCTTATAGAGCACGCCGTCTCAACATCAAACCGAACCTGTGACAACACTAGAAGATGTGAATACCGCCACACCCAAGGGGCTCATAGCCGATATGGACTTCGTTGTTATTATGGGCAGGGATGAAATAATTCTATTCGTTCTAGAAACAGAAGGTGAGATCTTCGAGCTGTCATTGTAGGGCGCCAGGGGTTCTCCACAGCTGTACTCGTTTCACCGATTTGGGTAACAGTATCGTCGTTCGCCCTCCGAGCGGACGGGTGATGTCACCGGAGGCGCAAAAAATAACAACGAATCGGCATGTTATAAATTATTAACATACGATACTATCAGTATAAGTCCTTGGTATTATTGATATAACACGTCCGATTCATTATACCCATCATCTTCTCATGCTCATACTCGCTCGGAGTTGCTCCGATCCTTGCTAAACAATTCATAGCAGATAAAGGCAAGATTTTCTTCAGCCAAGACAGAGCGCCACGATTCAAGATTCTCCACAGTTACCAAGCGAGATCGAAGAGCAGCGACTCACGTCCCGCGAATTTATAAGCATGGTCTTTCACAGCCTCTCGCCGGGGTTTTATCAACAAGTCGTTTCTAGGGACAAGGGTCTTGTAATACAGACATCATAGAACACCAAGTATCAATCGCCTACCCGTTATACTGGTTGTATATATGAGAGACGGTGAGCTACTGTAGTAGTATAGGTATTGAATTTGATCGATGTATTGTGTAGTACCCAGTAGACAGTGGGTCTAGGCTGAGAAGAAATACTTGATAGAAAACCTTGGAAGTATAAAACATTGGCTTGACATTACAGGATCTGACATTTCGAGAAATGCTGACAGCCCTCCCAACAGCTTTTTGTTGAAGTCTGAAACAGGATGAATCCCTGATATGTTTCGACCATCAAGAAGGCTATGAGTATCTCTCGAGGATATAGAATTAATAACTCAATTTCTAGAGGCATATACAATAACTAATCTATCCTTTATAGTCGTATGATCTTACAAAGAACAAATTTTTCACAAGAAGCGCAATTGCTGGGAGAGTAACTAAACCTTGAAGGCTTACTCACTTAGGTGAGCCCAACAGACCTATACCTATGTAGGCAGTGATGTCTCGAAATCTAGATCAAGTGACATTCTATAGAGAGAACTAATGTACCAAGCTTGATTGAGTCGCAAGACAATACCGACTTATACAGCAAAGTATAACCTAACCAAGCATCTATCAGGGGTTTATGAGGGAAATTTGGGAGATATCTAATCATACGAACTGAATTCGGTACCGCGCAAGACGTGTGTAGACAAACGTGTGGGTAGGTTACACGACCGCATATACCTGGCAGAGTGACATTCCATCGCCTACCAGGTAGGTACTTAGTAATTAAGCGATGACACATGTGGCGCCATCTGCTTCTCTTACCATCCAGCTGTTTCCGTGGTGATTTGTATTTCCCTCAATTCGTACTATTTTAAAAGTGCCTAGTCCGAAGCTCTTATGAGAACCGTAATGGCTGGCAAAGTATCAGTCTGTGTGAGAACTAGGCTATACATCATCTCGCCATGGAAACGCAACGGCCGTTCCGCGTTCTTATCGTGGGCGGCGGTTTGGTCGGGCTTACTGCAGCACACGTCTTTTCAAGGGCTGGTATTGACTTTAGAGTACTCGAGAAACACGAATCTGTCCTGTGTCCTCATGGGACTACATTAGCGTTGTGGCCTCAGACCCTCCGCATTTTCGACCAAATGGGTCTGCTTCGGGCACTGCAGCCATTATTGCAACCCGTCGAAGATACGATTACCCTTTCAAGTAAAGATTCCCACATCATGACGAAGGACGGCACAATGCCATTGATAAAGAAAAAGTGAGAAAGTACAATAATACCTATATTTTTCAGCTTTTAATCAATCTATTATTAGTCATGGCCATGGGATTACGTGCACAGCTCGTTCCGATATGGTGAAATTTCTCTACGAGAGCTTGCCAATGACAGCAAAATCGCTCGTCCTGACTAAAATGCACGTTGTGGATATTGAAATCTTAGCTGATGGTGTGAAGGTAGTTTGCGCCGATGGGAGCCAATTCGAAGGCTCTATCGTCGTAGGAGCTGATGGCGTCCACAGCAGCACTCGGCTAGTTATGAGAGCATTAAAGGCGGATGAAAAACCAGAAGACCTACCAGAGCCCCAGAAATATCCATATATCTCGACATACAGAGCATTATACGGACACATACCTGTCCTGCCCGGTTTAGCTTCCAACACGAGATATGACGGAGCTCATAATGGATTATCAACTCAAATCACTACTGGCACGGATATAGCCTGGTATAGCGTTTATGAGAAAATCAAACACCCGGAATCGAAGGTTACGAAGTATACCGAAACTGACAAAGCAAGCATTATGAGTAAATGGGGTCACCTATATATGGCTCCTGGGTGGAAAGTTCGCGACGTAAATGCTCACCGGATTGGAGAAACTGTGCTCATCAATCTAGAGGAGGGGCTAATAGATGATTGGTTCTTTGAACGCATTATCCTTGTCGGCGATGCAGTCCGAAAACTTGAGCCTCACGCTGGCCTAGGATACAATTGTGGTGTAACCGACCTTGTTGTGCTTGTAAATGGTCTGCGGCTGTTGCTAAGAAATTGTAGCAACCCATGTGTAGGGGCTTTAGAGCACCTTTTCCAGACATACGAAAGGAAGCGTTTGGGAGAGACAAAGAAGATGGCCGAGTTCTCAATG
The DNA here is from genome assembly GCA_003314315.1 of Annulohypoxylon stygium. Lineage (NCBI taxonomy): Eukaryota > Fungi > Ascomycota > Sordariomycetes > Xylariales > Hypoxylaceae > Annulohypoxylon > Annulohypoxylon stygium. The sequence goes on from QLPL01000001.1 coordinate 7,331, forward strand.
AAGACCGTTAGGCTACTTGCCTGGTTGACATGGAGGGACAAGATTACAGCAAAGTATCTCATGACTAATTTTCCATTAAGTAAAATTACCTTCAATACTACGATCGGGTCGTTGATTAGCAAAACTCCGGTCTTGGAATGGCTAGAAGAGGGGGCACTTCCGAAGTCTCTTGTGGCTTGGAAACATCATCCAAGCATCCAAAGGGGGCAGGAATTCGGTGATGAAAAGGAGGCTCGCAGTTTACCCCACAGATGAACTATGACCAGGTCCACTTGAATCGTCTATTAACCCTTGGGAGCGATAATACGTACGGCATGGCGCTTATAGAATCTAGAATTTCTATTCATAACTCCTATTAAACAGATATCTTCCATATCGTGAATCTTCAACTTGAGCCTGGTCGACCATCTCGTCCCAATGCCGTATTCAATACTCTCGAAGGTTGCTTGGAAACGGATTTTGGGCCGTTCGGACTATAGATAATTAGTCGAAGTCCCCTTTCAATCTTAAATATACGACATACAACTAGTCCGGAAGCCAGATTCCTGTGCACCGATACGACACAAAAGTTCAAAATATAGTTCAATCTCTCGCAGAAGGCGCTCTGTTCTCATCTGTCGATTGCGGCGTCTATGGTGATTCCGCAGCCATTCTCTCCGCGAGAGCTCTCGCGTAGACATTGGTCAAGCCAATGGGCTTAGCCAATAATTCTTATTTCCGGCTTGTATTCATGCCAGTGCCTCGCTCATTGTCGAGGTAACCACATATACTGTGAGCTTTATGTTGGATTTCATAATTTGTGATAATGATTTGTTGTGGAGTGCGTTGTTTGAAAATTTGAGCACTTACGGGAACTTATTAGAAGGTCTTCAAAGGCCTTCTAGCTTGAATTACGTTTGTCTGACAACCTTTGACCCTTGCAAGTGTCGCCATCTATATATAGAAGCGCCGCATTCCTTTGTTTCAAGGTAACATCGGGAACTTGGCAATACAACTCGATTGAGTGTGTATGTCTGAATCTATTATTACGAGGAACTTTCTTCGCCGAAGTTCGAATTGAAAATATCGTTCTTGTCGACTATCTTTGAACGCCGTTCCAGTTGCTTTTTCTCTCGTTGGGCTTCCTGTCTTGCTCTCTTGGCATCGCGGAGCTCCTTTGGCGTGAGATGCGATACCTGAGGATTGTAGTCTGTAACAACTGCCTAGGTCTCTCCTTTGAACTTGTGGCCGTGAATCTCATTGACGAAACGATTCAGTTCTTCTACAGTTGTTAGGCATACCCAGCCATAATTGCCAGCTTTAGTCATCCCCACTGCCGACAATTGATAACTCGAGAAAAGACGAAATAATTGTGGGCATCCCGGAACCAGAGATCTTAAGTCCTTGCCCTCAATGCGAATTCTAGCTGTGAATGGATAAAGTTCCTTTGGGCCTGGACGAGACCCTCTCCATAATCTTTATAACGTATCTTTATCCTCAAATTATTCCGTCTGAATGTGGATTGCGCTGCCCTTTTTCAAATGTAACAGATTAACGAGAATAGCCAGTTCTCGAATCGCATCATTTCCGGCATCGTGATCGCTTTTGCCACGAATAGCCATGTCCTTCGAAAAGAATTCAAACGCAAGAAGAGTAGCTCTCATACCAGGACTCTTAGTGTTGGAGATTTCTGCCACAATTTCCTGCAAGTCAACCCAAAATGAGAAATATCGGGTGGTCCGGGAGAGATGTGACGCTATCGTCATGAATTCGAAAGAAAGGTCGAATCCAACCAGAATCAAGGGACTCCTATATCGGTGCTGGATTGACTGTAGTAGGTTGACCAGAGTATCCTCAACCTGGTCAACTTCAATTTCGTGAGCTTTACCAAAATAGTATCTGTCTCGACGTTTCTCTTTCCTCTCCCGCCCCTTGATTTGGATCCAATGGCTTTCTATTGTGTTTTGTTTAAAGAAAATGTCCGGCGACTGGCCTTGATATTTCAGCGAATCTGGACTCACGTCCCTGGAAGCAACCGGGGGGACGAGGACAGCAAGTCCGATCTCGCTAATACCAATAGGCTCGTCCTTAGTAATCCGACCCTCGAAATCTATAGCCACGAAAGTGTATTGGGACTTTTCCTTCAAACCGTCGAGGTTTAGAATATTATCTTTCCAGAGGGTCCCCCAATGCTTTGTTTTGAAGAGTCTGCAGGCTTGATGATAGCGCATCTTCGCTCTCATCAGCCCCCCTGGAGCTGAGATAATTGATTTTGAGTGTTATTGAGTTGAGTCGGTCTTTTATTGATTCTCATAGAAGAATTGAATGAATGAATGATTGAGTGGTAATCAATTAAAAAGAGGAAATAAAATATTAGCGTTGCTAAAACTCTAATTGTGTTATGTTAACAGCATTAGGGGGTTCAAAAGTTAAGCCTCCCATTCATTAAACTTCAACCACCACACTTAAATATCAAAACGGTAGGCATGTATTACGTTTATTAATAATGCTAACTATCTCGTCGGCCGATTTCTTGACCAATAAATCTCTTATCAAAAACCTCACGACCTAAACTATCAACTTAGTCAGTAGTTTACCTTGGTTTCCTCCCGTGAACAGCCGCATCCATATTTCGGGCTGTTCCTCGATCCTCGCCTCTACCACCGTTTCGCCCTCTCCTAATTTTATCCTACCATCAGCCGCGGCACCGATGAGTTCCTTCAGGATGGCGGGCGCTTTGTCCATGTAATCCAACATGATGAAGCCACGGATGGTAATGCGGCAGGAGATGAGTTCGAACCAGTTCTTTAGCGACATTGCCCCGCCAGAGTTGTATCCAGAGACCGCACCGCACACGGCAATAGTTCCGTGCCTCTTCACGCGGGTGAGCATGGCGTCTAGCACATGGCCTCCTACGTTGTCGAAGTATACATCCACCTCATCTGGCGTAGCGGCTTTTAATTCCTCCACAAATGTCGGGCTCTTGTAGTTGATGCATGCGTCCGCGCCGAGTTCTTCGCGCACCCATTTGCACTTCTCGTCAGATCCGGCGATACCGATAACGCGCTTCGCACCTAGCAGCTTCACTGCGATCTGAACAGCCATAGATCCCGTAGCGCCGGCTGCTGCTGAAATCACAATGGTGTCCCCCTTCTTAGCACCTCCAGCGTAAACCAATCCAGTGTAAGCTGCTAGCCCAGACGCACCAAAAGCGCCAAGGTAGTGTGTTAGAGGGAGACCATTAGGCAAGGGAGCCAAGGCTTGGGAGGTTGCCGCCTCCAACACAACCAGCTCACTCCATTTGCCTAAGTGGAAATCTAGAACCAGGTCTCCGGCTTTGTACTTCGGAGATTTGGACTCGAGGACCTCCGCGATGATGCCAGATCGCATAGAAGAACCTAGAGGGACGGTAGGCACGTAAAAGCGCTCGGGCGCAACTGTGCTCTGGATGAAGTTTCGTAGGCCGGTGTCGTTGGAGAAATACCGCACCTTGGCGAGGAGCTGGCCGTCCTTTAGGTCTGGTAGCGTGATGGTCTCCAATTTAAAGGTGGCATCAGGACCCGAGAGCACCGGAGCGGCGTCGGGCTTCGAAGCGAGGATCCACTGTTTGGTCGTGCGAGGCGTTGATGAGGCCATGGTTGTTGATTCAAGGGAGAGATGCTAGGGGATAGATCTTGAATTCCCTTGCTCCCGGAGTCCCGGTCCTCTAGGGTATATAACTTGAATCGCACAACCTATAGTGATACAAGTATTAGGTATACTGATAGTAGTTTACCCACACCCACACCGCATTTGTGGGTGCCCACTTTCGGCGATAGCCTGCCTCTAACTAGACTATCGCCTGCGAAGATTGGTTGAGAACGGATCTAAAATCCTAGATCTAGGCATTCGTCCGGCGTACCACGTGCAGCCATATTCGTACTAACTCGGTCCGACATTGACCGCCTCACATATTTCCACGTTTCTGGTATTCTGTTCGCCTTTGAATCCTGAAACGATGGTGCGAATATAGCCAGAGACTAGCAATCCATCTTTCCGAAAAGCGACGGATGGTTGGGCATGACTACATAGTTCTCCAACTAGTTCTTTTATCTGACTCAATAATTACTCCAGAGATGCCTTATTGGTCATAGTGGATGCAACTGTCGCGATATATATTACTTACCTATCGCCATCTCCGCAGCCTCACTGAAACATATCAAATGCTTTGTATCAACCTTTAAGCGGTGTCGTATATGTTATCTACCCATTTAAGAGGCATCGTATGCAAGCCACGCCAAGTTTCTATGACAACAGTCTATTGATTCCATTGATAAAATCTGCACGACCACGTAAAAGGCATACACATCTCGGCATTCACGTCCCAAAGTAGATGACGGTCTCCTCAACAAACAGCTATCACTATCCTACCCAACCTCAAAGCAACACATTGACGACGATCACATTCTCTTGCTCGTCGATATCAAAAGAACGGAGTTCCGGATTCCGCGACTGTCGTTTTCCGCTAATGTTACACAAACCACCAGACTCTTGAAGATGAGCAGTCATAATAATCACAAGGTATTTTCGAAATTTTAGACAATTTTAGATAGAGAAGACGTACGAAATATCCACTCGGATCCGGACGAGGCCGTTAGGAGACCGGTGCCAGTACTGGAATAGGATGAGAAAGTGTTACATGTAACAGCTAAGGGGGAATTACGTGATTGTCTCAACCTGATGAGTAGTAGTGAGTTTAAACTAATTACAAGATAAGTTGGCCGTTAACTAGCAGGTAGCAAAGCCCACTGTATACCACAACAGAAAAGAATTTGTATATGATAGATACCTACTCGTTATCCGTGATGTAATTATCATGATATCGAAAGGAGGGCCTACTTACAGCTTTTCATGAATAGCAAACTTCATCGTAAGTCACATATCTCATCCAAAAATAATGCCTGATGATGTCCAGTCGTATCGAGGGAATCATCGAATCGGTGAAACCGATGTTATAATTTTATCTTTCTGTCCAATGATGAGAAAACCCACCACCATTATTAAGTTTATTACTTTTACCTAGGTAATATTACAATTCCTATAAATCATAAAAGCTTATTATAAGGCTCGTAATGAGCTAACTCCATATAAACTCCAAATCCAATGTGGTAATTTTACCAAGAAATTAAGTAAAACTTCAAAGTATAAGAGAAGACGCATTCGTTCCCATTACCAAGGAGTATGGCCAACTGCTTGAGTACTATCAAATACGACGAAAAGCTTCATATACGAGAAAAGAGGATCTATGGAAGCATATGTGATCAACAGTCATGTACTAGTATCATGAGATATCTCCTTACCTGCCTATGGGTTGTAACTATGCATCTACAGGCATTGAAATAAATCCCTACGTTAGCCTTAGAGACGCTATGTGAAAAATTTGTAGTGGTTCGACACAGAATCCACAACCTGCGTCAGGATATCGTAGGGCATGCGACGATGTTACACAAGAGGAGACGTTCATACAAATTTTCAAGCAATGCCAAAAACAAGAATTTCACTTGATGTTATCCTACCTACCGGTACTAATTTCACCGTAACCCTACAAGTGGTTAAGTTTGTTATCGAACGCCTGTGCCTCCTCTTAAACAGCTAGAGTCTCTTTAACGGAGGCACAGCGAATACTCTAAACAATTCAACATTAACTTAGTCGTCGATATCGACGCAACCCCTGTCTAAACTCATATAGGGGTCGTACTGGGTATTGCAGTTAGTTCGAGTGTAGTTGTGGCGGGGTCGCAAGGCATTGAACGCAATGACTTCGAATGCCCTCAAGTGGAAACCAGGGAATACTCCATAGTATCCATAGTAGAAGAATTTGCTTCAACACCTGGTGGAGAATGCTCAATTAATTACCTCCCAGAATCAAGACCCGACAGAGGACGTCTTGATATCTCGACAGTAGACTCGAGGATTTGGGCCTCCCAAATACAGGATGAAATTCAACACATGAATAATAGCGAGCGGGGTAATGACACAAGTAATTATGTTATTGATATAGCCATACTTGGCTTCTTGGGCATCTAGAGCACGGTTGTTGATATCTTGTGTAACGCTAGAATTGATCGATGGCGATGGTGATCTCGACACAATCTAGAACAGGGCCGATAATATCTTCGAAACATGATAGATCTGATCATATTTGATTACGAGCAGCCATTTCAGGGATTATTTTTAAGTTGCTATCCAGATAATGAATTCAGATTTCCACCAGAATTTCTAGGGTCGAAAGAGAGCTAGTGTAGAAGCGCATATCTAATTATATGTACGAGTCGTAGTTGAAGCATGAAAGAGTATCACGGAGTCGCCAACCATGTGGTTTTTCGAGAAAATCGGGAGCTAGAATCCGAGTGACGGGAGCGGAAACGGGATCAGTGCTAATTAAACAGCGTAGCCCCTCCTAATGTCGGGTAGAAAGGAATGCTTTGCTCACTAACCTATTATATACTAACGGCTGTTCCATCCATAAAATAGCGTGTACCCACGCTGTCGCGGACCCGCATGTTTTCTTCTAGGCGGAGTCCGCGCTAATCACAGATTGGGCATCCAATCCAGGAACTGGGGATCTCTCATTAGCCCGGCTCTCAGTACGGCAAATTTGTCCGTGACAGCAATAAGCTAGTGACGACGATCACCACGGGCTACCAACAGTCCCAAGCCTCTAAAATAAATCGAGGCTTCGTTGAACCATGCTAGCACAACAACTGATTGATCCATTCACTATTTACACTTACGAGGAAAATAGCGCGGCGTCGTGCGATGTCACCTTTTGTTGCGAAAATTTAACTTGTATAAGCTTAGGACGTTTCCTCGCCTTGTAGAGCAGTGGGCAACGATTTCGCGGCCCGCTCTATTCTAGCATAGCTTCATAAAAAAAGTTGTCGTACAATAATTAGTGGAGATAAACCTGGTTCGCTCTCCTTTTCTGAGTCTGGACTCAACTCTGGGCAGACATCGTAGAATTTGTAGATGCCTTACGTCCACATACTACGAATTTTCTCGTCAACGAATGCTATACCCAGATGAGTTTACTCTCATGACGGATTTTGAGGCTCCCAGTTCCCCGGAAACTCGCGTGCGTGACATCCAAGCACTAGCGTCCCATGGAATCGTAAAGTGGTGTCAACTCCCTTACTTATCCAACCAAGGACTAGACGATGACCTAAGACTTCTCGCTTCTGGTGAACTAATAGTGATCTTGAAAGATATACTCTATTCAGAGTCGATGTCCGCAAAGCCAAGATCCAGCAAATACAATCTTTGAAGCATTTGCGGGCCAGCCCCTGGGACCCAAAGCAACGGCATGAATGGTGACTGTGCGCCGCATCGTGCACACACTCAACTTACCTAAGATTTGCAAGGGAAAAGTCCCCTGTAAAAGGGTATGAATATGCTATATTGACAATGAAATATGATAACCCAGTGCAGTGGCAACTGATGAGAGCATAGATTTAATGTTACCCCCGGGACTTGGGAAATATCCCGGTTGGCAATCCTTGTTGTTGTCAGAACTTGCACTAGGGTGTTCTCAAGGCAAATGGTAGGGTAGCATCACTTTTAATGGGGCTTCAACACTCTCCCAGGTCTCGAACGACTTTTATAAACTCCTCGCTAGCCATTATCCAATGTCGAAAAATCAACCACTTTTTGGATTGTCGCGTTCCCATCAGTCGACATGGCGGTTCCAGTGTACTACATGCCCATACTGGGCTTCGTGCGAGCAGAGCTCATTGTTAATGTCATTTTCGTCGTTTTGGTTCTAGGAGTTATTACGCTCAGAGTGGTCGCACGAATTAACGGGCCGGGCCTAGGTTGGGACGATGGGCTAGTTTTGTTTGCCACGGTTTGTATTCGCTCGGACCCGCTATCGTCAACTAAGTCATCCTAACAAATTGACAGCCTTTGGGAGTTGGCATGTTGGTCTGCCAGGGCCTCTGTAAGTTCCTCAACCACAACCACTAAGAATTAAAGCTAATTGTTGATTTTAATATAGTCGCTCCAACAGGAAATGGCTACGATTTGATCGAACATCCAGAACGTGAGTGCAGAATAACGCTACAATCTGGTGCACTAGACCATGGCTCAAAATTGCTTTTTGGTTTCCGAACATCGCATCGCAAACCTTGAATTAGAATATGCAATGAGTGAATGCTGACTTTGGACAATCAGTTGCTGCCAATATCCCGTTCATTCTTCAGGTATGATTTCCCCACAACTTAGTGCTCCTTTTTCAGCGATATACTTACACCTTACAAGTTGACGTTTTGCATGCAAGTCATATACGTCACTCTACTTGCATCAGTAAAAGCGAGCATGTTATGTTTCTTCTTACGTGTGTTCGTTACACCCTTCATGCAACGCGCTGCCTGGGTCTGCTTAGCGTTCGTGGGAGCTTGGATGGTATCTTACCTGGCCGCATGCATTTTCCTTTGCACCCCCATCTCGGGTCAGTGGACAGGTATTGGTAAATGTGGCGCCTACATACCTATGATCCAGTCTTTGATCGCGACCAATGCTCTGGGTGATCTCGTCATCATGGCGCTGCCAATGAAGACTATCTGGTCCTTACAAACGCGAACGACTGATAAGATCGGTATTATGTCATGTTTCGCGTTGGGTATTGCGTAAGGTCGCCCGTCTTCTATATCTACAGCGTAGTCTACTAACAACGATTTAAGATGTGTCATCTGCGCCATTTTTAGATTGATCTACATCTCTACGGTCGATCTCACAACCAACATTACGGGCACGATGCCTCCAACTGTTTTCCTCTTCATTCTAGAGCCGAACCTAGCCATTCTTTGCGTCAGTATTCCTATGCTTCGACCTTTATACACCAGATACAGGGAGCGAACGCGCGGCGCCTCCAAGCTGCAAGAATTTTCGGAGGAGCAGACCATCGGTGGATCCGGAGGCAAGAGCAAGGGCACGAACCAGCGAAGCAAGAAGGGGATAAACGACACCTTGAACCTCACGACTTGGGAGATGGACGATTACAACCCGAAGGGCGGCGAGACGAAGTTTGACACAGCAGTGACGACGACTGGCGATGAGTCTGGATCAGAGAAGAACTTGACGCACCCATCAGAGGTTCCGCGGCACACGATCGCGGTGGAGAAGAAGTGGACAGTCACCCATAGTTAAAAATTGGACCACATTCATGTTTTGAGCGCATAGCCTGTTTTTATCCAAAAAGTTCTATTTTCTCTTCGATATGCTTACCTACATCTGAATCGTTTCATAGTTCACGGATCCTTCGTGGCAGCTAAACATTAGAACCCGCCTATCAGGCATGGACGCGAAAAAAAAGCATCATGTAATTGACACCAATATTTTCGTTGCCTCGGTTATACATCCTGGTCGTTCCACCCGCCCGAATTTGATGCCTCCTAGTCCTTTACTCTCGCGATGTGATGTTCATACCTATGTTTAAGTAAGCAAGTGCTGACGTCGTAGTAAAAATGAGGCTCATGTTCAGCTTAAAAATGAATAATTACCTAAGCCTGAAGGATGATTGCTGACCTCGAGCTGAGAGACGTTTCCAGCTGAAATGATTCTCGATTGCTACCAATTTGCTGGACATAGTTCTCTATGAAGCTAGTCCAGTATGTATGTGTACTAGGTACTCATGTACCAAGTCAACGCTAATGTTGTTGAAAAGGGGGCCAAGTATTCCCCCCTGGTTAACCTAAAATGGATTAGCGTCCTGAGAAAATAGGAGATCGGTGAATGGTTCAAAAAATGGGGTCGTAAGATATCCTATGGTTGCTTTCAGGAAAGGGGTCAGGGAAATCCAAAGCATCCAAAGTTAAATCCCCACGGAACCTACGAATATTCCAATTTGCTTTCATGGTATTATTAACTGTTACCGATTGGCTAATTCAGTACCCAACAGTGCACTGAGAATGAGTCGGCACGCCTGTACTATGTTTGAAACAGCCACAATTTCATCCCTACCTAGAGAGGCGCCTAGTACATGCATGCGCAGTGGCTAGAAATCGGTGCACTTAATGCAAGTTGGCTACTGTGCAAAGATCGAATAGAGACTGGTGATCGAAAATTGGTGATGATTGAGGAGCCCTTTCCAAAACCCATCATGTTGCTTTCAAGTTGCGCGATATATCCCTAGCTGGAAACTATTCCCCAAGACAGACTTTTCTCTTGAATTCGGAGCAATATTTTAGGAGAAATAGCGGGAAAAATTTCGCACCTTTCCCTTATTCGTAGTTGATTGTTTACCGACTGTAAAGCATGACACGGCAACTTACATAATACGGTACCCCTTGATAGGTAGACTCCCCACGCGACCTTCGTATGTATGGTCATATATTCGGGAATCATTACACGGTTAAGCACCTAAATCTCGGGACCTTAATATCTCAGATCTAATCGTTATGTCGTTATGTAGCCCCTGGTATTTTTGCGCCTCTCGCTTACAGTATCCATAAGCTTATTTCAACTTTGACTACGAACCTCGTTATCTCTGCGGTAAGTGTTGAGTCGAGTACCAGCCAAGCTGGAAAGCTGAGCAGAGAGTGCCGGAGTTGAGAGGGATGGCCAGCGGCAATAACCCGTGCATATTCTTGAAACGTTGGACCATCGGAAAGGTGCGAGAGATGCATGAACCTAGGCGTATTTTGGAAGATGTAGGCAGGCAACCATGGACATAATAGTTTGAGTAGATTTACCTTTAAAAAAACTGAGCCATGTGAAAAAATAGCGAATTAAAGTGACCGATATAATTATTGACCTAACAAATAAATACCGATATCTCTCGGTTTCACAAAACGGCGACGTGACGGTCGAGAGCGTGGGGTTAGCATGCGCCTATGAATCCCATTGCATAACTCGCTACCTATGCTAAGGCTGAGCATCCTGGGTACCTATTCATGCAGGGATTCCTTTTCGGCTCAAAATATATTCCAGATTCCGAATCATTTCCACTATGAGCACATTTGACTTCGTCTTCGTCGTTTAATGACATCTGTATACTAGGTTTTAAACCGAGGAAATAATCGAATCAAATACTTAGGTGCCATGGGTTTGGTTCGCAAGACTTTAGGTACAGCGCTCGCGGTTGTAGCTGGAGGGGTTGGTTACTTGACTGCGACAACCAATCTCACGACTCAATTGTCGGCAGACGATGAACTTTTGGCTAGCAAGAGCTTCAAAAAGTTCAATCGATATCACAATCCACCTATGCAAGATGTTTGCTGGAAAAGAATACCTGTGTCGGAAATCCGACCGGAGTTCCGAGATAATGAAGAGGCGCTGACGATTGAATTCTGCCGCGGCGCGTGGGCTGGATACGGTAGGTTTCGCGATCATCAAATGAAACACGCAGGCAGCTAGGTTAATAGCATCCTTCAGCATATGCGCCTCAGCGCGCAATTTTGTCGCTCACCAACAAAGGACCTAAGACGGCAGATCAACTATTTAATCAACAGCAGTTGGCGTCTTCCAATTATGAGCTAGGAACTCGATTCTCGGACCATTTCGAGGTGGTAGAGAGGACGCGCAATTCTGTGATGTTCAGAGGTGGCGGGTCGCCGCTAGAACCAGGTCCCCGCGACGTAGACGGGCTGTTTGTCATCAGCGCGAAGCTGGACAAGTCAGCCGGCACGGTTGACGTTGGATTAAAGACGGCCTTCTTCAATAGCGTGGAACCTACCGGGAAGAAGCCAGCACCTTTTTTTGTCGAACTGCTCCACCAATACTATGCCAGGGCCGTGGTCGACGACGCCGCGCGGCGATTGACGCGGAGAGGTCCGTAATGCGATCGTCAACGTCATTGCATAGGTACTTGTGGTATGAGATGTATGAGATGGGCTTGAAACCATAAACCTAGCCCAGGAACAAGGAAATACCGAGGTAATGATAGGTAGGGGTTAAGGAATTTAGGAATTTAATTATTTCCGATATTTTCAAAAATGATGTTAAATTCATAAAGTGTTTTTCATAAATTTATTTCACAAGTTGTTCCTGAAGCTCACCCTTGACATGTGTTTGTCAGTGGTGACGTCATATCTCGTTTGTATGGCCGGAGCTGTCACGGAGCATCTCCTCCAGCGAAAGAGCCACCTACCTAGCACGTATCTCTGATGCAGGTACATACGGTACAGAAAACTATCATGGATTACTTGGGGCTTTTTTCAATTATTTAATCTTTTTTATTTTCATCATTTTGATTTCTTCTCCTCATTCTCCAATCTGAGTGGACAAACCATTTTACCATGGCGCGGCGTGATATATTGGTCGCACGCTCTATAGTCTATGCCATCCTGACTAATCAGGAAGACGGCAAACCTGTCCGTAAAGTCTCCTGCCTCAAGCGAATTTTACGTTTCTTCTATCTCTACTGGTTGACATTTCGACCGGTACAACCAGACCTGTTCAAGGCACTGCGTGGCATTTGGCAAATCGATGAGGATGATTACAAAAATAGCTTCGATATCAAGAAGCAGAAGCTTAAAAACAATAAGACCAAGAGAGCCCTTGTCCCCATGGGCGATATGGGTTATAGTGGCTCTACGTTCTTTCACACTAGCGACAATTGCTTTCTTGTCAAGTCTATTCCTAGGCATTTCGAGCATGACTTCTTCAAGCAGGACATGCTATTACCCTATGCCGATCACGTTCGTGTCAACCGCTCTAGTCTACTAGTACGCATAACCGACTTTCTCGAGAGCACCCATCAGAGCATTGGTGTAATGTTAGGTCTCGCACCTAGCCACCACATTATCATGGAAAACGTCCTATACGGCAAGCCTCACGATGACCAAGAAAATTCGAATCCAAAATGGGAAGCTTGGGATCTCAAACCTACTTCATACTTCTTCCCCGAGAGAGATATCGCCGGAGGAGCCTTGGCTTCCGAAGCAACCAAATCGAAATTAGCCGATGAGTTCAATGATAAGATTTTACTCTCAGATGCTCAAGCCACTCAGTTCAAACGTCAGCTTGAGAACGACACCCTCCTGTCACAACCCACCTAAGAAACCACACGGATAAAATCATCACCCGAATATCACGTGACTAAATCGCTCGAATCGCGGTCACGAACAACGATTCAAGCGATTTGAGGATCGCTCAAATCGCCATTGCGAATAGCGATTCAAACGATCCAGCATAAGGAAGGGGACCAACCCACAAGAGAAGGATATCTATATAAACATGGCAGGCTCCTATGTATCTAGTAATTCATTCAGCTCTTCAGCTATCAATCTAAGTCTATTATTTCAACCGCATCGAACTAATAGGGAGAGGACTCCAAGCCTCTCTTACGAACAGACTTAACTTTGACCTGATCTCTACGAGTACTGTTAACAAACAAGGAAACCCACGAAGCATCCCGTATACCTGAGTACCTAGGTATAGGTTCGTAACACCTCCTCCTTGCCAACTGCAATGCCGTTGATTATTCGCTATTCCTTGTCCGCATCTCCTCCGCAGATACGCCAGAGGGCGAATCTCAATCGCCACTTCAGCCAGGGCAGATCAACAATGATTCCGTTCTTCCCACACAACCTCCTTTTTCGCCTCCCAATCCACCAACCTGGCGTACGGGAGTAACATCGAGTAATGGCAAGGAGGTCTACAGAGCGGCTATCCTAGACTTTTTCTGGGCAAAACACACAATCCACGCGAAGGCCATGACCGGGCTGATCAGGGGTTATAATCTTATTGACGATCGAGGACCTATGAGCATCACTGCCGACAGCAAGGAGTACCGTGATCGGTTTTTAAATATGTGTGTGGAACTCATCGAGGTACAGGAATAAATAACAGGGTAAATCAGCTAGGTAGGGGTATAGGGTGTTTATGGGCAGGGGATAGTCTTAGCAGATTACCTAGGTGCCTATGGTGTCTTAATATTTTCATTATTCTATTACATAAAGCAATAGATACCCTAAACGCATCCACTAGTCATTATATTTTGGTTTATGAGTTAAGGACTCGACTTAGATGAATGCCTTAAAGTGTCTCAGGTATCTTGTCTCTTCTGTTATTGTCGCATGGGCACAAACGATAAGGCGAATGTTTTCTTTATTTGAACTTGGTCAAGTACACGAAGCTGAAATCATGAAACGAAATGATAGATCAAGAGTTGGTCCTGCCTAAGCCTCCTCCAAGACGCTTACTATATTCTACTCGGTGGTAAAATCCTAAGATACCTACCTGAGGTGCCTATTCTTTCCCTATTCAACAATGCTCTCCCTATGTCCTATTCAACCTCAGTTTTTCAACCCATATTGTCTCGCTGATACTCAAAAAAAAAATTCTCAGGCATCCATAGGTATTGTACCTATCTAGTATTTTTATTCCTACACAATCCATACAATATAGCTTTCTCGTAGTATTCATCTAACCTAAAAGACACCATTGACCAGCCTTCACAATATACGACTATCCTATGCCTACAGAAGAATTCAAGACTGCCCTACTATCCCCTGCGTCTTCTCGTCTCACCCACTGATAAGAGTTTTATTGACCATGTCTTCCAATAACACTCGGGCCTGTCCTATCAAAGTCCACTTAGACAAACCCCACCGCAAGAAATCTTTGGTTTCACATGACGAAGAAGACTGGGAAATCACAACAAAGACAATGTTTAACGCGGAAAATGTTGTCGACATTACACTACGACCCTCGCCATTTCCCATGCCACGGTCTAAGGCTAAGGAGATGTGGGAACAAATGAAGGCAACCTATGGCGTGGAAAGTAAGAGCATGGATGCTGTTATGGAAATGTTTGGTCTCGAAGAAGGGAAGATTCGGCTCGTTGAAATCGCATTCAAGATTACGCTCGCCAGAATAAACAAGGGAGCTATCCCGTTGCCAGAGGAGCTTACTATAATATTCAGGGGAAATCCCGGCTTAGGGAAAGCAACTATCGCGAAACACTATGCCGAATTCCTTTACGATTTCGAAGCAACCAAAAGGCTCCCAAGTCAGCTAGCTGTCCGAATGTTACCTCTTCCAAATCTAGTATCTGCTTCGTTTATCGAGTACCAAGGAAGTGCCTGCGTTATTGTTAACGGACCACCCAAGTCCTTTGGCGAAATTCAGAAAAAAAGTCGAAACTGCCTGAAGGACCCTCGTCTCACTGTCAATCTTCGGGACTTTACCGAATACGAACTTTACCACTTCTTTGTCAAGGAACTGTCACGTAGATTTGAAGGTAGGATCGCATGTGATGGGTTTTCCATCAACGGGGTACCTACAAAAGCCCTAATCAAACGGGTTGCCAAAGGTCGAGGAACCCCAACGTTCAGGAATAGGCATTCGATCGAGGATATTGTTCAGGATATCGTCTCACGCCAGAATGTCAGACTGTTAAGAGAAGGAAGCAATCGCGAATATGCTCAATATCGTATTCTTACCCAAGAAGACTTACTCGGCCCTAATCCATCGCAGTCCCTCAAAGATCACGCAGCTTGGAAGAAGCTTGAGGCCATAATAGGCCTGAGATCCGTCAAGACTGCGGTCCAATCTTTAATGCTTCAATTGAAGTGGAACTACAACCGAGAACTTACAGAGCTACCACCTGTCAAAACCTCCCTCAACCGAGTATTCTTAGGCAATCTAGGCACAGGAAAGACAGCCGTTGCCAAGCTCTATGCGAAAATACTGGCTGATGCTGGGGTTTTATCCAGCTCCGAAGTCCTCATAAAAACACCAGTCAATTTCATCGGCGCCTATATAGGCCAGTCCGAGGCAAACACGATGAAGATCCTAGAAGAGGCACGAGGGAAGGTACTTGTAATTGACGAGGCCTACATGCTAGGAAACACTGGAAGTCGTGATAAAGTGGATTGTTTTAGAGCCGCGGTAATTGACACACTAGTAGGTCAAGTCCAAGGCGACGTTAACGAAGACCGCTGCGTTATCCTGCTCGGGTATCGCAAAGAAATGGAGATGTTTCGCAACAACAATCCAGGCCTAGCTCGCAGGTTCCCAACGCTATCAGCCTTTGAATTTGAAGATTACACGGAAGACGAACTTCGAAAGATACTAGAGTTGAAACTTTCCCAGGATGGCTTGAAGGCCAGCGACGATGCCAAGAAAGTCGCTAGTATGTAACACCCAGAGCTCGGTTTCTTCTCTCTGGTATCATCTCATTTCTCTTGGGACTATTACCCCTAACATTTGCATTGAATGAACCAATTCCCCCTTTCAACAAGCTAATACTGACTCTTGTTGTTATAGTGGAAGTCCTAAACCGGGCACGAAACTCTGCGACATTCGGCAATGCAGGAGAAATTGACATTTCATTAACCCAAGCGAAGGAACGCCAGCACAGCAGACTTGTTCATCTTGAATACCCTACCGAGGAAGCCTTACGAACACTTGAGCCTAGCGATATGGATGAGAATTTTGACAGAATCGACCACGCAGGGGCCGATATTAGAGAGCTTTTCGGTGGCATGGTTGGTAGCGAATCTCTCGTGGAGAGACTAGAAGGCTACCAAAAGATTGTGAAGAATGCGAAGGCAATCGGCATTGGCGATCCGAAAGACTTTATTCCCTTCAAATTCATCTTCCGCGGACCCCCGGGTACCGGCAAGACTACGACTGCTAGAAAGATGGGCAAGGTTTTCCACAACCTTGGTTTCCTTGCCACTACTGAGATAGTCGAGTGCTCTGCATCAGATCTGATCGGAAAGTACATTGGTCAGACTGCGCCCAAGACACGGGCGGTCTTTGAAAAAGGACTTGGGAAGGTCCTGTTCATCGATGAAGCTTACCAACTTGTAAGTGACCACAAGTATTCGTACACCTCTGAAGCAGTAGGCGAGATGGTGGCTCTCTTGACGCAAGAGAAGTACCACAACAAGATCGTCGTCATTCTTGCAGGTTACGACGGCGACATGAACAAACTTCTCGCAGCCAACCCTAGCCTCAGCAGCCGATTTCCGGAGGCCATCAATTTCAAGAACCTGGTTCCACAAGACTGTCGCGAACTACTACTTAATTCCCTTCAGCCCCGACAAATTTTCGAGGAAACAGTGACATCTAGACAGGATATGATCGACCGCTTATTCATACAATTGGCTGAGCTCCCTTCTTGGGGCAACGCGCGTGATGTTAAGACCCTTGCAAAGAGCGTTATGTCTGCAGCGCTCATAAAGGGTGCTATAGATTCTGACTCAGTCGTCCAGGAAATGAAGAAAATGCTTTTGGAGCGACGAAAAAGGACCCAGCACCCGGGATGAGAGTTAAGTGACGAATTCTACTAAGATAGTCTCAAGAAGATCTATACCTAGTTGTTAGGATACGGGGAGTAGGTCTTGGTTGAGATTCTATAGGTGTATGAATAAGGGGACACATAATTAATGAAACGATGACTTGACTACCCCTATTGAACCATAACAATGTTCTTTGTCTCTTTGAACTTCTCTATTCATATCTAGTACCGTCAAAGAACTCGTTATTCACCCTAGCTTGATTGTCTCCGAACAAACTCCATTGTCTGTTCGATTGTGCGTCAATATATATTTTCGCTGCAATCTCTGCTTCTGAAGATTTCGTTCATCAGCAACATCGCATTCCAGCACATTCCACCTTGTACGAAACAAGACAAACACCGGTAATTACTAGAGATTCAAAAATCACAAACTACCTGCCTAATCTCTATTTAAAGTAAAACACAATCACAATCACTTTAAAAAAACCGCAACCATGTCTGTGGTTGACCGCATCGTCAACCTCTTCGTCAAGTTTGACCACTTAAGAGACTATCTTACTGAATCATACCCCGTCTTCAGTCCGTTTGTCGTGCCTAGCATCACACTGGTCTTTGGATTTGCCGTAGTCTTTACGATTGTTTTTGGGGGAATAGCGATGGTCCGCATTGCTGAAGCTGTTTCTAAATACATCTCGAGTCTCAACGACCCCGAACCGAGCCCATCAAACGCCAACCCCTACGCTCCATACCCCGACATCAGTGGCCTCTTCACTAGTAAAGACCTCCCCAAGTTAAAATCGGCCGGCAGCGCTCTCTTCAACTCTACCGATACCACTACCAGTCGCCCGGCGCCTACCCCGACAGCTAGCTCTACGGTACCTGTACCTGCAACATACTGGGCTCCTGACCCGTGTCCCACGGAGGGGACCTGGGCTCGCCAGTGCACCGTTCCGCGGCAAGCCGACCCGAACAACGGAGGACACGTGTACTACAAAACTATGGAGTTGGAGTACGTTCCCTACAACCAGCCCAACGGACGGCGAGCGCGCCTAGCGCACGAGGAGAGAGTGGCGCGCGAGCAGGCCAACGCCCGTCAGGAGCAAAACACAACCCCGACACCCTTCGGATCGAACAATGGGGCAGCCAACAACGCGTTTCGACTAGCCGCAGAGGCGGCTACTAAAGGAACCAGCTCCGCATACTTGGGTGTAGTTGACAAAGAGACTGGTGCTATCCCCAGACAGACGGCTTCTACCTTCGGGCAATCTAGACAGCCATCCACACCAGGAGCCCGTGCTACCGGCACCGAAACTTCCAAGCCAATGGAATTTGGGGGAGCTAAACCGAGATCCCCTCCTACACCGTCATCCTTTGGCAACATCAGTACATACAGACCGGCAGCTTCTGGCGGTCTCAAAAGATCCAACATGCAAGCCAGCGTCGTCGAGATTTCGGAGGTCGACTAAAGGCCTCTTAAGTAACTTCTAGATCATTTCTCCTGAAATAATCTAATTCTTGTTTTGCTTAAAGTTACTTTTCCCCTGAAAGCGTACCTATCAGCTCCTGTTGTCGCAGTAAGTAGGCTCGCCTCCATCCAAACCACTTTAGCACTCATTCCAAGCACTATGGGTAGTCGGTTGGATAATCGACCGGTTCACCGCGACGACTGGCTACACCTAAACGCAGGATCTTAGCCTAGTGGAGGTAAGTTCGGGGTTATGTCCAAAGAGAGGGTGGATCGAATTGGACTGTCCCCCTTTCCTAACTGTCGCCGAGTAATGATACACGATATCAATACCTGTTTGAGCCTTTTTAGGTGCTGTTTTACAGGAGTTTTCTTCCAGCATCACTGTTTAGTCTTCGAGTTCTTAGCACATTAGATAGAGGTAAGGCAATCTATGTGACTAATAAATTTAATGTTTTGAACTTGTTTCCACACCAAAGATCGTGAATTGTGTGAATAATTGAATGTGAAGTGAACATCTAGAAGAGAACAGGCTTGTCTTAGGCCTAGTATCAATGTAACCTGAACTATTCTGTATTTGTATCTTTATTTCCATGTAAGCTTAGTGGATATTAATCTGCAATCATGATGCTATAACATAGAAAATCTTCGGTGATACGAGTTTTTGTAATCGTTCAGTCAATAAATATTTACAAGAGGCAAGTGCCCCAAAATAGCTACCTGTCTGGCCACAGAACTCATAAACCGCGATCCATCTATCTACACTGAAACGAACAGACAGAGCCGAGGGTATGGGTATAGAGCTTATCCCTGCGATCATCGCATATACAGTAGGTTAAAAAACAACAAAGTAAACGCTTCCGTTCCGTGTCCATATGATTCGCGACCTTGACTTGTCGGTGTCGAATCCTATCTAAATTCCTACTAACCAATGAATAATGATGAAAAATGGAGCTGTGTCCTGCTCCCGTATCGTTTGCTTATAAAAATAATCATTCCTCGTCGTTGATTTGGATCGTCACATCAGCCTCTACGCCGTGTTCGCTCTCGTCATCAAGGTCTTCACCCCTAGCCGCGCGCCTAGCGTTATCGCGCTCGGCATAGATTTCGGCCCTCTTGGTCTTAGCAATCTGCAGGCAATCGACATATGTACTGAATTTGACGTTCTCGCGCAGTAGGTAACTAGACTTCCGCTCCCAGTTCGCCATAGCCTTCGTCGAGTTATGACCGCGAGGGGTGAATGCTAGGAGCATGGGCGACCGGAGTTGGTTGTGCTTCTTCAAGTCTTCCTCTATAGACTTGACGTAAGCATCAAGCGTCTCCAGCTGCTCAGCCTCAGAGGCGTTGCTGGGACGCAGAGACTGTGCTGGTGGCGTCCATTCCGCGATGTGAATCCGATCTCCAGGCAGTTTTGTTCGTGAGCTGCCACCAACCTCGAACGACGAACGAATACTGCTTTGTAGACTGCCTTGGCGGCTGTGCATGCTCGAACGACCTGCTGCTGCGCTGCCCGGACGTGGTGGTGGAGGGGGGTCGTTGATTGCTGTCACTAGAGCATTGTTGATGATAGCGTCGCTCCAACCGTATTCAATATTGCTCACGCCGCCAACGAGCGGGTGTGTGCTTAATCGAGCACTCCAGTAATTGACGGCAAGTACGAATTCGTTGCTGATATCGGGTGTTCCTACTTGGAAGAGATGCACGGCGCCGGTCGGCAGACTGAGAGCCCAAACATGTGGTCGACTTCGAGAATATCCCGGGGCAGGCAGGACGGAAGCGAGGGTCTGTCTCAAAGAGAAACTACCAACACTAGTGGCATTTTCTTGCCAATTTCCGCCACCAACGACTGCACCGGGAGGAGGTTTACGCCCGCCGCGGGACTTCTGCCGCATTGATTTACTCGAGAATGAGAAAAGACTCATGGTGCCCTTCTGAACCACAGCGAATACTTCGGACCAGTTCCGATCTTTAGCCTTCTTATCTATGCCATCAAGATGATGCTTATGGATTACAATTCCCTCCTTAACCCAAGGCGGACCTGCGAGCTCTAGGGTTTCATCTTCGAGTAGTTGGTTGGCCTGGAAGTCGTCGCTCATAATTGACTGTCCACTAGTACCAGGTGGAACATCTTCGCGAATTATTGCTTGACTCAACGCATTGGCGAAACCGATAGATTGCTGATAGTCACCATGAGGATATGAGCCGAAGGAGTCCACGGACATTGAAGTCTGGGTCCTACCCAGCGAATACCGGCTCCATGTGGCAGATGAGGTTGTGGGACTCCAGACCGAATTGTTATCATCAAAGCTAGTACGGCTCGAGGACATTCCATTACCCGGGAATCTCGGTCTTGATCGACTTTTCGAATTCCATCTACTTCCGGGAGGGCGGGCTGGATCGTTGATTCTTCCTCGAACAGGGATTTGACCCTCAGAAGGTGCCTTTGATAAGACGCTAGGGCTGCGCTTGAGCACGCCCATTACTGAGAGAGTGCTTTGTGTTTGGCTCGGTGGCTGACTTGGTTCGGCACCGAAGAGAGGCAGTCTTTCATCACGAATTGATGAGTATATATCCTTCAATACGAGCTCCATCTGTTGCATCCAGGCCTTCATAGAACCCTCAAAAGGTGTCTTCACAAGTGGGCCACATGTATCTACCGGACCATCCGAATAATTGCCCATTGATGACTCCGATCGAGGCAAGGGGAGTGGTAACGGTTTGAATGATGTTCTCCAACTGAGTTTAGTCTCCGGTTCTGGCTCATAAGCCATGATCGACTCTGATTCAGAAGGACTAAGCAGGCTGCTTTTCCCGGGAAGGACACTGGCACGGTCGAAGGCTTCGGGGGCAGAATCAAGCAATGCACTCTTGATAGTTGTCATGGTATTCTTGACAAATTGGCTCTTTGTCATCTTCTGATCAATATCTGCAAGATGAAGATCTGTGTTCAGAAGCATGATCGAGTAACACATTGTGTGGATAACATCTATCTCATGTTAGTAGTGACCTAGACGCCTCATAAATAGTGTTACTTACCCATAGTCTTAAACCCATGGTTTGGGTTACAATCACACCACCGCGTAGAGAATGCAACCAATATTCGGTCAACTTGCTGTGTTTCCGCACGCAGGATAAGACGACTGCATATTTGCCGTAGGGCAGTGAGAACACTCTGGTCTGCAAAGTCATAGAGCTCCATGTATGCCCTTAATGTTCGTTGTCTTACAGGCCCTTCCTCTCCCATCCAAGAAGCTGCCTTTTCTTTTTGGATAAAATCTTCATTCCCATCGAAGATCTTTTGAGCTTTCTGGCGTTCATCTTCTGTGGGTTCGCCTACCACCAAAACTTCGGGCTCATCCAGAGGCGAGCCAACGATCTGAGGGCTACCTTCTGCGCTATCAACCTTAACACTAGGTAAGCCACTATCAGACTTATTGAGGGAGCTAGGAAAGGTGGACATCCTCCTAGGCCCATCACGACCTTCAACAGATCTAGTTCGTCCCTCTTCAAATGTAGAGTGGTGTTGAAGGACCAGTTTTGGCGATGGTTCACGTTTACCCTGCTCTTCATTGTCGGTTCCAGTGACAGGACGCTCCTGAATGCTTTCAAACCGGTCTCTAGAATCATTGACCATTGGAGACGACTTGTTACTCTGAGGTTGCTTCTGTTTTTGCTTTTGTTTCCCGGTACCACGTGGTTTCTCGCCTTCGTCACTACTATCGTGGAAAAATGTTGTATCACGATTCTCAATGAACTTTTTAGTGGGTAGCTCAGGTAAGTCCCGCATAGAACTTTCCATTTGCGACCTTCTTCGAGCAGATTCCTGATTTCTCAAAGCAGACGTGGATTTCACGGTTCGGATTGTAGCATTCGGGCTGGGCTCATAATCGGGCGAAAATCCTCGAACCTTACGAGAATTATCTTCATCTTGGGACTCATAACCACGGGCACGCGCATTTTCCTGGGTAGGGGATAAGAGCCCACCTGGGATGTTGGTTGTGATGCCTTGCAGGTATGGGCTCATGAGCTCACGCAAGCTGCTAACAGGACTAGAATCCCGGTGAGAAGCTGACTGCTCCTTGAGTTGAGACACTTCTTTTGGAAGAGGCATCGGCGGAGGGGGCATTGGTGGCTCGGTCACAGACTTCTTTCTTCTCCTGAAGAATGAAGATTTCTTTTGGATTACATGAGGCTGAGATGCTGAGCGTTGAGATTCTCTGAATTGCGAGTCCCTGGATGGTGGCGTAGGCTGAGCCTTAGTCTGTGACGCTACATTTTGCAGCTTATTTCCACTTTGCTCAGTATTTTCGGACGTCGATGCAGGTTGTGCTGGTCTAGCTTCTGCTGTTGGTGTGGTATTCCTGTAGCCGAATATTCTACTGAAGAAACCCGGCTTGGTTGCTGGAGGCGGGCCCTGGGTCCCGGGAATGACCTCTTTCGATTTCTCGTATCCGATATGCGGCGCGGGGGCAGAATCCATCTCGGTAGAAGGCATCGGAGGCGCTTCGCGCGTCGACGGAGCATACTTAGACTGAGTTGTTCGCATAGTACCAGTCCTCGACCTCGCAGAATTCTTGCGATCAGGAGTTTTCGATTCGGACCCCGGGGGGGGCATGGGCGGGGGCACGATGGGGGTGGAAGGCATATTCGGACGGCGAGGTCCAACAGGAATAGTTGGTGTTGGAGCTGCTTCGTAATCGTCAACGAGAAAAGTGTTAGAAAATTCAGTCTTCCAAGCAACAGGAGAACTGAGAGAGGGCCTTTGTCCGTAGTCAAAACTTGACGACCTACCACCAATACCATGAGCCCATCGTTGCGTGGTAAGAACTTGCGCGTAGCCAGCATCGATACTATTAGTACTGCTGCTCTTGCTAGTCTTGCCTCCCCTCGAATGTAACACTCGTCCTCCGGATGTACCAGGATGGCTTCGCTCTCGTAAGCTATTGATGCGACCTAAGCTCGATTGAAACCCAGAGCTGCTATTGCTACGTCGTCCCCTAGAATATTGATCTGATGCCCTACTTGCCCCGTCATCAGTACCATCGAAATCGGAACTGTACGAATATCCGTGACCGTGGTTCAGACTGTTGCTCCACATGCGACCTGGACGAGTATTACTTGTCATAGACTTCGAGTAGTCGTCTCGCCTTGGTGGACTCAGCGGATCGTCCTCAAACATGTTTGTGTTCGGGGTATGGATCTGACCCAAAGAGAATTGGTCGAGAGATGATAACATGTTGGTGACGAGGGAGTCTCGTGTGAATTGGCGGGAGGGAAATGATAGATCGTGAGAATCTCTCGCATTTCTTCCTCTGGGCAGGTTGGGCAGGTCAGGCTCGTTTCTTTCATCAGAACCATTATCTAGAAAAGACTCTTCAGAATCGCGTGAGGCTGTCGTCGATACAGAATTAGGTACTCGATATGATCGACCGGAAACGGGTGGTTTTGTTTTCGATCTCATCGGAGGTGTGGAGGGCACGGCAGGTAGAGATTCGCGAGCTCTGCTTGCTGCATTGGACGTGTTGATGTTTAAATCTGGTCGCCAACGCTGGGCTTGTGACCGTCGACTATTCTCGGAGGAATGCATCACTCGATCTGGATTTGGTCGGGTTGGTCAAGTCGGTCAGGCTCGAGTGACGTTAAACAGGTCGAATAGGTCGAACAGGGTGAACAAGGTAAGGTCGGACGGCAGCAGAGACGGGGGCTGCCATACGCAGCACAAATTAATCATAAGTATCTGTCTTGACAATACCCTTCCCCTGTCCTCATTCGACGATTGATTCCGTGATATTATTGGTTCCCGTCAACCTTTTTTCAACAATTGCGCAAGGTCCCGAAAGGACCAAGGCCTGATTCGTCCG
Source organism: Annulohypoxylon stygium (assembly GCA_003314315.1). Taxonomy (NCBI): domain Eukaryota; kingdom Fungi; phylum Ascomycota; class Sordariomycetes; order Xylariales; family Hypoxylaceae; genus Annulohypoxylon; species Annulohypoxylon stygium. The sequence continues at coordinate 31,863 of QLPL01000001.1, forward strand.
CACTCGTGGATTGTCGATTAATTGTTGGTTCTCGTTCGTATCTCGATTGGCAATTGTTGTGGAAATCTCGATAACAGAAAATACCGATTTATGTCAGCGAACCAAGATTCGCGACAGTGAATTAGGACAATTCGGACAAATGCATTTATAATTAGAAGTTTCAATGAATTAAGGTATTAAGAAACGATCGTTTAGAACGTATGTAATTTGTTTGGAGCACCGCTCGCGGAAAGATTTGACGACAGAAACGAGCGTTGGAACAAGGGGATGGGATGGAAGGGGAAAAAAAAGGTTGACAAAAAAGGTACTAAAAGAGAGATTGGCCTGATTAAAAACTTCCAGGGTTCGATATATGGGAATTGATGGACGAAACTTGGGGAAAGGTCAATCAATATCCAAATTGTCCGAAGCGTTAGATGTAGGCAAGTACGCAAACCCGGCAAACTCAAAAGCCAAATGTGAGACTTTGTGAAGATAGAAAATAGGGGACCAAGACTCGTCGCTCCCTTCAACGATCCCTAAAAAAAGAGAAACCCGATAACCACTTCCCACTTCCACATGATCTTTACTGTAGCCAAGAAGAACGTTGAACGTTTTAGGGATTAGCTCAGGTACCCCCGTACTCAAGCTAGGGTACGCTATTGGACCATCTAACTCCCGAAGCGGGCTAGCGACTGTTGATGTGGAGTCTTCAGGTACCAACGATCCCTTAATAGACTCGTCTGATTGGATCATCTGTTTGGAGTTCGGCGCAGGAACCAGCAGGAACACTGTCAACCCCACATATTATACACGCATTTTCTGTAAGGAATACAGAACAATCTATCGTGCTAAGAACTCAAATGAGCAACAGCACAGATCTCAACTGCCATGGAAGCTCGGCATTGTTCTAGATAAAGTTAGCCAGGCTATTAAATAGGTTCATATTATTCGAGAATTATTCGATACCAATAATTGCATCTATTATGATATGCCTAATTAGTAGCATCGTATATATCGCGCAACCCGAAGAATGAGTTTAATGTTATTATTTCAACCTTTCCTGCGTTTGTTTCACCGGTCAAACAAATCCAATTATTACTGACACAAGGGTCGTCTTGGGTTGTCTTAAATCCATTCACGAGCCGCATCCACATCTGATGATCTCCCTTCTTTCAAAACTGCAGCTAAGACTGATAGTGCGTTTCTAGATCGTCTATTTGACGCCCGAGAGCAATTCTTAATAACACATAAGATTGATAATTCGGCAGTGCTTGTCAATATGAAGATTCGATTCCGGTCAAGGGAGAGTTCCGAACTTTTCTTAATCAACACTGACTTCGGTGGTTGAACCAAGGCTATGATACACACGCCTACGGTGCCTGCGATACGCTCGCATAGTTGCGCTGATCTGATAGCTTACACGTCATGATACTTACCCCCTCTGCCCATGCCAAGAAGTTGAGAATCTAGAGTCAAGCATTGGCCTTGCAGATTCTGAGAAACTCACGAGATATCCTATAAGAACATTGAGCGCCACAACAAGAAAACCGCGCAATAAGACATCTCAGTTGAAATACCTAAGTCCTAAGACTCATTAAACTTTCAAAAGCGTCGGAATGTGTTCACTTCAAGCCTAAATACGCCACGATGTTACCCCCCTGAATCCCTGCAGCCGCGTGGACAGGACCCAATGGCCAGTTCGTCGCTTGAATCTCTTCAATGTGAAACCGCTAATCTGCAACTTGTCGATGTCGGCACATTCTAGGTCCTCTATTTTCCTATTAAATACTCGATCACTTCGCTCCTGTCACTAATAGTATACCATTACTATACAACGATGCTATCCAAGAACTATTGCTTTCCTGTTCTTATTCTCATGAATGATGATACCCAACTTGTTATTTACCACTTACTAACAAATGTCCGTTAAAGGAGAACTTTTTAACCAATCCCGGATGATCTCACCGTTTCACCTGCCAAGTTGAGTGCTTCCGTCCGCATCATGCACTTAAAAGGGTGAAATAAAACTTGGAAACTCTTCTGGACATTCTGGACGACTCTACACCATTAAAAATAATCAGGGGCACGAATCACACGAATATCATGACAAGAAAACACGCGAAACGCATCATCGCCACCTATCAATCCGCTTCCTCTTGATCATCGTTTCTTACGATGACAAACTTAATATCAAGGCAGAGACAACAATAACGAGACTCGGCACATTCCCATCAATCATTAGTTGATAACTGTCGTGGCAAGAAGAGCATTGTGCCCAACCGACCGACGGATCCGTCGGCTATGTGTCGCACAACCTAAGAACGCCTCCCTACGCGGCCGTTATCTGCAGCTGTGGTGAATGCCGAACGCACCAAATCAACTCAATTCACACGTTCAGGCAACCACAAAGTGCAAAAACATACGCCGGGCGCCATAAAGTCCCTGAAACTTTGATTAAGATGAGAATTGGTCGGATTGATCGATCCTCGGTAAAGTGCAACTAAATTAGAGGCCTTCATTCTGATCTACACTTTCGCAGAAGCGCAGCCCCTATTCTCATTTTCCAGTTTTCGCTACTTGGGAATTAGGCAGTAGATAGGTATGCTTTTGCCGCGCAAACGACTACATCCAGCCGCGCGCCCATAAGTAGATTGGAATATTTGCGCTTAGATAAGTTAGAGTAGCCTCCGCGCTTTTGAGTTAAGGGAGTGAGTGATGTCGGCGGCTAAGATACCTAGATTGCCCCGAACTAACCGCCCAAAACGTCACCACCTTAAATCTGAGCGTATCGCGTATTGGTGTAGATCCGTTCTTGATTGAGTTGCTTGCATGTGACATAAAATCAGCCGCGCATTCACGAACGGCATTTGAAGATATTTGTAGATATTTGTAGATGGCAAACTGAGGCCATCTTCGCTAATCTCGTCCAATTCATCTACCGGCTCGCGACCTAACTGGCCAGCGAGACCGGATAGACAACCTGGTCAGCGACCACAGCGGCAACCCATCAGCTTGTGTGACCATGTTTCGGTAGCTGTTCCGATGGTATTCCGGTGAGGCGGATGGGAAATTAACGGGATCAACCGAGACATAAGCTCTCTTCCTTCAGTGCTGATCTTACATCCAGAAGGATCAAAGTCGGCACACCTAACAAATGACGCCAGCTGCCGTGCTTATGGTTCTTCGGGGGGATGATGAGCTTACGCGGATTGCTCAGGTACCAACCTATTCAGGTACCATTGTGCCGCAAGGAGAAAATTCAAGTGCATGCTTACATAGCACATCCATGGATATCTGATATCCGAAGAAAATCTATATGCTAGTTGAGTTCTTCGATTGATATAGCCATACTAGATCTGGAGCCATATCTTGCGATCAAGTAAAAACTCCATTCTTTTTCAAGACGAGATCGAGATTATATGATCCGCCACCTACGTAGGTACCATAGCGATGGGTTAAACTCATATATGATATGTCGAGATTCTTATACTGTGAGGACCTACATATCCCTTGATGCATACGCTCCACAGCTACGAAGCGGCATTGCTGTTCCCACCGCTACTGCCGCCTGCATTCGCCTGATCATGCCCAACAGAAAACTGCCTGAAGGTGTCCAAATCAACCATACTCAAGGCGCTATCTTCGGTGGCCTCGAGGTCGACCCGCGGAACGCCCAGCGCGGTGACCTTGCCGGTGCGGTAGGCCTGGTAGGCCTCGAGCCACCGGGCGGTGCACAGACACCACTTGCAGCCGCCCTTGAGACCGATTAACCTCAGGTCGTTACCCCGGGAGGCCGAATAGTCGAGGAACTCGTCCGTGACAACCCCGGCCACCGCGTGGTTCCCCGGATCGATGCCACCTCCGGTACGACAGTAGCCGTCGCGGAAGAAGCCGGTTACGGGCTGGCGGGAGAATAGCCTAAGGGGTTGCTTGAAGACTGGATTACACCATTTCGTGCCAGTTAGTATCATTCATCGAGTGCAACTGTGTAATAAGCACTACTGTACCTAGCCTCGTAATTGTGGGGAGACTAGATGAGTTGTACTTTGGTAATATGCGGGTTTTCTGGCTTCCCATACCATTAAGAGGGCTAGATGCCATAGTTTCTTTCTGGAGGAGGGACGTGCGGCTCGTATGACACTTGCGCTATTCCCGGATTGTGCGACTAATTAATATGATAGGATCGGGTTGTGAGGAAAGCCGATTTGATGCGAATTTGTGGTGTTCTTTGTTTCCTTCACGAGAAGTTTTTTTTTTAAGATGGACCGAATCTTCCTTAGGAGATCTAGAATAATTGGTGGCTTAATAATAAAAAATTGGGATAAAAGAAGGCACTAATCCTGCATAACTACAACTAATGCAGACTAAGGGACGAAACACGATACCCAAAAATGTGACGTCACAAAAGTAGAGATTTCGGGAAAGAACTGGGAAAGAATTCGGAAGTAATTGCTCAAGCAGTATTAGGGCAGTATGGGGAGCTCTTAGTCCGACATAATCGTCATTCGATCTTCGCTTTTCTTTCAAGCTTCACCCCTTCGCAATTCCTTACTTCGGCTGCTCGGTTGCAACCCGATATGTATAGATACATGCACACACAAAATACGCAGGAATACGCACAAATACGCGGAGCACGCAAAAACATGCAAAAACATGCAAAAACATGCAAAAACATGCAAAAACATGCAAAAACATGCAAAAACATGCAAGACCAGCAGAATATATATGACAAAGACACAAAAGACAGGTCTACCTTGCCGGACATCTTTCTCGGCGTCGACTATTCGTCAGTCATTGCTTACCATAGCAAGTTATAATTTCCGACGTTTTGCGGAACCGATGGCCGATGGCTGATGATCGATCCAATATCACTTATGCATATTCTTACTGAGCCACATTTCCACGTCTTTTCTCGTTTCGATGGTAGACAAGTATCTCGTAATAGCCTATCCAACACCACTAGCCTTACCTACTCGCTACTTACACTACTTATTTGCTTAGCTACAGTGGCTATCATACTATGCTACTATGTAACACAGGAAAAGTAAAGAAGAAGGAAAAAAACAAAGCAGGGGAAAAGCGGCGAGGTGTTTTACACGCGTCGTTATACTGGTTGCATCTGGTGGCTTGTTATTCCCATACTATTGTGTGGTAGTACCAACGACCCGTGTTTCTGCCCCCAAACTGTTCTTTTGAAATACGTTTTAGAAGACCTTCCACTAACAATTGAGAAGGAAGCCATTAGGATTCGGCAATTAAACAGAAGAAACAAAAACAGAAGGTTTAGAACAGCCCAAGACTCTGTTGGCTCCGGAGATACGTACGACTATGTCTTAAGGATTCGAGATTCCCCTGGAGCAGCCAGCAACCCGACCTGCATCAATTTTATGTATGATGCAAGTAAGCAAACATGGCATGTACAGCCACTACGATCTTGGCTGCCCAGGCCACAGTGCTGCAACCGTAGAATACAACAAGTTTTTCAGAGCTTTCGACCGGTGGGATACGGTCCGAAGATATGTACGAAGGTATAATGGCAAGAGAACTAGCTTTTTAGTCTCCTCGTTTTACGAGAAAAAAACACAACACCACTTGTTCAAGTGGTTCTAGAGGATTCTGGTGGCTTTTTATCTTTATTCCAAGATGGGACGAACATCTGAATCCGGGATCGGCTGGCCAACCGAGATCTCGCCTCTTCTGCTACGTTGTATCTCGAGAGTCGTAAGAAGGTTGTTTACAGAACAAGCAGACAAGATTCTCGGGACTGCCACACGGGAACTACTGTACGGGTCGCATGGTAAACCGTGAACACTATCGTCTGGGTTCTCTTTGTGAGTTCCACACTTTTAAAAGAATATCACCGCTGTTTGGATATTGAATTTCTAATGAACCCCGTATAATAGTGTACTAATGTGTACATATATCCCAATATCGTATTCGAAGGGAAATTAGGGGGTTCTAATTTTGGTCTCCTTCTATGCGCTAACGCCGTTCTGGGTAATCTGCATGGGCTTCTCTAATAGCCAATCATTCTCGACACCATTCCGACTTGGGCAGTTAGGTAACAGTACATTCGGCGTTACGACCAGTTTACCAGCGGTTGGAACAATTGGTAGACGGTAAAGTCTGCAAGTTGGCATGCACGCCCCTCGCATGATCTGCACCAATGCCAGTCGAGCATTAGGACATCGGCGTTCGGTACCTCGTGTCCCTGTCGTATTGGATTTAGAGAACTAAGAACCTTGCGCCAGCCTCAACGTCAGCCTACTTCACCGTTCTTGTGGAGTCGATAGGTGATGGATCGAGCTTAACGGAATTTACGGGGCTGGTTGTGCCCATGGAACGTTGAGATTGACTGGTATCGACGCCCCAGCTGAGATGTACCCCTTATGGTCCACCACAGCGCGATGTCACTCTGCTGCAAGTCTGTACATAAAGAGGCGCTCCCAGCCAAAATGTTTTTCACATCCATCAGCTTCTAGGCAGCTTAACCGTATAAACAGTTGCTCAAGTCACTCGTTTTGCTTGTGCAGCATCGGCTCGCCCTGATTCTCGATCGCTTCTCGTCGTTCGCTAACACTAGATTTCTAATTTAATAATTATTTCCTTGGATCGTACCGGTTGTCGAAAATGCGTGGAATATTTCTGAGCCTGGGGGCTCTCACTCTCGCTGGCGCTGCCAGTGCAGAGGAGAAGCGTAACTACCCCGTATCCGAAGGGTCTTACCCGACTTACCCTGAATACCCATCGTATCCTTCTCAGCCGGAGCAATCGACCTCGACCGCTCAGGCGAGCACCCCTCCGGCTTACCCCACGCAAGCCGAGAGCTCGTCTACCTTCGTCGCCAGCTCCAGCACTCTCCCGGTCTCTTCTGCGACCGCGAGTGTTCCGTCGTACCCTACGTACCCGGTTGGTGGCGCCAGCTCTGAGTCTACCAGCTCTACCTTGGCTGTGAGCTCGAGCACGGCCTCCATCCCGTCGTACCCGACTTACCCAGTTGGCGGCGAATCTAGCAGCAGCAGCACCATTATCATCAGCACTTCCACCAGTGCCGCTGTCAGCTCTAGCACCGCCAGTGTTCCGGGTTACCCGACCTACCCTGTCGGTGGCTCCAGCTCGGCTTCAACTACCGCTGCTACTTCCAGCCACCCTCACCCCCACCCGTCGTACCCCGCGAGCTCTGAATCAAGCAGCATCTTCTCAACCTCATCCACTGCTGCCGTCAGCTCTAGCTCAACCGTTCCCGGTTACCCTACTTACCCTGAGAGCTCCAGCTCCCAGTCTAAGCCGGTCCCTAGCTCTAGCAGCGTTGCTTCGTCTTCGTCTGTCTTGAGCTCCAGCTCGGCCACTTTCTCCGTTCCGTCGTACCCCACGTACCCGGCCGGATCTTCCAGCTTCGGAACCAGCAGCACTCTTGCTGTTTCTTCGACTTCGTCGAAGCCGGTTGTCCCCAGCAGCTCCGCACCGGGCTACCCAGTTGGATCCTCTTCAGTTTCCTCTGCTACGTCGGTCTCGTCCGCCATTGAGAGCAGCTCGACCCCTGTCGTTCCCGGATACCCTACCGGCTCCGTCAGCTCTTTCTCGTCTGCCTCTACCACGGCGTTCACGACCTCTACTATCTACACGACGTCTGAGATTACCGTCACCTCTTGCCACCCCACTGTGACCAACTGCCCTGGTACCCCCCACGTTACCACTGTGACGGTTCCTCTAACCACGACTGTGTGCCCTGTGACTGAAACCGAGACCGCCTCTACGTCGGCTCCTACCAAGCCTTCTCACACCAAGTCCATCCCCGGTGTGCCCAGCTACTCAGCTTCGATCCCTTCTGGTCCTAGTTCCGTGTCTGTTCCTACTGGCTCTACCTCTCTCCCCATTGGTTCCAGCTCTACTCTTGCTACTGGCTCTACCAGCGTCCCCGGATACCCCACTGGCCCTGCACCCTCTTTCAGCTCTAGCACCGTCATTTCTAGCTCCGAAACTCTCCCGGTTAGCTCCAGCACCGCCAGCGTTCCCGGCTACCCTACTGGACCCGTGCCATCTGTTAGCTCTAGCACCATTGTATCCAGCTCTGAGACCCTCCCCGTGAGCTCTGGCACTGCTAGTGTTCCTGGCTACCCCACTGGCCCTGCCCCCTCGGTCAGCTCCAGCACTGTCATCTCTAGCTCTGCTACCGTTCCCGTCAGCTCTAGCACCGCCAGTGTGCCCGGATACCCTACCGGTCCTATCCCGTCTGCCAGCTCTAGCACTGTTGTCTCTAGCTCTGCTACTCTGCCCGTAAGCTCCAGCAGCGTTACTGTACCTGGATACCCCACTGGTCCCGTCCCTGAGGCCTCTAGCTCAACTACCCCCAAGGTCACTACTTCTACCATCTACACGACCACCGAGCGAACCATCACCTCGTGCGCTCCTACCGTCACGAACTGCCCTGGTGTCCCTCACGTCACAACTGAGACTATCCCTCTTACCACCACCGTCTGCCCTGTGACTGAGACTGAGACCACTCCTGCTACTGTCCCTGGATACCCCGCTTCCAGCTCTAGCGTTGTTATCTCTAGCACCAGCGAGCAGAAGCCTAGCACCAGCGCTCCTGGATACCCTGTATCTACTCCCAGCACTGCCGTTCCCTCGTCCAGCACTGGTACTGAGCTTCCTTCCACGAGCGTCCCTGGTGTCCCTACTGGCCCCACTGGATACCCGGTCTCTAGCTCTACCACTATCACCAAGTACCTGACCTCCACTGCTACCAAGCCCCAGTACTCCACCTCGACCATCTACTCCACCACTGTCCGCACCATCACCTCTTGCGCTCCTGAGGTTACCAATTGCCCCGGCACCCCTGGCAAGCCTCACGTGACCACTGATATTATCACCGTTGGCACCACTATCTGCCCCGTGACTGAGACTACCCCTGCCGTTTCGACTGGTGTTTCTTCCGCTACCACCGTTCAGACTTACCCCGCGTCCTCCCCCGTTGTCCCCGTGACCACCCCGGCCGCTACTACGTCTGTCCCCGTTGGCCAGTACAGCACTTCTACCCTGTACTCTACCACCGTCCGCACCATCGAGACTTCCCCCGGTTACCCTCACGTCACCACTGAGACCATCTCTGTTGGTACCACCGTCTGCCCGGTCACCTCCACCGAGGTTCCCGTCCCCAGCGCTAGCCAGCCTGCCGGCACCCCCAGCTCTCCTGCTGCTCCTCCCTCTTACCCGACTTCCGTCGCGGTTCCTCCCCCTGCTTCCTCCGCGGCTTCCTCCCCGGTTGCCTCGTACCCTGCCTCGTCTCCGGTTGCTCCCCCGGCATCGTACCCAGTGTACCCCACTGGCTACCCTACCGGTGGTTCCAGCACCCTTTCGACCTCCGTCATTCCTCCTTACCCCACCACCGTCGTTCCTAGCAGCGGCTCTGGTTCCAGCACCTACCCTGGTGCTCCCGTCGGCACTGGCAGCCCCGTTCCCCCGGCTGTCACCTCTACCACGCCTTCCGGCTACCCTACCATCCCCACCGCTGCCGCCGGCCGTCTAGAACGCGGCTTCGCTGGTGTGGCTGCCGCCGTTGTCGTCGCTGCCCTCCTATAAGGGAAGTAACGAGGCGTTGGTTGTTGACGAATCCCCTGTTCTTCATGTATAAGGTGAACGAAAGGAAGGGAAAAGGAGAGTATATAACGGTGTTCGATTCGGAGGATAGGAAGCTTGGGGTTATTGCATACATAAGGAAGGGGGCGGTTTGAGGATATTGGTCTGGATAGACTGGTTTATATAAAAAAAAGGGTTACGAATTTTCTTGTAGCGATCTTTTAATCTTTTATGACGTAGAGTACATTTTTATAACTTTCTTAGTTTCGAAGAATATAAATTCGACTTTTCACGACCCGCCAGTTGATACTGGTTTTTGGATGCTGTTTTGGTGATTGTGACACTCCTTCATTGCCCCTCACGGTAAATTTCAATTTTAATTTCGTGTCACCTTTTATCGATCTCGAATTGAGCTCTACTAGAACTTGCTTTCTACCTCTATTTTTTAACGTCCCGACTTCACTATTGCTATTGCTCGTCTAGGTATGTTCTTGGAATGCGTTGACCCCTAATTTTCCTGAAGCTGGCTTCTCTCTCAGCAACTCTATTAATTCAGGGGGTAGTGGCCAGTGTATTGCGTAAACAAGTGGTATCTGTATTCCTTACTAAGTCATGTCAATCCCCTGGCATGGTAGGTATGGGTGAACGGAAGTAGTTACGACGAAGTCTTCTTAGAAAGTATAAACACTAACGAATAGTGAATTTTATCAACTCGAAGAGAATTAGCTATTTAAAGAGTGACTAGATAGCTTCTACCTAAAAGAAATCATCTCTTCTAATGAGTATTCAGAACAGCGAATGGGTGAGTTTGAACACATTCTTAGGGTTACGAATGTAAGCTGCTGTTATGTGAAAGAATGGGATAGAGAAAGATTCAGATATGGAGCTTCAAGGGCACATCAGTGGCCAGCCACGGTCCCGCACCATCCACCAGATGATTCATTTTACTTAACGGGCCCTCCCCAGTTCCTGTATCATCTGCCTAGCACCAGCGATGGCAAAGCAAGCGGCTGTTAGGGTTGGGTTCGATGCATTACTATTTGGAATCACACCACAGCCACCAAGGACCAAGTTTTCCAGACCCCATACACGGCCGTATCGATCAACAACACTTTTCTTCTTGACATCGTTGAGGCTCTCGCCTTCTTCCTGTTTTCCTGCGCGGTGTGTGCCACAGATATGTAGCGCCGAACCCGGAGCCAGGGTACGAGGTTCTGATCCTGGTACGAAACCACCAAGACTCGAAGAAACCTTGATCATGCTGTTGGTACCTTTTAGCACGAATGTTTTCAGAGATAGCTTATTATCACTTACTCCTGCATCATACGATTGGCAAGCTCTCTGTCTTCACTAGAAAGCTTGAAGTGGAATGTGGGCTAATGAGCTTGTGAGCACCGAAGTACGAAGGTACCAAGTTCTAATTAGAGTGTGAAGATTACTTGCCTGTGGCATGCCGAACCCGTCTCTTTTTCTCTCGTCGAATGTAACCTTGTTCTCGCGATTCTCCGACGTCCAACTGTACCAACGAAAGTCTACCACTAACCTTTGATCTAAGGTTGGTGGGATCTCGCCGTACCCGAACGCATCGCGATGAATTTGGGTGTGCCAAGGATACTCTTTTGAGAAAGGGATGTACACTTGGGGGTCGAAATCAGAGAATGAGAACGGTAGAGGATCATCTGGGTGGTTGCTCGTATGCTTATTCACAGCTTGCTCTATGACATCTGAGCCCTCTTCGTCGAGATCTCCTGGGTTCTCAATAACGCCATCGACAAGATGTTGTTTAAGAACGACCTGGCAGAAAACCATATTCTGTTCAGTGAGATATTTCCCCTGATGATAAGTTTAGTTGGCAAATGTCTAGGTAGGAGGTAAAGGTACCATCATATCAGGGCGGGATACCGTTTCTCAGTTGGTATATCGCTTTGAGATAATGATTTGGCCATGATTCCTGCGGTAAGTACAGCGCCGGCACAAATTACGTACTTTTTAGCCATGATAAGCCACTCCTGGTTCTTCACAAGGTCTACTGCGATGGCACCATCCACCTTTTTATTATGCAAATTGATATGAAGCATATCGCATTGCCACTGGGGCTTCATATCAAACTTGCTATTTTCCGGTAGGCCTTGGTCAGCTAGGTTGCCTAGAATAGTCGCCGTGCATGTCCATTCGATGTATGGCGGTTCCTTCGATGGTCGCTTGCACGCAAGTGGCATACTCTTGACAATTCGGCCTTTCTCTACTGCTTCGGTCACGACCTTTTTCACTAGCCTATGCCGCACTGAGTCGTCAAAGACTGTATCGTCAGTGTTGAAGAGAGTCTCAGCCTTATCATAAAGTTCTTTCCATTCGGCATCCGTGAATAGATTTGAACGTTCTAAGGGATGTTGGCGTGGCGTACAACATGTCCAATGGCTTGACATGCCACCTACGGTACGACTGGCGGCGCTCGCGGTCAAATTGTATCGCCGTTTTTGTTAAGGATTCTGATTATTAAGAATCGTCCTACCGAGCAGGCTGTGTATAGTAAGTATTGGTATTAATCTCATAAAACTTATTAGAGACAATACGAACTCGCTTTCCATGAAACAGCATCGAGGAGTAGCTCAGATTCACTAACTGGCACAGATAAGAGGCTGAGTTCACCCTGTTATACCTAATTCTTAGAAAATCATTGTGTAGAAACTGTGTCAACTTCATGTCTTACGCGAACAATACTGATATTTGTCAACCACTAATTATTTCACGATCGGGTATCTGGATGCTCACTTGGTGAAAAGACTGATATCCTTTTGCACAGCACAGCTGTTCTTGCGGTGATCGCCAATACGTTTAGAGGCCCTGAAGTGATATGGAGTTAGTCTTGTTTTAGCGAAGGTTTAGTGTACTAACTGTTCTCCGATATCAATCATCATCACATCTATGTTTCTATCAACCAACGTGCGGGCAAAGGTAGCCCCAATGGGACCAGATCCCACGATGAGCACTTCGGGTGTCTTCTCTCTCTTCAATCTCCGAAGAGTATCAACACGTTTGTTCCAGGATGACAGTGGGTCATCTATTGGGGCAATTGGGACAGGACCACGAGACGACATTATTAGGTATGGAAGGTAGGTAATAAAAGCTTGGGTTGAAAGTTGACGGGGTTATGGGGATAGTATCGGCTTATATCAAAGGATGGAGGACGCCAAAGGTGACGCACTTTCAATGCGGCTATTGGATTAGAATTTATATTTACTTGTTTACCTAAGTACCTACCTGGTATCTATTTCTCATGTAAGGATCAATAACTACCTACTTAGGCAATTATTGGAAGCTTCATGTGTAGTATGTAGTATCAGCACCGTCGCGAGATGTGACGAATGGTATTAACGTCGCGATGAGAGGTAACTTGACCGGTAAGCGCTTTATATAATAAGTAGGTATTGGTTAGCTTTCGTTGGACATGCAATCTTGACGTTTACTTGATAGAGTATTCCGTTTGTCATAATCATTCTAAATCTGCTGACTTCGGTGGTATATTCAAATCTCGAGGCACCTCAGGAGCCGTCAATACGCGAGGTATAGCGAGCGTATGTAGCACGATGCTTTCATATATATTTGGTTGTGACCACAATTATTATTACCTAGGTACATTCATAGATTCAGTGGTACGTACGGGGTTACAACCGTTTCCATCATCTATGTTCTCACGATGAAGGTGAGATGATTATTTGCCTACCAATACGCATGAGAAACAAGGAAAATATGTAGCCATTGATTTTCATTTCACATATCTCCAAGATATCAAGTTGACAACCATACGGATTTCATTACTTTCCACCTTGCCTCATTTCTTAACTTGGCACTCCTGCGTAACAGAAACGGTCGGATCAGACTCAGATGTGGCAGTCAATCTCACAACTGCTGTGTTCGCAGCTTCAGCGCCAGCACCCACAGCCACATTGATCATGGTAGCCGCGCCGAACTTTGCCGTAGCTAGTGCATTCATCACCCCAACATTCCACCCTTCACCATCGATCTCAGCGCCGAGCCGGTAGATGTCTGAGCCTAAGTACGCCGACAAGTCTTGCGGGTGCTCCACTTCGCCGGTCGTAACAACGTAAGTTCCGGAATTCGTGAGTTGGAAGGCGCAAGTCACCCCGTTGACACTGGCTCTTGCTAACGGCCCCTCCGCAACTAACCCCTTTTCCAGCCCCACACCGTAACTGCTAGCCCCACTTCCGTCGAGAGACCGAACGCCCACGGTATAATGCAAAATACCCACATCATCACGGCGGATATCTACGATGTAGAAATGCAGCCTGTTCGCCTCATCGACGTACTCAAACTCGCTTCCAGAGTCCGTGCCTGCGTGAAATAGTGCGTCGGCAAGCTGGCGGTAGTCGCCGATACTTAGCGGGGAAGGCGTGCCATCGGGTCGGAAGAAGTCAGTTACGTTAATATCTTGCGGGTTTGCGTCAATGGTCCACTGGAAGGGGGCGTTGTCCTGGTCCTTGGTCTTACTTATCATGACCCCTGAATCTGGCGTGAAGGAATCGGCGCCCATGCGGTCGATCACTTCGATATCGTAATTGTTGTAACCCCCACCATCGCACAGCGCGTCCGTGCTCGTGTTACAAGCAGGTGAGAGGTCATCTCCCATGATGACGTGAAGGCCCATGAGCTCGTCTTCGCCCGGGTTAATGCAGCGTGCGGTGATTTCGGCAACGACGGGTCCGGAGCTAGGAAGGGCGGACCGGGATACCATTAGCACGCTGGAGTCGTCTACAAGGCCGATACGCATCTTGTCGCCCATGGTGTGTAGAGAGCCCAGCGAACCGCCTTGGGTAGCGGGAATCTGCCATCGGGTGTGTGGTCCTCCGGGACCGTTGAAACTCCCTCTCGATAGCATGGACCACGGGCCCGTGTAGGCGCGACGCGGCGGGTCGCTGTATGGGTTGTTGTAGTTGTCGCCGATACCAAGTAGATGGGTTAGTTCGTGCGCGTAAGTTGACATTCCCGAGCTTTCGGCCTGTGTAGATGAGCCGCCCCCGGCATTCGGCCAAATGGCGCTTGCCGCTGCCCATGAGGTCCAATTCACGTACCGCGTCTTGGCGTAATTGGGCAACGCGTCATCATCTGGAGGGCCAAACGAGTCAGGGACATCCTCCGGAGTCTGGAACTTGATCTCTCCAAACTCTTGCCACGTAGAAGATTCATCTTGACCTGCGGAAAGAATGAAGACTAGTTCGAATGAATCAGCAGTCTCGTTGCCCACGTCGGCGCGCCAAGCTCCTAGGGCATCTGTTCGTAGGTCAATTGAGCACGGGCCTTCTGTAGGACAAGCTCCCTCGTTGAAACCCCCGCGTTCGTCATCTATGCCGTATTGATAAGAACGACTTGGCAAGAGGTAAGCGCCGAAGGCAGTCAAATCTACGCCAAACCGACCTCCTGAATCCTCCATCCAATACTCATGTAGAGTGCGATTGTGGTTGAGGTCTTGGGGCTTGTTTAGAAAATCGCGATAGAAAGCCGGCACCTCCGAGCGGTTCAGTCCGGAAACAATCGGCTGCGGGTTGCTGAACACTGTCGAATTCACTGCTTGAGTAATGACGAAGGGCATGTCTGGGTAGTCGACAGCGACGAGAGCGATGTTGAAGTTCCTATTGGAACCCTTGCGACTCGGGTCATTCCAAGACGTGCCCGGAGGAATCTTGTAGTCCGCCCAGGTCATGTTATCGGGATTTACCCAATTTTGCGGGTCCAGCACCTTGAACGGTTCACTTCGTAGAGTAATTGGCCCAGCGAAAGCGTGTCTCACCAGCAGCACGCCGGCCAGGACGGTCGTGGGGATTGTGTGGCGCATTTTGCTCGCATTCACTAAATACAGCGTCAAAATTGCGCAGAACCCGTACGCCTCCGGCCTCGAAAGACGTGAAGGAAGGAGTTAGGAGGTTTGACACTCATTTCTGGGCTGCGCAAGTTTTTTATGTGACCCTGAGCACGACATTGATTGTGTTGCCGATCGATAAAAGTCTTGGCTGGTTGACTGAAAGGCACTTCGCCTCGTGATTTTGGGCGACATCATGACCTTGTTGCACTCCCTTCTTCGTTTTCCAGGGCAGATATACCAAAACCAGCTATGGCGCTTATCATTGTTGTTATTACCTACTGAATTGGGTAGGTGAACCTGGACTATTATACTTGGCGAAGATAGGACACCATCGACAGTGCGACGGTGCGGAGAACCTGGCACCCGGTCGACAAAGCATCCGCTGGCATTTAAATGAATTTGCAGTGACTGAGCATTGTTTATCTCGATATATTTTTATGATATTAATTAGATTCATCTTTTCAGCAATTTCTTGGGCAAGAATCGTTTAATTAATTAGAGCCGTAGGTAGTAGGTACTAGGTATCTAGCAAACCTTGGAAGTCATTTGTGGCCGCTTCTCGACTCTCAGTTCACAAAGAACTAAAATATTGATATAAGCCCTAAAGCTTAGACCACCTTATAAGGTATCTAGATACCTACCTAGTACTAGGTAGCCACAGGTATATCTGGGCATCTTCGGCTTAAAAAACGCCATGGCCGAGTAAGTGCTCAATGGTCAGTCATTTATCTGAAATATTAGCGTTGAGGAAAACAAACGAGCGACAATTGTACAGTGCAGTTGAATAGGTACTGAAACCATGGCACCATGGACTTATTGGCTACCAATCGCAGAGTCAGCGTCACCTGACTTGGCGACACCACATATATTTCCCCACTTATATCCCCACCGATGTTGTGACTTCAATATTTTACGCGCAACAATCACGCGTCTTCAAAATGTGACATTACCTAGTAGTAGGTATGTAATTAAGTCATTTTTTTCAATTGCACTTCGGCCGAGTTTAGTTGATACGAAGAATTAAGATGCTTTTATTTCAAACTTGCAACCTCTATTTATACCAGCGCTACCTAGTGGTACTTAAGTCATACAAGCACGCAATCCAGGTATCTTAGACCTCCACCGCCAAAATGGGGTTGGATTTTCTAAAAATGCAACATCCTATCCTCTTTAATTGTTTTCTGAGGTATCTTAGTACCCAGGTGTCTGACTTCAATGAAAGAAAAGCCTGGTTAATTCTTTAGTTGACATCTATAGATGCTGTTGGAATCATCCTTCAATCTACGGTAGAAGAAACATGAGAAGGCGAGAGCTTTTAGAGCGCAAGCTATACTGACTAGCATTCCTAAGAAAAAACATATTCGCTGACTTGCCGTACTGCTATGCTTCTAGGTACACTCTTTGTTACGATGCGAATCTGGAATCTACCTTTGCCCGAGTTTAGGAGGGGCCTTGTGTCGCCTCAATAGGAATAATGGGAATGACTTAGTTATTTATTTTGTTTATTTGGCGGTCGTTGAAAGAACTTGGTTCACTTATGTTGTAGTTGAACGAGGGGCGCGCTAGCGCCCCGATCAAGAGGTGGCTTTTAAGAATGAATGTTATGTAGAGAGCTCTACATTACTCCTTAGCACATTTATCCGAGAACATACTATGAATGCTACGTACGTATATGAATCTTCCTTGCTCTAGCTACCTAAGTACCTAGGTAGGTATTAACTCCAACGAAAGAGGCCTTGGACACGGTTTTTTTCTATATAAATAATTAGATAGTTGCTATGTAGGTCAATTCTTTACGTCAATTCGATTTCATTTGTACTTGTAATATATCTGGAACAAGGAACGGAAAAGCAAGTATTTTGAATGAATGCGTTGTCATTTGTATGAACTGCACTGTAACGCTGACTTTCGGACCGATATCAGGTCCACGGTTGGCTCCTTGGTAATAGTGAATGTGAAGTAGCCCTCATAGCCCCAGAGTCATTCGTATGAAATGTATGATCCGCCCAATACCTGCCTGTAAACCTAATAGGAGCAACCATAATGCGCCAAAATAGAATGTGAACTAGTTACTGAAAGCGCAAAGCAGAGTGCGCGACGTCAACCATCATATTTGCCCCATATTCCCGAATATACCCTACTCACCCGTACATGGATGCCCAACCCAATTGAATAGGTGGTTCTCCCGGCTTATACGATTGAAGAATGTCTGCTGTTAATGTCTTGGTTGAGCAGTGATGTCGCATCGCAATAGAAGTCATGGAGCTACCGGTGGCTGATATGAACCAGAGACTTTACATGTCACCTTGCCACAGTCCTTCAGAACCATCTTGACCGTCTTCTTTTTCTGGCCATTGGCGTCGGTCTGAGTGGTGATAGACTTTTCCCAGTTACACCTAGAATATTTATGTTAATATTTTGTTCACATATATATGCTTTACATGTATGCTGCCTGAGCAATACTTACATGTTGTAGTTATTTGTGCTCTTGGAAAGGTAGTCGTGCCAAGGTGGAGAATTAGATGGGTAGGTAGGTACTTTTACTCTGTATTTCTGGCGGGGGCCTTGCGCCAGTTGGTGGTGGTGTAGGAGCAAAGGGTGAAAGGCAAGACTATCTGAATTGAGAGAGGGAACGCAGATAGATATAGAAACTTGAGAAGAAAATCGATCGAAACTTGGGTACTCGGCCACTAAGCAGCGTAGTAGACGTGGCCCAATGGAACAAATCATACCAACGATTCAATCCTCATATCTATGCATATGTATGCTCTCCTAATGAACCCACATGGAAACTTCTTTTCTTGCCTAAAAGTATCTTGGGCACGACTAGGTGGGGGTGCTAATCAGGGTCATTAGTGGTCAGATCTTGAACACCTAGCAAGTTCGGACTTCATGAGATACATGTGAATTTAGAGAGTAATGCAAAGGAGCATCAACTAAGTAACCTTCTACTTAATAGCTACCTAGGCAGCTAAACGCCATCTTGAAGCTGATGAAACGCTGATAACAGGCCATATCTTGATTGGAAGTTCACAGGCTTGTGATTCAACAATTGTAGTAGGTAATATATAGTACTTACTAGGTACCTAGGTAGTCATGTGTGTAAGAACCTTAGAAGACACAAGATCTTTCGAAACCAGTCGGCTTCGAGGTAGATGACTCTTGATCGGTATTGCAATGCCCAGTGGCTTGTAACATGCATTTACTTATATATGCATGTACGTCCAAGCCATAGACTAGATAGACGATGCAAACATGTTGAGCACATGCCGCATTGCAGTTACTTAGAAAAGAGCATGTCACGACACAAACCTAAGAGCAAGGAAAATACTCTATTGTTGCGCGAAGAGCTCTAAGCTATCTTGCGCTAGGAGACGCGGTATATACAGGAGTCCCTCTTTCTCTAGCTAGGTGTCTAGGAATGCTCTGCCAAGAATATCCTCCATGGGTTGGTCTTAACCCTCTGGCTATCAACGGGATCTCATGGAAAGCTTTACAGAGTAGGCAGACTTAAAGAACTACCCGAAAATCTCTACTGGGAGGGAGCGGTTTATTGAGCATTATTTTGTATCTACCTTTGATCAACGTATTGAAGTATTAGCACTGGATTGTGATGCCTCCTCCGGCATTGCGCCATAACTAGGAAACGGGCAGCGACTGCTACATCTCCGAAGGTTAACCGATATGCTGGATCTTGGTGTAATCCTTAGCATTTTGAATATCCTTACTTCTCCGAGAACCTCTTGTTGTTTCTGTTAAGGAGATACTTATTGTATGAGATCCCACATATGAAACGAGGTATCGTAGGAGTCGCTGCACGTTTTCCTAATCAAAGCGCGGTGCCGTAGGCACGGGGAGGCGTCACAAGTCAGTGCTAGTACTAGGTAAGCTGTCGCAACATTCGAGCCGAAATCACCGAATCAATATATTGCGAATCATTTCATGCTTGGGATTGCGTTGAGATTGCTCTTGAAATCTCCGGTAGACGAGCCAAGCTTGTCATCTCAGATCTTCGACTTCTAGAATCCGGTACCGAACCTAAAAACCTTAAAAAATGACGGATATATTTCTGTCTGTTCGAAGTAGCTTGGGAAGAATAAATTGTAGGTATTTATTCTAGGCCAAGCATTGATTTGGAAGTAGCTTATCATGCCCTTATTCTATGCCTATGTTCGAGCGGAAGGTAGACGCGAAAGGCTTACCTCAACCTCTTTGGTATGGATGATGTCGCAATTGATTATAAAGTCTACGCACCCACGTAATTGGGGACCTTGGCCGGCTTCGAGTACCTGCTATACAACTATACAGGCCAGGAAGCATGCAACTCACAATTGGAAGGTAAAGCAATTGGGAAAAGAATACGGAAGAATTGACTGATCTGACAAAGCCACTACTTGGAGGACGTGGATAGGTACTTGGTAGAGGTCACTACATAGGTACTTTGACCCTTGTTATTCTCTGTATGATCATCTGAATTTGTTTATGTCACAAAGCTCTTTTGGGCGCGTAAGCGCGTAGATGGGGGTGGGTGTGAATCGATATCGGGAAACGCAGCCAGGATTTCGGTCCTGGTAGTAATTAGTCGACTCACATCGACTCTACTTGGCGAGTGCCGTGCAAAGGCAAAAGTGATGGATGTATCCATATGGATTCTTCAAGGTGGTAATCTAGCCTTGCATATCCACACAGTATCCGATACATGTTAGATATTATGCGTCCGCATTTATGTACTTTGGCTACTTATCTACTAGGTAGGTAGGGACCCAGTTACTCGGTGCTGAAATAGTAGGTGGCGGGATAAGTACGCTTTATACCTATAGGATATATACCTACTACCTACTTAGGTATCTATTCGCTCAGTAGGGAGGTACCTACCCCTACATGCTCTTAGGTTCTTCAACCTTCTAATACAACTCATACGACACTCGCTACGTGAGATTATTCCAACACTGGGTACCTATGTACGTCTACCCTCTACGATATGTTTATGGTTCCAAGGCCCTTGTTTATTTTAAACCGGCATCATCCATCCATGCCAATGAAGGGTAGATGTAGGACAAGTGTATTGGAGCCTTGCCTTTTTTATTTTACCTTTCCCTTCTCTTTCTCCGTTCCCAGGCAGGTACCTTAGCACCCGCTTATGTTTCTTTAGAAATGCTGCCTTTCATAGCCCAGTAGCTAAGGTGCGGGAACCTGACATGCATTAGTACTACCTAGGTACTAAAGTTTGTTATTAATAGAATTCCTAGTCTGACTCGTTGCTAATTTGCATGGACGTTAGAACACTATTAATCGTAGTTATGTTACCTAAGGCCGTTCTTAATTGTAACCTACAAACACTTTACATTCTTCACACAGTTACTTCGTGTATCGCCCCAGAAAGCTCACTGGCGCTTACGTGGTGCTACCGATCTGAAGGGTCTTTAGCTCTGTCTGACCGGTTACGCATAGGCTCATAAATGCGTTTTACATGTCATCCCACTGGCAGATCCCTACATTCGCAATTGTATAACTTTCTACTAGATATATCTTATTTCATTGAGGCAAGTCTTCATGGCAGTGCTAAATTCGTCGATCCTGTGTAGGAACTTCGAATGACTACGAGATCTAGCCTTTCAATTAGGTACTTTCTTCATAGGTACCTATCCACTTTCCTTGAGAATAGTTTTAGACATACTATAGCATATCGTTGCTCTAGTAGCATTGAAGTTGGTGAAAACAGACTAAGTACTAGGTAGAAGTGACGCACGCTATCTTGTGAGACTTCCATTGCGCATGTCTTTTGGGCATTTGCTAGGCTATTTCGCCCCTCGCCAGGCTTGATCCCCAAGGTTTTTATGAGAACGCTTGGAAGCAATGTGCTTCATAACATTGCTACGTTCCAAGGTTTCTATCTTTAACTAGTTATATGAGTTATAAGAAGCTCTTGTGTTATTGATTGCTGTAAGCTGTAAGCCTTCATCTACTAGTCGATGAAGAGGGTCTTGCATTCTTATCATTCCATTTAGCTTCTTAAAACCATTGTTAAGTTAATATGCTTTGTAGGAGGGATTGGAGACTTCTGCATACGATCGAGTTGGATCTACCAGTTTTGTGGACATAGAGAAAAGCTCGCACACGTGGATACGAATAGGCGACGGGAAAATTCTCATGGTGGGTAAGCAGATCGGTCAACGTACGACGCAGTACTCCGGAGGTTACATGAGCGTACGTACTCGAACTAAATTGTGTCCAACAAGCCGAGATATCCCAAACGGAGCTAGGAAAGAAGGCTGTGACACACCAGCAGCTCATACCGGTTGCCTAAAAAACCGGTGCTAACGGTAGGCTCGAGAAGTAGTGAAGTGCAAGGTATTCAATACGTGGCAACCTTGAGATGATCCAGAACTTCATGGCTGGTACGTACTAGGTACTGGTATCTATCCCCAAGATACATGGAATATATCTAGCTACTACCCAATATCCCAAGAGATATTACGCTCCGAAAAAGGGTGGCCGCATTAACCTAAGTGCAGATACCAGCCGTTATTCGCCTCGAGAAGGCGGTATTTGTACTGAGGAGAAGAGCATTCGTGTTTCTGCGCTGGGCTTGGCCGTTAATGGGTCCTCTTCGGGGCCGTCCGGAGCCACTTAGAGCAACTACGGTAGGTAGGTATCCATCTTAAAGGCCGAGCTCCAGTTCTCTTGGATCACTGGAATGCCTAACTCTGGCAGGAGCTTCGGCTACCCATTCGTCCCACGAACGAGGACAAGATGACTGGTAAGACTTAATATACGACTTGTTAGCTAATCACGTGTTCTGGCATGATTCGGTTTTTAGGAATAATTAGGTAGGTTTACTCTCATGGCTTGTTGAAATGGACGCATGCTATGAGTATCATTGATGTATACTAGAAGGCTAAGTTACTAGGTTTTAGGTAGTAGTTCATAGTAGTAGGTACATTATACATACCTATGTATACCCTGAGGTACATGGCGTAGAATCCCAGCCACCTTATATTCCACCATGGCTGGACTATAGTCACTATACATCTATTAAGACTGCCGTCGGCGTTCCTCGTTTACTCTATCGCGAGTCACTCAAGGTCTTCCGAGACACAACTTTAATCGAACCGCTGAGTGTCAAATCAACGTTCGGATTTCATGCCTGTCTAAATATTTGTTTAGGAAGTCCATTCACTAATAGCCGTCGTAATAGGTATGCTGCTAAGTCTCGGCTCTTGCTGAATTAGAGGCTATGCTTACCTAGGTAGTTACTGACGATATATTATTTCCCATACATCGCGCATACGTCCCGGTCGCCGATAAAAACGATGATAAAACTACCCTCGCCTTATCTGCTAGTGCTTTCTGCTGTATACCCATAAATAATAACACTCTTCGCTCGAATTTCAACAAAGCTTCCCGCTAGACAAGCATACGGTGTTGTATTTGTCATAAGGCGGATTCAGGAGACCAAGAACGAAAGATATCGTTGCGTGAAGACTCAAAAATCACTCAACTAGGGAACACCGTATACGTACATGAATGTCTGTTTGACCACGTTGTCTCAAACCTAGTTGCCAACATGTCTCCCTAGAGCTACCTGGGTTGATAACAACCTCCTACAGGCTGACCTACGTCTCTCTTCAGTACCTAGCTAGCTCTGGCATGCCTATTCGAAGCCTTCTTCAAGGCAGCTAATAGATTGGATAGAGCCGGCGGGGGGAACGGGGGTCGGCTGGGAAGGAGACCGTGATGGCCTCGAAATCCTAGAGAGGGGCCTGTTGGCAGCTGCTGTTGGAGGGTAAGTAAAGGTCATGTATGTACACCGCGTTCCCTGGATAAGGAGTAGTTTGGATTCCCTTGCGCGACAACGTCGCCGTTTCGCGGTTCCTAGGATCCGCTTCGCGACAACGACCTTAAATGACCAGCTTTCACGCGAAAGGCCTATGACAAAATCTACTTGGAAGCGATCGCACTATTGCGGATATCTGAGAATCCTCAGCTGTTGGCTTATCAATACTTAGAGATATTATGGAAAGAAAGAAAACATGATGTTTCCAAAAGAAGAGAATGAGAATTAGTGAGCTTGCGCACAGCCTCCGAGTATATACCTATACAGTTGCCGATTCTTAGCATATATTCCGCGCACACCTATGCTTAGTGAATAAGGGGTGGAGTTACAATATCACTGGGTATGGGGAATTCATCATTCGTCGCTTTTGTCTGTGGCATGATTTAACCAGTTGACGTCTTGAATGGTGAATATTTAGGGTCCTCAGTATTTGTCGGGTTGAGTTCTAAGGTTGATGTCACATTCCAGAAAACACTCCGATATTAAAAGATCACGATCACGTGCTACACACGTGATGTCACGAAGCTAAACGCCAAGAACCTGATCCCCAGCTCCAGAGCTGACAGCTCAAGACCTGATCCTCAGCTCTGGAACTTAAAGCTCAAGACCTGATCCTCAGTTTTGAAGCCTTACAGAAGGAAGGAAGGATATCTATATAAACATGGCAAGCTCCTATGTATCTAGTCATTCATTCAGCTCTTCAGCTATCAATCTAAGTCTATTACTTCAACCGCATCGAACTAATAGGGAGAGGACTCCAAGCCTCTCTTACGAACAGACTTAACTTTGATCTGATCTCTACGAGTACTGCTAACAAACAAGGAAACCCACGAAGCATCCCGTATACCTAAGTACCTAGGTATAGGTTCGTAACAGTTGAGTCACCTAGAGCGAAATCCAAGATCCACTCGCCTTGTCGACATCCCGAGAATTGTTCATCCTGAGTCCGATCATATTAGCGATACAACATTTGAAATGTTGAGATATGCGTCTTGGAAATTGGGAGAAGAGACATGAATGACTGGGGTCGCTGGATAGTCTTATGCGGAAGTACCCAATCTCCCTACTAAGACTCATCTACCTCGAAATTCCCGAAAAGAATAGAAAACTGGCGTATAATAAAAGTCGAAGAGTGTAGCTAGCAAAAATAATCGAGGGTTTGCCATTGAAACCGGAATTGATCTAAAACTTGGAATCGAGATATCGAAACCTAGGGTCCTAGACTAAATAGTGGGAGGTTGACGTGCATACCTAGGTACCTACCTACCTATCTAGTATATAGGGTCGTCTGTATGTGATAAGGAAAAGGGTGCCTTCTTAGAGTATCTTGCTAATAGCCAAGTCCTAGGAACGCGATAGGAACGTGATATTCAGCTTCTCATCTGCTCGATTATTTTTTTTAAATATATATATATATATATATATTAGACGTCCGTTCAATGCTTTCTAAATGCGATCGCAATACATTCGGGGACATTCGAGTGTCATAGTACGATCTATTCCGATGTGGATTTTCCAGCCTTGCCTTTTCCAGGGGCTTCTTCAAACTTGGTTCCCCATTTGTCTTGTTGTTGGAACATAGCCAGACACGCTAGCGCTGAGGGCGAGCCGCACTCTGGGTCAGCGCCGCCCTCTAGCAATGTCTACATGGTTGTTAGTAATTGCGGATGTTGCGATCAGAGACATCACACCTCAATCACAGCATCCTCCTTCTTGAAAACAGCACCTGCTAGAGGGCTTTGGCCTCTATCGTTGATGCGATTTGGGTCGGCACCATGCTGAATGAGTAGCTTGACAATATCAGCATGTCCATGATACGCCGCAAGCATGAGCTTTGTGTAGGTTTCAATCATTAGTAATGAGCGCGGAATAACTGATCGACGATAAACCATTGCGTACAAGCGTATCTCCCTTCTCGTTGGTCATGTTAGGCGGGAGGCCTCTAGGTAGGGCTTGCTCGAATACATCTTTGTCGCCAGCTCGCGCGGCATTATACATACGAGACGCAAACTGGATGACTTCTGGGGGAATGGTTGCTGGATCCGCTGAGGCCATTCTAAGAGGAATGGATTTTTGATATGAAGCAACTTGGAATAATCTAAGAAAAGTTCAGAGATGGATTAGTGCTGGATAAATTTAAAACAAAAAATAGAATAAGTCTAGATTCACGATAAGGTCGCTCTTTTCTTCCCGAAAAATAATGCAATGACGCAAGCCGAGTCAGCTCCGGGGTAATGTGGGGGGGGGGGGGGAGTTGCGATCAGTGCCGATTGAAAATCACGTAAGGTAAGTTAAACTTCCTTTGATTGGCTTCCATGTCCCTCTCCGTACGATGAATAGCCTCATATTGCCAGTTTCAAAAACTGAGACAAGTAGTTTTATGAATCTTTTATAACTTCAACATGCGCGATCATGCCCAGATATTTCTATGCCGGTGAAGCAATGACTCCTTGTATTTATGTACCGAGATTGTGCTGGGGTGGCCTGGAAGTCCCACATTCCCCGCTAATAGCCGCTGTAATCCGTTATCAGAGGTGCTACAACCGCTATCCTTAACCCTCTAAGCTCAAACTCATACGCCGAAACTTCCACAGCCGTCTCTTACTCCTAACAACACTTCCAAGGTTCTTTTACAGACGATTCTTCGATTGCATACATACGTCAACTATCAATCAATCTTGCCGACAGTGATATCCATAGGAATAAATATACTTGTTCATTTATAGCGGTTTTAAGTATCTGAATCCATTGAATTGGTCAATATACCACATTTACCGAGGTAGAAATCGAGCTACATCATTCAAACAACCCAAATTTATCGTCATCGCAATGCCACCGCGATTGAGTAATCGCTTGATTTCTCCCGCCTTTCGGTTCTTTCGTCTTTACTCTAGTGACGCTGGTCCGTTGATTAGGGTTACTAACATACCAACATCCAATACCGGTCACATTCGTATTCTCGAGCTCAATCGGCCATCGGCACGCAACGCGATATCGAAAGCTCTCTTGGCTTCCCTACGATCGGAGATCGAAGACGTTCAATCACAATACACACCAGAAGGCAATGAATTACCACCTGCACCCAAATTTGGAGGAGCTGCAGGCATAGACGAGAAGGGTCCGACTCGGGCCTTGATTCTAGCTAGTGCTGTTGACGCGAGTTTCTGCGCGGGCGCGGATCTAAAAGAAAGGCGTGGCTTCACAGAAGAAGAGTTAGTCCACATATAACCAGACCTATATATCCATTTGATATACCGCTATAGTTTCCATTACTTTGCTAACACCATATCGCCAACTGCTTAGGACCCAGCAATTCCTCTCCAATCTCCGCGGCACATTTACCTCCCTCTCCGCCCTCCCAGTCCCGACCATCTCCGCTATATCCTCCCTCGCGCTAGGAGGCGGTCTCGAACTCGCGCTGTGCACTCATTTCCGCGTCCTCGCGTCCACTGCGACTGTCGGACTGCCCGAGACTCGACTCGGCATCATCCCCGGCGCTGGTGGCACCTACCGGCTACCCGCTTTGATAGGACTACCCCGCGCGCGCGACCTCATCCTCACCGGGCGTCGGGTCTCTGCCCCAGAAGCATATTTCCTAGGGCTAGCGGATAGGCTGGTTGAAGTTTTACCCGAAGATGAGCGAGATGGGGTCGCGCAGGAGAACGGCGGGGCAGAAAAGGAGGAGGGGCTGCCGGCAAGAGCGCGAAACGTAGCATTGATGGAAGCTGTGAGGTTAGCGAGTGAGATATGCGAGGGTGGACCAGTCGCGGTGAGGGCCGGGTTGGAGGCGGTTAGCTGGGCGAGGGAAGAGGTGGAAAACGCCGCGTACGAAAAGGTGGTCGGTACTGAGGATAGGAATGAGGCGCTCGAGGCATTCAAGGAGAAGAGGAAGCCGGTATTTAAGGGACGGTAAGTAAATTGGCCATGTTGAGATTTTTGAGACGTTCTTTACATGAAGATATTGCTCGAAGGTAATTTTAGGTTCTTGAGAATCGACCTCTTTCTAGGGTTGAGAGTTCATCTGTGTCAGTCGATGTATGACGTATATGACACTTCCTAGCTCACATCATGATATCTAGGCCCTTGTTGAAATACAATGAGGGATATCTGAATCATCTCAATGAACTACTGAGCTACTACAATGCAATTGAATCCAAATGTGGCACTGGACTTGCTTTTTATGCGCCATTGATTCACCGCCGCTTGTCTTCAGCCCTACAAAGTGCTCAAAGTGCCTGAGCGAAAGCATGCCAATGGCAATGGCGCATATTTCCCACCCTAGTGCAGATCTAGGTTCCCCTGATCTGCGTCAATCGATCTGACTTTCGGTGATGTTGACACTAGGATGATGATGAATCATGATCGACGTGACGCAATGAGGTGAAGATGACAAAGAATTACCCATATATAATAGCAATTCAACTACATGCTTCATTTAATTCTTCGGATGTTGTATAGCTCAGTCACATACCAATATTCACACCCAACCTAATCAATCGTGGGGCGTCGTTCGTCAAGAATTGACATTATGGGGAAAAACGAAGCTCCCGAAGAGGGCGACAAAGGTACGTCACAACCGCCCTCCACCTTTTACCCTTTAAAACATCTGACACTATACTTGCACCATATTCCCGAATAGCACTTTCTGCACTGAGCGTAGTAGCTAACAAGCATTCTCGTAGTCTCTTGGTCCTGGGGCGGGGGTGCTCCAGCAGGCACAGTTGCGGAAACCAAGGAAAAGGGCGCGATCGAGATTGAGACGAAGCGTGGAAACACAGTGAAGAGAAAGGCTGACCCGGGAAACCCCGCCGTACGCGTGGAGAGGTCCGGCAACGATGTTGTCAAGCGCTCGTCTGAACTCACCGTCGAGGAAAAGGCCAACGGGGGCGGTAGTGGCGGTACGAAGCGTAAAGCCAAGGACCAAGATCCCGAGAAAGACGCCAAAAAGAATGACGATGAAGATAAGGACGAAGAGGAAAACGAGGAGAAGGATGCGGATGGCGACATTGATCTCGTTGAGGAAGAAGAGGAGCCCCACACCAGGGATAAGCAGGGAAAGAAGGTGAAGAAGGGTGGGAAAGAAGCCAACAAGAAGCAGAAGAGAGAGCAGGAGAACGGTGATGAGCACACTGACACATTTGAGTTGAAGGAGGATGAATACATTGAGACTGCGGACGATGATACTTCCGGTAGCAAGAAAGGGGAAGATGCCGGAAAGGCCAAGGACAAGGACGAAAAACACGTCGTGTTCAAGGGTTCCGAGAAGGCAAAAAAGGCCGAGGAGAAGCCAAAGAGCAAGAGTAAGAGTAACGAAGATGGAAAGGGGGGCAGTGGTCATGAGCAAGAGGGCGATCAGGTCAGCGCGAGAACTCGAAGCCACACTGATGAGTAGGTAGTATTCGGATCTAGATCAAAATCTTCAATCAAGTACCTGCTAGAATCATCTCTACGAGTACATCTACATATGTTACCTTGCACCAACCAAGTTCACATCGCCTCCCGCGACTATATTGTTTGCATCAATACCTGAAGGTCAAGATAGTTTCGGAATATAGAACTCTTGCATATCCACCGAGCAGGTGCCTATCTACCTGCGAGTAATTCCAATCATGGAAAGAGCTTAGCTCGAGCACGCGTGCAAGAATACCCACTATCCTCATGGATGTCCCTAGATTTCTAGTTAGGCGAGGGACGGAGGGGATTGCGGCCTCACCGAAATTGCTCGTGATGCTGCACTGCTGATCATACCACCCACGAGTCTCCGGCGGTCAACTTGTTGAGGAAACATGCATCCACAGACTTTTGACATGTCGAGATGCGAGATGTTATGAGACTATTGATCTGAATTCTAAAGCTGTTGCAGTAATATCCATTTAGGGCTGAGGGTTTGGTATAAGCTTGTGTTATGTAGGTATGTTCTAGGTAAGCTTATAATGTCTTCAGATATGTTTAACACCGGATTACGCAGACAATGCTTATTCTCTCGCCGGAGAAAACTTTACGTATCACCTCGGGTTTGAAATATCACGAAGCCTAGGCCTTTGTCGGGACGCACGAGACCGGACCCGAATACACTACCCACCATCCTCACCTCAACCAAGGGAATAGATCGCGAAATTGCAGTGCAGTAGCACAGAGGCACGGAGCTGAAAAGATCTCGGCAGGATGAACGAGAGATCTATAAGTTTAATGAGGTATATCAAGATCGTCGCCTCAAGAATTTGGATGCGGTAGCTATAAATATTTGTCGCGTGGGTATGTCGCAGTGCATCTTAGGCGTGTTATGAAGTCTCTCGAAGGATAGCCCTGTAGTGATTGCCTATTCCTCAGCGAAGTGAATCCTCAGATGGCCTTTGGGCAATTTGGGATTTTGATTATAGGCGAAGTTTCTGGGCGGAATTATTTCTAGTTCTACAAGCGGCACCAACTAGGCGCTGGATTAGGTAGGTCCATAACTATGGGATTGATCCTTCAACGAACTAACACTCCTTTTTCATTGGCAATTGTTGGGCATTTGGGATGGAAATAATGAAAAAAAAATTACCTACACATTGAATTCATGAAGAAGTATAGAAGAAGAGTTGCGATCCGATGATTGCATGCTTTTCTATCCGATGTTGATGTTGATGTCGACAATAGGCAATGTTGGTGACGGTGATAGGTTGTATTAAATAAGCTGAGTCTTAGATGAAGAATTATAGCTGCGCCGTGGTAATTTTGCCTCGGCCTATTTTGATCTCGACCCAGTTGAAACGAATCCGTTTCAAGATGGGAGCTGAATGCTGTGCGCAGATCATTGATTGGCGCAAGCCCACACGCCGGCAGCGTAAGCTCCTATTAATGCTCCGTACCCCGGACCTTGTTTCCACCATTACCGTGCCCCGGATCGCCAATCTATGTACTATGGCGTACTATGTATGTGCGACAGCCAAGCAGAAATGCCAGACACACATAAGCGAATAGGCGGAAGTGGAGGTGCGTAGGAAGACTGTGAGAGGCGAAGGCTTACTTAACCTTAATTAAAGAATGTCTCATCGCGTGTCGGACGACTGTAGAATTTTCGGGTTGGGTGAGGGACGTTTTCGATTCTAATAGGCTCGATTAGGTAGGTGACAAGTCGGGAGCTGCAGGAACAGCGTCACATTGGCTGCGGAGACGGAAGAATAGGACGAGATCGGAGCCAGGGGGGAAAAGCAAAACTGCAAGCATATAGATTGTTAGACAAGGCACTCTTCTGAAATTCTGACGACGCTTCATCCATTCATATTCTTTTCTCCTTCCTGAACACTCACAATTATCGACGATCACTATATCACGTGTTGTGGCTTCGGCCTTTCTACTCGTTCAAGGCCTCTCGGACCAATCTCGACTAACCATCTTACGCGTAAGGATGTATGGACGGAAAGTCCACTGTACCTAGCCGTGTCTCGCCCCGGCGAATGAATTTCGGTGTCGATGTCAGTTATTATGTTGGACGCCTCGATGTTTCAAGCAAAATGTTGACCTGACATAACCTGTTAAAAAACCACTGCGCACGCATTTTCGCACTTTTCTCCAGCGGCGTTCTGCACAGGATAGATATAATGTGGGTCCGGGACTGACTCGATCCTCGGTGTCTAAAAATAGCGAAGAGTCGCACGGAACTCAGGCACTGTTATTACCTAGGTCCTAGGTCTATCATCTCCCCACCCGGCATCAGGGGCTAGTTTTGACAATTAAGCCGACATTGGGGGAGAAGAACAATTCAATCCATCAGACATCAGATCAACAGAGCGGTAACCTTTTCTGGTCTATAACATGTTACCGTTATGTGACATTTAGCATCTCACTGGCGATGTTTGCCAATGTCAGATGCATCCAAGACATCGAATAAGCTATCATGTGTCTGTCTTTCGGCGTCTATAGCCCTTTGTAAGCCGGACTGCCGTTCTGGTATCTTCCGAAGCCTCCGCGAGGAACCTTCATGAATACTACGTGCTACGTAACACGTAGTAGGCTACATCCGCTCGGCCATGTGTGTGCCCGTCTTTCTCCAACAAAGCCGCCAAACAGGAAGCACGAGGCGTTTCTCCGCAGACAGACAGGTTATCCCTCCTGTCGGAATAAGATCAATATAGTAAGTCGAGAAGACAAAACCTCTGTTGGTGCATCTGGAATACCGCTATACTGGACTCGCCGTCACGGGGCGGTTCAGCTCGGCCCTACATCCCACCGGGGAGGTTTCGATAGAGGAAGGTAGGCGGCTCTAGCTGTGATCGCCACGACGTACAGCGACAGGTCAGGGAATAAAGTTCCATGCGTCACTTATGAGATCCTCAAAGATGAGCTGGCTCTGACTGGAATCTTGAAGAGGCGCAACAAGTCGGAATATTGGATATCTATATAAATCTACCTATATGATGTATCCGATGGTACGGGCGTTGCGCCATATATTGAGGCTCCGTAAATTTCCCTTTCAATTATTGGTAGGTTCAGAAAGTCGTGAAACATTATATTTGAGGCTACTATAGCTAGCTTGTGCGATGAAGATACTCACGATCATATCACATGCTCCCAATCGGATGGTTAGAGTCTGTGGTGGGCTTAGGTGGGCTTGGGGTAAGGTAGTTTATGCGAATGTGTAGCTGTGGCGTCGAAGCCGGATCCGGCCTCTCATTGGTCGGCTGACGGTCCAGGAAATTGGGAATGCTAATTAAGGGAAGGTAAAGTGTTAGAGAGAGCCCTGGAGGCGCTTCTACGGAGGTTCTGCGGGCTAAAAGTACAGATCCCGGCCCCGTGGCATTACTCTCTTCTCCATCTTTGGAACAGAGCTACCAGACTGCCAGATCAACCCCCCTGTACCCGTCAGATCCTTCGGAAATAAGGCCCTTGTCTAGTTCACACATGGGATGAAATAAACCTTACTAGGTAGTAGGACAAACCTCTCTCGCCTTACTTGCAGCAACGATTCAATGAGATTTAGTTTCAGACCATGATAGATCCTTTGGCCCCAACGGGAAGGTCAGCGTCGACGCCCTGCGCACCTATTGGTCTGTGTCAACCTTATAGAGTTTGATGCAACTAAAACGAGGAGGTTCGTAACGTTTCTTGTAAGTTAATTTTCGTTGTCTATTAGAGCATCGTTACGTATATAACTTCGACGCCCGGCTCCTCGTTTCATTCTCTTGCAGGATGCTCTCCTAGGTATACAGCACGGATATACCGGTTCTCTTTTGGAACTGTCCATTCCCTTTCTCGCTCTGAAGCCGCAGGCCGCAGGCGTCCATTCCTTAGATTAGGTACTAACATACACACTCCTTATTATCGTTCGGTCGTTTTGAAAATAACTGTACCCCCTCCCTGCGAGACCTTGGGGCATACATACAGTACATCATGCGTGCTTTCCTCAACTTAGCTGTAGCTGTTGCTACGGCCTTCGTCGCCCAAACAATCGCGGCGCCGATTGTTGCTGTTCCGGGGACTAAGGCGGATCTGGTTATCACTGACAAGAACACCCTTAACAGCACACATGTTCCCGTGAACAAATCTGGACAGGCGACCCAGTCCAACCCGTTGAAGATTTCTCTTCAAAACAACTTCGGAGGTGGACAATTAAATGTATACGTCTCGGGCAAAGACGTCAATGGTGCTAATATTATGCTATCGACGAATGGCTCTTGGTACTACCCCGACCCTGCTGGCAGCACGACTCCGGTAGCAGTTAACGGACCCATTGCCCTCCCCATGAATGCCAAAGGCCAGACTACCGAGTTCACCCTCCCCGACTACATCAGCTCCGGTCGAATATGGATCGCCGAAGGTAACCTTCAGTTCTTTGCCGTCGTCGATGCCAACGGAGCGGTTCAGCTAGTCGAACCGTCGGCTGCCAACCCTAGCGACCCTTCAGCCGCCGTCAACTGGGGATTCGTCGAGCTGACTAACACAGAGGAGGGTGGTATTTACGCCAACATCTCATTCGTCGATTTCGTCGGTCTAGTTATGGGTATGACCTTAACCCTTGGTAGCGGCGAGACTCAAACGGTCAAGGGTCTCCAGGGCGACGCCATCACTTCCATCTGCAATGACTTAAAGACTCAGGCTGCTTCCGATAGCCAGCCATGGGACAAGCTGTGCGTCACGGACTCGAGCGGAAACCCTCTTCGTGTCCTCGCACCTAACCTATACCTGTCCATCGACCCAACCGCTATGTCAACTTACTACGACGACTACATTGACCAAGTCTGGAGCAAGTACAGCAGCGAGGACCTAGTAGTCAACACCCAAGCCTCTGCCGGAAACGTCACATGCCGAGCCAGCGGCAACCAGCTAAGCTGTGATGGCGACAACCGCGCCTACCCCAAGCCCACCGTGATCGACATCTGGGGATGCAACTCGGGCCCATTCGCCATCCAGAATGGCGACAACGATGTCCACAAGGCTGTCGTCCCCCGACTCTGCGCTGCCTTCTTCCGCAGCACCTTGCTATTGGACGGCGGTAACTACCAGCCCAGCCTCGGTCAAGACAGCTACTACACCGTGAACCCCACGAACCACTACGGCCGCATCGTGCACAAGTACGAGACCGACAACAAGGGCTACGCCTTCTCCTACGACGACGTCAACCCTGATGGCCAGAACTCGGCTGGTGTCGTTTCCGGTATCAACCCAGACACTCTTCAGCTCGCCGTCGGTGGATTCTCTTCTTAAGAAGGATCATTCTGAATCGATGAGAGTCGGAGAAAAAGGAATAGTATCGTGTCATAAATACTAGCTCCTGAAATCATGTCATGGACACATGGCATTGTGGTCGCGACCACAAACCCGCAATGTATATAACACCTTTTCATGTATATATTTTCTGTCGATAGGTAGCATTTAAGGGGATCGGGGTATCATGTACATATAACCAACGCACATAACACACACGCTCGTTAACTAAAGTCAATATTCTCCAAACTTCTACATATGCCTTAAGTTTTGAATGTCACGATATGTTTAAGGTCTCGGGTTCTGTGAATAAGGTCTTACTTGACCTTTACGAGGAGCACTGAATGCTATCACCTAAAAATGCCACATCCGTATCGTATCGCAGTGTCAAGGGTTCTACGGACCTTTCTCTAATATTTCTAGGTCTACATCATGTACAATATGCCGCAGATACAGAATTACTAAGCCATGCTTTTCCAACACCATGTCCGTAGAAGATTGTCACTATACAAGCGACCCCCCTTTCCATCATCAACATCCGCAAGAGCCCATAAGAAGTCGTCTCACTCTGCCAACATAATTCGAACAAGCAGAATGGTAAAATTTATTTTTTCTCATAATGCAGAAGTCAATTAAAGACTTAATGGCAATGAGTTTAAACGTACACCCTAAGAAAACGTTATTCCGGAACCGACATCCAAATACGAGCTTTTTCAGGTACGAAGGTTTCGCTTATGCATGTTTAAGCTCCATAGGGCTGAACATCCGGGGTGTCGCGTGGAATTAAAAGTATATTCCAACTTCTGAGCTACCTGCTGGCGTCATCGTGATAGAGCCGCATGAATTAGGTGTTGTCGTGCACCGCATAAACCTTTTCAATCTCGTGTCATGTAGGAAATACGAGATATTATTGATAGTACACATGTTTTTCTCAACCGTCATGAGATAATCTTTAGAGTACTGAAAGAACCCATTTCGAAAAAAACCTAATTCTATTGGTTATTATATGGTAATACCTAGACACATTGGAGCTTTCTGACAGTTCTCTGTCATCTGTCTTATAAGTATCGTTCGTGCGTGGTGCGATGTTGCGAGACAAGTATCTTACTCCATTTCTACTTACCTAAGCTACCGTCTAATTTGGAGTACTTAGAGAAGTGAAATAGGATTAACCCTTAGCAACTACAGATTGACAGGTTTCCTTTTCCACTGCCCTTTCAGGGGAAGACACGGATTACTAAGGCCTTACATAGATTGTGTAACGTATGGAAGACTGTCGACCAAGCTCACGATAGAAATACGACAAATTTATTGGAGGCATGATGGCATGAATATATGAAAATCTTCATGTCCATAAGGTTGTCACAATAGATTACTGCTAGCCCTGGAAGAGCTGGGTACTAGGTATACCTGTTAATTGTCTGCTATGTAGAGCTAGCTGACATAGTTATGTATTACGCAATGTCCTGACAATTACGAAAAAGTGTGTTAGAGGTTCAAGACAAAGAAGCACTCATATGGTATAGCTAGTGGGATCTTTCTATTATGGGCTACTAGTAATTTCAGCGATAAAACATTATTTATGAGCTTGGTTTTTGATTTTGAGCAAACCTTCTAAAATATCCATAGTGAGTGTGCACACTAAAGTTCTCTAAAAACTAGTGGGTTATGGCGTATTATCCCTTGTGTTTGTAACGCTTTGACCACCTGCAGCTCAGCGCTCGAATCGCCCTCTACCATGCTATGTTATAACTTCTAGGCGGTCGGCACCTACACGCCACCAGCAATACGTTTACCAAAATCTTCTCAGCTCCTGCGAAGTTGTTGGTAGTCTGGGATAATACAAGACATACTAATAGAATTGTTTCTTGCGGTACTAAATATCGTATTTCGTATTATCCAAGTACCTACCTGGGTAAGCTGAGCGTCCAAGGTTACTTGTCCCCGGGTATGGAGGGAAGGGGATGTCCCCGAAGTGTTGTCTAAGATCTGACATGTGCGGTTTCGAAAAGGAAAAGATTTACGTATAGTTGGTCCATGTTAGTGCTTTCCCTCTGATTTGAACCTTTATATTAAACTTATAAGAGATTACTTCAACTAAGCTGAAGCCCAGGGTCGTTGCAGGTGATGAATAGTGTGATTGGTAACTGAATCTGGATGGAACGCATGACTTCGCAAGAGTCTGTTCATTATTAGGCTGGTGGGAATATTCAAAAGAAACGTGATCAGCTATGTTTTGACAAATATTATCATCTAAACGATTAATTTGAGTGTGGGATGTGACGTTTGATTGATTTGAGAGGCTATTGTTACGAACTTATACCTAGGTACTCAGGTATACGGGGTGCTTCGTGGGTTTCCTTGTTTGTTAGCAGTACTCGTAGAGATCAGATCAAAGTTAAGTCTGTTCGTAAGAGAGGCTTGGAGTCCTCTCCCTATTAGTTCGATGCGGTTGAAGTAATAGACTTAGATTGATAGCTGGAGAGCTAAATGAATGACTAGATACATGAGAGCCAGTTATGATTATATAGATATCCTTCCCTCCTACTTTCTTGGTTGAGGTTGTCATGATCTGACTGATCTGGTTGATCTGGCGACATATCCTTAGGATCTGGGTGTTCTGGTTGATCTGGTAGCATAGCGTGAGCAGATCATACAGATGAGACAGATCCTAAGGTCCGGTTTTTAGCCGTGATTGGTCTGATGTTAGAGTGGGTCCTATAGGATGGTTGCTTATTTTGTATGGTTTGTGACAGCTATACGTCAAAGAGCCTTATTTAGCCCCTCCTAATACTGGATGGAAGAGGGGAGCCCTAACTAACAGCGCTAACAGCCTTGTTGGAGGGCTCTAGGGCTGTAACCGACCCATACGATCGGTACAGAGGCCCCCCACCCAACTCCGCTAAGCAACAGAGGGCATACTGGGGTCCTAGGAATAGAAACATGCAAACAATAATTACCTACACATCCAATAAGCAACCCAATTTAACGACCGTATAGTTTGTAATCTGTTGGTCATTGAGATAAACAGGTGCGATTCATCAATTAGATTCAAAGTGGTAGGCAATGCCGCTTTCAGCTCACTTGAATGTGCAACTATCTTTAATGAGTAGGGACTGGACTTTTACCGGCTCAAGAGATAATGAGACCACTTATTAGGTAGGTATGTTAACAGTTTAGGATCTGGTCGCTATGGAGGTACGTTCCGAGTTTCTATTCATGGTTTTCGGCGGTAGTATTTGAGTAGGTAATGGCCGGGGAAATTCTCAATGAATGTAGGATCCGACTCTTCGGTCCCGGATGCCTGCCTGCCATGTGCCCGGATCGGCGGCATGATGTCACGGTCGCTTTTTGCCACCCGAACGGGTGACCTGAGATTCTAGAGTTGGCTAATTAAATCAGAGATAAATATTACTTTGTAAATTGATAAGTAAGTATGGAAGGTGGCTATTGGTTAGGGTTGCTTTTTCACAGTAACTTGGGGGCTATAAATATTTATACTTGGTGTGTACCCATGGCTTGACTTTTGGCTTTCTTTGCACTCGTGATGTGCGGTTGAGTTGTAGCAGACACAATACTCTGTACAACTTTCCTGTATACCGAAAGCGTAATAGGTAATGTACATTAGCATGTGACGCATCCTCGTGCTTTCGGCATTTCGCTTTGATGAAGAATCTAGTCCTTACTAATTAGGTAGCGAAAAGGATTGTAGGTAGTTAAGTAAGGCATATTTCTATTAGAAAGGCATCTTTACTACTATCTAAGTCATTGCCCCCTTTCCCAAGCATTACGTAATTCTGGAATGACGAGGAGCCGCAAGCCAGTGTTATCTATCGTTACCTATATTGCCGTACGAACGAAAACATATAATATTCATGTAGAAGATAATCAAGGAAACGTACAGAAAGCTTAGAAAAGAAGAGGCAACTAACAAAATAGCGTACCAGAAACAGGCGTAGATGTACTTTGAGGCGAAGCTGAGGCTTAATTAGCCTCTTATTCCTGGCACCATTTGCTTTTTCTGGAATTGAGACTGTGGTTCAAAACATTAGGCGGATTAGTAGCCTTGTGCCAAGGATCTCGGAGGGATGATCCAGACGCGAATGCTACTTCACTGTGATGCCGGTCTATATGCTGAAAAATCTGCCTTCAATGTTTATTTTACCTAGCTAACTACTATTTATATTCTTCTATATTAGATCGATCAAGTCACTACCTAGTTCTGAATATTCTTGACATGAATTATCCCAGATCGTACGCCTAATTTTCGTAAAGATCTAACTATCATTATCTGTCTCTACTCATGTCAAAGTCTGGCAGACCTGACCGTAGGCTAGGATGTTTTCAGATGTAAATATTTGTTCTATTCCAGTTAGCAAGGCACCAGAGGAAACTTGGAATTCTATTCCTTATACATCACTACCAGCAACAAGCATAATCATCTCTGTGGCAACGACGATTCTAGCTTTTTTTATTGCCTTGCCAAGAATTTATATGAATGTCACAACCCCCCAGGATGTCAAAAACCAACACCCAATCAAAAAGAACATGTCAGGAGAAACCTCGGCTAAATATCTCTGCAGCATCCACAGAGACCAGCAGAAAGGATCTCTGGGCGTCTCTGCGAAAGCTACAGAGACCAGCGGAGAGGATCTCTAAATGTCTCTATAACACTCACAGAGATCAACAGAGCACCACCAGAATAAGCCAAGAGAGGATATCTTTATAAACATGGCAGGCCCCTATGTATCTAGTCATTCATTCAGCTCCTTAGCTATCAATCTAAGTCTATTACTTCAACCGCATCGAACTAATAGGGAGAGGACTCCAAGCCTCTCTTACGAACAGACTTAACTTTGATCTGATCTCTACGAGTACTGCTAACAAACAAGGAAACCCACGAAGCACCCGTATACCTGAGTACCTAGGTATAGGTTCGTAACAATGAACCATCGACGTCTCCTGGTCGCAGACTGTCAGTTCTATTTCCTAAATCATACGAAAGACAAATTCTGATCTCAAACACAGACTTCACTATCTTGGCGCTAGTATTTAGTTCCGTATATACGATATTGATTTCACTCCGTGAGCTACCCACAAAGCACAGGTATTAACCTTATAGAGTTTTACTAATCTACTTGTAGTAGCCCGCTCTTACCGACATGACTGGAACATACCATCCTGTTGGATTGATTCTAGTTATATGAAAGTACGTAGGCATCGACTCTAGCGAAACACTAAGTACGATGGGACTGACAGATAGTCAGCTGCAATTCTGCCTAGGATTTTTCTTGGGCATTGTTCAGTTCTTCCCAAAGGCTGCAATTTTCCTAATGTATCGAGAGCTGTTCCGTGTTTACTCGAACGCTGTTCACATATCGATTTGGTTAGGGCTAATATTCACATTCCTGACAAATGCCTCCCACGTGCCTGTATCGCTTGCTTTCTTGGCACCACATTACGGCGAAGACTGGAACGATGTGTTAGTGAGACTCAGCGCACATTCAAGCGGACCCCAGTATCTCCTTTTAGGTCCCATCCAGGGGGCTGTGTCCGTAATACTTGACATTTACATATTCATCCTTCCATTACCCATCATTTATCATATCATTCTTTCCCCTAGAAAGAAAATTCAACTCCTGCTTTTTTTCTCTACCGCTCTTCTGTAAGCAATATAGCTTCAAGACTTCGTGTATCAGTATAGTTCACACTAACGACGTTAACAGTGGTGTTGCGGCGAGCATGGTTGCTCTAGCATACAAGGTCAAATTGTGGATACACGAAAGCAAACATCAAGGAGACCAAAACTGGCTTCTAGGTCTCGTGAATCTTTGCAAGTACGTTCGAATTATCTTTAGAAAAGCCAAAATGGTACAGGTGGCAGGCATTGATGCATCTTTACTAGTGCTGTTGAAGTCAATATTTATATTATTGTCGGGTCTATGCCTGCATTCGCCAATTTCGCTAAGCTTCATATAATCAAATCTAGTTTCTTCTAGATACTGCAGTCAAAGTTCAGAAGCAGCCATTCGACACGACGGGAATTATCGGAAAGGAGACTTCAACACCCACCTTGTGGGACAATTGGCTCACCATCCCCTCGAAAGAGCGCGCAACCCTTGTGTTACGAACTTGCGGACGCCGATATCCTGAATACAAAGTACACAGTCGGCGATGGGAAGGATGTTAGGACAAGATCAAGCCAAACTAGTATTCGCCAGACTATTAGTCTCACATAATTAAGAAGTGAGGGTGTTAACCAAGCAATACCAATAGCGCTGATAGGAATCGAACCTAAACACCCTGATAACTGGACCCTCGCCCAGAAATAAGAGCCACACCAACCACGGCCCACAGCGTCATAAGACGGACCAAAATGCATGGCAAATGGCAACGATATTGCGCAAAGAGCTCTAAGCTACCTCTTACTGAGAACGCGGTATACATACACAAATATTCCTTTGTCTATCTTTCCAAGGCTATCACGGTCTTTCTCAAGCCGTCGCGATTTATCGACTTGACATTCATCCCTCAACTAAATACTCATAGGAAAGCATCTGATACATACCTAGACTATAAGATATGATGAGACTTTTTCCTGCATAATGCATCTTAGTGTCGTGAGTCATGATAGGGCCAACACTATAGAGTCCGAAGAGGGCAGGATATAATAGAAAGGAGCAACATTGACTCTATAAATCGAGCTCAAATCATCATTCCTTCTTTCTAAAGTAGATCTAGTAGCATCGAGAACTTATCAGGATAATCACTTCAGTGCAATCCTGAGGCTTTAAGTATCATAAGTAAATATCTTCAATATTGATCAAGTGAGGTATATAGCTCCAAAGAGATTTCCATATCGCATTAGCTAAAACACCTGCCCAAATCCTAACCAGGAAAACACCACCCATTCATGCAACCCAAAGCCACCCATTTTTTCAACATAATCCATTCCGATCTATCAGCATATCATAATTGCACCAATTTAGCTTGAGAGGGTTAATTTCTTTACCCTATCCTTCAAGGTCTCCTGGGGCCATGCCCAGTTGCTCAAAAAGTCGGGGTCGACACCGTGCTCGAATGAGTAGTTAGAAGCGGCGACCTGCTGACTCTTAAGTGCGTCCCGAGCTGTGGCGCCACGGTTTCCTAGTTGAGGCATGCGGTCGATAGCGTCGATGGCTAGACTGAATCGGTCTGTTTGGTTACGGATGGCAAGCTCCAAGGGTGTGTCGATGTTACCCTTCTCCTTGTAACCCCTGACATGTATGTTCTGGTTTCCGGGTCGCTTGTAAGTCAAACGGTGGACGAGCCATGGGTAAGAGTGGAAGTTGAAAATGATGGGCTTGTTAGCAGTGAATAGCGCGACCCAATCCTTATCGGTGAGACCATGAGGGTGGTCAGTGTGGTGGATCAACTTGAATAAGTCGACAACATTGACGCAACGAATCTTTAGATCCGGGAAGTGTTGTAGCAGGAGGTCGATAGCGGCTAATGACTCGCTTGTGGAGACGTCACCGCAGCTAGCCATGATGAGATCGGGTTCTTCACCCGCGTCGGTGGAGAACTGGGGCCAGATGCCAATACCCTTTGTGCAGTGCTCAACAGCCTGGTTCATTGTGAGGTATTGAATGTGAGGTTGCTTGTCTGCGACAACGACATTGACGTAGTTTTGAGACTGGAAGCAGTGGTCCATGACCGATAGTAGACAGTTTCCATCGGGTGGTAGGTAGATACGGACGACTTCCGGACTCTTGTTGCAAACAACATCGAGGAAACCGGGATCCTGGTGGGTGAAACCGTTGTGGTCCTGCCTCCAGACTACAGCAGTCAAGAGGATGTTGAGCGAGGGAACCTTGGCACGCCACTCAACTTCCAAACACTTCTCAATCCATTTGCAGTGCTGTGTATAATATTAGCATATGTGTCTAAGTCAAGTAACATGTTAAACGTACCTGGTTGACCATGGAGTCGATAACGTGAATGAAAGGTTCGTAGCTGTTAAGCATACCATGCCTACCGCTTAGGATGTAGCCTTCCAGCCAACCCTCGCAAGTGTGCTCAGACAAGATCTCCATAACTCTTCCGAAGGGCGAGAGGTTGCCGCCGTCCTCATCCTCCTCAAAGTACTCACCCATCCAAACTTTCTTACCAGCCTCATAGACGGCGGCGAGTTTGTTAGACTCGGTCTCATCGGGACCCATTAGACGGAATGAGGTCGGGTTCAGCTTAATAATATCGCGTAGGAACTTGGCGAAGTTGGCCATGCTGCCCTCGACGGTAGCACCAGCCTGCTCCACTTTGATTTCGTAGTCTTTGAAGTTTGGCATCTTCAGAGGCACGGAAATCAAACCACCATTAGCTACGGGGTTTGAGCTCATACGTCTGTTACCAGTAGGGCAAAGAGCCTTCAATTCGGCCGAGATTTTGCCTTCTTTACCAAAAAGACGCTCAGGCTCATATCCGCGCATCCATTCCTCAAGAGTCTTGAGGTCGGCAGGGTTGGTGGTGGTACCGGTGATGGGTACTTGGTGAGAACGCCAGAAACCTCCAAGGTAGTGACCATTCACCTTGCGAGGTGCGGTCCAACCCTTTGGTGTGCGCAAGACAATCATAGGCCACCGTGGGCGGAAGGGCTTGCCAGAGTCACGAGCCTCCTTTTGGTACTTGCGGATTTCTAGAACACAGTGTTCGAGGGTGGCAGCCATTGCCTGGTGCATGGACTCAAGCTCTTCGCCCTCGACGAAGTACGGCTGCCAGCCATAGCCAATGAATAGCTGCTCTAGCTCCTTGTGAGAAATACGAGCGAGCACAGTGGGGTTGTTGATCTTGTAACCGTTAAGGTGTAGGACGGGAAGGACTGCACCATCGCAGATGGGGTTAAGGAACTTAGTGCTATGCCAGGCAGTAGCTAAGGGACCGGTCTCAGCTTCACCGTCTCCGACCATGGTAACCGTGATCAGATCTGGGTTGTCGAAGACGGTACCGAAGGCATGTGAAATGGAGTAACCAAGTTCTCCACCTTCATGCAGACTTCCAGGGGTCTCGGGGGTTGCATGTGAACCGACACCACCTGGGAAACTGAATTGCTTGAAAAAGACCTGCATACCCTCCGGGTCCTCAGACTTCTGAGGGTAGACTTCGGAGTAGGTACCCTCAAGGTAGGCCTGGGAGATGACTGCGGGGGCACCGTGGCCCGGACCAGAAACGAAGATAGCATCAAGATCATACTTCTTGATCAATCTGTTGAAGTGCATATAGGTGAAAATCTGACCGGGAGCAGATCCAAAGTGACCCAATTGCCGCTTTTTGATGTGTTCGACTTTTAAGGGTTCTCTCAAAAGGGGGTTCTCCTTGAGGTAGATCATACCAAGACTAAGGTATAAGCTAGCCTTGAAGAAATCAGTGTATTTCTCGATTTCCTCTTTGGATAGGGGCTCGCCCTTGATAGTAGAACGAGCCTTGCCGAATGGCCGGATGGCTTCGATCTCGGCTTGATGATCCGCCATATTGGATTGATTGGGGTGATCCGACTGGATGTTACTTATCGGAATTGTCAACTAAAGGTGGTGAAGTAGTTATGAGCTTGAGACTCTAGAAAGTCCAAGGAGTTACTCAAGCTATATATATGTAAGAGGAAAGTGTTTTGTTGTTGTGATGATGATGTATTAGAATAAGAGCAGAAGACAGTTGACGATGGTAGCTACTTATAAAGAACTCCTCGAGGACCCTTACGTATCTAGGTAGGTAGCTATTGATTAGTGTAGAAAGGGGGACAAATGAATTACGACTCTAGGGTGGCAGTTGGGTTCAGCATTTGGGATCTAGGGTCTAGCTCTCGCACGTCTAGCACGTCTAGTTCATCTCATGTGAGTGACTCTGCTTAAACGAATGCATGTGTTTGCTATCATTGGACCCGGCGGGATGCGATGCCTGTGGAGTGGATGTTGTAGTATTTGGTGTAGTATCGTAGTATGGTTGTAGTATTGTGGAGGAAGAAAGCAGGTTGGGGCCGCCAGAAGACGGCGGATATGCAACCAAGCATTGCGGGCATTGAGCTAGAACAACGTGCAACTATGACATTATAGCGTGGTAATAGCCTGACACAAAGCAGTTACCTGACGTTTCGCAGCGGCTCTAACGCGGAAGCAATGGTGAAAGTCTACCAAGTTACACAGACTCGCATCCGGAGGACGGCATCTAGGTGGATTTCTCTGATGCTTAGTGGTGGAGACGGTGGGAACGGTGGAATGGAACGACTAAGTGGGCTGATTATCCACCTCAAGAAGTACCTAGGTACGGCAACTTTACGTCATGGATTATTTATCCTTTCTTTTACTAGAGCGCCGACAACTCCGATCAATCGACCCTCCGAGCATCGAGACTTTCTCG
Source organism: Annulohypoxylon stygium (assembly GCA_003314315.1). Taxonomy (NCBI): domain Eukaryota; kingdom Fungi; phylum Ascomycota; class Sordariomycetes; order Xylariales; family Hypoxylaceae; genus Annulohypoxylon; species Annulohypoxylon stygium. The sequence goes on from QLPL01000001.1 coordinate 76,214, forward strand.
TTTATGCAAATTGTTCTTATCGATTACTGGGTTCGCGCATTTAGGGACCCGACCGTCTTCTTTTGTCTCCATTTTTCTCTTTTCCAAACCCCATTTCGATGCAGCTTCGTCTTTTTCAACCAACCACATCGTTACATCAACGCATACCCCAGTTGTAACCCTACTGTACCAAATCCTTTCAGTTGGAATCCAGATTGTTACCGACCTTACGTATCCCATTCCTATAATTCCGATCTCTTCGATCTAGATTTCGCATTCTTACCAGGTATAGAATGGTATAGGAACCACACGTGTTCCCGATTTCGATTCTCCTGCGAGTATCAGTCGACTCGGCATAGCCTGATCAACGTTACCGGCCAAGCCAGGTTTAAGACCCAGTCAGATTGGCACTTATGAATGGGCGTTTTCTCACCCAAACCCCGGCCGTAGGAGATCTGCGAATGTTGCTTCTTGGAAGCAGAGAATAACCCTTTCTCTATTCAGAATCATGGACGGTCGCGGCCCGATTCATCACGGTTTTACTGACCAAATGTAGGTAAGCATCGAACCGAAATCTATATACGAATGATTCAACATACGATCAAGAGGGAAAACAATTTGAGCCTCGGTTCCGTTTCTGTATGGCGTCTCGCGCTGATGAACGAAGGCCGCCAGTTTTGGTAAAATCCTACCTATTCCCGTGAACAATTCAATTTTTATTTTCTTTTTGTCAATCTCGCGTTCATATTGACTTCATCTTTTGAGACCCTACATTTCCCTCCACGCCGCACCCAAAAAATGGATCCTTATTCCTAGTCCTTATCGCAACGAAAGTCCGGCTGCGTTACCTACATAAGTGCCTGCACATCACGATAAGACCTGCTTACCATGAGGGCTGCAGGGTATTTTGACAGGCTTGGAGCGGTTGTGAGATCAGGGACCGGGACAGAAGGTCCGGACGAATTATATGCAGGATTCTATCGTCGGTAGCTGTTCTGAAAAGTCCCCTGGCAGCTGCCTGGTTGGAATTGGCGTTTAGTCCTGGGCTGGCGGTCGGCGCCGCTATGCTGATATCCGCAGCTTATTAGTCCCGCATTTACCACCCATTCACGACAAACGTAAACCGAGAAGCGACGAGAAACGGACGACCATGCGCGATTGAGGACATGTCTTTATATCGCAGATATATATTATATCATACCATAGGATTCGAATTCTTGACAGCACGAGCCCATAACTGTGTGAGACTCAATACGAGCACTACGTATGAAGATTTAGTGCGAATCGAGCAACAAACCTGAATTCGCACGGTATCAAGTACACCAACCGAGCGGGGAGACGAATCAGCCACAGCTAGCTAGCTGATTTGTCAAACAAACCCACACCCGGTGGATAGAAATGAGGGGGATTTGGCATCGACGAAAGAAGATACTCTTTGCGAGGCATCGTGAAAATCAAATGAAAAATCAGAGAAATGCCATTTGACCGAGGTAAGTGGATTGAACTTTGAGGACGGCTTGATCTTTTGAGGCAAGAAGCGGAGCTCATTATCAGAGAATTCGGACAATTTCCTAAGGCGTTTTAAAATTCGACGGCAGCTAAGGATGAAAGAAATAGCGGAGACTTCTCCAGCATTTCTCAGCTCTATACGACGAAATACGGAGATCCAACGATATTGTTATTAGCTAACCTTAAAGAATTAGTCAGCATATGCGCCCACGAATTGTCTTTGGTGTCTCATCTGAGGGTTTTTCAATGTGGAAATATACCCCAAAATGAGTTCTTTCCGAAGACAACTTCCAATTTACTAATCCACGTGTTCATAATATATTTATCTATAGTCAAAATATTTGAAATTCATTTGCTCAGTCTTTCTCTTGTACTGATATAATATTTAGAGGGGTAGAAGATGGAAGGATGTCAGAATTCATAACGGCGAAAACATGGAAATTCGTTCTAAAAATTGAAAAACTCAGTTAAGATACTCTATTACACATACAGGTACTTGAGAGACTAATGAGTATGATATTGACGGCTTCATGACCCTATGATGGTTACCTACCTACCTAGGTACCTAGGTATATATAAGTGACTAGTTGAGAAGAAGTCAATTTTTATACATTTCTCAACTGTCCACAATTATTTGTTGACCTAGGTATATCAGAAACCTTATCAATACCGCAACCCTAGGTGATATTATATGAGATTTCATAGCTAATTAATCTATAGACAGGTTTTTTTGTGATTATTGCCAACAAATATCTAGACTCCGAGAACTTTCGCTTACCTCTCTTACCTCGTGGTGGCGTAAATCTTCTAATAGTTAGGTAGATATATCTATTGATATATACTCACCTAGATACCTACCTACCTACTAATATGTGGGCAAATTATGCTATCTACTAGGAACGATATATAAACTAGTAAGATATCTACAAAATACATACTTTGACATGTGCCGTCCCTAAAAGGCAACTCCAGAGAGGAAAAGATGAATGGTAGATCTAGGCTTATGGGTAGCCGACAAAGTACTTATATCTAGGTATATATGTAGCGGTATACAAGCCAGGGATCCTCACTCTGTAATAATATATAATATTGTATATCATGATAGGTACCTCTTTGTGTTTCATAGGTTATCTTCGCAAGAACCTTATACGTCAAAACAATTTACAAGTCGAGCAATAGTATACCTAATATATTGGTATAATAATAAGCTGTATGTCTTGAAATGACCGACGGGTAGTGATCTTAATATTTAGTAGTAAGCTAGTGTCACAAACCAACACTAAAAAGGCAACACAGATGGAGAACCATCTACCCAATCACGGATAAACCACGGTAAAACCCAGCTCTCATGCTCTCTCGAGATAACGAGAGAATCCTCTCTCGAGATAACAAGAGAGAATCCTCTCTCGGGATAGCAAGAGAATTCCCTCTCAGGATACGGGGAGAAGACCTCAAGAAGAGAAGGGAAGGATATCTATATAAATGACAGGCTCCTATGTATCTAGTCGCTCACCCAGTTCTTTAGCTATCAATCTAAGTCTATTACTTCAACCGCATCGAACTAATAGGGAGAGGACTCCAAGCCTCTCTTACGAACAGACTTAACTTTGATCCGATCTCTACGAGTACTGCTAACAAACAAGGAAACCCACGAAGCATTCCGTATACCTAAGTATCTAGGTATAGGTTCGTAACAGCTAGGTAGGTAATTGTAGAACAAATTGTCCATTTTCGTTAATCCTTGATATGAGCACCTGTCTGAATTAGGACAGGCTCTTCTCCAGATGAGCTATCTTCGCCTTCTCTTGTTGCATCACTGAAGCTATCAGCCTGTTTCCTTGAACTGTGATAATTGTTAGCAACATGATTCAGAAGGCACGACAGAATCGACTTACTCTCTACGACGTAACAACAATGAGGTGATAAATCCAGCCCATAATAGAACGTGAAAAGTCAACGCAACCGGCCACCCAATCCTCCACCTAGGTGCACCGTTGGGACCAGCCGTCGGGAATAATAGGAGGGGTACCCAAATATTGAAAGAGTATCCGAATGTCATCATTGACCCCATAATGAGTGCTCGTTCTTCGGAATCTCCCTTGACGATCGTGTTGACGGTGGAGTAAAGTATAGGAGTTAAACACCCAGACACTCCGAAAACATACCAGGCAACAAATCTGTTCGCTCAGTTAGAACTCGAAATACTTACAGAAGGATTCATTGTTTTGAGAGCACATACTTTAGAGCCTTTGGAACGTTCCATATGATCATGCAGATATGCGAGAAAACCATGCCTCCTGTGGCTGCCGTGTAAATAGTCCACGACGGGTATATAGTTGCTAGAGTTGTCTGTCACACGGGGATTAGGCATTAAATTACAGTTGGCAACATGGTCGCAGGAAAGGTCAGGTAGAAATCATGCAAGAAGGCTATTATCACTTATTATTGGATACTGTTGGTCAGATGCCCAGATTGATATAGAACCAACAGCATCCAAATACGGAGGCTTAGGTCGCTTAGAAAGTATATTGTACTTAGGCACTCAAGCATAAATAGGCCAAGGTGATCCTCACTTGAGAAAAAGAGGAATCAAGGACCTTAGGACCATTGAGAATTATTAGTTGAAATTGATACTATTCCAAGCCATACTAGCCTTGTCACATTGTCCCAAGCCACGAAGCTAGGATGTTAATAGCGTATGTGACTGTAGGTAGCTGGTTGATCTTAACAACGGAAAAGCCCTCCGCCTTCAGCCATAGATTCATGTACGAGACAGGATATGAACCAATAATCATGCAGCTTCATCATAAGAACGAAGTCAGTCTTGTTCCAATAAACGGGCTTGAGGTTTACTCACATATAGCAGAATACGAAGATCCATATGTGCCAACGCGCAAGTGTTCGTTTGAAAACGTCAAGGTTGAGTGGACCGGGCTTGCGAATCTTGGCTCGAGCTAATCTCTCCCTCGCGAGGGCAATGTCTTCCGAGGTAAAGTAGAATGGCTTCGGTGAGTCTGGGACACCAGGAAAAACAATGAAACCGAGCAGGGCGACCGGAAGGGTGAATATGCCGTCGATGATAAAGAGCCACCTCCATCCTTCCATACCTCCGACTCCTGATAGGTTCGTATAAGCTGCTGACTGTAAATAACCACTGATCATAGATCCCAGTGGATTGCAGATAAACCAAGTTCCGGCTCGTTTGAAGAGTTCTGGTCCACTATACCAAGAACCTGGTGATCTGTCAGTCAATGATTGTGGTAGGGGAAGAGAAGATCGTTAGCAAACCTAGAATGAAGTGCGTCCCGGCAAAAACCGGGGCTTCTAACATGCCAACGAGGAAACGCAACGCGTACAGTTGGTGAACATTCGTAACTCGGCTTTGGGCAAATGTACAAACTCCCCAAAGAACCTCAAGTGTCGGCAATAACCATCGAGACCTTGCCAAACAATTAGTCCTAGCGCTTCATCTTCCCCCTATTAGTTCCAGTTGTTCCGCGAGTTGACATACAATTGAGGCCGCGACATGAGCAGCATCCCTGGAACTTGGAATACGACGTAGGCGACATAGTAGCAAACGTTGAAGTAATTCAGCTCATTCCCGTTGAGAGCAAAGTCCTCTTTGAGACCACTAACGTATGCATTGCTGATGTTCGTTTGGTCTTCGGAATGGTCAGTTATAGGGTACCTCGCTAACCGGAAAAGACGGGGGTAACCAACCCAGAAATTTGACGAAAACTGTTTTTGTTAGAATCACGAATTATTCGAGAAAACAGGTACAATAAACTAACAGCATAAGCAGGCAAAGACGAGGATTGATAGATCGAGCTTGAATAGTAGCCTGTGGTCTGTTAGCATTCATGCATGGAATCGTGGATTTGTATCCAGATAGTTTTTCCGGTGGTAAAACCTAGGTAAATGGCTTACTTTCTTTCAGCTGCAGGGTAATTCGATGGATACCAGTTGAATATCTCCTTGAATAGACCTATCAATGCATTCCCCTGCCTCTTCTTAATATCGGCCATGGCGACGTCAATTCGACGGCGTCGTTAGGTAGAAGTCGGACGACGGGAACACCAATTCCCTCGAATGACACGCGTTAGCTAAAAAATTTAAATGCTATCACCGCATGATTTATATATGGATGATATTTAGTTCCTTTTAACTCGAATGTTTTGGTTATTTCAGCTGACGTGCTTGCAGTATCCATATAACGCAAAGATATTAACAAGCTCTCTAATTTAATGCCTGGTAGTTATCGGCCCAGAATGCAAATTGCATGTCAGTCATTCGCAGCTATACCCTAGTTTATCAGATTGATCTAAACAATAGCATCGTCGTGTTACATTGCTCGGGTTCCCCAACCCGATGTGCGATGATGTGCGATGGCGTGCTCTCCGTGATTAGGGGTAAATGGTGGAGACGGGCGTAGTCGGACTTAATGACAGACATCCATATTACCACGCGGACGCGTCTTCCTTCGTGCCCCCTCATACATCATATCGGCTCCGAGTTGCGTCATAGTATCCTTCCTTTCTATTGGTAGGCATCGCGGAGTATACTCAGTATAGTCTATCGATAGAATGTACCCCCCACCAACACTCGGTTATGGATAGCTTCTACCCAGCCAGTTTAGGATGAGGGGAGCCGAAAAATAGTGGTTACAAATAAGAATACTAAGTATTTCGGCATGAGAGGTGGGTGGTGGGCGATGAATAAATATAAAACCCCTGGCAGCTTGGACCTCTCTCAATCCCTTGGCCTTCCGAACGTCATCACTACTTGGTATTTGAGAAATAGCAACCAATAACATCGCCGAAAATGTCAGCACAAACTATCGAGCGTTATGAGCAGGTACCTGTCACTAAGGAAGACCGTAAGTTTCAATTATACCCACCCATACGGAAATGAATCCGAGTTTTAATGCTCTTTAGTTGACTGGGCCGAACTTATTACCCTTGACTTAAGTTTATACGAGCAACCGGGTGGCAAGGAAGAGTTGGTAAAGCAGCTTGACCACGCCGTCCGAAATGTTGGTATGTTGACTTCGAGAAATCACCTGGGGTTCAATCTGCTGACATGAGCAACGTAGGATTTTTCTACGTCAAGAACTTCAACATCTCTCAGGAGGAGGTTGACAGGCAGTTCGCTCTTGGAAGAGAGTTTTATGCTCTCCCCCTAGAGGAGAAGCTCAAGTTCCACAACCAGGCAGATCTGGAGAGCGGAGAGTACAACGGATACAGGCCAGCAGGCCATCGAGTGTAGGCGCATCAATTGACGAAGTCATTCTTTCCCGCTAACACGATATGCTTAGTCTCGGAAATGGTATCAGAGACAATGTCCAAGTTTATAACATACCGAAGTTTGATGGCTTCCACGCGCGCAAGCAACCGGCCGTCTTGCAGGACAACATCAAGGAGATTGAAGCTTTCTCCAGGGTCCGTACTAGTGCCCCTCATCTCCTCTCTCATGACTGACAATAGATAGAAATGCCATTCTGAGGTAGTAGTTAAGCTTCTACGTCTCTTCGCCATCCTCCTCGAGCTCCCAGACGAGGACCAGCTAGTACGCGACCACCTGTACGATGTGCGCGGTGAGGACCACTTGCGATACATGCACTACGCCGCCCGCACTCCCGAAGAAAACAAGCTAGTCGGCGACCTATACGGCGTCGGCCACACAGATCTGGGCACCGTAACCCTGTTATTCCGGCAACCCGTCGCCGCGCTCCAGATCCTAAACTCGCAGGGCCAATGGAAATGGGTAAAGCCACAAGACGGCACGATCACAATCAACACCTGCGACGCCCTAACCGCGCTCACAGGCGGTCTCATCAAGTCGAGCATCCACCGCGTGCACGCGCCTCCGGCCGACCAAGCGCACGTGGACCGTCTAGGCGTTCTCTACTTCGCGCGTCCGAATAACCACGTCATCCTAGACCCTCTCAAGAACAGCGGGCTTTTGAACCGGTTGGGTCTGACCTCGAACGTGTTCACGGAGCTGGGCCAGCACTTAACGACGGAGCAGTGGGTCAAGGTGCGCCAGACGCAGCAGCAGCGGCCGCGCGTCGAGGCGAAGATCTCCGAGGATGGAAAGTACACGTATGAGAAGAAGGATTTGGAGATCTTGCCTGGATTACACGCTGCGGTTCATAACTAGGTAGTTAGTGTTGATTTGTAGCTATCATATATCCGAGTGCGCATTTTCCCCAGGAGTTTTTTACCGATGTTCAAAGTTCGAGATTTGATCAACATTCTGTTTACTCAGTCTTACCTAATCTTCCTTATGTAATCTTTCCTGTGTTACTGCTATTAGGTAATCTTAGCTAATTCTTATGGCATCCTTATCGCTTATGTAATGCCTCTCGGTTTCTGGTCTTGAGTTGGCAGATATGCTCCTTAATCAATGATTTTATATATAGTGATAAGTACGAGGCGAATAAACCTCCAGGCTAGGAAGAAATAGAAAAATTCATCACTACCGAGACTCTCCAGGAACATAACCACTCAACGACACCCTGCATGGAAACTCGCCACGGGGATGGGCTGCACCATGTTCTATAAGATACGCCTTTTCGTTGTAAACATTCGTTAAGTCTATCTTTTCGCCAGAATAGACTTCATCATAGCACTCCTGGAAGTCGAATTCCCTGCATACGAGCGCAAGGAAGGCCTTCACCTCTTTCATTACGAACGCCTGGCCTGTGCAGTTACGGATTCCATGCTCAAAGATACGCCATGCACCCTTCGATGGATAGAGCTCGTGGTCCGACCCCACGAGAAAGCGCTCGGGTAGGAAATCCAGGGGTCGAGGCCAGTATTCGGGATTCCGATGGATGCTCAAATGGCTGGTCTGAACGCCGCACCCCTCAGTGGGGTATTCGTTGCCGTCGCGGTCTTTCAGTATTAGGTCCTTGCATCCCGTCCGAATGCCATTCGCGGGAGGGAAGAGCCTCAATGACTCCTTGATTACCGCTAAGGTATACGGAAGGGAATTGAGAATCGAGGGATTTTCGATGATCATGTCCGGACAAGCTGCGATATTCTTTCCAAAGACAGCGTCGTGTTCCGCGCGGAGCTTGGATAACACGTCCGGGTGGGCCCAGATCATGTAACAGCAGCTAACCATCGTGCTAGAAGTGGAATCGTAACCGGCGAAGAAGAACATGCGCAATTGAGCGCATAGAATATCCATGAAATCTGCGTCGAGAGGGTCAGACAGTTCATGATTGGGTCGAGAGTAGTAAGTTTCGAGAGCTTGGTCAAGGACAGAGTAGAAAGCTGACTGCTCATGTCGCGCCTTGGTGTCACGGAAAGCATCAGTTCGTTTTGCGACTTGAGCGCGGATGTGCTTGTTTAAAATGCGGCTGTTATTCCAAATATTGAATACTCTGAAGGGATTGAGCTGGCCGATATTATCGATGACATCGTTTGCGCCGAACTTTAAATCAAGTTGCCGTAGCATGGCCTCCGAAAGAGGGTGAGAGCCAGCAGTCTGATTTCCCAATTCGGCGTTGAAGACAACCCGGCCGATGATGTCTTTCATCAGTGACAATGTTAGTGGTTCTAGACGAATAATACCTCCAGTTTCAACCCTTTTCCGGAGAATATCGCGAAAAATCAGCATTTGTTCAATGATTATGGGCATAGTAGCGTCGAGATTGCTGTTGTTGAAGAAGGGTAAGAACAGGTTGTGGTCCTGTTTCCATTCTTGGTCGTTTTGCGTGAAAAGGTTGATCCCCCCTTTTCCCGAGATAGGCGCAAACCATTCTGTCAGACCTGATGGTTTCTGGGCTGAAGTCCATGGGTGGCCGGTGACTTGATTCGCCATGAATGAGTCTCTGACTATGATCATAGGCGCGCTCACAGGATAGCTATCAAAGTAATAAGCCGGCGGACCACGACTCCCATCTATTCTCTTTGCTATTCGATCAAGGATATAAGTACTGTGAGCGCCTGGCGGAAGCTCATCGCTGGCAGTCTTAGCCTCCAGAAGATGGCCTAGAATACTGCTATGCGCAGGCATTGGCTGTGGGGTCGTTGGTTAGTGCATGGAACGCGACAACTCAGATCCATCTGGGAGACATTTGAAGTGTTTAGCTACCTTTCCCAATTTTTCTAGCCTTTTCATCAAGCTTCGATGCTGCCATAATTTGGAAGCGAAAGCAAAGACGCGTACAATTGCGATGGTCAGCAACACACCGCCACATGCGTTCAACACCAACAATGGCGATTCCATCTTCCTCTAAGGAGTTGATAATACTATCAAATCGCCTAATACTTCATCATTATGAATTATAAGAAGTTAGCAATTGACGTGATGTCAATTTATAAAAGGCTTGCATAAGGCTCTGGCGACATCTTGTAATGGTCACAAAATATCTTGGTAGGTACCACGGATATCCATTCATTTTCGATAGAATTTGAAATCAGTGTCACACAAGTCATATCCGAATCAGGGATAGGGGTATTTGGCGTGAAAAGAAGCGGCAAATCACCCCACTGATCTAGCATGACATCTCGAACTCTGACATGGTAATCCAGGTACCAACCTATTATATGAACATAATGTCAATTTAGAATGATAACCTTCAAGGTTTCTTTGAATGACCCGCATGTTAGCTGCAAAGTGAACGAGTTCGTTGTTATCTACCCGGTATACGAATACGAGGGGATGTTGGAGGACGGCTAGTTGGGGAAAATAGTGGGGCTCGCCCTTTCGCCTCCTTGCTTAATTACCGCGAATTGTATTCGACCTCCTGGCTGACTACTACCCGATATCCATATAAATACCTAGACGACCTAAACTTCAAGGGTGTTACTTTATCATTACTGACAAGATACTGAAGTAGGTTGCATAATATGGCTGGCAACCAATCATAGGCGCTAAATAAGAGAAAATTCGCTGGAATAGGAATTGCTGAATAATAGGTAAGAGTTACTAGAGTTAAGTCTGTTATCAAGTAAAACCTGTACATAGTGTACTAATATTTTTTATGATATTGACTACTAGAACAATGGACGATCGGGCTCGTATGAAGAAACTGTTATATTTTTTTTTTTAAATTATATTGATGATGGAATTGTCAGACGGTAATTAATGCTTCAAAGATGTAGATATCGGATGATGCCTTTCGCGATATGTTCAATTTGGAGACGGAAGACGCAGAGGAACGGATGCCAAGACACTACTTAGTGCAAGCCATAAAAACGCTAATCCAATTGCGGCATGGCGCAAAAGATCATCGTGCAACGCTAAGATAAGGTTCTTATCAGTGATCTCCACTAAAAAGATTTTGGGGTTTTGCGATCCAACCTTAGGATTCATTCACCTTCAAGCTCTTCAAACCTCGCTGGAATTGTCGCGAACAGATTTAACACGATGCCGAAGCCACGAACGAAGCGCCAGGCAATCCGCGACGAGCGAAAAGCAAAGCGCCGAGAAAAAGCACTAGAGGCTTCCGAACAGAGCAAGGCTGCGAAAAGACAACGGCTAAACGAAGCAGAAGAACAAGATGCTGGCGACCAGGAAGCTAGATTTGAAGATGGATACGACCAACCTAGAATCGGTGGACCGCCACCAGCCGACCGAGAGTTCTTTGGCATGCTGTCCGACGAAGAACAGGAATACTTCCGCTCGGTAGATGAACAGCTCGATATCGACGACTTCCCCTCCCAAGAAGACCGACAGTTATACCTAGCTAGTGTCTTCACCGAAGCCCAAGGGAAAGAACTCAAACTAGCCTGTAGCCAGTCATGTTCGAGGTTGATGGAAAGATTAATATTGATGTCGAATACGCGGCAGAAGAAGAAGCTATTCCTACAATTTGCGAGCCATTTCCTAAACCTCATCCAACACCGTTTCGCGAGCCACTGCTGCGAAACCCTATTCTTACAATCCGCCCCAATTGTTACTAGAGAGTTAGGAGGAGAACGCGACGATGTTCTTACGGATCAAGATGACCCCAATGAGGAACCTTTACCTTATATGGAAGAACTTTTTCTTCTCACGCTCGATGAGCTCGAAGGACACCTCGGATACCTCCTCGCCGATAAATTTGCGTCACATACACTTCGAGTCCTCTTAATTATTCTCTCTGGACGACCACTCGAGGAATCGCAAACTAAGTCCTTAATACACAGCAAGAAAAAGGAAAAGATCTCCGTTCCTTGGACATCCGATGGCCCAACTGATTTAAATTCACAACTCCGGGCAGTGCCCATGGCATTCAATCTAGCCACGAAAAAAATCATCGCCGACTCAGTGTCTGGTATGAATGCTACGGAACTTCGCGTGCTAGCGAAACATCCCACCGGAAATCCAGTTCTTCAATTGCTACTGGAGTTGGATATAAGTCTCAATTTGAAAGCAAGCGAGGAATCCGAATACATGACATTGTTATGGCAACTCCTCCCTGGCGCCCCCAATTCGTTAAAAGACGCTACTACTCCCGCATCAGAATTTGTGAATTCGATGCTATATGATCACATCGGTTCGCGACTTCTCGAGATCCTCATCACCCACTCTCCCGGAAAAATCTTCAAGCCTCTTTATAAGCATGTTTTTGCAGACCGAATTCACAGTCTCCTTCGTAATGACATCGCATCTTACCCGGCTATACGCGTCCTAAATCGACTTAGCAAAGAAGATCTCGTGGCGGCGATACAGAAGACCTTACCAGAATTTGGCAAGCTCGTCAGTCTATCAAGGTTCAATGTGATCAAGACCTTATTTGAGCGATGCCAGGCCCGAGAAGCAAAGGATGAAATCGATAAATTAACGAAGGCTCTAATCGAGGCATTTGGATCAGACCCCAAGTTACTTGTTTCAAAACTTTGTCTGCCAGAGTCATCGGAAGCAGAAGATAAGAAGAAAGATCACGACCCGCCAAAGAAGAATCGTTTAGCACTGGTTTCACATGGTTCTCAATTAACGACAGCTATGCTTGCCATCCCCGGATTCCCCTCTACCACAATTCAAACATCTCTATCATCTCTACCTGAAGAGCTCATTCTTCAACTAGCAACATCATCGGCACCTACATCGTACGTTCTAGTTAATGCTTTTTCCACCCCAACACGAAATAAGATCTTCCACAAAGCGCTAGTCTCAGCACTACGACCTCACGCATTTCAACTCGCCATTTCGGAACATGGTAGCAGAGTTCTGAACTCTATTGTGTTTATCCCTTCCAAAGGCGATGGTATATCTGTACCATTCCACATCAAGGAGTCAATCATGGAACTACTTGGTCAACATGAACAAGAGTTGAGAGATTCTTTTGAAGGTCGACGTGTGTGGAGAATATGGAAAGGGGACCTATGGAGGAACAGGCGTAGGGAGTGGATCTCTTGGGTCAAGGATCTTGATACTTCATCGGGACAAACATTATCAGAGCACCAGTCAAACGGCGGCAGTGGGCTAAGAAATGGCAATGCCATCGGCAATGATAAAGGTGCAAGGGGTAACGATGCCCCAAGAAAGCGGAAGTGGGGGGTTTAAAGAGCCTCATAGCATAGTGTAATATTGTTTGCTATTCGCACAGTCCATATAAGATGACATTCAAAGTTTGGGACCTATCATGAATCAGCTAGACATCGGATGAAATAGTATACCCAGAGATTCAAACACCAGGTGCATCCATAGATGCTAGAGTGCCTACCGAAAGTGTTAGCCATTTTAGATTCCAGTTTCCTTTGCCTTTCTTTCCCTCATGTTTTTTCCCAGTCAACGTAACTTGCTCACTATCTCTCTTCCCCATCCAGGAGTCACCCCCTATACATACAACCTTCAAGTCTTTTAGCATTATGATTTTCTTCATTTATGCTTTCCTTCCTCATATAAATTCTCCATAGCGCCTTTCCACCGAAAATATATAACTTCCTCGCCCATTTAAGATAAACTTTCTCAATCAGCATCATTCTACCTATACTTGCTCAGTATATTGCGCTTCATTAGGGATCGTGACCTCTATTTGAAGAAAGCTTCGGCCCCTTTTTTCAGTGATTCATTCCTGTCAATGAACTCACCTCTTTCCTTCCGTTATATTTTCCTTACTGAATACTGCCCCTGAAGCATTTCTATCAATCTCTATGCCTCCGTCTTCCCGCTGTGTCACAAGATCTCTAGGCAGCAAAATTAGTTGTCTTTAACTTTATAGCAAGAACGTTAGTAAATTTCTTAGTATGCACATATATCAATTCCTTCACCCTATCTTTCGCCCGAGTTTAGCACTCTCTTAGACTCTGGGTTTTTACAAGGTTTCAACCTTTCCAGTCTTTCTAACTTCTTCATCTTCTCTTAACTCTTGGCTTATATGGACATTAAATAGCTTGGGGAGCTCAGCTACTTCGACCTATCATATCTCGCGCATTTTTCTATATACCTTAACTCTTCTTTGCCGTCATGATTGTTTTCCCCACCGCGAACCCCTTGTGTCACTGGTGTCCACCCCTAATAGTTCATTATCATCTACACATCTTTCCTCTCACCAATTTCGTTCAGGTTATTAACCAATTAATCATTTCCACCCCCACACCCCTTGCTCGATGGTGTCTTCCAACACTAATACATTGACTAGCAAGGTAACATGACTGGTCGGAAAGGCTATGATCTATCCAACCTCTGCAAGAGAACTAGACCTTGCACAAGAGGACCTATTCAAGCGCCCCTTCAAAAAGAACCGGCTGCTTCTAACGGTAGCGATTTTTCTTCCTCTGTACTAGATTCATCTACTCCTCGTTCTCTGTCTAGCACTAATAGTCATGGCAGCCAGTCATTTGCTCATTCTCATATTACGAATCCACATTCCCCTCTGGACTTTCAAGCTCCCAGAGAGACCCCTCAATATCCTCGACGTTTGAGCCCTGGCTACACCAAGACCTCTGGACAATACACACTGTACAATCAGCACACTGGTCGCGGTTGGAGACACGTCACTCCGGACTCACATATCGACCCGTATCTGCCTCAACACGATATGACGAGTTCTAGCCATGGATCAAATATTGATAGGGGCTGTGAACCGGAAATAGCGGCCAGGCCAAATGGAAAAAACCTCGCAGGCCGTGGTGGGGACTTCAACGACCTAGGTCTCAGTGTTCCTCCAGCAGGTTGCAAGATCGGAAACAGATATAGGTCTCGAACTGTAAATACCGGTCAGCTCAATATAGTTTACAAGTCAAAGTTAATGAAGTCCAAATGGCTAACTTGAATCTAGTTTATGGGGAAGCCGACCACAATTTAGACTTGAACATCGGGTTCAATGTTAATTCTGTTGCCAGTATTGTGAATAAGAATATTTCCATTAGTTCGCCGTATCATAAGAGAACCGTTTATTCTCTTTCAACCCACAAGAATGCCAGACGAATCAGCAAGAAGGAACGCCGTTTCGTATCACGGTATGGCGCCGCCTGGTCGCTGAATACAATAGGAGGGTTCCTGGCACCACCATCTACAACGCTTTTCCCCTTTCACCGCCGCGTGCGCCGGCTTCGAAGACATCCTATATCCGATATTATCACATCCACTACCATGAATTCATCTTTCGAAGCCAACCAGACAGCCAGATCCCTTGGCTCTCAGCATCCAGAATCCAAGTTAACGCCGAAGATCACTCTAACTGCCCCATCTGATGACGAGGACCACATATGTCCTTAGATCACTTCACCTCTCTTTATTACTAAGTAATAACACATTGAGCAACCGTCTAACCTGGTTTTTCCTCCCGGTGGATTTTATTAAGTGGTGGTCGTAATAACATCGCAGTTAACAACGTACTCGCTCGACCAATGTTCACTTGTTTTCTTTAATAGAGTTGATGGCCTTAACATTTCTCCATGAGGCTCCATTGCCGACACTTACACTAAAATGGCAAAATTATCCTCGCAGGAGCCGAAGTTAAAGGATATGCCTATATCTGGGATAAGACAGCCTCCGCTGACGCGCCCATAATGGACACCCAATTAGGGTTGTTGGTGTAAATTACACCCTCACTTGTTCTATGGCTTGTTGTTACCCAGGGAAACGCCTTCGGTACTGGTCTGCGGAGCGAGAGATCGCCGTAAGTCCCAATATCGTACTGTCGATACAGTATAAACGGTCTCGTATAAATTCATTTGGTACCATTAAGAGGCTATTCACATCTAAAAAGTAAAGTATACCGCACTACTAAGACCATCGACCTGCTCTTTTCACCTGATTCGGTTATTATATTACTATCACCGTTCGTGCAGCTATGGGATGATGATAGCAGCCATAGTCTAAGGCCTCTCGACTCACTGTTGTTGGTACCCGGTTGTACTATACACCCGGCATACTGGGTGTTGGGCTTCCTACACCATGATCGATACGCTTTTATAGTTGCTCTCCTAGCCTACGAGGATATCACTTAATTTAATTCATCAGCTATTGACTTTTTAAACCAGCTGTACCTTTCTTATTCATCGATAGCTCCCCAGGTAGTCTATCCTATTTCATCTGCCTTATCGTCGCTAGCGATGTAATGGGAGTTGAGGGGTCGCGCTGATGGAGCGGGGGTCCCTATCCGAGAGTGCAGACACATATCAGGCCTTTCCTTGGTACTCTCCTAGGAAATCTTATCCACCGCCTAACCTAGAAAAAGAGATATTCTCGCTCAAGAGATATGTCATAATCGCCAGTGCCATGGAGAACCTTGGCAACCCGACATCATCGCGGTCTATTTTAGCCCTCAGGTGGATCTTCAGTTCCCCTCTCATATTATGGGGGATCCTATCTAAGAGTAGACAAGCATAGTCCTGTAGGGGATTAGCGAAAATACATACGTAGCCATTATCGACTTCATCATAAATGACTTCCACGAGTCCAGAAAAAACGAAACTGGCAGCAACCTCCCTAACGAAGTCAAAGAAGAATATTTCCCTCAAACATAGCCGTGGGGGCCACGCAGTATTGTGGTAAAGACTAAAGCCCTGACCAGGATCGCGAATGAGAGAGGCAATGAGCTAGGGATAAGTTCATACGTGTTGAAAACATTGCCTAGTGTTTACGGATCTCTCTAGATGATGGGACTCATCATCCCTATCTCTGTCCCTGCCGCCGAGGAACCTCGGTTAAGTACATGCCATCACATCAGCACTATTAGGGGATGCCGAAATCCCATCAATTCTACAGGAGCTCATCAATTCAATTGACGATAGTCCAAGATTATCTTAGAGACACCGGGAGGAAATGCGGCAAACGGATATGATGCAACAACGACAAGACTAGTCGCAACTGGTTGAACGGGTTTCGGGGCATCGATAAGATGCCTGAATGGAAGGGCTGCTTTGGCTGTGGTTACCTATGTATTAGAAAAAGGGGGAGAAGGAGAATCTACGTGTAAATGTACCACAAGATATGTCGCAGGATTTCACTCAACAACAACTATTACACATCTTGCATTTCAATCGTTTTAAGGCCTGTTAAGTCTAATGAAATAACTATTGTATAGCATTAGGAAAGCACAAAGATGTTTACCTGCCTAGGAACTTTCGGCAATGACCTCAAAACATGCTCATGTCCTAGCTGTCAAGCCTTCCATGAGATCCCGTGATAGACACACTGGTAGCCACAGGCCTGGAATCAGCCCATGGATGAGTTCCTTGGTATAGCATCACTAGACACCTAGCTAGACAAAGAGGGATTCCTTCATATACCGCGTCTCCTAGCAGAAGGTAGGTGGGTAGCTTAGAGCTCTTCGCGTAACAATAGAGTATTTTCCTTGCTCTTAGATTTTGATCGTGATATAAAACCCCTAGTAATTATGATCACACGTTGCTTCGGGATTGTCCACGTGAAGAGCCATCGCGGCTGGAAGCTAGTCCTTGTGCTTTGAGGGCAGCATGATAGTCTGTGTCGCCGTCATCGATTACAGAATTAAGCGAAACAAAAGTAGCGGCAGTCGCATTGGTCCGATTATTATTTCGAATGAAACTTCTTAGACCTGTGAAAATAGGTGATGGTATCTTGGGGAGTTTAGGGACGGACGCAACGTCTTGTCTTGGAGTAGGCTTCCCCTCAGGTTGAGCTCTCGCCAGTGTTTGGAAACGCCTGAAGATCATACGAAAGAAGCTCTCAACGGGAGTTCGAGACGTTTCAGACTCGGAGTTGTTTGTCTGCTTTACGAATAGCGTGCGGAAAGCTGTGATTGATGCCATCATGACTGCCAAGCCGAACTTGGTAGATCGGCTAAGGAACGAACCCCTGAGCACAATGATGGGGATACTGACAACTGACGTCGTACCTATTAGCCATACATGATTCAGATTATCATGGAAAGCAAGAAGGTCATACCCATTATATCAGAGATTATGTCTAGGGCTGTAACAAATGCAGTAAAGCCCACCTCCTTTTTCGTATTCACGTCAGAACTGAAGCACTTAACTATATGTGGGTCAGCATAAGTGTAAAACTCGATCACCAAGTAAGCGGGTCGTTACTAACCTGCGTCTGCCCCGAAATAAGGGCACAGAATGAAGGGATCCGCGATTACAAAGGCCCAAGATATTATAGAAAAGACCACGATGAACCAGTAATACCGGTTCACTGTTCGGGATATATGCCAAACAAGTGGGCGCATGAACGTTAGAAAACACCCCTTGACACCAAATGTCGTTGTCCAGATTAGGGCCAGGTACGGGTACGATTTCTTCTGAAGTCCGAGAAGCTCATCATAGTCGGCAAGAAGATACGGTAAGAGCTCTGGCTTAAACAGCGCCGCCGAGTGCATGTAAAGAAAAAAACATATATTGTATAAAATGCCAGTAGCGGCACATAGACAGGCCGCAGAAAGAAGTAAGAACGCATCATCTAGGCTAAGTCGCTTCTGATATCTCAGACGTATAGCCATACGAATTACGAAGCAACAGAGCGCCAAGCCAGTCAGAACCCCAAGGGCTACCTGTGTAGAAGTTAGCTGCATCTGGGAGGAAGAGGTTCGGACACCCAACTTGAAAAGCATGCATAGGAATCTGGACGGACGACTCGATGAGCCTTTTAGCCTCCTCAGGTCCTATTGAAGTAGCCATATATCTTGTGCAATGAGTACCTAAGTAGGCGGGCAATTAAAATGATGTGGGAGTTTGCAAGCCTTTGATACAGCATAAGCTTTTGCCTCTAGATCTAGGAATCACTGGCTTCGATATACCACCCGGCGAGACAAATTTGTGATACAAGAGAAGCGCGACGATGCCAAAGGTGCCCCATCGACTTTTCCTTACATTTTCCCTCTGCTGGGAAGTCTACCACTAGCATACCTGTGGGACCCGAAAGCCTTTGTCCTCAACCCCGCGTAAGCAGACCGGTGTGGCTTGCTGAGTAACACCACCGACATATACTGACCTGCACACCTAGTAATTTCTTCCAGAGTGCTCACCCAATTCGAGTGAAGATCCTTACACAAGAGTTTTATACCGTCTGTGGGCCGGAGAATGTGAAGGCTTTATTTAGAAAATCATGGGAGTGCACATCAATTCCCTTCGTCAAATTCGCTATGGGGCACGCATTTGGTGTCTCACCCCAAGTGTTGAATCTGTACGGCAAGGATGACTCCGGCTGTGGCCCCACGCCACATGCGGGTAGCACGGTAGAGGCCCGCAATCGTGTCGACTATCGCGATCACCAATCGATAATCCAATTTCTGGAAGGGAAGGGACTTTCGCCTCTTTGGAGCCGGTTCGCAGAGGACATAACTCATAAAGTGCATAATTTATACGATCGCACTACCCGTCACTGGTCCTATCACGCCGACCTCATGAAGGTCATTGGAGATGATGCTACTGTCTCAGTCCTCAACGCTCTCTGCGGCCCACATCTTTTGAGGTTGAACCCAACCTTCCCCGATGACTATTGGGTTTTCGATCGTAACTTACAGACCTACCTTCAAGGTAAGGCGCCAAGAAACATCTTACAGTATATTCCGTCTCACATCTCTCACAGGTATTCCGTGGTTTCTCGCCCCAAGAGCCTACGCAGCTCGTAAGAGGGTGCTGGACTCTTTCCAACTTTGGCAGCAGTACGCGAGAGACCATTTCGAAGAGTCATCTATTGGCGCCGATGGTGATGATCCTTATTGGGGGAGTAGCTTCTTCCGGAAGAGACAGGGAATGTTCCTCGAAATGGACGGTCACAACTACGCTGATATCTCATCCCAGGATTTCGGATTCATATGGGCGTACGTTACCTACCTCGTTTCCCAAGGGCTTTTTCACTCCAGATTTAGATCTCCTACGGCTAACTCATTTATAAATCAGAGCGAGGAATTCCGTGACTGCTACATGTTGGGTCATTTATGAGATATTCCGAGACCCCGAGTTGCTCACTAGCGTAAGAGCTGAAGTTGATTCCTGTGCACTCACAGACGCAGACGACCACATCCGGTTCAACATCGACCAATTGCTTCGCCTCCCAATTCTCCAGGCTGTTTATGCTGAGGTTCTGCGCCTAAGGATGGACTTCTACCTCGTCAGAATGCCGGACAGGGTAGACATGAATATCCAAAACTGGATCATACCAAGGCGAAAAGCCATTATCGCGCTAACGACAGTCGCGCACATGGATTCAAAATCGTGGAACACCGGTATCCATAACGAACATCCGCTTGATCAATTCTGGATTGGAAGGTTCCTCAAATATCCACCCGATTCCGGCCCTCCGACATTCTCCACAAAAGGGTCCGATGGGTCGTGGATTCCTTACGGCGGCGGGCCGCGACAGTGTCCCGGCCGGCACTTCGCCAAACGGCAGATATTACTGAATACCGCTCTCATGGTAAGCTTATTTGATTGCGAGATATTAGAGGGAGGCAAGGATGTGCAGGGAGACTCAACGCTCAAGGGGTTCGGCAGTGGCGTGGCGCATCCAGCCGGCAAAGTGCCGGTGAAAATAAGGCGCAGAGACAGAGGCAGCATGTAAACAATCAGGTCTCAGAATCTTGCTTATAATAATCGACGTCTCTCTGTCCCTTGAGGAATACGTTGCTGCTCTTCATATATAACCCCTAGGTGGTTCAGTTGACAGCTGTAACCCTGAGCAAACATTTCTACTTCCATTAACATCACCCAACAGCCAATGTTTCAAAATTATGGCATTATATAATCACTATTATTTTCTAATCAAATATTACCCTTTCAACAGTTGCATTAACTCGAAGTTAAACCGTGGTGTCGAATTTGTAAGAGAATCGAGAAAGACTGCCAGCTGTCATCTTGATATCTTCAGCTGGCGCTAATATTGACAAGGGATGAAAAAGGGTTTGACCCACGTTAGAGAGAGACGCAACCAAACAACAAATCTAAGAAGCCTTGATACCATTACAATATTAGCGGCTGGTTACTCTCAATGTACGTCAGAGGTACTGATGGTTAAGACTATTAATAAAGTCCGGTCATATTGACTCGAAAATGGTTTACCCCATACAATGAAAATTTTCAGGGGAAATACCTTGCGAATGATTACCTGTTAAATTGAATTGTACCTAATACTCCCAAGAGATCCCCCTAGAATACCTTGGTCGACGCTATTCATATAGCGCTGGAACGATTATTAAGAAGTTACTACGTAATGAACTCACCTCTCGACCTTGATGGCCTTTCAACCGCCGAAAGAGGCTTCAGGGGGAATCTCGATCTTATGCGGACCGGAACCTACAAATCTCAAGGTTATGCTAGGGTATGCTATTTCCCTAATATATTTAACGCCGTATATCACGCCATATCACACATACTTCCGCACTCGGACCGGGAATCAGGACAACTGCTCTAAGCTAAGGTCCATTTTGTAGCAATGTCGTTAAAACTAGGTAATTTAACTTATATTTTTACCTTTTCATCTGTTACTTGGTTAGAAATTCTAAGCTTTATGTTTATGATTATGAGCGGGGAGATATTAACAAGATTGGCTAGGTTTATTCAGAAATTTCAGACGCTATTCTCATTAGGAGAATTGAGGTTAAGTCGAGGTAAACTCTAGGATGTATGTCCTATTAAGCTTTGGGTCTTATGTATAACTGTATGAATAGGGGGACCTTTTCAGCACTCTTATATCGGGTATCAATATGACAGGTATCTGCCTAGGCGTATTAAATTCGTAGCTAAGCGTGCGACATAGCTGTATCAATATAGATATTCACACATGACCTCTACAGTCGAGTTCCTTTATAAATTTTCTATTTTTTGAGCTTCGTTTGTACTATTTTTTAACCCTGCCCCACAAAGGGCTGTTGCTATTTTACCACTTGTAATCATCGTATGATCATCCTAGGTATCATCAGAAGCTAGCACAAGCTCTCTCCCCCTTACGATCCGCGATACAGGTGGCTCAGCAACCATTCCAACCTGATAGCTGAATGTGTGACTCTTCTCCTCCACGCCAAAGGGCATTTCAACCCAAGTTGCCATAAAACGTTAATGGAAAACTCTCGTAATTGTATATTTTCCTATCCATCCACCATTTTGTGATACTCCCTCATGCGCAGATACTGTGAGTGCTTCGGCATTGGACCAAGCAGTCGAGTGGAGAGAATGCGACCCAAAAGTCGAAGTCATAAATCATAGCGTTGCTACCACCATCCAAAATACCCCCGTCTTTTTCTTTGGTATCATGAAGATATTAAACCGTGTAATTAAATGTGAAAATTGAGCAGTCCCAATAGCGAACAATAAAAAGCGATATTTGCTTCCATCAACCGTCGAGGATGTGGCTTGCGTCCAATTCGCAACCGTCAAACGCCAGAGTCAAACGCCAGAACCAATAGACAAAACGCTTTCATGCAATTGAACCGAAACTACCGAAGCCCTGATAGGTGCAGAAGAATGTGCATGATATGTGATATCCCCACCGATATGATGTCACACCTAGACCCAGGCCTAGGAGTTGCGAAGCTGTAGAGCACTTAGGCCGTATAAGGGTGATGTTGGCATTGTTCCCTTATTGCTCCGATCCGAAATCAACGAAACTCTCCCATACATCACCACCTGGCCCTCCAATGGAAGTGCCTAATTGGTCATAGCTGTCGGTGTTAAAGTCCAGAAGGTTGAGTGTGTTATTAGACATAGAATTCTCAGATGTGGAAAATAGATCTTCGTCTGGGATAGAAGTTTCGTGTGGCGAGAATGTCGGGGCTTCCTGCTTGATATCCGATTCCGAGCCTTCAAGTTGCGCCGTGGGGTCACCTGAAAAAGAGCCAAACATTTGATAAGATGAGTTGTCACCCATGAAATGCATCGCCATTGGATCATTCATGTCGATGTTAGCCAACATCTTCACGTCATTGGGTAGTTCAGACGTGAATACAGACGAAGTCGATTGTTGAGCTAGCTGTGGGTCGAGCTGAAGGGGCGGGAACGCCGTTGGGGTTTGGAAAGGAGTCGCTTTGGACTCGGCCGTGTCAGCATCTGTCGAAGACCCAGGTGTCAGGGCCGGTGGCGATGATATAGTGGTGGCTGAATTGGGCGCCGGGCTTCCCATGGCAATAGAACCCCTCCTGTCAACCCCGTCAAACACGGACTGTGAAGATACAGAGTGTGTCCGGGTAGCAGGAGAACCTTGGCTAGACCCTGACATAGATAGTCGGTGTGAAAAACTTCCGTCGTTCACAAGTGAAGCCATGTACGCGGAATTGTTAAGTTGTTGTTGCTGATTTGTCATGGCACTCGGGAATGATTCGCTGAATAGTCTGTTGATTTCCTGGTACCGAGCCATTGTAGCCATTGCCGTCTGTGTCGTAATGTATGCATTCACGCGGTGGTTCATATCGGGCGAGTTTGTTTGTAGGTGTGCTGTAAGGAACTTGTAGTGGCGCGGCAGGTCATCCTCTTCTTCCTCGTACATCTCCTCCTTCAGTACAATCTCCTCGCTGACTTTAAGGCCCCGTCCTGTCCGCCTTCGGTGAATCTCAGACGCCTGACGAGCAGACTGTACTCTGGCCTCTAGACTCCGGTCAGCCCTTCTTGACGCAGCAATGTACGCCCTTTCTTGATTCTCTTCGTGAGACCGTTCTGTCTGCAGCAAAAGGTTAGGGTCACTGATAGAATACATATAAGGAAACACAGTACTTGCCTTTTGAACCTTAACAGGAGGGATTCGCTGATTGCCCGGCATGGCGGATGATGTGTCGAATGATCGCTTAGGCATGGATCTGAGCTTCGTGAAGTGGGATTGTGGTGTCGACGGGAGGACACAGAGTTAGGTGTGTATATTTTATAATTGCTGTCTTGTCTGAGGTGGCAGGAGTATGTGTTGGAAAATTCAAATTTCGTTATTAGGGTTGACTCGTGGCACTTATGTATGAAAGATGTATGAAGGATATTATGATTCTAGGGCCGATGCGGATAGTGGCACAAGTAGGGCGAGCGGGGCTTCGGGCCTCGCTGTCATATGCAGCTACGAAGGCAAATTGGGGCAGCCGTATGATTGTTGATTGGAACGGCTTGCCGATTTAAGAATCAGGCCGAAGAAAGTTCCTTCCTGTGGGGTAAGCGCTGAGAACTTATGCGGAAAAAATAGTTATCGACAATAGAGTCAAGAACTAGGTTGTAATTTGGGTGTCAAGTTGTGTGTAAGTGCGTTATTCGTTCGATGTTAAAGTTGGTGTCAGAAATATGTCCTTCCTTCAAAGCTATAGCTTAATCTGTGTTGTTTGCTTCCTCTGTTTGTCTGTTGCTGCCGTCGTCCCAATGCGGAATACCGACTTGTATGGAGTCGTTGAAGTTGAGTT
The DNA here is from genome assembly GCA_003314315.1 of Annulohypoxylon stygium. Taxonomy (NCBI): domain Eukaryota; kingdom Fungi; phylum Ascomycota; class Sordariomycetes; order Xylariales; family Hypoxylaceae; genus Annulohypoxylon; species Annulohypoxylon stygium. Next base: position 100,437 of record QLPL01000001.1, read on the forward strand.
CGTCTAAGGTTATCTTGTCTTTAGATAAGTTAACCTATAGACTCATCTAAGGTTTCTCTGCAAATGAGTCGAAATGGTGAGGCTGAACAAAGCAACTGTAGAGCGTTGAGTAATGTCTGCGACCTTGTGTTCGAGATATGGGTTGATACAGGTTGGGATCTGTTAATAGTTGACAAAGGACGATGAGGAAACGGTAAGTGTAGATGGACAAGTTGATACTTGAACAGAAGTAGTTGTGTAGTTGTTGTAGTTGCAGAAAGAGACAGACATGTAAGTATGCTTTCTGACAAGATGGAAGAAGAAACAAATATACATATACAGAAAACGGGAATGGAATTTCCCCATGTTCGGAGTCGCGAGCTTGTAAAAGGTACATATTGTGGATGGCTCCAACTGCGCAACACATCCGCAATTAAGCGTGTCTATCAAAGTACCTAGAGACAACTAAGGAACACAAGCTCCTTCGATCGAGAAGCAGGCAGGGATTGATAGCTTTCCTGATGCGGGAAGAATGTGGGAAGTGGCGATCGATCGCGATGAGACTCCATAGGACCAATTAAAATGCTGGAGCAAGCTCTGAGATACGACAAGGATTTTGCTGTCATAGCTTGGTGATAGCGCTCTAAGTAGCCCTCAAAAGGGATTAGCCCCTGCTACTTCTGAGTTTAGCTTCATTACTACCCCGCTTTTTCCTGTACACAACACTCACGTATTTGCCATGTACCGCATCTAGAGCTCCAGCTCTAAATTTAAAGCTATCAAAGATCCATAGATACCTATCTTTGCTTCTGAACAAAAACGACTAATTAACAACTAAGTATATTAATCACTCCGCGTACGACAGACGCCAGCGAGTTATATTCTACATACGGGCAAGTGAACTTTAGGCGGCCATAATTCTCTTGCTTACCTACTATGTACTCTGTCGCATCTACGCGCGTAGTCACACCCGGTTGAATGGTCAGATCTACGTGTATCTGATGGATTTCATCTAAATGATGTAAGTTTGCGACGATCGACGGTTCGCGGCACGTTTCGAGGTCGAAATTATTACCGGGGGATTGGGCAATATAGATGCGTACGTTACATGACCTGTTATCCAAATTCAGGCGAAAGACAGGATGAAGGTCCAATCACAAGTGGACATATCGTGGGCTGTGAAGGAATATCACTTCGGTATAAGTAAACTTGACATCCGGGTATGTAAATGCAGGTATGTCAGCTGAGCATTAAGATAAAATGATGTAAAGTGTAAAAAATTGAGCACACAATCCCCCACAACCCCCGAATCTCTGTAACAGTTAAGCAATATTGAAGCTTGAATAGACACGATTGTTACCTAACCCTAACGTCAATGGTGGTACAGTTTTCAGGTCACGCCTTAAATAAGCGTCGATCTGCTTTTCTACTAGCAAGGCTTCTGGGTCTGTAAGGTTTACCGGGACTCCGCTCATCCCGCGTCGTTTCCGCCAACTCCACTGCTCCACCCCCTGGCATTATTTTCCTCCGACCCTAAGGTAAAGACTTGTTACCTCATGCTATTTTATCCAATATTTGGAGGTTACAATTCTTCACATTCACGATTTACGAGTTGATTGCGCTATGAGATTCGATCTGTAGTTCCCACGAGGATATGATTAATCACAAAAACGCAAACATATGATTACTACCTAGTAGGTAAGAAGGGATGGCTTAATTTGATTTGGCCTTGTTCGGACATCAGCTCCGTCCTCCTGCAAGCCTTGGGGCTTACTACCCAATTTCCTGCCTTGATTTAAGTCCTTAGGGGCGATTAGGGGGGGACTCACGTCAAAGTACGGTGGGCTATCTAGACTTGTGTTACCATAGTACCTACTGAATCGCACCTACCTACACCAGTCAATGTTGTGTACAAGAAAGCTTACGACCGGAGCTTTTGCTGCGAACTCGTTTTGTACTCGCATGGGAACACAAGTGAACACCTGCAAGCATCTGCCGTTTTTTTTAATCCTTTTTCGTCTTCGAGTGGTTGTTGGGCCTTTGTTTAGAATTTGAGAGAAATCAAAAGTCAACTTTCGGCCTTGGAATAATCCAATCAAATTTCGAATTTCGAATATGCAAAGACACTGTGACAATAACTCGACTAACCCCTGGGACATGCCTGGGAGGTAGACGACTCGACTGGAGACTTGGCCGCACTGCTTGGGTCGCTACTCTATTCATTTCACGAACCTCCAATGATATTCGAGGGATCGGATGCGGGAATAGCTCCTCACCGACTCAACAACATGAACAACATGACCACAACCACGACCGGCACTGACTGGCCTGCGCGTACTGGGCATGCTGGCATGCGTGCTAGGAGCGGACGCGTCTACTAGTCTCGCATGAAGATTTTCAACCAGCTGCAGGGGTGCTTCGGAGATTATTGGATCAAGAAGGCATTTTAGCGATTACCATCATATTCTTCGATGAGTGACATCAGCCGTCGAACCCGAGTGCGGAGTCTGGTGGCTTGAAACGGACAAACCAAGAAGAGAGGTGAGACTGGCCTTTACCTAGGTACCTCATCCCTTTCCTATTCAGGAAACATCGTCGCCCTTTGACTTTGGGGGTTGTTTTGGTTGTTTTGTTGTTTTTTACGTTTCGGAGCAAAGTGTCCGCAGTCAATTGCTCTGACTGGTTCTAGGCACAGATACTTTCAACCTTAACAATTTTTTCTGACAAACCCCACCTTGCCCACCTTGAAATCTCCAAAATCTCTCACAAGCCATACGTGGCGCTGTGGCTAATTACGTTTCCCCCTTTTGTTGCATCACACGGACACAGCAGCTTGGCTTGACGTAGGTGTGAACTAATTTTCGGGAAGTTCAATTAGAAATCAGCAGTGGCTGCCAGTCGGGAGCAAGTACAACCGTCTATCCATTATCTATCTGTGGACTTCTATAGACTGAAGAGCGATTATCCGTGGAGGTTATTCCCCGCTGTCGATCTTTTCCCGAAATCATTCAAACATTACCGCATAGCTATGGGAATTTTGCCTCATTTGCCCGAAATCCCATCCCAACAAACATGGGATTTTCTTTCTTTCATCCTATTTGACGCCAAGCCTTTTCTGATTAATTGTTGTCTTGCCACCCTTCAATCCTCGTCTCTTGTGTCTTGATAGGTACCTTTGAAGTCCTCTCCGAACCATTGAATTTCGCCAAAGGAATGTTCCAATTAGGAAATTTATTTACTAATCACCTTTCGCTTCAGCTCTTCCAAGGAAACGCGTTCTATAACTATTGGTCTGATAGTTTCAAGCAATCTTAATGTGACTAGTAACTGAACCTTACACTTACAAGTCCCCATTCAAGTCTCTATTCAATGTTGATAGAATTTAACCAATACCTAAATCGTAAGGTAAGTGATCCAACATCCCTTGCTAAATACAGTGTGCTTGAAGTCAACAAAAACATCTCGTTTCAGAAAATGCTTGCATTTTCACAATTTACTAAACTTAGACCGTCGCGACATATCTATCGTCGAATTCCGAAATAGAGGTCTTCGAATTCAAACTCGTAGTTCTGCTCTAAGTGTCTAACTGATTCCGCTATTGATCCCGCTGGATTGGTCGCTGGCGCATCGCTAAGATATTCCAATCCAATGAGAAGGTGCGCCGGGTCTCTTCAGACATTTTAGACCCTACCGATCTATTATAATGAGATCTCCGGCGAGATCCTTGGGACATTCTGTACCGCAGTCTACGGGGTACCTCTCCAGAATGCAAAACCAGCATCCATGCAATGCCTCAGTTCAGTCTATTAGTTTCGAGTAGCCTGATGTGTACTCCCTTGTCTATGCCTTGCCGGAGCCAGAAGGGCCGATAGCCTTATAAGAATCACCACAAGGTATATGGCTGGACTAAGGTTATAGCGTCGATTGCTTACGTCTGAGCAGGATGCCCGTCATGCCTAAGTCCGGTCGAACCTTATCCATTTGCGCTTCGGTACGAGTTACGAGTATATTGACCACCCTACGATGCCGAGGGATAGCCGAACGGAAACAAAACCACCCACAGAATTTCCGGAGGTCGAACGAATATTTTAATAATGGTGATGTTGCGACTGATCATATTTCATACATATCAACGCCGACGACCTCAATCGTCATCCTAAACTTATTACCTCCAATATTCAAGCAATAGCCGAATTGCCACACCTTTGAGAGCAAATATTTTGCGGCTTTCCGAGGCTATATACCGAGGATAGTTTCAACCCTCTTGACTCAGTTCCCAAGTGACTTACTTGAGTTATTAAGCTAAATACACTGCTCCTCTTACAAGACTATTAGAAAAGGTTCGCCTTTGGCATTTTCGAAGCTAATTTTCGGATATAGTTCTATATTGTCATTTTGTTTTTGGCACGCCGTAAACGCGATTTCCTGGTCCCAGAGTTGGTATCACAATCGCCACCAGATCGCCCTGACTAAACGCGTTTGGGGTAGATTCTAGGGCCAGGCGTTGAAGTGCTCCCAAGTGGACCTGGATGGTCTGGTATTAAACAAAGACCTCTAATGCTTACGAAGCTTGGCATAAGAGCCTGACCCGCGATGCTGGTTCTGAACCGTTGGGACGGCCGTGGCCTAAGACTACTTAGGTCATCTTCTAATAATTCCTTAAAGTACCTCGTAGGTACTTTGCTTGACTCGCTACGCATTTCTATCTCCCGGCGTTGTCTTCCGTTATGGTGGCCTAACACTAGAGGACTAACTGACCATCGTAACGTCTAAAGTTATCCGTTAGCTACTTGGGTAGGTAGCTAGCTTCGTCACCGAGGCAATTACCGCGACCGGAATGATAATCCTTCCGAAGCGATTTTGAAGCGTTGAACTTGTCTCTAGCTTCATACGCGATGCTATCATCAATAAGCCAAAGATTCATACCTACCTCCCCCAAAGATGCAAGCTATTTGACCATGTGCTCTTAAGATACCCCTCCCGGATGTCTAGGAACGTGATTCTAAGTTTGGAGATGTGGTCCCCTAACCTCGCTATTACTCACCCCAACACGTAGCAAGCATGACGTGTTATTATATATCTCGGAAGGGGCTCCGAGGGCATGTGAATCTCGTGACCGCGCGTAAACCACCTACTCGTACTCGTGATGGGACTAGAGTCGAGGCGTCATTTCGCCCACGCCAAACCGCGTTCGCGCCTATGGAGTCGGTCTACTGAAATAGTTTGAAGTATATGAAATAATAACATTCATCTAGAATTATCGCTGTCATTTGGAATAGAAATTCTTACGTTCTCTTTTGTGGCGTATTTTGCCACGTCTCCAAGTTTCTACTGGTCGGCTTTCTGAGCTTAATATCTAGACCGAAATGTATGTTGTTTTTTTACTTGGCTATATTGGCAGGTCATTTTTTCATAGTACCTACAAATTTTATAATGAATTCTCGCACGGGCAGTTTAATTAGTCGATGTTATTCATAGGGTTGGAAATTCACTTGGAATATCGGGTGGTATGATTGGATGGAAAACATCAGAAAGTGGAGAAACCTCCCCCTGAAAAATGAACCTGTATTACAATTATAGATGCCCATGATTATTGAGAGGTAGGGTATCACAATGAACGCTGTTCTGCAGGCTTCAATCTGCCTGGCGGAGAGCGGCTTATGTCAGAGCATAGAAAAACCTTTTCCATTCCTTCTATGCCCCTGCCTAATTTGACTTCTTCAATCACGAATATTCCGCATGATCCCCTTAGTCATGCATCGTTTACTTGATGAGTCTAGATTCCAATATGAGCCCCTTGCTGATCCCCAAAATTATATCCGCCTGATTGAAGTCCAGTCTCTAGACGAAAACCCGGCAACTTCGGCCAGTGTTTTATGTCGCCTCGACACTTTCTCTCTCGACCAAGCCCCGCCTTATCATGCGGTATCCTATACTTGGGGTGATCCATTCCAAACTACCTGGATTCAGGTTAACGGAGCGCCAATGAAAGTGCGCCAAAACTGCGAGTATGTCCTCAAACAAGCCTGGTGGCATGGCGGATGTCGGTATCATTGGGTCGACGCGATATGTATCAATCAAGACGATATGAACGAGAAGACCGAACAGGTACAGATCATGGGACAAGTATATAAAGATGCGGTAATTGTCTTAGCATGCGTCGGTCAGCACGCCGATGACAGCGAGTTCCTTTTTCGTAAGCTCAGGGAGCGATACCAAGAGTGGCAGGCAGTCGTCCGAGTATCTAGTACTCGCGAACTATACCGTATAAGATCCAACTTTCTGAGACGGCAATACTTTTCACGCGTTTGGGTGGCCCAGGAATTGTTCCTGGCTAAACAGGTCCTCCTTTGCTGCGGAAAGGAAGTGATCCCGTTGGCGAACCTAATAGTGCCGTTGCAGGCAATGACCAATCGTGAACATTATGGAGACTGGTTCCTGCGTCCCTCGCTACCGTCGGAAGAGTTAAATAGGCTTAAAATAACGAATGATGTGTCCGCATCGAAAAAAGCTAAGATCAGATTCGCGCTTCCCAATCTAAAGTCAAAATACGGAAGTGGTGGTATCCGCAACCAAATATGTTTGAAAGTGAGCAAATGGCCCTGGTTTCGAAGACTCGTTGGGCTCGAAGACTTCGTACCTAATTTTAACCTAATCCTTCAGCTCGGACGAACCGGCCACCAATTGCTCAACCTCCGTGATGCAATAATCTTGACTCAGCCATTACAGTGTCAGGATGCGAGAGATCATGTGTATGGGATCCTATCACTTATTAATTGGGAGGGCATAGATCCGATCATGCCAGATTATAGCAGCTCCGCTTTTGAGCTAGCTGTGAAAACTCTTCGAAAATGCATTGAAATGCATAAAAGTACAACTCCCCGACATGATGATAGTGATATATCAATTGCGAAAACTATTACCGATATACTAGGGTTGTACACAGACAATGATGATTTAAGAACCGCAAGAGATAAGAGGCGCCAAATACCTCCCCTTCCCATTGATTTGCCCCTGGATCAACCATCAGAAAAATGTCAAGGTTGCGGATGTTTGGGTTGGTATATCATATACGACAATGGATGGAAACTCTCGAGAAAGCCTGACTGGAATGGTAAACCCAGTCCATCAGACTTAATCCGTATTGAACTACCTCATAGCAGCGCGTATATAACAGTGACAAGCGCAGTGCAGCCAGGCGACAGACTGATAACACCTAGTAGTAAATTTGACTCTACTCACAATATCTGCCTTGTTATAAGGCAGTCTGATAATGAGGAAATTTATGTCGTTGGGCAAGGCATACAAACTAAAAGGGGATCAACCATTGACATCCAGTCCGCTGACTTATTCCAGGTGTACTTTGACCCCGAGGACCTCATTGTTCTGATTGCTGGGTCGGAGGCGTTTGGGGAAACACTTACCCTTGACGAGAAACTGGACTATTTGGATCATAGAGTGTGCCGCTATAAAGGATCTACGCGTGTTGAATGCAAAGCTTGAAGGGTTGATATATTTCATCAGGGCTATTATTCTTTCTTTTATTTTCCATCTCATATTTTAGAAGTTTCTTCGTATGAGAGAGTATTTATTGTGGTATCACAGATTCAATAAAGGGGCAGATAATTACGAAAATTTACTCTGTTACGAACTTATACCTAGGTACTCAGGTATACGGGGTGCTTCGTGGGTTTCCTTGTTTGTTAGCAGTACTCGTAGAGATCAGATCAAAGTTAAGTCTGTTCGTAAGAGAGGCTTGGAGTCCTCTCCCTATTAGTTCGATGCGGTTGAAGTAATAGACTTAGATTGATAGCTGGAGAGCTAAATGAATGACTAGATACATGAGAGCCAGTTATGATTATATAGATATCCTTCCCTCCTACTTTCTTGGTTGAGGTTGTCATGATCTGACTGATCTGGTTGATCTGGCGACATATCCTTAGGATCTGGGTGTTCTGGTTGATCTGGTAGCATAGCGTGAGCAGATCATACAGATGAGACAGATCCTAAGGTCCGGTTTTTAGCCGTGATTGGTCTGATGTTAGAGTGGGTCCTATAGGATGGTTGCTTATTTTGTATGGTTTGTGACATACTCATACGTACGGCAGGTTAGAGAATGACCATAAGTGATTGACTATGCTGAAAGAGATCTGTCAAAGAGTTCTCTCGAGATTTTGCGTCGAAGCGAATGTGGCAAGAAGCCTTTCTGGAGAACCTTGATGTCTCAAGGTAACATTTTTCATCCATCTACCCTTGTTCCAATCCCGACAATACCAGATGAAGACTTGCCTTTCCCTAGCGAATTTCCAATGTTCTTGGGCCTTATGGAGATATACCCCAAAGTTTATCTGAAGTACTCTTGTCGATATAGCGGATATAATGGCGGTCGTTGAGCCATGATTCATCCCGAGACAAATTGTCAAAGAATCCTTTCTTTTCCCTCGCGCTATCTGCCATCTTGAATAGTTCTTCCCACTGTCGTTCAAGCTCATTGCTTATTGTGTAGTCATCTCCCATCATTTGAGCGACACCAGCCGATTTTTCCATTCCCTGGTCAACTGTATTGCTCTGGCTACCAAGTCTCTTATTCTGATTCATCATCGCCATAAAATGATTTTTCATTCCTTGTAGGGTCTGAAGTGATTTTCTATTCTTCAAGATGTTATCCAGCGTCCCCGAGGGAATTTCCAGCAGGTTAGAAACAAAGATGTGCACCACTGGGAAGGGGCATGAGCTCGTACTGATGACGAGATTTCTGAGGATTACCGAAAGCTCGCTCAATGCCTGACTCAAAGCTTTTGGGCGAGAATCGCCGGTGACGAACTATGAAGCTGTGTCAACACTGAATGAAGTAGATGATATCTCATCTTCTAGATAGATAGGTAATATTGGAAGTAGGTATATCAACAGAGATTGGTTGAGAGCGTACCTTCATTGAACATAGAATGCTTGAATGACGAGGGGAATCCGCTGCACGGCCCTGGTCCTGTTTCCGTAAGAAAAACAACAAGCTTGGAAATTCGTCGTCATCAGGAAAGAGAAATGTAGACCTGTTCTTGTTGTCGAGCCAAGCTTTCACGGGTACGTTGAGAAATCCCGCTTGGCTAGGCACAAGGCCCGTTCCATTTAAGACGTATCCATTGAAATCGATTCTAAGGTTGGCAAATGTTGTCAAGTCTTTCCATTTCTTTGCGCTCTGAATTTGTTCTAGAAAATTGTCGCGGTGCTTCAAGGCAACGCTGTCCTTATCACCTGGATGAGTTGATGGTCGTAAGAGGTTTCCTAGCATCTATGACCAAAGTTAGAGCCGTCTAATAACATGAAGATGTACTTACTGTTGCGAACAGATATCTCGAAGATGATTCTATGGAATCGTGCTTTGATTGCTTGTTGTTTAGAGAGCCCGTAAACTGAAGCATTAGTTTGTCGTATTGTTCCGCAACTATCTCGACCCTTATCGTCTCACTGACAGATCTTCTCGTATAACCGCTCGGTGGTTCCTTCACGCCAAGTTCTATGTTTACTGACTCAAACTTCGCCTCAATTATCTTCTTCATCGCTGGGTTTGTAAAGGGCATCAACCGCAATAAACTAGTGTACCGTTTCGCATTCTCGTTCTGCCGATTGACAATGACCTTGATTGACTTCGTTGTTTTAGTGCGCACTTCTTGAAGTCGTTTTTCTGAAAGGGTTCCCTTGTCTTTTGATGCGATGTGTAAAAGCTCATCAGCAAAAAGAGAGGTCCAATGAGATCGGCCAAAAAAGGCACGACACACTTTCCGGATCATTTTTCGACCGGATTCCTTGAAGATATCCCATTGCTTCAAGGCCTTATCTATTATGCTCCAGTCTTTTCCGTCGGGCAGCTCAATTTTCGATTCCCGGGGTTTACCACCGCGGAAAAGAGATGGAACGCAAGCCCGTGTTATTCCTCGCTTCCGAATCTCGTACTCCTCCCTTGCTGTGTATAAAGTACGCTTTTCTACAGCACTTTCGAATGCGTCCATTTTGTCGACATATTCGAATTTGTCGTAGACACTGATACGAGAGTTGTATCTTGATACGTGGTTCAAGACTTCTAACAGCTTGAAAGAAGACCCAGACAGATAGGTCGTCGAGCTCAGCTGGATGAGGAAATCTTGAATATTCTCGGCAATTATGCTTTGCATAGAGTGCTGACTTTCATCAATGAATAGCTCAAACGATTGGTAGGTTTGCTGCGTCTTCACAGATTTCGCATCGTCGTCATTCAGACTGATCAGCCGATGGAGACGGTACGCAACGTCGAAGGGGTCATCATCCAAAGTGCGAGAAATCTGTAGAAGAGCCCATTGAATCTTTGAACAGTCTTTATCCAACATATATGTCTGTAGAAGCGCTAAGCGGGCCTTTAGAATGGCATTGGCATCCAGCATAGCCTCTGTTCTATGAGGCTCCGCGGCAACCTTTTGTGAACTATTAGTAGTCGCGTTTATTTGTCTCCAATGACCAAGGCGTCGTTTATCATTGCTCCATGATTCTGAGTCCTTGAATGCTGAGTACGTATCGCTAGATGCGAAATATCTTTTCGGCATTCCGGAGCTGTCTTCCACATCATCACTGGTGGTGTTCGGATGTGCATTGATATCCTTATATAGCATGTATGGCTCGAGGTTGGGTGCCATGAGGTAGATCCCCCATCTCTCACACAAGGTATTTAGGATTGCTTGTGTCTCCCCGGTACCCATATCGTTGAGTAACAAGAAAGCATCCCCATATTGTCTATCCTTTGCATCTGGCCGCTTCATACTGTGACCGAGTGGATCATGCAAGCCGGATAAGTCGGGCAATTTAGCCAAGGAGAGCTGGAGTAGTTGCTGCATCCGACCTGGATACTGAGACCGGATATACTGGTACAATCCGTTGTATAATGGAAGTCGGCATCGCAGTTCTTCAACGTTCTTTGGAGGTGGTTGAGATGGTTCTGTTATATATGTACAGCAACCTTCTGTTTTGGGGTCAGTCATGATCTACCATCGTGTATTGGAAAGTCAAATAAATGCTCACCTAGCTGATGGTCTTCCAAATCCAGATACAAATCTCCAAATTGCCCCTTAATTGTTGCTAGTGCATTCGAGTATGGGTGGCCAGTTTTCCGTGTGAATCTGTGGATATCTGCCCAAAATGAAATGAACGTCGGAACTCGCCTAGGTTTGAGTATATCGCCGAGGATACTCTCTAGTCCAGCCCAAGTTCTCGAAGTACTCTTATCTGTACCTCGGTCCGGTTCCCCAGTTTGATAGTCTGTCTGTGGGACAAGCTCTGCATGGAGTTTGAGAAACTGCTCTGGTTGCATGCTGAACATCTCCCATAGAAACCAACTCAAGTAATAACTATACTCCTGGTATTCAAATCTTCTTTGCTCAATTTGGATCAGCCTGCAAGAGAAGAAAAATAACTGATCGTTGAGTAGGTAGGGCAGAATGCCATCATCTAAGGACTGAGGTAAGGGATACTTCTTCAAAGACTTGGTGGTTGATATTCTCTCCGTGTACAACGCCTTAAAGTACCTCAGGCATTTGTCGTTGAACTTCGTGTCGTTGACTGGCGGTAGGGAGCCGAGGGCCGAAGGTATACCGGCGCCAGTTGCCATGTTGGCTTTTCAGACCTTTGTGCAAGAACAGAGTACCTACTAGATGGAAAGTTTCGATGTGAAGAACGAGTCCCTAGTTGTTAGAACCACCTGCATGAATTGAGAGTTTTATTTATTCTCGGAATGAAATATTGAGAACATGACTACCGAGACTTCTGCCATCGTCCGTCTTCCATCCATATCATGATGAAAAATGAGTTGGACCATCCTGGTACCCGATTTTCTCTTGCAGGTGAGAGCTGAAAGTCGGTAAGGTGGATAAGGTTGCAGTATATGAGATCAAATCGTTTCAATGTGACATTTCGACAGATACATCAGGGTCCCCATTGCGTTGGGCAAGAAGCATTGTGCAATGCCTCCGCCAGTTGATGGTATGTACATACATCAAAGAAAATTGTTTAAGGCATATGTTATAGGTGGTGATGAGGTCTGGATGTCTGAGAGATGCTGCTAGAAATCAGACTCGGTCAGACAAATGCAAATGATACGGTGATAAGAGCCTCAATGAGTGGATTATCATGACCTGTGATGCATCTCTTTATCCGTTTTAGGAAAGGAGGAGTAAGGCTACGAGATGATGGCACATATTTGCTTTTCCCGGTCGAAACAATATGCCTGATAGTACGCGTACCTCTCTTACAAGAGCCTCAATGTTATTCTAGGAGAATCCATCGGGCAACACGATAAGTAAACGAGGTCGGCAGCTCAGCCACTGACGTTATATAAAATCGAAATGATGCCTAATCCAACCCTCCATGAACGCCATACGCCACACCGATTCGATTAATAGGACACTGAAGGCTCAAATGATTCGCAAACTTTGAGCTGGGCAGCTTTAGACCTGCTTATGCTTAGCTATAGGTAATCAATATGTATTTGGTATGCAATACGACCTAGGCAGTATCGAATTCTTCTCTAATCACTCGAGGGTCAAGTCAATTTAGTTTGAGATGGCTGAAGGTTGAATGCTTGAGTGGTGTGATATCGTTGGAGGATTATAGGAGAGGTTGCGAAAGAGGTAACCGTGATTCCGGTTACATAGATCCACCAGCATAGAGTAGAGAGGTCCACGGCACTGACGGCAAAAAGCTTGAGTAATAGTATTGCTGGGGTTTCAACCAAGTGTTAACATCTACTGGTTAATAATTGTATGACGAAGGATTGAAGCGCTTCGGTAAGCGGGATCATGCAATCGATGATAAATGTAGGCGATAAGTCATATTATGGGATGTTGTATACAGTAACGTAAGTACTAGGCAAGTGGTGGATTTCTTCATGTCCCTGGGCAAGCCGGAGAGGATGATGAAAACGACGAGAGGGATTCGCATCGCCTGGAGGCAGTGTAATACCAGGGACACGGTGAGAGTGATCATGCGCAAGCACAGAGGAAGCACTCTCAAGATGCAAAAATAAGAATAATCAAAGATCGAGTCACTATGTGACTCTTCCAGAGATTAAACTGAAAAGAACAGATACTACACTTGATCTAAGCCAAAAGGCAAAGAGAGCTGAAGAGAAAAAAAAGAAGAAAGGAGGAAGATTTCAGAGGCGAAAAAGATCTTATGTGGTGGCAGCTAGTGGGGGCACTGTTTTTTTGTGGGGGCAGTGAGTTAGATTGGCAGAATTGTTACTTGAAAGGTACCTGCGCACACTAGCGCTGCACAGTGATGCAACTGGAAGCCGCGATAGGCTGCTGTAATACAGGGCTACTAGTAGAATTTTATTCCCTGACTGCCTGCTAGTTGTACCTGCCGTGCCTCCAGGGCTAGCTAACTTTGGAAGCTTCAGCCTCAAAAATACTAGGTACCCATCCATCCCCAAGTATTTACCTAAATTCGTGACCGAAATTCAATTCACGCGTCATTCGCCTCATAATTTTCAGCTCCAAGAAACCAAAAGGTATTCCCTGGTTACCTCTTCATTCACGTACTCCGACATGGGCTACGACGAATCTCCTCCAGACGCGCGACGAGCCTCACGTAGCGATAGCGAAGCCGCTTACGAACGCGACAAGCGCAGCCGAGATAGTCGCCGGGATGACTCAAGAAGGGAGAGATCCCGCGATAGATCTAGAAATAAAAGACGCCACCGACGTTCGCGGTCTCCCGTTGATCCGCCTCGGCGTAGATCCACATCCCAGGATCGTGACCGTGAGAGGCGGAGCGATTATAGACAAAGACGTCCACGCGACCACGATGATAGACGTAGCGAAAGAGACTCCCACCGCCGCCGGGCGCGAGACGGCGACTACGATGACCGCGACGGTGGTGGCAAACAAGTCGTGAAGCGAAGTGGCCCGCTACCTTCCCAGGCTGATTCATTCGCTGTCACTCAAGGTGAAGAGCCTCCGAAGCCAAAAGAGAAGCCTAACTTTGGAAATACGGGCGCATTAGCTGCTGCGTCGAACTCGGTCATCCAATCCGATGGATCTAGGATAGTACTAAAGTACCATGAGCCGCCCGAAGCTCGCAAAGCATCACCGAAGGACCAATGGAAGCTATTCGTATTCAAAGGCGAAGATATCATCGATACTGTACCCCTAAGTAGCCGTAGCTGCTGGCTAGTTGGCAGGGAGATGGCAGTGGTGGATCTACCTGCTGAACATCCCAGCATCAGCAAACAGCACGCGGTCATACAATTTCGATATATCGAAAAACGCAACGAGTTTGGTGACAAGATTGGAAAAGTGAAGCCATACTTGATTGACCTAGAAAGCGCTAATGGAACTATGCTTAATGGAAAGAAGGTGCCCGACAGCCGATACTTGGAGCTGAGAGAGAAGGACATGATTCAGTTTGGCCAAAGCACTCGCGAATACGTGCTAATGCTCGCCCCGAAAGACTAAGGGCTAGCCACGAGAGGACTCCGAACAACACAGTCTCTCCTGTCAACCATCTAGATGTCTGGGTACACATGAGCTATTCTTGTTACGCCATCCCGTGTAACTACAGTATGTCTAGCTAGGGTGGGGCAAACGAATGTAGACAACCACAAAATCGACCTCAAACGGCCTCGCCTAGACTGTAGGCATCAAATCCCTAGCTCCTCTTGTCAACATCATATCTGTATTCAAACTAATAGCGGCAAGATCGGGCTCCTCACGCCACCGGTTTAACATCGCCCTGTATCTGTGCCAAGGGAAGATCAAAGAGGCTATTCTCGGCATATCCAGCGAGGCAGTGCCTGTTGACGTTCCACACCCAAGTTCACGTCTGGTGAGAACTGATCAATCTACTACTCGACATCCCGAGACCAAGAACTATCATGGCTCTTGATGCGGAAAAATCTTTTCTCAACAATCACGAGTTTGAATCTGTATGCGGGTGATGATTTTTGGAACGTCAATTCGTATGGTGTATAAGCGTATAAGTGACATTTCACAATGATTACTCATTTCTAAGATACCATGTTTCGGAACGCTAGAACCAACATCTCATTCCTGGGCCGAAGAATCGCCTGAGTTGCGTAGGACAAAGCGTGAGTGTGCCTGGCAGACGGGACTGTGATGGATTGGCAAAATTGGTGGTGGCTGATTGGCCCTCCTCTAACCGCTGCCTATCCAATTTAAACCTCCCTTACTCGAGGGTTGGCTGAATCTATATATTACATACGAACGTTAGGAAGCCTTGGATGTTGCACAAAGCCAATAGGTTGTCCCGTATCGAGATTTTGTCGCGATGAAGAATCTGGTACGGGGACTGAGGGGCTCAAATCCCGAATAGCGAATAGGTAGATTACTTGGTAATGCATCGCAACCTCAACACACCTGTATCTAGTATCCATGTGAAACCCACCGTGCTCGAGACATGTGAAACATTCAAAGGTCACCAAGTTGATATCTTACCAATCCGGTATTAGATTTTTGGCATCGCAACGCCAAGCCGAAGTATCCTAAAATAGATGTTTTCGAAGGACTGATGTTCCAAAGCTTCAGCACTGCATCGGCTGTTGTCCTGCCGGTCGTGTAGCGTACCGAATTTCGGAAGTAACGGGAGCTTGGTACGTACGAGTAAGCTGTCTAGGCGGAGGCAGGTCTGCGGTGCACGTCGAGAACCTTAATTCATACACTTTTCATAGAAGTTTCGCACGTAAGATAGTTCTTCTAGATGATAGTATACCGAAAATTCATTCTTAGCAGAATAAGTTTCATACTTTTTAGTCAAGATGCCCTAGATGAGTAATAGTTTACTTTTTTATGACAGCAAATCACATCGCGTGCCGGTATTTGAGCTCTTTTTTCTAGCGGTCGTCGGTATACCGAATTCTGCCCTACGGAAACTTTAACTTTCGGTACGGCCGTGACAAGCCCACTACTTAAAGTTAGCGCAAACATTAAAGTTAAGCTTTAGTTTCGATGCCATCCAGATTCATGGGATAAGTTCCAATGTTATTGTAACATCAAAAGTTTTTGATAGGTAGGCACGGTAGGTACAGTATGTATAGCAGGTACGACTGATACACTAGTACCTAGCAGGCAGCCTTAAAGACGATGAGTGACTGACCCACACAGTTCCATCCATCTTCAACTTTCAACCAACACGACTGTGACGAAGGCAATTCATCCGTCCAATCAATGATACGATTTAGCTATGTCTCGGTTCTTATTCGACTCAATCAACCGATAACTTGATCTAGTTGACGTCAATTTACTCACTGCGAAAGTTACCCTACCTGAAAATCAGATCTATGGAACCTTGGAGCCTAGGATCAGTAGTGATTTGAGCATCACGACTGGGCGAATACACCCATCTGCCAGGGCCAGGGACCATCGCGCTATTCTTACTCACATACGCGCATGCACGGGTACATACCCATGTACTTAGGTCTTGAAGTACCTATAAAATAAGAAACTACCGGATTACTACTCCTCTAGGCCCCCAGATCACAACCCTTACCTTCTGCCGTCCGCCCGTCTTACCGCATGAATTAGTTCTTTTTTAGAATCTTCATGTACCTTTTGTAAGGCACAAAAGCAGGGGTGGTGTGGGGAACACTAGGACTAAAACCGCATATCGCATCCATTGCTGAAGCTTCAGGTTCAAGACGCGGGGCCACCTGACGACACCAAAAACAGGACCTCGTGATGGTGTACTGGATTTCTCCCTTCCCCTTCAAATTTGTACACCCCTCTTCCGCATCATTCTCAATAGCAAGGTACACGGCCAAATACGATGTGACCTATTTCGCCAACCTTTAAACTTTTTGTTTCTGTTGAAACTTTACACTGTTCAATCATCCGACCTTCCGACCTGTAAAAAGGGCAACGTTGTGTTAATAGCACATGGAGAGCTGCTCGGCTATATGGGGATCTTCTTGTAGTTCATGGTCAGGTTGGCCTAAGGACTATTTTCCTATCTAACTTTTCCCCCTATGACTCTTCCAAGTTCTAAACTTCAGTATACCGTGTACATCTTCCAACTCTAAATGTCTCCCTGTACTTTATTTTGTCATCTTCGCCCTGTGTCACGCGCGGCGTCGATCTCCTTAAATTCCCTCCCTCCTTCGTAGGAAAAACGCCTCCAACTACCGGTCCTCCGCTTATTCTCGCCATATAAGGCGACTATACTGGCACGAGCCCCCTCGCCTTTCTCATAAGTAAGCATGGTAAGTTAAGGTCTATTTCTTTCCGTCCTTCAATCTGATGTATAAACCTGAACACGTCGAATATCAACGCCACCACGGTCCGACGATTTCATGGACCTACTCTTGTCTTTTCACGTATACCATGAATGTCGCTCGTTTGATTCGACTTTTAGGAATAGATAGAGTCATAAGAGACTGGTCGACCACGGTACTGTCTACAATGAAGAACAGTCTACTAAACTCAACTCGTCAACAGGGCTCTATTAACAAACAAATCTCGCGCTACGAGACGACGGCAGTATACACCCATCCTGACGCAAAGGTCGATATCGTTCTTGTTCACGGCCTGAATGGCGACCCGGAAAAAACGTGGTCGGCCAAAAATGGGGTATTCTGGCCGTCCGATCTACTCCCCACCTCTCTAAGAGAAGCCCGCGCGAATATACTCGTATACGGATATAACGCCGATGTATACTCTAAAAAACATGGGTCAAACCCGAGCGATAACTTCATTTACATGCACGCGCAGACCTTGGTGACGTCTCTCACACATTATCGAAAAGATGAGCAGTCATCGCACAACCCAATTATATGGGTGTGTCATAGCTTGGGCGGAATCTTGGTGAAACGTGCTCTGTTATACTCGAACGACCTGAAGGCTTCTCAACACGAAGACTATCGATCCATTTACGTATCTACGTACGGACTTATATTTCTCGGCACGCCGCATACGGGTTCTGATATAGCAGGATGGGGTACAATGTTGCAAGGCATGTCAGATGCCGTGGTGCCCAAGACCTTCTTTCAGTCAGAATCGGTGCTTCTAAAGACGCTAAAGAGGGATAATGAAACTCTGCAAAACATCAACAACCACTTCCTCGACATTTACCAGCGGTTCAAGATTCTGATGGCACATGAGAATCACAAGACGGATCTGAAGGGTACTAGGATGCTCATAGTCGACGCACATTCAGCTAGCCCCCAATTGCCGGGTGTGACGTACTATGCTATTGAGGCAACTCACTCTGGCATGTGCAAATTTGAAAGTAAGAATGCGCCGGGTTACAGAACCATAGCTACAGCTATCAGAGATTGGGTTATCGATGCGCCGGATGTGATCACTACTCGATGGAGAGTGGAGGAGGATGAAAAGTTAGCAAGGGCAAAGCACGAGATTGAAGAACGAATGAAGCCATGGGTATGTGGTCCTCCCAGAAACAGACACCCCAGAGATGATACCGTACCTAACATCGACTAGCTTGATTCACAACGCATCCAGCAGACTGGTCAAGGATCTAGTAGGTCACCAGCACTATCTTTCCTAGAAAGCATCTCAGACCGTTCCCACAATCGGTCTTTAGGGAGCTCGATATTTGAAGACGTCCAACTTCCTTTTGAGATAGAGGAAGCCGATGATCATTCACGAGAGCATGTTAGACGCTGATAAAATTGGAGCCGTAGCTGATTTGTTTTTCTATCTGTAGTTCCACAGCATAATGATACTACCTTATCTTCACCTCAAGACACTTCGCGAATCGATCATCAATCTAGACCGCTCCTCACTGGCCCAACAACTCCTAACCAGCCGTCCGAAGACGACTACTTTCCATCCCAACAGTCCAAATCTGATCATGACCCGTCTCAAGAGCCTCTATTTGTCAAGCCAACAGTGTTTCGTCCCAACGCATATTTCAAAGGCCGAGATAAGGAACTGAAATTATTGCATAAGATGCTAACAGACCGTAAAATAAGGTCTGTGGGAACTTCATCCGTCTTAATCCAGAGTATGCCTGGCGGAGGTAAGACTCATTTGGCACGACAATACGTCTTCGAGCATAGATACAACTATCGAGGCGGTATCTTCTGGATCCGAGCTAAATCTTTAGAAGAGCTGGACTACGGCTACTGGGATATCGCAAAGACAGTTGGCCTTAGCGAAGTGATACCCTCAGACCAGACCGGGAAGATTGATAGCCGTGAAATGGTCAAGGCCGTCCAAGCATGGTTAAGCAGCCAGGCTGATTGGCTGCTCATCCTCGACGGTGTTCACTTTGATCTACCAGGACTTCAACATTACATTCCGTTCGGGAAGAACACAAGCATCATTTATACATCAACAGAACGAACTCCCGGCGAAGACTACCAGTTTGACAACCCTCAAATTATCGCTTTAGACTCGTTGACGAAGCAAGAAGCTCAGGAGCTACTCTTTGAAGAGATGGGGAAAAAGAAACCATATACTCAGGATGATTTAAAACGCGCCGAGGAGTTGGTGGAACTGATGGATCGCCTACCTCTTATGATCCACGTTGCAGCGCTAAACCTGAAGGCTACGAGAGAACCGCTCGCGAAGTATCTGAGGTCCTTTCGAAGCCGTCCCAAGGTAGGGAATCTACCAGCATACCGTGCTGTCCGCGAACAACTTGAACATAGAGGCGCCAGTGCCGCGCTGAACTTGATGTCCTTGCTATCTTTCTTCGGAACGCACATACCAGTGGAGATGATAGTATTAGGTAAGCGTCGAACACTCTCAATCCGGTCTTAATATTCTAACGATTAGAATAGGTGCCAAAGCGTTGGACAAAAGGACCCCTGTCAAATCTTCCGATCCTGAAACCCGAAGGTCTACACTCAATAACACGTTCAAGATACTCATCGCCTTCGCTCTAGTCGAGAGAAATGAGAGTAGCGAGAACTCATCAGACAGTTCGCATAGTACGCGAAGTGTCGATATGGGTCAGGACAGCCTCGATATACTTAGGGTTCATGGCATCGTTCAAGCATTTTTCGTCGATGTCCTTGCAGACGAGAGGCAAGCTCCTTTCTGGTTAGAGCGGGCGATCCGCGTCTTCTGTAAAGCTTTCGATATGAGTGATCGTCGAGTTGACGAAGACCCTCTAACGGGAGTGCCTGAGGATTACCGGAGGTTCCTCATTCACGGCGAACGATTGTTAGCTCATATCAGCCGATTTGAGAGAAGAAGCCCCGAACTTAACGAATGCCGGAATTTGATAGAATCGCATGTAAACACCATCGGCAAGCGAATTGATCAACTTACTAAGAGGATCACTGAGGTATCGAGTCAAGGTTCTGATACGGCGCCTATCTCTGTCTTCGAGCGCACGAATAGCTTGTCTGAAGGTGACTCGGAAACACCACCAAGCAACAACAGCATAATTGAACCGTATATGCTATATGAGGAAAGCTCTCCAATCGAATCGCCAGCGATATATAGCCCCCTTGATCATCACAACCCTTATCATTGGCACGTTCCACATACCGAGTTACAGGATGATGTGGATTATTCAAGGACGGTTACGCCGCAACCAGCGCCCACGGAAGTTTTTGAGTCGATGTCCATGCCAGACGACGACGAAATTACCCGCAAGGTCTTCGGCCCAAATCATCGGACTATTAAACGACACACCTCGAAACGCTACCGCGACCGTGCCGGCTCTTGGAGAGCAGCATCTCAGATACTCAGTGATCCACGTGTTAGTATTAGTCGGGAGACAGCTAGAGGCATCATCAATCCGACGACAAGGCAACAAATCTTATCGAGACCACGCTCATCCACGGACAGCATGTCTTCGGAGGCAACCAAGGCCCAAATACACCTGGACCGAATTAACAAGGGATCCCCTTCGCTGCAACCAATGAGTGTCGATAGCAACATCGATTCTATAAGCGACAGCGCAACTATACGCCCGAGACTCATAGCTGGACGACCATCATACGCTGATCCTAAGGCTGAAGCTACAATTGATGAGTATCCGGTGTCCACGTTCTCTAACCCCGCGCCATCACCCGATTTCGCTGCACGGACAATTCTCAAGCGTAGAGAGAACGATCATTCCGTATCATTGGAAGGTCTTGCCCCTGTTAAAGTGTCTAGTCCCTTATCAGCGGCTCCGTTAACTACTACATCTCTACCATCACCACCATCCGTGAGCCCGCCAGTGACACAGCAACCGTCGTTCCCAGAAGTTGATATGATTGAGAACGTACTTAAGCCGCACTCCATACCCTCTAGATCGCTGTCGAATTCACCTGTGGGGCGAACCTCAAGACCACCATCAAGGCCAACATCTGTAGCCCTATCACGGTCTGCGCAGTCTAGCCCGGCACATCCCTCGGGTCCATTCTCACCGCCACCTATCCCAATTGAAATCAATACCACCAGTAGTCTCCGCCCTAGTCCTTCCCAATGGGATTCTTACCGACTATCTCAGCAATCCATAGATGAAGACATTGAACACCTTCATCTCGTGCATTCGTTGCCTTCTATCCACTCTCAGGCTAACCTGCCTTACCCACATACAGTCCATAACCCACCGGACGATGTTCTCGCTTTGAACCACCCAGCTCCATGGACACCAACTCCAAACTTGCATCCCCAAGGCTACTCCAGCCAGCCGATGTCCCGCGATCCTAGTCACCAATCCAGCCGTAGTTTCGGCTCCAGTAACTCCTTGTCCGCACCTAATGCCTCGCCGTCGGTCCAACTCAGCTCTTCTCCCGGTTCGCAAATAATGCAACGCCCTCGCTCCCGCCGACCAAGCGTCGTTGAAACGGAGCCTAGTCCAAGAATTCCAGCGCTGGACCCCGAGCCTATACCTACTAGTTACTCTCTGTACAAGGACTCGGGCCGAGGTCGTCGACGTGCGGCTTCAGGCCTTTCATCTCACTCCCACTTTGACAGAGCACGGTTGTTGTCGAGATTCAGGCCTAAGAGGCGTGGAAGCGACGATATTCCCGATGGGAAGAGACATCGGTCTGCGAGCGGACGACTAGGTCACTTTACTCTAGCTAGGGGCTCGAGAGCGACAGTAGCCAGCGGTTCCGATGGAGCAGAACCGATGGCAAGATCAGGATCTGGTGGAATACGACTTGCTGATGGGCGAGTCGTAGAGTTTGGGTCTGGTACCCCTCCCATTGGTGAGAGCACCGTCATGCCTGGGTCAGAACACGTTGGCGAATCTAATGGAAGACCAACTTCTTCTGCAAGCCCACCGATGAGGCAGTCGAGATTCAGCCCCCCGAGATTAAGCAGGAGAGGCAGGAACGCGAGTGAGAGCGGAGATCGCAGAAGAGACAGCCATTCTTCTCCTGACGTAGGGTTAGGGATACAAGGACAGCCAAGACACTCCTCATGATGTCTCAAACTAGGTATTTTGGGGCTTGGATTCTGTACATACCACGCCAAGCCGAAGGAGGAACATCCCATTTCACTCGTTACTCACACCCGGGACGAGGTACATTGCACATATCCACGCCGAAATTCCTTGTTTCCACACATGTCAAGGTTTAGGAAAATACACAAAAGACTACACTTGAAATTCGAGGGTTTCGCATAGCTAAGGGTGTTTGCATACATAGAACTAGCATTGCATCGCGGCAGAGAGGAGAGATTGAGAAGGGGGAGGAGATACCATGACTGATTTTTGGCGGTTTGGTGTTTTTTGGTCGTTTGTTAGTCTGCATTTTCTGGGAGTCACTTTGGAAGAATGTGTACGATAAAACGCATTGAATGGAATACATGATTTTGTTATGAGATCATATAATGAACGATAATGTGAGATGTATTAACCGGTTGTTTAGTTTCAATATCGTAAGTGTTAAAATGAAATCAGTAGTAAACTGAAAAGTATTACTTTTAACCCACCACTTAAACTTTTTAATGATGTCGCAGCATTCGTCGGTGACGTCGCGCTTGAACTGGACGCCGAAGTCGTACTCGGCGCTACATATGACACGGGCACTGTGACCTCCGCCACACTCACGCTGGTCACCGTGTTAGCCCAGAAACACACCGGCAACCCGGACGCGCCGTACGTCGGCGTCACCGGTCCCCACAGGTTATTCGTCACTGTCGCCTCTGAATCCGTACTCGAGCTCACGCTGGCATAAGTAACCGTATACGGCTTCGCACGCGTGAAATTCGTCGCCGCGAGACTCGCCAACGGAGTTGCCACCGTGCCTGGCGCGCACGTCGTCCTGGCATCGAGTCCCGGGTTGTAATCCAGGGCTTTGGACTGGGTTCCGCTGATAGGGCAGCAGACGAGATCTGACAGCTGGATTAGATGGGAATATTTGGTGTCTGGGATGGAAAAGGGCAGGAGTCCGTTGGAGAGGTTTGCTGCTGCATAGATGTCGAGGGATGTGTCGATGACGAGCCCGTCGCAGCATATACTTATGAAGTCCGCTCGTTTGGCCGTGGCGTCTTTGGCTATCATGTCGGGACAGGAGACGAGGGCTGCGCGCCCGGAGGCGGGGACTAGACACCATTGGGCGAGTGGGCCTACGGGGAGGGCTGTGGTGACCGAGAGGGGGGAGGAGGACGACATTGCTGGGGTGAAATCCATGTTAAAGAGAGATGATCGTGGGAGTTGTAGAGGTGGAGATTATCGTGGTTTTTAAAGCTGAGAAAACGCGGGGCGGTGGTGGATTATATGAGGTCGTATTAGGCAACCCATGTTGATTCCAAGAGTCTAGCCCCCGTTGTAAGCGCCCACGTCCTATTGTGATAGGGCTTGATCACTATGAAGGATTTCCATCCTGGTAGGCTTGGCATAGAGAGCTGGATTAATTGCGGTTGCTGCCTAATAGACTAGTGATGAAGTTATACAGACAATATAAGTTGTCCCATGGACGAGGGTTGGGGTTAGGGTTGAGAGATATGAAACCCTAACCCAGACCCTGACCCTGATCTGTTCTATTATGTGATCAAATGAAATTGGTCTACTAAACATTCTCTTCACTTCAGCAAGGATGCAAAGTATGGGCAAATCAGTTTGAAATGTGATGATAATTGAGAATTGAGAAGTAAATGCCCATTGTGACATACACGATGAGACTCAGGGTTAGGGATAGGGGTAGGGTCTATATTGATCTTGGGGTTAGGGTTGAGATAAGGGTTAGGGTTGATCACCCTAGCCCTAAACTTGAATAACCCTACCCTTAGCCCTATCCCTAACCCTGATCCATTTTGCTATGGCATTTAGTCTACGGTAAACTTATCTCCTTCGGCGCATTAAATGTATTTGATAAGAAACACTAATGGAGTAATTGTGAGTTAAGCGAAAGAAGTATTATAAATAGTGTTCTATACTGATAATATCTACGTTGATCAAGAGTCAAAGGGTTAGGGTTAGGGTCATTCTAGGTTAGGGTTGAAGCAACCCTATCCCCCGTACACAAATGCATGTAGTATGAAGACACTTACCTTCTTGTATTTCTAGTGTGGGAAATCAACGACTGCATTTAATAAGAGTTTAATAGCTAAGATTCATATTTAATATAGGATTAAATATAAATATCCCTCCAGATAATAGAGAGAAATATACTATATTCTGGTGTTAGGGTTAGGGTTGGAGAGCACAACTCTTACCCTAACCCTTGTCTGACCATTAAGGAGTCAACGAAATAGTCGGCATGTTTACTAGGAAGGTCTTCGTTTCTACTTTCAACAGTGGAATAAATAAATCTCACATATACACAAGGTTATGGGGGCATTATAGAGATAAACCTGAACATGACGTACTTTATAGATGCATAGTTGGAAAGGCTATAACCCTAACCCTAACCCCTCAGTATGTACTGAATCAACCAATCTATTCTAACCAAACCATCAACTCCCTCAATACAGCCTCATCCCCCTTTCCACCCCACACCCTCTTCGAAATCTCCGCCGCCGTCTCCCCATTCTCACATCTCATCGTAGTATCAGCTTTGGCACGCACAAGCTCCCTCACAACCCCCACATTCCCATACTCGGCCGCAAAATGCAGCGCTGTCCTCATTCCTATCTCGTTTCCCGCCTTACACCGCGCATCTACTTTCTCCGGTCCGGTAAACCACTCTAATAACTCGCGGAATAGTAGTAAGTGCGTATCCCAATCGAAATCCTCTCTCGACACCGCTTCCCCGCTTCCAGCATACGTCAGGCCCGATGGCACAAGAGCCGCTAGTTGAAGTGCTGTGAGCCCGCGCTCAGGCTCGACGATGAAGGAAGGTGATTTTGCGAGCAGATAGCGCAATCCTGGTAAGCTATATCGCGCGTTTAGTGCGATTGCGTGGCCGAGACCCGTGAGTGGGTAGGGCGCGACGAGGAAAGAGGAACGTAGACACGTTGCGTTAATGTCGGCGCCGTGAGAAAGCAAATGGTCTGCGAGATGGAAAGCGTGACGGCGAACTGCGATGTGGAACGGTGTTTCGATGTCAGGGCCCGCCCTGGTGCCGCCGTCGACAGGGACACCAGCAGCAATCAGGTCATCGACAAGAGTCAGGTCATCATTGTGGCCTTGATCAGCGAAGATGCGGAGCGCGGACCAGGTGAGGCGACCGGATTCGTCGTAGGGGCTTGCAGGTAAAGCGTGGACATCAGCGCCGTGCTTAACAAGAAGTTGAAAGAGGGTGCGCCGATTCCAACGCACGCTTTCGAGTAAGGGGGTTCGCGACTCGGGACCAGATGGCGTGTTGATGTCCTCTAGCTGCCAACCTAGTTCAAGGATTATCTCGCAGGCTTCGTCGTGTGCTTCCTTAGCTGCGAAGCGAAGCAGTGTCAGGTTTCGTACGGTGTGTTTGATTCCCTTTGATTTCTCTTTGAGGAAAGATAGTGTTGACCTGAGACAGTTTAGATAATCCGCGCCGTTTCTCGTGATCATGGAAAATTTGTCTGAGGCATGGACTGCCTGCGCTACCAGTCCACCATAAATGACTGTAAACCGGTTGTCTTTCTTCCCTTCAGTTGTCGTAGGTACAGAGGTGATTTTCTCAAGGTGATCGATCATCGTCTTCAAACATTCCGTCTGATGATAGTATGCCGCCCACCCGAGGGGCGAACGATCTTGTGGTTTGAATTTCCAATTTGGATCTGCTCCAACCGAAAGTAGAAATGCAACGATCCGAGGTTTATTTTCGTGGACAGCCCATAAGAGCG
The DNA here is from genome assembly GCA_003314315.1 of Annulohypoxylon stygium. NCBI lineage: Eukaryota > Fungi > Ascomycota > Sordariomycetes > Xylariales > Hypoxylaceae > Annulohypoxylon > Annulohypoxylon stygium. Next base: position 126,572 of record QLPL01000001.1, read on the forward strand.
GTGTTCCTTCAACTTTGATATCGACATCCATCTCGCTCAAAAACATGGAATGAGATATACGGCATGTGGTGAAAGCGTCGACTTTTGCCCCGCCTACATCTATCAGATATTTCCCGACAATCTCTATTCTCAAGTTATCTTCGAATGATGAAAGCCAATGAAGCGGCGATTCTCCGTTCGCCGACTGAATGGAAGCTGATGCCCCGTTGTCAAGAAGGAGTTTCACGTTTGCTGGATGACCCGACCGACATGCACACAACAGGGCTGTCTCCCCTTTTGGGTTGAGCAGGTCAACGGGGGTCATGATGTCGGTTATCAACTCTTTAAGCAGCGTATACGCGCCCACGGCTGCTGCTGCATGAATGATCCTGTCTCCTCTTTCGTTGACAGCAATGTTCGTCAGATTATCTCTTAGGCCGAGCTGTTCAAACTGAAAGTCTCTATTCACCAACTTGGATTGCGTGAGGCCATACAACATCCGGTGATCAAGATACCAATTAGCTCCGATACCTCCATAACCGAGTCTTACAAGGTCCCCGGTTCTTTTCCATTCTTCAGCGTCCAGGTCCTTCAAATCTCGCATCGCTTTACGCGATCCTCTCCGAGCTTGGTTCTTCAAGTATTCTAGAACAGGCACTTCGGATGGGAAACCCTTTTGACATGCTTTAAAAACCCTGTACAGGTACGCTTGAGAAAGTGAATCCTCGGTATGAGCTTCTTGAACGAGGGTATCTAGTGCCTTGTCTACATCAGGTTTAACACCATATCCGTTAATGAAGTACGCCGCCTGTATGAACTTGGAAGTGTCATCCTTTAAATGAGGAATAGTGCTGACGATGAAGCTTTGGATGTTCGGTTCAAGATCTCTGATCATATGCCATGAATAATAGTGGGACTATCGTGATTGTTAGACTAATTCATAACATAGAATAGAGTAAGTACCTGCCTTGAATCCCAGTTTATACCAATCAGTTTTACTCGGTGCGCCTTTGCTGATATTAGATTCTCGTGCCGTAACTTCAAGCCTTGCAAGGCCCCTAAGAACAATTAGTATGTTATTCCTAGGTCCATAGGGATCTCACTTCGCCATTGCAACGTCTTGGCCTTCAAGTTCACTTATGACAGCTGAGAGATCTCGGTAGTCTGGATCTCTAGTCAAAGTATGAGAAAACAAAGAATCAAGATGTTTGAAAAAAGCCTGTTGGCGATAGAACCCAACGACCGCTGGAACTAAGACCGAATTTATCATTTCTTCTGTTGCCCCTGCCTGTCTGATAGACGACAACATAGCATCAAGCCGAGCACGTAGATTTTGCAGCTCGGTTCAAACTGTTGATACATGCGGTGAACTTGATTGGGTATGAGAAGTTGTTGATTGTAGCCTGTGCGTGAATCCCCAGTCAAAAATCCATTTCTCTAGCTTTGACATAGGTAAAACCTGGTCCATTCGCTTCAGACAATCGATCTCTAGAAGTCTCTCTTCACCATTCATGTTTCTCGGGAGGATTATACTAAACGGATCTTTACCATCAAGAGCAATCGACCATGCCACCAGGCCAAAAGAATACACATCCGTAAATTTGAGTTTGGCGACCGGAATGGGGGAGGAAACTTCAGGGGCTCGCCAGACTCTTGTGCTTCCAATCAGGACCTCAGGCGCTTCAGTAGATTCGATCATGGCGAAGCCGAAATCAGCCAACTTAGGTACCAGGACTTTATCGTTATGCGAGCACATGATGATATTCTCGGGCTTAACATCTCCATGAACTATACCGCTATCGTGCAAGGCCTTGAGACCTCGTGCGATGCCGAGGCATATGTCGAGCTTAAATTCTTCGGACAGTACAGGCCCGCGTAGTTGAACGTCTGCTAAAGTTCCCCGGTCTCCATACTCGACGACGAGGACAGGGAGGCGATGAAATGGATTTGCATGGTTTGTTCCCCAAGCAAGCCCAAGGAAATCAATGACGTTTGGATGCTGGAGTAAATCTGGGTGTAACAGTGCATGAAACTCGGTCAGAACACTTTGTAGAGCCCGACTATCATCGCGCGTTGCTGGCTTCCCATCAGGTTGGAACGCTACTCGTGCCGACTTATAGACCACATGACGAGGACGCTTCGGGGCCTTCACAATATTCTCTGTATGCCAGCCACCCATGTTCACTCGCTGTATTATGTTCTCCGGACCCGCCGGTATGGCCTGTCGCGTGACCATGAACGAAGCACCACGGCCAAGGAATAGTGAAGAATCGACGGCCTCGGTCCGAAAAAATGCTGGTGGAACATTTGACTTGACTGAATAATTTGCCTGATCTATTGGTAGCACTAAGTCGAAGACGTTCGGGATATAGTCCCGAGCTCCTATCATAGGCGATGATTTTTGCTCATCTTCACGGGCGCTACTCAGCACTGCAGGCTCGCTACTAGTTGGTGGTCTAATCGAGTCCGCTCGATTTGAGTCCATTTTCAACCGCGCTGTCGAGTCGGTGACAATCGAAAAGATGAGATTTTAGTCTCGTCGCACGGCGTGTTTGCTAGTCTTTTACAGGATAGCTTTTCAGCTGAGGACACGATTAACCCATCGACTAAACCCCTTACGTGCAGCATGCAGCCAAGAAATTCTTCGCCCAGCTGGGCGCAGAAGCTGAAAATTCCACACACTGTCATTCTAGGTTCGCGCTCAAATCTACCTAGAGAATGACCAGACATCTCGAGGTTGGCAAAACATATTAGACCCAAATGGCAGATCCACTTAGCATCGCAGCTAGCACAGCGGGCTTAATATCGCTATCGCTGCAGCTATTTGGGGGGTGCATCAAAGGTTTTGTCCTATTATCTACAGCGCAAAACCTCGGGAAGCACGCATCGGCGATTGAATGCATTCTCAACATCCAGGAAATACAGCTAACAGACTGGGCTCGTCGCGCGGGCCTACTGACAGGAGACGAAACTCTCGACCCTCGTTTGAATTCAAATGCGGTTGAAATGATTCTTCAGCAATTGCAAGATCTACTTCTCGATACAGAGAAACTCAAGAAGCGATATGGGCTAAAGCTCGTTCAAAATGAACATAGTACACAACAGACAACCGCCCAACTTCACAATCACTCCCTCTCCGAAGTTGATAGAGTGTTCACAGGCGTTTCAGACGACACTAGACGCCAGATCCTTGCAAGAGCGAAAGTAGCTCAGAGCCAACACATCTTTAAGCGACTCTGGTGGGCAGCCGTGGATAAGGACAATATTGAGAAGCTAGCCGCAGACATACACTTTCTCGTCCGAGAGCTTTGGAACTTATTAGACCCCACGCGACATGATGATTTCCTTAATTCGACTAAGGACATTGTTTCAAATATGGTCTCTCTGAACAACAAATTCGACCAACTATTCTCTCTTTCTGAGGCACTTAAGGCTCTGCAATCGGAGTCGCGGGGCATGAAAGCGCTTGCTGCTTCGGCCGAGGTCAAGGCCTTGCGGATATGTCTCGACGAATCGGATGAGGCACCTGCCACTCAGCAAGATACCAATGCGCCGAGAAGACGGAAATTATTGGAGAAGTTAGAACCGCTATCCAGCAAGAAGCTTATCAACTTCAAACCCCTGAAGAAGAATGAAAATATAGGTTTGGCCAACTATGACGGGAAAGTAGTTGTAGTAGAGAAGAAACAAATTACCAACATGCCCTGGAGCAAAATCCTACCTCGAGTCGAGAATCTAGCCGCACTCCTGAATGCGCCCAAGGACGAGACATTCCGCTCTCTTCTATGCAAGGGTATCGTAGTGGAGGATGCTACTGTATCTTTTGTGTTCCACCACCCTACCCCTGACAACCTAGTAGAGCCTCGTTCGCTTCTCGACCTCTTCTCCGCAAGAGACGGCATCGAACCACCCAGCCTTACGGATCGAATTCAGCTTGCCCTTAGCATAACCCGATTAGTGCAGAATTTCCATCGAGCAGCGTGGTTACACAAGAGCTTACGGTCACAGAATATCCTGTTTTTCCCGCAGGCAGATGGGACGATACCCCTCAATGACCCCTTTTTGGCGGGCTTTGCTCTCGCGCGTTTTGGTTCGCCCACGGAGATTTCGGAGCAGCCGTCTGCCAATCCCAAGTTCGATATTTACCGCCACCCCCACGCACTCGGTGATCCGACCACTAACTTCAGCGCCGCTATGGACGTTTACTCACTGGGGGCGGTAATGCTTGAGGTCGCCGAGTGGCGAGCGTTGCAGTATCTAGTAGGCAGTGTTGTTGATGTAAATGCGGATAACGTGCCATTCACACAATTGGCAAAGGTAAGGCCCTTTTTATTGGGAGAAGGTGGGAAGTTTAGCACATCGAAGCTGCGGTATAGGGTGGGGAATGTATATACAGCAGCCTGCCTCATGTGTTTAACAGGGGATCTTAGCAGTATGGACCACGCAGAAAAGTACAATGCGACGCCATTCGAAATTGAAAGCCTCATTGACACTACTGTGCGTCAATTAGAGCGCTGCAATATATAATATTTAGGAAATCAGAATTATGCACCTCGATTAAGCATTTTAAACATCCATAATCATCGACAGACTTTTTCAATCGGATTTTAACTTCATAAGGAGTTTCTAGCTATCGTGACGAAGGTAATGAAAACACAAATAATACCAACGCCCTTCCCCAGCATCACTGCGATTTCCTAATCTGATTCCAATCAACCCATCATGGCAACGAGGCAAAGTGTATCATTACTCCGTCTACAGCCTCGCCCGGGAATAGTACTTAATGCCTGTATATGCCAAGGTACGGGAAATGATTGTGGAGGCATACATTCAGCAGACAAGTTACCAAGAGTAGACCAGCCTAGTCAATCAAAATCAGCCACGACATGACAAACAAACTTCGCATAAACCAGACAGGATGTATCGAGTGGCTAGTTACCTAGTGCTTACTTAAAGTGGTATACCAAAAGAGGAGAATGTCCTATGTAGTATCTATACTAGGTAGGTGAATGGTGAGGTATACTTCAAGGATACCTCCTAATCCACCGATCAATGGGCGGTAAGTTGAACATCCATTAAATTAAACCCTGCCTAGGACCTACTATAATTACTACCTAGCAGACCAACACTTTTCCCTGTTTCTATACATCGTAGGCCCTTCGCTGGGTAGTTTCTACCTTCCAAATATTTCATCTTGTTCATTGCAGACTCATAATTCTCTATGATATGATATTACTGATTTTAACTTGATAACAAATTGACATAAATCACCTATGCACTATGAGCCAAAATTCGCCGAAGTCTCCATTGCATACCAAATCATGGCGCCTCTTTATTACCCCACGTTCTAGTATGGCAGCATGTCCTCTCAGCGACGAGGCTCTTCTATACGCACTCAAAGAAAAATTCAGCTTAGAGGATGCAGATGCAACCCTCACATTAGCCCCTGAAAAGACACGTTATTGTGCAACAATGTCACTTTATTATTCGAGGCCTCCTTTCAAAAATCACATAGCATTCGATCTCGAAATCATCACAGACAAAGACCAGAAGATAATTATCGAGTGAGACAACCCGAATCAAAGGTAAAGAGCTATACTGACTTTTTGCAGTGTTGAACCTGATGACGAGTTTCTACATATGACTACATTTTATGACGGAGTGTATGGCAAGGTGGATGCTGTTGAGTAAGTCTAAGCCATTTTCTAGAAATAATGAGCTAATTGTCACAACCCGATAACCAAGGCCCAATATAAGACCCCAAAATAGAGCAATAACGGAAAAACTCTGGAGTAACCAATTTGATTAATCCGTAGAAGAACTCCAATCAAAATCAATTGATCAGTATGATCTTTATGATCGCGACCAGATCAACCAGATCAACCAGATCAATTGATCAGTGTGATCTTTATGATCGCAACCAGATCAACCAGATCACGACAAAAGAAGGAAGGAAGGATATCTATATAAAACACGACAGGCCCTTATGTATCTAGTCATTCATTCAGCTCTCCAGCTATCAATCTAAGTCTATTACTTCAACCGCATCGAACTAATAGGGAGAGGACTCCAAGCCTCTCTTACGAACAGACTTAACTTTGATCTGATCTCTACGAGTACTGCTAACAAATAAGGAAACCCACGAAGCACCCCGTATACCTGAGTACCTAGGTATAGGTTCGTAACACTAATACATGATAATTCTTAGTTTGATTGTAGTCCCCGGTCTTGCCAGCCATCCATATGGCTCTTTCAAGTCATCACAGAATCCTAAGCAAAATTGGCTGCGAGATTATTTACCAAAGAGCCTTTCTGCCATACGCATTCTCACCTACGGTTACAACTCGGCTCTTACAAGGGACAGTAAAGAGTCAATATTGGACTTCGCCAAAGGTCTCCTTCAAGCCATCCATCAATACCGTGACGACGCAACGGTACGTTCCTACATTGGTAGCGCTTGTAGTGATCACAGTTGCACAGTATTTAACGATAGTTAGGCTAGAGCCCGACCTATTATTTTCCTAGGCCACAGCCTCGGTGGATTAATAATCAAACAGGTACTTGCATGACTTTACCCCTTAATAGCCAGATAAATATTATAATAGGAGTCTAACGGATCCAGGCGTTGGTCCAAGCTAAAAGGAATCAAACCACCCAAGACGTCAGATTCTTAGAGTCTTGCCACGGATTCCTCTTCTTTGGGGTACCAAATCGGGGACTTCGGCACGAAGAACTTGCGGCTATATTAGACGCCGAAAACCTCACCGCACAGCTTGTCCATGATATAGTCGTAGATAATGACTCCGAACCCCAGCCATTGCTAGAAGATATTGGATCAAGTTTCATGGAATTATGCAAGGAGAAGGAAATTGATATCAAAGCATTCTATGAAAGGAAGAGGAGTTTCATCACTGAGGTTTGTCTCGCATCCATTCGCAGCATTATGGGTATACACCATTGACGATTAGAGATAGAGAGATCAAGATGGAAAATATGTGAGAAGCACAGACGAGGGCAAAAAGAAATTGATGGTAACTCAAGACTCGGCGACCATGATTGACGGTCGTATTAGGATAGGAGATGGAATTCCTCTTGACGCAGATCATTCCACGATGGTGAAATACGGTACGCAAAATGATCCGGTATATCGCAAGGTGCTACCAGAAGTTGAGTGGATGGTTCAAAGGGCTCTTCATAAACTCGATGGTGCGTATAAAGGATTTAAAGTAGTTATTCAACAATTTCATAGCAATTAACAGAGTCAGAACCCCCATTACTACATACCACACGTATCAGTAATTTTAAAGACGTTCCTGGTGTTCTCATGAATAGCAACGCCAATTCCATCAACGATCCACATCCCGAGACACTGAAAGGGTTCCTCGAACATGGTTATTTCAAGCAATGGAGAGATAACGAAGAATCGCAGCCTCTGTGGATATGTGGGCCTCCAGGCCAAGGCAAGTCTGTGCTAGCTAAGTATTTGTGTTACGGTCCAGCTGCGGGGTAACACATATAATACAGAATTGGGGAACAATGACCAGTTGGTCATTGGGAAGCTTTTAGCTTCATGGCGCAATTGGTTGTCCCCAGACCGATTGTAACAATTTGGTAAATCATATTCAGCGACATAAGGAACAATCTCCTGGAAAAACTAGGAAAACAATCGTACTCAGCTATTTTTGCAACGCGCAAAATGATAGCTGCCGACCAGCCAATATCTTACGCGACCTAATTTTACAACTTGTCAGTTGTATGAGAGATTACGAGGTTCCAGGAGACTTCTGGGAATCACCAAAAACCTTTTCTATCGATTCTATTGCAAATCTCCTGAAGCTCTTTTCACGCCTTATGCTCAATGTTCGCCGGCGACGTATCTATTGTATTATCGATGCACTCGATGAGTGCACACCATGTCAACATCCATCTGGACCATATCCTAATAGTTCTGAACGATCAGATATGGTAAATTGGCTGAAGGAATTATTCTCAAAAAACCCAGCTCTAATGCGATTACTGGTTACCAGTCGCCCCAGCGAAGACGACATTGAAAAATGTTTTCATCAGTTCCGCCAAGACCTCAGTGTCTCCGAGAATGACCTGAGTATATTCATAGACAAAGGTCTCAACGAAATAAGTTATATGACCAAGGTAGTAGAAAGCATGAGGAGTGAAATCCAAGAGCAACTCCGTTCTCAAGCGGGGGGAACTTTTCTTTGGGTTTCTATTGTTCTCGGAGAGCTATCGCACCAAAAGATGCCGACAAGAAAAGATATCAACACGATCCTGAAGAGTATACCAACGGACCTCAAAGTCATGTACGAAAAAATATTCAATCTTTTGGTGGGAAGAATCCCGATCCTAAGAAAGATATTAGTGTGGGTGGTAAATGCAACGAGGTAATACCTACCAATCATCCCTATGTCTGCTGCAAAACTCTCTGATTAAGAGTCTGTGTACGCAGTTGTCATGTGAATGATAAATAATTGAAGGCTAATAACAGAATAGGCCTCTCACGCCCGATGAATTACAGGCTGCCCTCGCTTACGATCCATACAATGCGGCTGATAATCAATACGCGTATTTATCTGAAATGGACGACTACAAACGACCTCTCGATGAAAATACCATCGATGAAAACTTCGGCAGTCTCTTGACCATCCGTGAAGACAAAGACAAACGTCGATGTATTTTCTTCCGACATCAGTCAGGTAGAGAATTCTTCACACACGAAGGAAATGTTGCCCTTTTTCACGATCCCGGGGATATTAACCCCGACATGCGTATAGCTCGAACTTGCTTATCATACCTGAACGCAAGAGACTTCAAACATTTGCTATCAGATCTATCACACAAAGTTACAATATCCAAAACACACCCATTCATAGCTTACGCTAGTTTAAACTGGTACAAGCATATACGGACAAGACAGGATAGCGAAAATGAAGACGTTGCGCCCCAAATCGAATCAGTTACTGACAAAAACCACAGTGCCTCCCAAGTCTGGACCAGATCTTTTCTAGAATGCAATAGGTCCGTGTTGTATGTTACCAGTCAATACTCACGGATGGGAAAACAAGACTATTCCTCCGGTGATATTTTGGCTAGTCTTATACTTCGTCTCAATATTCCATGGCTTACAGAGAAAATTCCCAGCGACGATCTAGTAGGCCATGACATTGAGTTCGCCAATATGTTAAATGAAAACCCTGAGTCGTTCGCCTCTATATGCTTTCATAGAGGTGATCAAATGTCTTATATATTGTCAGCAAATTTCGCCGAGCCACTTCTTTTCCACCCAACCGTCAAGACACAGGAAGCAATACGTATCTTGTTCGAAAATGCACCTAGAATAAAATCCAAGATGCCACAAGAGTTTTTGGAAAGCATAAACCCGCATGGGAACTCCAAAGGTTATGAAGTAATGGTAGAGTTTTTACTTAGGAACGGGTTCATTATCACCGACAATTGCCTCCGACAGGCTGCTAAGTGTGGCAGCAAAGGGACATTGACAGTTCTACTGAAACATCAAAACGGCGATCTCAAAATATTCAACGAATTTGTTCACGTTGCTGTAACGAACCACAGCGACACACTTTGCGATTTATTGGATACTTTTAGATCCCAATACCAGCTTAACAATGTCCATGTTACTTCTGCAATCGATAGTGGAGACATACATGCGTTTGAAATATTGCTCAAACATCGGAGATCTGACGAATGTACGAGTAACGATGATTTTCTTGAGCTCCTTTTCCGCCAGAACTTATTGAAAGACCTCACTTTCCGCGACAATAACTTCATGAAACAGAGGAGAAACATTGATGCCAAAGTTGAATTTACTAAGGCGGCCCTATCAATCCTTTATAACAAACTTCCGGATAGCGTCAAAGTTGCCGGTTCAACGCTCATCGAATCTCTATGCAACATCAATGTTATTGTGGGAACAGAAATTGTTGAGTTTCTGAGCCTTGCAAGAATCGGATTTGAAATTACAGCTGAAGTAATAACAACATTTGCAAAATACCGGCTGAGCATAGAAGTGGAGTTACATCAAAAGACGTCTGATTTACAGGCGATGAAGCCATTCGAATGGATCAGGAAGAGCCCACGCTATCCGCATTTGATCTTTTATACTTGGCGAGCTTCCCTGTCAACCCGCGAAGTAATGAAGATATTTGTTAATCGATTCGACCCCGAGTCAAGTCTTAGAAAAAGCCTCTTACACTCTGCTGTTGGGGAAATCGGAGATGTCCTCTTGGGCTCTCTTGATTCCGGGCAAATAAACGGAATAGACCACTGGACAACGCTACACTATGCAGCATACTTCAAAGATATACAAGTCGCAAAAAAAGAAATCAAATCCGGAGCCGATGTTAATAGCAGAACTCGTATGGGGCTAACGCCTTTACATATCGCCGTTCTAAGTAGTTTCCTGAGGATTGATTTTGCCGCCACGCCTTGGATTGAGTTGAGGATGGAAGCTGTTACCGAGTTTATCAGGCTTCTATTCGAAAATTGCGCAGACCCGAATATTCGTGATAACAGCGGCGGTATTCCACTATACTACGCCGTATGTCATCAATATCAAGACTTCGTCAACGTGATACCACTACTCCAATCAGATGTAAATGCCAGAGATGAGTGTGGATTTACGCCCCTACACTACAGTGTTCTCCGAAGCAATCGAGAAATGATTAAACATATACTGCTTGACCAAAAGCAGGTAGTACAGATTGATTCTACCGATATAATATTTCAGACCCCTTTGCATTATGCCATCCAGAGACGAGATGATGAGACAATTCGGCTACTCCAGGACGGTACTGATCTATCTCTTCTAAATGCATATGGAAAAACATGTATTGAATCAATGCAGGAAAATGGACTACAGACTCAATCCCTTCATTATCTCGATCCGCAATATATTCCACCGTCCCAAGCCCAAAGAAACCTTCGACTCCATAATGTCGTATACGTCATTACATCTCGACTTCTCAACAATAGCCCTGGCTTCATACACCCAGGACTCTATGAGCTAGGGAGCTGCCTTATTTACCTTGGAGAGCGAGAAGAAGCTGTAGTTGCATATGAGCAAATGACCATCAATATGATAGATTATGAAAATGCGTTTTGTAGGCGCTGCCGTTCATGTCCTACATACTCTTTTCATATCCCTATAGATTGTCCTACCGGTATTCTATGCGATTGCTGCATCAAATATTCTAATTCTAAGGGCTTATTGGCCATACCCAGTCCATCCTATTCCAACCGAGACCGGAAGTTTGCCAACCACGGCGGCGAAACGGTAGTTGAATGGTTAGAAAGGATCAGACAGCAATTTGGAATCGATCCACAAGTGGAAATGGGTGAAGGAAATATTGCGCTCGTAGACAGTACTTGTGGTGATGAAAAAGTATTGGCGGACGAGGAGCAACTCGCGGCTAGCGAGACGCACACTTCGATAGATCATATCCATGTCAAAAAGGAGGCACCGGTCGTTGACAGGGAGGAAGCATCCACCAAGCGCGAAGAATCACTAGCTAAAGAGAGTCTCAAATTCGATCAGGCTAATGACATCCAATCTATGTGGCCACGGCTGATAAAATTTGCACTTGACATCAAGATATGGCTGGTTGGTATTGTGGTGTTGGTATCAATCTACCTGGGTATGCTGTGGGTATCCATGCTAGGAGTCTATTATTAGAGCCAAATGTAGGCATCTGCCATGTTTTATCATTGTATCTAGATGAAGCACGATATTAGGTACTTTTGTATCTTAGGCGTATCGGGATCTAAACAGTCATTTAATTCGGGTGAGTAAATGGGGCTTGTTTAGGTACCTAATGAAGAAAGCCAGGCCAAATGTATTAAGTTCACAATGATTTCCCGCTTTGCTAAACTTCCATCGTATATAGGTACCTATTAAGTTACGATGTTTTCAATTCAAATACTAGGCTTGGAATATCATACAATCTGTGAGCCTAGGCTCTGACTGATATCAACACAAGGAAACCAAGAAATGGAGAGGAAAAGGATTACACCATCCAATGTCTTATACAATATCTGAGGTTTCATACACCACCCATAAACGACAAGCCTCCGGCGTTCTTGTCCACTGCCATACTGTGCTCCAACCCACAGACCTCGAAAAGCTTCACGGGAGTGATATGCTTAGGGGTCCCAACAATCCCTTCATACTTGAGTCGAGCCAAAGTCTCGCGTATAGCGACGTATGCCGGCGCCAATGTAGCGAAGCTGAAAATCATGATGCGGAATCCCATCTCGCTAGCTTCGTCGACGGTAATGGTAGGGCTCTTGCCGTTCTCAACCGAATTCAGCAATAGGGGCCAAGGCGCCAAGTCTTTGACTGCCTGTGCTGCCTGAGCCTTAGACACGAAACCCTCTAGAAGCCCCACATCCGCGCCCTCGTCGCGGGCAGCTCGAAGTCGCGAGATGCACGCGTCGTATCCAAGAGTCTGAAGAGCATCCGTCCGGGCGATCAGCACGAAATCGGATTGCATTCTCACACGCGCGGCATGCGCGGCTTTGATGCGAGAGATGTATTCCTCGTGCGACACGACTTTCTTTCCGCTAAGATGGCCGCAGCGTTTGGTAAGGACCTAGTTCATGAATGAGAGTTAGCGATCTGAAAAGTAGGACAAAGATATAATAGCCAACGAATTCTCACCTGGTCTTCCAAGTGGGCACCAGCCACACCAGCACGGATATACTGTTCTACAGTACGAGCAACCATGATCGGGCCTATGACGGACCAAAGTTAACGTTACGCTGTGTCTTGGGGGTAATTATGGAGGTTCGTAGGCAGTGTTTGAAACTTACCACCGTATCCAGTATCCATATCAGCGATGAGAGGAGGGCCAAAGGGGTCAAGGTTTGCAATCATCTCAGCATTCTCCCTCATTTCATGCAATTGGGCAATGGCTAGGTCTGGCTGTCCGATACGGCTAGCAGTCGTTCCAGCACCCGTCTGTTCCACGAGGATATTAATTAGTATGACAGGTCTTGGTAGATCTTTGTTGTGACATGGTCACATACCATATACATGGCATTAAAGCCTAGCTCCATAGCTGTGCGAGCCGAGAGCCCGTCGTACACGCCAGGGCACACGATCAGCTCGTTGGTCTCAAGCAGCATCTTGCGAAGCTTCTTGGCCCCTGCCGCTGGCTCAACGACACTAGAAACGACATCGCTTAGCCGTAGCGACCTATCGATCTTCTCCGAAGAAACATCTTCTGAGGGGAGGACGATAGTAGCGACTTCTGGGACAGTGATGACTTCCGGGAGGACAGTGACTTCGGGGGCAGCAATGACTTCTGGGATATCAACCATAGTACTATCATCTTCCAGAATCTCAACTGTATTGACTAAGGGTGTTGATTTGACCGGCTCATGGAATTTGTTAGAGACAAGATCCATCGCTGTCTGAAGGACCACAGTAGAGTCTTGTTCCTTATAGTCTGAGGGTACGATTGTAGAAACAGCCATGGCTATCAGAGTGATGTGTGGAGTAGATGTTCTTATTGGAAATATATGAATAAAATGTGCAGTTTAGAAGATGAACTGATGGTTAGAAGATCAAGACTGTTCATCCACTCAGCGGAAGGCACTGTATTTATATTCTCTGTGTTAGCACTTATCTCCTTCCCAAGACTATCAATGGCGTCCCCAGACTCAAGATAGTATATCCAGGTATGCTCTCCAGTGTCCCACGGGGTACGGACATCCTTCGTTGCAGTAAGCATCGATCGAGATACACTACTCGACTTGGCGCATATTCGACTTCCATCTATTTCCCCTGTCAAACAGGCCTGGATCACCGATACGAAAACGCCGGCTTCATCGAACATTATCTGTGGATCTTCACGATGCATGCATATCTTTGGAGTCCTCACCTTTATGGTGTGTAGTCTGACCTCGCTCAGCCCCTAATTGTCCGAAACGCCACTTGGGGAATCCTAGATTATCCCTGCTACTCACGACATTCTTGATCTGTTTTGTGTACGTTGTACTAGATGATCTCAGGATGTGATACGAGAGATGTGTTACCTGTCAAGCCTAAGAGGCCGCCACAAAGGTCACCTATGTCCGGATACTACCCAAGTTCGCTAGCATTGTATGAGAGGAGGCAAAAATGTCGATGATTATGAGGACATATGAGAAGATTATGTCGATATCAGCAGACCAGAACTCCGAATCGGAGCACCCAGAAAATATTGGCGGACGGCAGGTAATTAGCCAGCCAAACCAGTGCTCTTAGATTCACATACACCTTCCCGCCGTCGTAACTACCAACCAATCATTAAGACGAACTGCTATTGTGTAACTGTATAGCTCACGGAGTATCAGCCAGTTTCAACAGTCTATACTCGGGGTTTAGAAGCATTTGTCAGATTTGGATGTTGGCTTAATCTAGGTGATAAAAGGCCCTTGCAGTCTCAGGCAAGTTATCGTGGGTCCATACTCCGGGGAAAACATGCTCGTTGAGTATACCAAGACACGATCCCCAGCCCTCGCTCGGCGGCTTTGCTATTGTTGACCCCTGTTATGGTGTATAGGTCAGCAATCTCAGGTCTCCCTCAAGGGACTAGGGTTCTTTCATGATCTCATGTTTCTAAGTACCTGCTGGATAAGGGCAAAGGTTACATCTCTTCCTGTCGCCAACGGAGCATACCTGGTTTCCATATCTTGGATGCCGCAACTAGTCTTGACTAGAGGCGCTCAACTCAGCCATTTCAATCAAGCAACAACCATTCATTGCTATCATCAAGATGCGAAGAGCTTACTTTAATCTCTATGATCAGATTAAATGGCTGCTATATACGGTCTAGGCCTTCAGATCCTTCAGCTGGGCGTAACGGTTACCGATATGGTCCACTATACCGTAGTTAGGTAGGTATTAAGTCATCTTCCTTTTTATACTCGATAAAAGAAGCAAATAGCATGTGGCTTAAGGACTCTTGAAAACTTATAGCAAGGGGGCAACGCCACTTCGATAGTATGGTGGTGTGGCTGTCTAACCCCTTAGATACCGGTCCCAGCATCAGTGACATTTTAAGCTTATAAAGTGCGTCGGTCAGATAACCGGAAGGCAATACTAACTGCACTCGTGGTTCGCGGGGTTAGGTCGAGCGGGAACATCCATCCCAGGCACCACCTAGGGACCACTATTGAGTGGATAGGACTATCGTGGCTATGTTCTACTAATGCAGACCGGTTCGCGGCGGGCGGGCCGGGCCGGGAAACTAGCCACAGCTACCAAGATCTGTAATTTTAGGGGTAGGCTGCGAGCAAGGTAAAGAATACAGCAACTTGACGTCTACTCAACTTCACCTTCGATGCATGTGATTGATATCTTCCTAATTCCTCCATCGGTGGGTCATACATGTTATCATTCCTAAACTCACCTGATCCATTTGCCGCATGTCGTCAGCGATGAGTGCCTAGAACCGAAGATTTGCCAAGCTCAGAGCTCCGTTGAGCGGACTTCGATCGATGCATATACGTGAAGGATCACGATACCTGCGTCGTCGACATCAGAAAACATCTGACAGATCTCATTTCAGATATCCAAGTTTCCTTTCCTTATACCCGCGTGACAACGTGTGATCGTCGAATTTACTTCCATTGGCGCGCGCCAGCTTGGATGTCTAGACATGACCTTCGCGGCCGCTGCAACGTCTATAGTGGGCCCTGCAAGAAGGTTCGGGGAAAACAACCCGTAAATCCTAGGATTTGTCTTGGGATAGATCAATTTCCTGGATGAGAAGAGCATTGGCACATGATATCAAGATATCTAGGAATTATATCCTACCGTGGGCCTTCTTAGGGGAGTGTTGCCGTGCAACAACGGCGTTCGTATGCATGTCATCTTTGGACCCTCTAAACTTTCCAATTAGTCTACTTGGCTCGCTTGGCTTATTGCGAGTCCTGCTATATCGCCGCGGCGCGTAATCCAAATTGGGAACGCCGAGAAATACCTCAAGACTGAAAATTAACATCCCAACACAAGCACGCCTGGGAATTGTGCTTTTCAAAATCGATCGGGGAGGTTAGGAGCTGAGGAGTGCTAGATGATATTGAAGGATGGTTTCAGCTGGGTTGAGATCGCCTGTTGATCAAGCCCTTCGATAGCATGGGATAAGCCATCACCTTGGCGCCAAGTTAGGTCCGTTCACATTCAGGGACCAGGTGAAGGAGTCTTCAACAGACAGGTAGACAGGATCGATCTGTCATATTCTTCATCGGGCCTTCTGTGTTAAGCCACATCAAACTGTCTCGGACTCCCGGAGGACGATATATCCTTAAAGCGTGTAAGTCCGAAGTGTTGGAAAAGCAATGAAGGGGCGACTGCTTGACCTGTTAACGCGACTGACCCTTTTGACCGACGGACTCGGGTCTACCCAATCATGTGGCTCGAGGCAGGTAGTATGGCGGATGGAGGCTGGCTTACCTAGTCAGTGCGGCTTATCATTCGACAGTAATATTGCATACATCCTTTTACAGGTCTCAGATAGGCAGCCCTTCTTAGGGGCGTAAGGGGCACCAATTAGCTTATTCGATTCGTCCCCGGGGCTAAACGCCGCGGGTCTCAGCAGGCAAAAAGAAGCGAACTCCAATCGCCAAGCGCAAGCCGCAGCACGGCTCCGTGATGAGGACTGCGGTCGGATAGCGAACCTGTGGACCTCGGTGCAGGGCCGGACCCATTCCATTGCATTAGCCATATCGCGTAAGGTAGGTAGAATTACTATATCCATCAAATGGCGCCGATGGCGCCGTAGAATCCCGATCATAGTAGCACCCAATTCGACTAAGTCCACAATCTAGACTATCACCGCGCGTAACCATTAGATAGGAGTTTCATCAAGATTGTCTGCTTATACGTGCTTATTCTATTTCTTGCCTTCCCTTATACAATGGATTTCTAATTGCCCACCGGGTCCTCAACATCAGATCTCGCTTCGGAGGCCTCCACCAGAGCTTCCAGAGCGTTCAAAGTATGCGAGACTGAGGGATTTAGGTTTCATGCATATGCATTAGTGTATAGCCAAGAAAATACCAAGGAACAAAAGGCTTCTTTCACTTTCACACGTGGAAAGTAAGCCCGTTGACATTATTTGAGACCTGTCAAACTCCTTCCATTTGGCACAGACTCCCAAGGCCCGCTCACTTTCTTCAGCCGCCTCGCTAATCCTTCTGCCCCTTAATACTCAACACAACTCCCACATACAGCCACAGATCATCAACACTATACTTTCAAAAAGGTCACCACTATGCCTGAGGAAAAGAAACTGGAGCCCGGCCCAGTGTTGGTTGTGAATTCATCAGAGAGGAGACCTACCGGTTTTAGTTTTACAAGTCAACTCACTGATGAAATCAATTCAAGCTTGGCGTCTATACCTTTACTTGCCTGCTGCTTCGCAACAGGTCTTACCGATGGAACCCTCTATAACGGTCAGAACTCGTCTACCCATCTATAATTCCACGACTAACATCATATTTAGCCTATGGAACTTTCGTGTCAATGCAAACTGGTACGACAAGAGAAACTTCCAAAATTAACCTAATTCGCAAAGGCAGTACTAATATTTCTCTAGGAAACACGGTCTTCGTTGCACTAGGTGCTTCCGGGCAAAACAACAAGCCTTACGGATTCGCTCGCTCCCTCTGCTCGATAGGGTGCTTCGTAATCGGTTGTTTCGCATTTTCCCGTCTGCATAAACTAATCGGCGGAGGCCGTCTCCGAAGAACCCTCCTAACCTCTTTCTTCGCGCAAACCGTCTGTGTTGCCATCGCAGCAACCATCATCCAGACCGGTATTGTCGACGGCACGTACCCCTCACGAAGAGACCCGGCGGACGTCGATTTCACCGAACTCGCTCCTATTGCATTGCTCAGCTTCCAGGCCGCGGGTCAGATCGTCAACAGCCGTGGACTAGGTGTGAGCGAGGTACCCACTGTCGTGATCACGACCCTACTCTGTGATCTAGTGAGCGATGAGCGGATTCTGGCGCCGCTTATGAAGAATGTCAAGCGCAATCGCAGAGCTATAGCCTTTGTCCTAACCCTCTCTGGTGCTATATGCGGAGGATGGATATCCAAGGCAACAGGTGCCGTACAACCTAGTCTTTGGTTTGTTGCGGCTATCAAGGCAGTTATCACTCTTTCTTGGCTCTGGATAAGCAAATAAACTTGGAGATGGATACTATACACGATAGAACATATAGAAAGTACACGTACCTTGACAAGAATAGACTCTATCATAAACTCTACCCAATAATCAATTCTCAGCTGAATTATTTGATACGCAGCGATTTTCAAACGCCCGCTTGGCCCACTGTTTATTCCTTGAATCTGGGTGGCGCATCTGTACCCTCAAATAGTGTCTTTGCCAAGTAAGAAGTTAGAATCTGGGTGAGAAGCTGAAAGACAGGTCCACTACGAGTGTTGAGGCTCGTTGCCTTGTGGCATCTCAGAGAGTTTTACGAAAGGACATGATCTACGATACAAAATAAAACAACAGATACAATACCTATATTAGTTTGTCCCTTACATAGCGTCAACCACTAGTAGCAATTTTTCGTTCTAAGCTCCCCATCTCAATGTAGCAATAGGGGCTCTTAGTCACGTGATACCCCGATTCTTAACACCCAATCCGGTATTTAACCGTGATTGGCTCTTAGAGCAATTTCCTACCTAATTCGTAACATTCCACTTCCACAACCAGTCTTCTCAGTGAACGCTCCTTAAACTTTATAGTTATACTAGCCGACTGATATCCTTTGTTAGCCAGAGCCCAGGGATTTTAGTAGGTGAAACATGTTCTGTAAAAAATTTGTAGACCGAGCCCGGCTAAGACGGCACCCCGTGGGTCTGCAAGCCCGACGCCCCCAACGGCACACCAGTCCGTTGATCTAAGATGTTGCCGAGTTCCGGTTTGAGGTTCTATCACCGGGCGGATGTTGTTGGATTTATGGATACTATGTAGTCGGACAGCGGAAATCAGGGACGGAGGCGTGCCGGTGCCGGTTATCCGAGTAATGGCTAACATCGCGTGGCACGGTACCTAGCGAGGATCCCACCATCCCCAACCGGAAAATAACTTGTCGTACATAGTATGTACGTCACATGTTGGCTGCAGTATGTATTAATAGCAGTGGGATATATTTAGAAGATGCGGTGTAAACTGACTATGTACCTTAGTAAGTAAGCCATGAGATACTGAAGAGAACGTTCAAATGTGTTTCGTACCTTTGCGCCTAGGGATAACACTCCAGCCACCCTTGCATTATCTTAGTCAAAACCGGGACGAGAGCGTAATCTGGCTACTTCAAGATATTTTCAATCTCTGTTTTGATGCATATAAAAGAATATATATATAAAGTTTGCGCGAGAGGATTGACTAAAAATCTTCTATCAGACGCGCTAGGGTGCTCTGCGATAATTTCAGCGGAGATGAAATGGATGTTATGAATGTTAGTAGTCGCCGGTCGCAACATCTTTGCACCTATTGTATCTAAATTATGTTGACATAAAATATTCGGCGCGTGAGGGACGGGTGGAAAGATCATCTGGAGTTTTGGCGTTTTGGGTTTTAGAATCAAAGGGGAAAAGAACTTTTTCAACACTGAAGAGTTAAGTAGATGAATTCAATCCACAATAGTTTTGCGCGTTGCCTAGTATTTGTGGTTAGCTATGATTAATGAGACTTGCGAAATGACCGATTTTGGGGTTGACGATGACCACAGTTAACATGTTTTAAAATCGCGTAAAATGATGCCAAGAAAAGGTAGGTTGACTTGACCTTTACCGTACTAGTGTGGGCGAGAACGCTCTTCGGGTGGTGAAATTCCAGGTCCAATTAATTCCTTGCGCTACTTTTCTTCTCTCTCGAAAAAAAAATTGAAGGGTGACCATTATCATGGAGAAGAAACCCGAGCCTCAAGAGGCGAATGCTGATAATGTCGTACAGTCTATTGGCGCGGAGGCAGTTGGCGATAGGGACGTCGCTGTTGCGATGGTGGGGGAAGAGGGCCATGCCGTAGATCCGGTGGTAGTCCGGCGCGCTATTCGCAAGATCGACTGGTTCTTGATCCCCGCCATGACTGTCGGATGTGAGTTCGGATCCCTTCTAATTCGTGAAAGTCATACATGTACTTATCTAATTATCATATTAAGATGGGCTTGTATATTATGATAAGGTATGGTCTCATACGTCGGGTCCTCGTTGCTGCGGTATTTAGATGCTCATGGTTTTAGGCTATCTTAGGATCAGCGGCGCTCTTCGGCATGACGACCGATTTGAAGCTCAGCGTGCCGGACCCGCGGCACTCCACTACGGTTGACACGTCGCGGCTCAGCTGGGCGACGTCCATCTTCTACTTCGGTATGCTGGGCGGATTGTACCCTATGTCATATGCGCTTCAGCGATTCGAGACAGGGAGAGTGCTCGGTGGCGTCGTCGTGCTTTGGTCTTTGATTTGCATGCTCACGGCCGCTGTCACTTCGCACCAGGGATTATATGCGCAACGCTTCTTCCTAGGGTTTGTGGAAAGTGTCATCCCGACGGGATTTATGTGTATCATCAGCGGGTACTATACGCAGCAAGAGCAATCGCTTAGACAGAGCTGGTGGTTCTCCTCAACCGGGCTCTGGACGATTATCGGTGGTGCTCTCAACTATGGGTTTGCCCAGATCACGGGTGGCGGTTTACGTCGGTGGCAATACATCTACCTCCTAGCTGGATGTCTCACCTTCATTTTCGGTCTATTCTGCTTCTCGATGCCGAGTTCGCCTGTGTCTGCGTGGTTCTTGACCAAAGACGAGAAGTTCGCGGCCGTGGAACGGTTGCGATATGGTCAAACCGGGGTACGCTGCACTAAGTTCAAATGGTCACAGCTGAGAGAAGCTGTCCTTGACGTCAAGATATGGTTAATAGTGATTATGATGGCTTCTGCCTATACGGTGAACGGCGCCGTGTCTGGGTTTGGACCATTGATCGTGTCAACCTTCGGGTGGAGCACGCTTGAATCGATCGTCTTCCAATTTCCGCTAGGGGGTCTGTGCCTAATCGCTATTCTACTCACGGGGTGGCTTGGATCGCGTTATCCTAACATTCGAATCATCATGTTGATCGTATGCTGCTTTCCGGTCATCGCGGGGTGCGCCATTATCTGGAGGAGTGAGTGGTCATATCATGCTGCAGCACCCGTGGTGGGCTACACGCTCACAGGTACGTTCGGCGGGGTAGTAAGCCTGATCATCACAATCGGAATGTCCAACGTCGCTGGACATACCAAGAAGAGCTTCACCTCGGCGACAATCTTCGTGGCGTATTGTGTCGGTAAGCTCATTCAATTTGCTGTGTTGAGACTTAACTTGATTAAGCGTATATATCAGGAAATATTATCGGACCCCAGCTCATCAAGAGCCAAACCAAGACCTCTCATTATCCCGAATTATGGCTTGGTCTCATCATATGGTTCGTCCACTATTGGTTTTCTTCCTCTGATAGCCATACTGACTTGTTGTCGCAGCTACTGCATCACCATCGTGGCTTCGACGACCCTCTTCATGGTTTTGCGATACGAGAATCGGAAGAAAGAGTCCATAATGGTGGAGGACGAAACCGAAAGAGCCAAACTTGCTTTTCAAGACCTTACAGACAAAGAGAACCCGTATTTTAGATATGTCATGTAGACTCCGATTCGAGATACCCAAATAAACGATATCGATTCCGTGGTATTACCTTCAACTCCATTACAATTGCTCATCACTAGCCAAATTTCCAATCAATTTTAGATACGTTCTTTGATACCCCTTACTCGGCGACTTCTGGTATCGATTTCGATCGACTTCGAAATATGCTCTTAAAGCGCCCGGAAATTTTAGATGATTTCGAGTCAGTGCTGTCTACTGAGCCGAGACTCATCAGACTGCTCCTGCGGCGTTCTACAGCTTCACTGGCGGACATCGCATCGTGTATGACTGCTTCTTCCCACGTTCCTGGGCGACACAGAGCGTATGGTCAATTCAAGAAGTGAGACCTATGGAAAGGGGTCCATACGGATGTTTCCAGCTCCTCCGATTCCAAACGACCTAGGACGTTCTTTGGTCGCAGTTGATAGAGGCATCGTCGAATCTGTATAGATGAGTATGCTGAATGGTTATTATTATTAAATAAGACGATGCATTGGTGCTGAGGGAAATGTTCATGTAAAGTTGTTGGATTTGCCTAGTCACATAACTCCTTCACGGGGGAAGCGGCATTATGAATGAAAAGCGACAGCATGCATTCATATGCATTTCTAGTGGCATGATTTACTTCGATGTTCCTCGTCTCACTGGCGACTCATTCCGGATCTCAATGATAACTAAGTGGCGTTTCATTGGCCCCCCTCGATCGGTCTTGCTTTCGCATATCTAGAACTAGAATTTGGTCGGTAGCCATGTCGTCATGTCCCGTGAGACTTAGCCGGTTCTGGTGACGATCGATCGACGTGTGAGATAGCGGCACGGAGCCTCACTGGTTCTCCACCGCGGAGAGATCCAAAGTTAATGTGTGTTGATATCATCCTAACTGATTTGAGTTAGATCTAGAAGCCATCTCCAACTTCATCCAGAGAGAACCCTGTCAGCCTTAACATTCCACTACTTCAGTAAGAGTAGCATCCGAGTGTGAAGATGCGAAATGTCAACGTTGATGAGATACAAAATATTGAATAATTTAGCCGAATAAAATATCAAATAAGATGCGGAATAGCTGCAAGGTTATATGATTTGAATGCATCTCCATACATGAACTAGGTCTCGATTTCAATTGAATGGACTCGATGATGTTGTAATTATTTCGACTTTGTTCTAATTCAGTTTTGAGTATTGATCACTTAGGTAAGCAAGGACCCCACCGTGGATTACCTAAGTCTTTACTCATCACTCTTGTAAATACATATTCCTCTTTAAGCGGGTAACAACTAGTTTTAATTTAATATTAGGCTTTTACGGTTACATGGATTCTACAACATGTCCTCACGAAACCGACAGCAACCATGGCTATAAATGCGCCAGCCCACTCTTACTCGAGAGAGCCAGACATTCGGCTGGAAGACTACCTCGATGATAAGCTCCAGTCCACCACCGATCTCGAGAGCCTCGACACCCTCCTAGCCAGCGTCGAAGTCCAACGCAGCCAACTACAGACCCAGCTCGACGATGCCACCAAGGAGCTCCAAGACGCGCGACGCGCAGCTCAGGACCGCCAGGGCGGGCTTGCCAAGTCCATAGACGAGTTCAATCAACTACAAGAAAGCATCGATGTCCGTATGAAGATCGTTGCCGAGTCCACCGCCCCCGACGAAGCCATCCATCGCCTCGAACAACCGATGAAGCAGCTCCATAAGGTGGAGCTCGCATACCAGTATGTTTCGCTGCTACAAGATGTCGAGAACTTGCGACTGGAAGCACGTTCGCACCTCCCACAGTACCCAAAAGCCGCGCTACAGTCCTACTCCCGACTCAAGAAGCTAAGCGTTCGGCTGAGAGAGCTGCAGAAAGCGGCGGATGAAGCCGCTACGCATTTAGTGAACTATGTGGAGAAGATTACCGAGGACCTTTGGCAGGAGATGAAGAATACTATGTCCAACGAGCTTGTGGCTGTTTTGAAGAAGCGCGACTGGCCCCAGGGAGTCGACACAGATGCTGAAATGGACGGTGAATGGCTGCAATGCTTCGAGAAGCTGGTCGATCTACAAATACCCGAGATACTCTACTCTGAGGAGGTTGTCACCCTACTACCGATCGAAGTGATGGCGAAGCCGTTCATCCAGTGGTTCCGATTTCAATTTATGGGTGATAATGCGACAAGCAGCCCTCAGTCCTTCGGAACATTCTGCATTCCTCAGTTTTTGGCGCTTATTGATAAATGGGAGGGTTTTTTCAGAGATAACCTAGGCTATGTCTTAGCATCTCGGTTCAAAGAGACCAAAGTGCGGGACTTGTCGGTATACGTGGACCCTGCTTGTGCTTTGATCACGGCGTTGTTACCCGTGATGAGAGGGAAGATCAATAGTCAGGTCCAACACGGACTACAAAACCCACCATTTTTAAGCATTCTTATGGTACAGCTCATGAATCTGGATGATGAGATAAGGTCCAGGTTTAATTATGACGGTGGTGATTCGGAGCAAGGATGGGCTGGTTTGACATCTGAAGTGCTAGAAAAACATTTCGATGACTGGTTCAAGGCGGAGAAGGACTTTGCTCTTGAACGCTATCACTCCATCATGGACTCCCCCGATGCCCGAAACATCGACTTCGACTACAGCGGTACCGGCAAGATGAAGCCAACATATGGTGCCGTGAGAGTGACAGACTTGCTCAAGTCCGTCACATCCCAATATGAACGAGTGCGCAGGTTCTCCCACAAGCTCAAATTCCTCATCGACATCCAACTTGAGATTTTGGATGATTATCACGATCGCTTCAAGGATTCTCTGGATGCCTACTACACGATAAACTCGACCTTGGGTCGAACTCTCCACGGAGTAACAAAAGAACAAGCCGCTGTCCTAGAAGGTACAGGTGCTTTCGAGACGCTTTGCAAGGTATTGGGCAGTTCCGATCATATCATCGCCACATTGAAAGATTGGAGTAATGAAGAGGTGAGACTCCATCATTTGAAAATGCGAATCGGCTTGGTTACTAATCCTTTAGTTTTTTGTGAGTCTTTGGGATGAACTTCAGACCAGGGCTAAAAGGAGTAACGGTGATGGCAATATTGCTAGCGGCATGAGTTATGAAAATGTTAAGGACAAAACCTCTTCGACCGTTGGCTCAGACGGTGATGGTGGAATACTGTTCGACGAGACAATTGCAGCATACACCAATCGTCGTAAGAACGCCGAAGAATACCTAGTCTCGGCACTGAATGATTCTCACCAGAAGGCATTCCGACCCTATGTCGCTAAGGCTCATTGGACTACTATTAGTGATGGTACCCATGGTAAGACTTGGTATCTTCCCAGCTCTTCGTTAACTTGCTAAGTGTATGCAGTTGAAGCCTCTCAACTTTCCGTTACTCCCGAATTAGATGAACCCCTAAAGGTAACATTCGCATCCAAACTTATTGTCCTACATTATTAATAACATAATCATAGATCCTCAAACGAAACCTCTCTTTTCTAGCTACCACGTTGAGCACAGCAGTTTATCGCCGAATATGGAGAGAGTCGCTTGAGAAGTTGCAGGATCTACTCTGGACAAATGTCCTCATGGCACAAAACTTCACGACCCTCGGCGCTACGCAATTCGTTAGGGATACCGACGCCATCTCTTCTCTCATAGGCCGATACATACCAGATGGCTCTGCTGCGTTCAGTACGCTTCAAGATGGCCTTGCGTTGTTAACCCTTCCAGTGGAAACCAAAGATGGGGCCATATCTCTACAACAAGCCACCGACCGTGTCTTCACAGATAATACCGAAGCCAAGAAACTCCTAGCCGAGTTGGACCTAGATTCGCTCACCCCAGCAAATGCGAGGAAGATTCTGCAAAGACGAGTCGAGAATAGCGAATAGAGAATAGAAACTTTTGTCATCATTTAATCCATCGCAAGCCCCCCTAATCTATTGCAATTTTTGCGCCCTTGCGCGACCCCACATCTGATGTGTTGAATTGCTCTGTAATAAATCTATGTCCACGAGCCCCCATCCCCAGATCTTAAGCATCTTTGGTTGAAGCCCAACGCCCTGTATTCGTCCCAGGCCGGATATGATGTTTCCCTAACTTACCTCTCGTAGATAATTTGATATAGTGCCTGTATGCTTTACTACCTGAACCCGCGCTCAAGCAATAGCCCGCATCGTAGCCTCCACGACAGCGAACGTTCCCGCACTGACCGGCATAGCCCTCAACAACGTCGGTCCAATACCCTTCCAGAAACCTCTAGCCCCCTCCTTCGCCCACGTCTGGCCAAAGCAATCCCGCATCGACTTATACTTCATGCCCGGCCCAAACCCATCAGTCTGCATCTTGCTCTTGACGACATCAAACGGGTAACTCGCCAACCACAGCGCCTCTCCCGCCAACCCGCCATAAAACGCCACCTTATACGCCGGGACCTCCGACCTCTGCACCTTGTTGCGCGCCGCGTCGAGGTTCATCAGGTACTCGAACGTCAGGAACCACGTCCCGTACGCAAACGCCTCGCGCCAGATCGTCACCGCTTCCCCGCGGTACAGACCCTTCAGCACGCCCTCGTGCGCGGAAAGCTTGCGCACGCAGTCCAGGGGCCCAGAATATAGCCGCTGCGCGCCGTGCGGCTGCGTCTGCAGCCTAATCCTGACATGTTCAATCGGGCCCGAGATCACCGAGTTCGCTACACCCGCGAACGCGCCCGCCGCGAAGTACTGGCCATACCCTAGCTCTTTGCTCCCCTTGGGATGGGCGGAGGCGTTCGAGGCTTCGAAGGCGCGGCGGGCCCACCCGAAGGCGCCGAATTGGATGGATACGCAGGCGCCGATTCCCAGGAGGGGGGTTAGGGTACCTTTGTAGAATGCTAGGGCGCCTTCTTTGGCGTAGATGGAAGAGGCGGCGTCGAGGGCTGAGTTGTATGCTGTGCTTGTTTGCAGGCGCACTTTTACTATGTCGAAAGGTTGTCCTGGGGGAGGTTAGTATGGTAAGGTCAATTGGATGAGATCGCGATGTATCTTTTCCGCATCTTTTCTTTCTTTATTGGTGTTTTTTGAATGTTGTTTCCATTAAATGAATGTGAAATGAATGTCTCAAATGAGTGGCTTCACGCTTGTTTTGGTTCGGAGTTTCTCGTGATATTGCATGTGATAGCTCAACACCCTCTTCAAAAATGACCGTAATAATTCATAATGACAGGTATGAAATGAAATTATTCGAGATCGCATACCTATAAGCACCTGCGCAATTCCTCCAGCAGCTCCGGCGAATAAGTCCTTCGCGGTATCAAGAGCGCCTCCCTTGGCGTCGAGATCTTGGGCTGCGTCCCCCATCGTGCCCCGCGCTCGAGTCAATTAGCTCCGAATGTAATCACAGCTTTTCAAGCTCTCTATCTCTCGCTCGAACAGCGCACTTGTCGGATATAAAAAATTCAATTGAGAATTTGAATTTTAGCCAACGGGGTGAGAGCTAATTGTTTATTACGCGGGTGAATAGAGATTTGTCAGACAGGTCCGCCGATATAGGAGATGAGAGACGGTGTGAAAGCATGGAATTGATGAGATATGGGATCGAATTGACCTTATCGGCCACCCAAATATCTGGGTTTTTTTGTACGACAGAGTTAAGCCATAGTGGGGCGCGGAGTAATTTGTCGATAGCGGGGTGATACAGCCTGAGCTGAGAAAATTAGGGGTCGTGGGGTACCCAGAAAATGACGCCATTTGCAGCGTTTGTACGCTAAGCATTGCTATAGTTACTAGGTACCTAGTAGGAACCTATTATCGGCATTAAGGAAGGAGAGACCCAAGACCTTAATTTTGGCCTCACTCTTCCTGAAGATGGAATACATCCACGGATGTGCAAAGTATGGCAGGTGCGGGGGCCTATTGAATACGCCCCAAATGCCTCCAAGGTTACGCACCTATGAAAAGTTATGCCTAATATTTCAGTTCACCCAACCAACACAAACCAACACCTCTCTTTAAAACTTGCAACATGACAAGAGCTGAAATTTTTCGCAACATCAGTTCCATTCAACTGATAATTCTCTTTGATCCTAAGGTTCTTCATCCCCTCTTCCTTCTACCTGCTACGATCTTCCTGATAAGTTTGTCTTCAGAGGTCTAATGTCCTTTGCGCGTCTGGGTAAGTGATCTCGTTAGGTACCAAGAATTTCTGGTAAAATCTGATATCACTCTCATGATCTGCGCTTATATGCGGCCATCCGCAAGTGACCAACGCGCGAGTGATAAGCAGGCCAAGTGTACGGGACGCTTATAGCCAGTTTTCTAAGTTTCAGCATTGATGTTATGAGAACCAACATCGACTAATAAACTGGATCTTCTTCGGCTGGCTACATATTCCCCCGCTCTATACCTATCTCCGTCAGATGCTAATTAATCTAACATATCGTACTAGTGTATTAGAAACATTGCAATCGGAATGACTCTTTGGCCTATTCAGGAGTTGAATACCTAGGTTTCTATAGGTAAGCCATTCCTAGAGTAAACAACTACTCATGATACGCTTCAGACTTTATTAACTTGCTTATAGTTATTCACATCAAACTATACTCCCATCATGGTTTATGTAATGGAATTCTACGTTGACGGTGGCTGTCGGCGCAACGGTTACAGTAACGCTATCGGAACTGCAGCCGCCTGTTTGATGAGCCGGACTGGCAAGTCATTTTGGACTCGCACGCAAATTTTAGAGACGGACGAATATTATGCCACAAACCAAAGAGCTGAGATCCTAGCCATCATAGTAACTCTTCAATGGGCCTTAGACAAATATGATGACTTAGATGGAAGGCCTATAGTGAATGTCACCATCCATTCAGATTCTCGTTACGCGGTTGGATGTCTGAGCCAATGGGTGTACACGTGGGCGCGCAACGGATGGAAGAACTCGCGAGGCAATCCGATAGCGAATGACGATCTTATTCAGGAAGCATCCCACCTAGACGATAGAGTCCAAGCTTTGGGCAACGTCGATTACGTCTACATTCCGAGAAACGAGAACGTGAACGCCGATAATAAATGCAACAAAGCTCTAGATAACCTTGAGAATCGCTATAGCTCACACGAAGAGGACTATCCCTCCTCCTCATCTGATGAGAGTTGGTAATAGGGGTTTAAGTGCGACCGAGCTCTGAAAGTTATACCCATGGTAAATTTACCCATGACAATACCGACGAATTGTCACTAATATGCGCAGTACAGTTTTTCTTGCATGTCAACGATGGCCAATTGTTCAAGTTCTATTCTATACTGCAACGAACGAGAAAGAACTAGTTCGTGCTCCTCAAAGAGCTATCTTTGACTAGGATATTGGGTGGTTGGACTAGCTACGATGATTTACTACTAGGGTATTCATGAGTCCAGAACTTCTAACCTCAAGGCACGGCGATCTTCCCATTGCGAGAAATGAAACTAAATAGAGACAATTTTACGCATACCTCTTGATATTTCTAGTTGGGGCTACATCCCGATACGTGGCTACGACGGACAGGACAATACATGTCTACCCATTGTTGTTTCATGTCTCACTAGGGTGCATGATTCCCCTCATGTTCTGCTTCATATGCCCTCTATCCCCCTCTTCATTGCATGAGAGACAGCAGAGCTATACAAAAACTCGGAATCACCCCTTCGCTATCCACTCGCTTCTTTCCCAACGTCTAGTTCCATTTTGACCTCATTATTATAGTTCCTCATCCCTAAACCTTAAGCTATATCAAATGGTAAAGATAGCCAACAAGTCTCACAGTGGAGAGCAGCGACGGTGAGGTTGACGATGGTGACTCTAGATCGGAGATACCAGCTAACAATCGGATACATCTTATTCCAATGCCGAAGTAGGCATTATATAGGTTTGCTTGTGCCAGTCTGGATAGGACAGTGTCAAATATCTTGTTTGCCCGATTTGTGGGATGTCATACGGGAGATTGACGTGTCACTAGTTTAGAGCTATCTTCTTATTTTTTTTATTTAATCAAGTTTCCTATTCTTTTCCCACAGACCAAAAAGACATTCATATGTAGGAATATGACAAGCTTCCGTTATATATTGGGTAGATGCCCAGACCGCACCATGGATGCCGAACGCCTCGAGCCCCTCCCCTACACGCAGAGCTATCATACCACGCTCGACGACTATGACAGTATCGTCGCCATCTTAGAACAAAAAGTCCCAACTGAACTCGCACTGAAGATCGTCGCCTATAGTCATGACCCTTGGCTAAGGAACCGCCTGACAGAATGGGATGATAAGGGCCACATGCAATTTGGCGGCGCAAGCCTCTGCCTCAGCTCCGACCCTATTCCCATCGTCGAAGGACGCAAGACAACCCCCCGACGCATCATCATCCAGGCTAGGACAACACATTTATACATCTGGAAGCCCAGGCCTAACCCATTCTACCAGTCTCATTCCTGGTTCGAAGTCAGCATCATCCGTCCCTGCGCCCCGAATCATACGAAATACCTAGCACCAGTTGACGGGCTTAACTGGTGCGACCCTTCATCTGCGAGGGATGTTCTGAAGAAAACCTTGGGGTGGGATTTCGTTGAAGGGGAGGACGGACGTATAACGTGGCATTTATTCGATACTTACACGACGAAGATGGATGAATGGAATACGTATACAATTGATTGGGAGAAGGGCGTTTGGTCGGAGGGGATGGAGGACGACGGGGAAGAATTTCTGGAGCTGCTGGAACCAGGATGCATCGTCATTCTCTGGGCGAGAAGTGTAGGTTTCTCCATTCGATAACATGATGCTAGTTGCTAACATCAGTCGTAGAAACAATACCGCTGGCATAAGATTGGGGGAGCAACTATAGAGATTGAGTATGATGGTAGGTACGGTCGTAGGACAACTTAACGGGAAGGAAAATAGGTAGGAGTTTCGATCGTTTAGCGTTGAATTTCGAGCTTTAGATGACTATGCTATTATAAAAATGAAAGATGCTAAGGCAGTTAAACTAATATAACCCTGAATACATCTAACAATGTCCGCACCACTCTCCTGGGAACCGGATGTTGCCGAAGGTGTAGCAGTAGAGCCCGAACTGGTAGCTTCCGGAAGCAGCGTCGAGGTCGTGGCCAAAGACGTAGACGTAGATGTAGAATTGGTGGACGCCGATGCCGTAGACGTAGTTTCCGTGCTCGATGCTGTTGTACTTGACACAATCGTAGAACTCGACGACGGGGTAGCGGTTGAAGTAGTGGATGAGGTAGTAGATGAAGTATCGGTCACATTCAACTTCGATTTAACCCAGTCTCCCGCAGAGCCAGAATAGACATCGAAGTAATTCAAGTGATCCTGAACATTATACGTTCGTTTTCCATCGCCTTGTGCGCAAATTGGGTCGTCACCTTGACACCAATCCCGCAGGACCCCAGCGAACTTGTTCAACCCCGCTAAGAGATCGCCAGAGCGAGGGAACAGGCCACTGATAGATGCGCCAGCCAGCGTATTGTACGATTGACTGGCAGTATGGCGGACATCGCCAAACAGAAGGGCCGCGACAACTATGTACCAAGTTAGCAAGTGAAATACTCCCAACATTGTGATCGAAACTCACTTTTATTGCCCGGCACCGAACCCGAATCCAAGCCCGCAGCAGCCGGAGTCGTGCACCCCTGGAAGAAAGTTCCACCACCACCTCCCAACACATCGCCCATAACATGTGCGCCCTGCGAGTACCCGCTAACCACAAGTTTCGCATCAGGGCACTTCTTAGCATACGCCGTGATCTGGTCCACGCCGGCCTTCCTCCCAGCCTCCACAGCGCCGCAATACTCCGTCTCGAGCGCATTATCGAAGACGATGTCCTCGTAATCGCAGCTGCTGAGCCCGGAGCAGATGGCGTCCACGAGCTTGCCCTGGCGCCCCGGGTACGGCTCGTTGTTGCCGCGCGAGAGGAAGATGTGGGTTTCCGTGCACGATCCCGTCCCTGTCGACTGCGCGTCGACGAGCGCCAAGAGGAGGGATGTGGTGAACAGGACCACGCGTCTGGGACCGTACCTCGACATCGCGAACATCACCATTGTATCGCGCCCTCACAAGAGTAAACGAGTGACTTTTGAGGAAAATAGGAACGAGCGGCGCGAGGTTGAAAACATTGCG
Organism: Annulohypoxylon stygium; assembly: GCA_003314315.1. Taxonomy (NCBI): domain Eukaryota; kingdom Fungi; phylum Ascomycota; class Sordariomycetes; order Xylariales; family Hypoxylaceae; genus Annulohypoxylon; species Annulohypoxylon stygium. The sequence continues at coordinate 158,395 of QLPL01000001.1, forward strand.
AATTGCATGAACGGGACCCCGGTCTTTTAGGAAGGCGTCTGAAGATCCTTAGAGCTGAGCTGCTGGGATCCGTGGCCAATGACGTGGTGCGCTGCTGTGGGTTCGTGATAAGGAAACGAGGTCGTATCGAGCTAAGGGGACATTGTTAACGATGTTGGGTTAGACGGGGTAGATAGCCGTTGATTTTTATATTACGGATAGATTAGTTACAGGATGCTAATTAAGACTGCCGGATTTGGTGTTTTAGTTAGTGAGGCGAATGAATGGATTGTCTGTGGACAGAACGTCGTCCGTCTTCAGTAGATCAAGCAGGACCACTCCTAGTATAATATCGCGATTTCAGAATGAGCTAGTTTGTTGTCTAGCCTGTCATCGCATTGTCAGGAACATAGTATCATAAGTTGATTCAAGTATGAGGGCATCGCTTTACCCGGGCCACAGATACCGGACCAGGAAATGATATCAAGGACTTACCTACCGTTGTTCGTTCCAAAGTCCCCTGGAGTATGCGGCTCATGTTCCTACAAAAGGGATGTGTTGAAATGAATCTCTTTGCAAGGATGCATCGGAATCATCGGTCTTCTGGAGAGAATCCGAAGACATGAATGGATTTCCAGCCGAGAAGTCATCACATTCCTACTCTCAAGCTCAGCCTCTTGCCTCAGATTCAAGTCGATATAGATACGATCCGAAATTGAATGGCAATTAGCATCAAGAAAGGAGAGCCGTTCTCGAGACGAAGGACTTGAAAAGGGGCATTATTGTGGGTCAAAAATAGACCACGACGCCAAACATCGTGACATTGTACGCCTTGGACATGGCGATAATGGACGGAATGGGATCAAATAAAAAGAATAAGATTATTCAACTGATGAATAAGGTTATTGTCCGTTGATTCTGCAAGTACGTTAGTCATCACCCTCAACAAAACCGCCCTTGCTTCCGCTGTGATTCAACCGTACTTCCCGAATCTTGCATATTCAGGTATTCGCGGAATCCTTTCAATACCGCATCGTGTATATAAGAGAAGACATGCCCATTCAATATATCTTGACAGATGAGAAAAATAGGCCTGGGTTTCAAGCGGATGAATTTGAGGTGTGACATTTGGCAGTTGCCCGTCAAGCATACCCAGGTATCCACCTCGCGCCTTCCTCGAAAATGACCCAGTGCCTACAGTAAGGTTATATAGCAAAACAACATTACTCTTACTAACAATGCTCCAATGGCTTGTTTCAATTGTGAATTAGCTTGGTTACCGTGGGTAACAGGTAGGAACATAGCAGCCTACTTGATTACACATGCCTCCATGCCTAAGTCAAGGATTTGAGACGGGTTGTTGGAATATTACCTAGTAGTTTGCAAATTATTTTTTTTCCATTTTTCACTTTTTCATCAATTATCTGCGTACCTAGTAGCATTCAGAATTTCTAACGCCATTTTATTTAAATAGAAAAACCGAAGTTAGTTAGATTCATTGTGTAAATCAACGACATATTTCATTCAACGTTCAGCTTATGACTAGCTCTTACATAGCGGCTAATATCAAGGATGCAAGCTGGCAATTGGCTTGGATCTTGATCCTAACTTCTCCCTCTACCTACTTATATACAGCTTCATGCGAGTCCGAAATATGACGTTGTGGTAAAATAGGCATGAGACATACCTGCTAGGTAGATACTCAAAAGCACCGCGATCTCATCAACTTGGCATCCTCACCGAAACCGAAATGCCAAGGTCATGCCCAGCCTGACTCGTGTAGCCACAATAACATGTACTCGCAAAATCAATCAGACATTCAAGTCAAGTGTGTGGGATGGGTTAAAGCTTGCGCCATTACGATTACTCTATCTTTTCTGTGTCTGTGTGTCTGTGTCCGTCTGTTATGTGTCGTGACCTGTTTGTTTGTTTGCTTGTTGTCTATACCTCGCCTCTATCCATAGAAATCCCATTTTATCAGTCTATAAACAAATGTCCCTACTGACGTATCCATTTGCCCAGTTGATCCTGATCCCGTTTGCCAGAAACCATTTCGTAAAGCGTGTGTAGTGTCGAAAATGTGGTAAAATGTGAAAAAAAAATCGAGGTCAATTTTTACGCCTCGGGAACGTCGTGAAACCAGACGTGATCAAGGGCTTCCTGCGCCGTGATCCGCCGTCGGGGATCGAAGTTGGTCATCTTCTTGATAAGGTCCTTGAACTCGGGGTCGAGCGCGTCGCTCTTCCACAGCGAGAACGGACGGCGCGGGTTCTCCGCGCCGAAGGAGTCAGCCATGCGACGCAGCTCGCCGGTCCAGGGGTGCCTGCGACCCAGGTAATCCATAAAGGATTCGAAGTCATCCCACTCGGCGAAAGTCGAGATCTGGCGCTCGATGATGGGCTTCTGCAGGTCGACGCCCGGCGCGCTGTCGATGCGGAAGATGACCATCCTCAGCCGCATGAATACGAACTATCCGCGCGTTTTAGCAAATGTAGGGGGAAGGGGGGAAAAGCATAAGCGGGATTCGGTGAACTTACCACGAGCGCCAAGGAGAATATGTCCGAGGGCTTGCCAACTGCGCCTTGGACGTGCGCCTCCGGACTGCGCCAGAACTGGTTGCCAACTTGCAACCCGCGGAGAGCCTGACCAGGCGGAATGTGAGTCGAGTCTTCCAAGTCAGACAGCTGGACTCGGTCAACGACGAGTCCTTGCGGTGTCTCGCGGTAGTCGATCATGATGTTGTTGGCTTTGATGTCTTGAAACGCCACGTCAGCAAAATCCCCCGAGCTTAAGTCCGAAGGCTCAGATCTCACCTAAATGCGCGATGTTCTGGTTGTGCAGAGCAGCGAGGCCTCGAAGACTATCTCGGAGTACGCGCTTTTGCACTGGAAGAGATAGAGGCTTGAAGGCGAAGTTGAGAAGGTGGTCCGTCATGTACTCATTGACGAACATTCTCTGGTCCGGGACGGTATCCCGGAGAGCCCGTAGGTAGGGCGAATGGTTGAACCTGAGCTGTAGAGGAAGAGCATAGTTGTATTCATTCTCGAATAAACTCTTCAAAACGAACATCTTCTCATTTGCTCTATCGCATTGTTAGCATTGTTGCTGTTGCGCGTTAAGTCCGACGACCCCACATGGGCGGCGACAAAGGTGAAAAAACGTCATTTTCAGTGGAGTCTTTGTTGTTTGATTTTCGTACCTAGCGAGATAGACCTGACGGTCTTGCCTGTCCTGCAGGACATTCTCGATCGTGTACTCTCTACCAGAGTATCCCTTCAGAATAACACCAGGCTCAAATTGATGTCCATGAGGAAAGTGGGAGACGCTGTGAGGAACGGTGCTGGCTTTGCGAATGTTACCTCCGAGTCGAGCTCCGGAGCTCCTGTGAGATGATGTAGTGGATAAATGGGCACGGCCAAGTCTAGAAAGGGGCTGTTTGAGCGCGGTGAAAGCTGCCGAAGAAACGGCGCCTCCGCGCATGGTATCTCGATAAAGGAAAAATGAACGAAAAAACCCTGATAAAAAAGAAACGAGGGATGAACTTGATTATCGGAATCGCGATTTTTAGCTTCTTGTCGATGAAATGAGTAAGAAAAAAGAGGTATTGAAAATGTCGCAAAAGCTGAGAAAGATGCGAAAGATGCGAAAAGCTGCGAAAAAGGTGCACACCGAGTTTGTTGAAACGCTGCAGTGCTGCAGTGAAAGGGGACCCTAGCGAGAAATAAGGACCCAGGACCCTTGAAAATCCTTAATCCTTGTACCGTTGTATCCTTGTAACCCCTGCCCTTGCTGCCCAGGCGACAACCTTAACACCGCCTTAGTAATTGGAAATTGTGGGAAATTGTGGAAATTGTTATTTTTGCCTGCCCGCTGCACGCCAATTGCCCGCCAGTGACCAATTGTACCCACTCGTTATTCACGTGGCAAAGTCACCGACGCTGACAAAATTACTGTACGTGTGTAATCAAATTGATGCACTGTAGAAAAGAAATACAGTAAAATTAGACAGTGCTAGTAATGTTGTCGCACGTAGCTCACGATGTTCGGTCGTCTTGGGGAGTCGATGGTTATGTCGGTGTTTGAGGATGGATGACGAAGATGGTTGGGATTATTATAGAATTTTTAGGTACAGATAGAAAAAATGTTGTTTTGAAGAATCTGATCGCGACTAATAAAGTTCACTGGAATGTTCACCCCCATAAATTTAGGTTCGATTAGGTCGGTGGCTTGTGTTGGTAGTGGCGCTTGTCTTGTAAAAATCGAAAAAATCAAAGGGCATTGCCTTGAAAATGGTTGACAATGGTAAACCCCAAAATAAAACACCCAACTTTTAAGGTTCCCAATGCGCCTAATCCATTATCACCGCTTTTTCATCCAAAGACGCTACGGTATGTGTCATGCAACGACAGCCATTTAATCATTTCACGTTTCTTTTAGTTGGCTGTTGACAGTTGATTTTACACTCAATACTAAGTATTTTTACCTTTTATCTCGGGACACGTTTGATTAGGCGCGAAGACAAGTGAGGAGTATGCACCAGATGGTTCCAGAGCTTCCAGATTGCTTACCTCAGGTTTCAATATTAACGCCGCAAATATCTCATCTCATTTTACCCCCACGCTCAAGCATGCGCAAGCAAGGTCATCACACGAGAAAAGCATCACGAGACAAAGTGGCATTATCTTATTGACACAGTCAAATTTCGAATCCAGCTTTTTAGCCCCCAAAAATGATTTGATAAACTATGTACCATCACAATATCTCCTAAGCAAATCGCCTATCGATATAGCAATTTAGAATCGAATAGCGAGAATCGCAGCCAAAAAAAAAAAAAATACGCGAGAATAATATGGAATCGTTGAATTGGAAACCATCCAAAGACGTGACACACCTTTGTCCAATCTAACGCAGGCACTTTTTTCTTCTCGTCTTTGTCCCCGTCCAAACGAACCCAATACCCTGTACTTCAGTTAGGCAACGTCATCCCGCCGCCTGTCTATCCCACCGTCCCGCCTGAAGCCAAGAAAAAGTTCTAGAAAAGATACAAAGGAAAGGAATCCTCCGAATCCTCCGATGAACCGTGCCTTTGCCTGGCTTTTGCTCGTTCGTCACCGGTCTACCCAAGCTAATCCTACACGCTCGCCATTATTCTGTTATACAGCGAAAGGGTTACCTATTCGAACAAAGCTCGAAATAATGCTTTGTTCGATACTAGGTAAGTAGGTGTAAACCCCTTAGTTAGCCTCCTGCACAACACGAGGCATCTCCTGGAGCACCTGGCGCGCGCGGCGCGGGACGTCGGAGGCCTCGGCGGCGGGAGGGAAGTGATGGTGAGGGCGGCCGGTGTGGTGCGGGAAACCCGGGATGGTGATGGTGAGGAAACCACCGCTGGGGAAGGGGTGGTGCGGGTGGTGCGGGTGGTGGTGGGGCCAGTGGTCGTCCTCGCGCTTCTCGTTGATCGCAGTCGTGGTAGTGCTGCTGGTGCTGCTAGTAGTAGTAGTAGCAGAGCTGGACTTGCTGTGGTGGCTGTGGTGAGGCTCGCCCGTGGGGTGGGGGTGGTGGCTGTGGCTGACGCCGGTGCCGTGGCCCCAGGGGTGGTGCTTCTCGTTGCCCCCCAAGGTGTGAGGGAGGCCGGTGGGCGAGCTGTGGTGGCCGCTGTGGTGGTGGCTCTTGGTGGTGTGGTGGTGGTGCCCGGTGGGCTGAGCGTGACCACTGTGGTGGCTCTTGGTATGGTGGCTCTTGGTGTGGTGAGGCTTGTGGCTCGAGTGGGAGTGGTGTCCCGTGGAATGAGCGTGGCCGGAAGTGTGCTTCTCCTCATCTCTCTCAAACAGAGCGCTGCTAGAGTGGCGAGGTCCTCCCGTGTGGTGCGGCGGCCAGCTTCCGGTATGGTGAGGAGGCCAGCTGCCAGTGTGGTGAGGCGGCCAGCTGTGGTGCGGGAAGCCGCTGCTGGGGTGGTGGTGCCATCCGCCGGTAGGGTGAGGGAATCGCGTGTGCGAAATGGATGTGTGGGAGTGTTGCTCCTCCGCCGGAGTTGCTCCGGCTCCTTGGAAAGAGGCGGCTGCCGCCAACACAGCAACGAATGAACGCATGGTGAGTCTGTGTTGTTTTTACGACTGACTGTCCTATAGCTATAGCTTGGATATAATCTCGGTGAAATCGGTTATATCGTCCTTCGGTCGATGTTCTATGTCAACAAGGCCGGCTGGAGAGCTGCTATGGTTAGTAGTGTTGTAGTCGACGGGTTCCGGATGATGATGAGAAGAATCCGGACTGGAACGGAGGTCGGGCTCAACTCCCTTTTATGTTTCTTGATCCTTCACCCTTACCAACACAAGTCCAATTGGGTAGGTACCACGACATTAGGGTTTACAGCTTTCTCACCTTCGACTTGAAGGTGGAATCTAGGATTACATGCTGACTTCATGGCTTGCCGATCACTTCACCCCCGGGAACACGCCAGATTCGATATGGCTAACCCGTCGTACATAGCCCAACATCGTTCATCAAAGTACAACTGAGACGCAACATCTAGCCACTTGGCCACGACGTTTAACACTAGTTACCTACCTTTAACGGCGGACAGCATCCAACGACGTACAATACCAGAGCTAGCTACCCTTGCCCAGGAAGACCTAGGAAGTTAGCTAGGACTGATTCACCCCGGGGACCCTTGGCCCTCTGGAGCGCTGGAATAATAACATTGGGGATCACCTAATCTATAGGTAGGTAAAGATCGACTTGTGTTCTAATTGCATTCTGTTTTTGCGTATGTGATATCAGCATTAGTGGATGAAATCAGCAATATTAAAAAAAAATTAGGTAAATTGGTTGGCCGTCTAACCCAGCTGACGGGATCCTCTTAGGCCACTTCGATATCTTGATTCCTTATGATGCGTGGAGGATCGCGCAGAGCCCCTCGGCTTCGTCAATTGGTCGAGAAGGATTAAGCGAGTGTAGATCGAAAACCGGTGCAGCCGTTTTTGTTACTTATTTTAAGCTTACAAGGGGTGCGTATACAATGCGATGTAAGTACAGAAGAAATAGTAGAAACGCCGATGTGGGGGCGGCAACAAGAAGATTTCAGTGCTCGCTATCATTTAGCAACTTGACGTGATTCGGCTTTTGATCACCTGCCTAGACGTGCGCGAGTCGGGCTCTAGATTGGTGTTTTGTCGATCGCGATAATGACGAGCGAGATGAAGTGCGTGCACTTTACAAAATGTTGCTGTCGTGCACAAATTAAGAAATTACTAGGTGACTAACAGTCATACTTAGGTGCTAGGTGGTTTCATCGCGGCTGCATGGCCAATGAGGTACGGCTTGGTGAGGTCACATTTTTTCCAGCTGAATCGCTTACCTAGGTGTAAAAAGTCATGTCAGTGTTAATTGGCCTAGCTTACCTATCAGCCTATCTACTGGTAGGTACCTAGTATACTATGTACAATCTACTTCATTACTTCATCCGATGTCTATGTGGTACTATTTAAAGACGGAGTGTTTCAAGGACGTTCTTTTAGTAGAAACGTCGCTGACCGGTACCTCTCTAAGCAGGTAATAAATGCCAACCCGCATCCTAGTGACTAACTGCCGATCTTGAACATATTCAACAGCCTCATCTCTGTCCCCTTTCAAGTATGTTTATATATGTTGCGATTGAAGCGAAATTGACAAATCATGCTAGGTCGCTTAGCTGTTTCATACATCATAACCGATATACATAGTAGTAGATCTTAGGAAGGAAGAATAATGAAGCATGGGGTATATTATTCTACCCAGATATCTGGACAGCTATGATGTAAAGAGGATGTTGGCTATGTTGACTATACACACCTATTTCTCCAATGTACGATAGGATTATTCTTTGCCTAGAGACTAAACGGCTTGGTTCAGTTATACTATTAGAGGCTTTAAGGTAGCAACGTATGCCGGAAAGACGATGGATGGTAGGATCCTACCGGATTTACTGAGGCAGGGCTAGAAACAAGCTTTCTTGTGCCCTGTAACAATTCCTTGGCGCCTCCTTTTCTGGAGCAAATCCTCCTCTCACGTACTACTATGCAATATCTAGCTGCCGGCACACTCTAGTAGTGCTAGCTTTAGCATCATAATGGTTAGCTCGGGGCTAGGCACTTACCAATTCCATGGATTCCCAGGTGAGCTCCATCGGGAAATCCATTGCGAACAGAGGGAAAGCTGACATGAGACGAGCTGTGTGCAACAGCCGCGCAACACCGCACGAACGCCTCTTGTGGTCACATATTTGTACCTAGCATGCAAGATCTACAAGTGAGGTGACGCTGTAGCCACAACATCGTTGGATCACGTCAGCCGCTGACGAGCATTGCACCGATTGAGATTTGGTGCCGCCGATCTTTTCTCGATAGAGGCGAGTACACGGTGTTCATGGTGTTGAAATGTTTCTAATTCTGGCCAAAGTAATGATGACTAAAAGCGTACCTGCATATCAGAAGCCGCCTGTCATCCGAACCAGTCTCTACCTGATCTGGTTGACTTAACCATCTACTTCGAATCTAATAGTCGTATCAAGATGCGACCACTTCGAAAGCAGTGCATAGTGCGCCGTGCAGAGTAAGAGAGAATCGACGATTGAGAAATTCGCTGGGGCCGAGACAAAAGATGCGCGATTTGTAGCAGGTATAGAGCCACCTGCTTACTAGAGATGTGCTCGGTATACCTGGAAAGACCTGGAACGACCTGAAAAGACACAGCAACTAGTCAGCATCGTGTAACCTCAGTTTCGAACGACTACTCCCAACCATTCACCGATATCGACTAGGGATCCCGTCTAGCCGTTCGTGAGAGTTGCGAAGGCATAGTAAGATTCTTAAACACTCCACGCGGCATTAGTTCTTCGACAACCAACACTTTCTGCCGTAAATTCGAGGGGTTTCGTGTTCTAGACTCCATGCTTCGCATCTAGAAACTGTCTTGCGGTTTATGACTCCAGCATTCTGGGACCTATGCTACCTGCCTACTTACTACTAGGTAGGCAGGTAAATAAACTGCTTCCAGGAACCCTAACACTGCCACCGCCTTTTTCTCCTGGGTTTGTTGAGCCTCCTAAACTTGCCCCAGATCCGAATCTTAGGGAAACAAGCTAACAAGAGACTAAAGCAGTTGGTAGAATTTTTGTCTCGGTGATCTGGAACTATATAAGTGCGTATTACAGCATATGTGCATCAGGAAACCTCATCTTCGCGATCTGGTGAAGACCGAATTATTCTTACATGCTGACTCCAATGGCGTAATAGTCTCCCGCGATCGCGATCATAACGCAGCTCGCAATCAATCATGATCGCACAATCCAGACTACTCGGGGAACTTGATTCGAATATGAACCTTACCATTAGACTGGAGTTGTTCTCGACTTGGAAAAAAAACATTGAGACCATTGCTAGTGATATGTGAAGCATTGCCTCAGACCTAACAGTCCGCTTTAGCCGTCTACTGTAGATCAAGGCAGAAGAAGAACTACCTAGGTAGGTACAGATGCTGTGTTAAGGGTGGATATTGCGCTATGATTTTCAGTTATTGATCACGTTGGCAGCATATCGCGGCTTGACCTCAAATCAGGAACAACAGAAGCTGCAGCGGTTAGCATGTTCTAATTTAATTCCTCAAATATTGAAAGCCTATGCAAAATCAATAATTTGAAGGTGATCATCATGCCATTAACCTTCTTTCATGATTGCCAGTACATGTCCGCTTTCAGGGGGCCGGCTTATGAACCCGCAATCTCACGTGTACCGGCATGCCGTCCTTCGGATGCACTGTACCATTGCCGACTCCGTAAAGACGCTTGCCGTTCACGACATGGTTAGGTGTAGCCTTTGGCCCTCTGTAGAAGTAAGTGCATTAGCAAGATGTTTGCAAGTCCTTCAGTGCGACGCGATGCTTACTGTTTCTCGTCCCATTCAGCCCACGCCTCTTCGATGTCGAAACTCCGCGCTATTAGGACGGAGACTAGTCTGAGTTCGATCATTGCTAGCTCCAATCCAATGCAATTCCGCGGGCCAAGAGAAAACGGAACCCACGCTTCCTTGATGGAAACATACAGGGGATCTCCCTCAACGGCTAACCACCGCTCGGGCAAGAACTCGTTAGGGCGTGGCCAGTAATCGGGGTTGCGTTGGAGGCCTGTGACAGCAACCCACGGCCCAAAGCCATCCAGAGGATATCTAGTCGGGGAGCCTGGCACAGTGAGGGCAAGACCTGGAGCAGCTTTGCTATCACGGACCGTCGCCGCGAGAGGGTATAGTCTCAACGTCTCTTTGATGACACCCAATGTATAAGGCAAAGAGTACAGGAGGTGAGGCGACGCGATCAAAATTTCTACTGCTTTCTCCGGATCCGGTCCAAACACAGAATCATGCTCAGCTCGAACTCTTGCTAACTTCTCTGGATAGTCCTGCAGAAGCTTCACCATGTAGCAGATGGTCGATGAAGTTGTGTCGTGGCCCGCGAAAATGAACGCCTTGAGATTTGCTATCAGCCTGTCAACGAACTCTGCATCCAGTTTCTCCTTAGACGCGCTCGGGTCGTCCTTATCGATGTTCTTGAGGGCGAGGTCTACGATGGTCTTTCTCTGCTGCTTGGCGGAGCTATCTGATCTCAGCTTACTCTCTATCTGCGGAAGCAAAACTTGACGTATGGCCTCATTATTTCTCCTGATGGCGGCATGGTGCCACGGCATTTTCATGACAGGCACCCCTCTGGCGGAGTTGGTTACCATGCCCATCATCTGGATCTGTTCCATCAAAGCAGTTTTCAGGGGGCTGGGCGATTGACGTGACTGTTCATGTAACCGCAAATCCCTACCTGGCGTTAGTGGGGTAGAATTCTAGGCTAAAGCGACTTGAGTCTCACTCACACAGACGCCCTCACGATGATATCAAATGTTAGGTTGATTGTCTTTTCCTCGAGTGGGAAGACTGGCCCCCACTTGCCATCCTTACCTGCCAAGTTCTTAAGTCCGTTTACGAATACGAGGGCCTCTTCGATAATTTCAGGTAGCAACGCCGTCAAATTTCGTGGACTAAATCCAGGGTTAAATCTTTGGCGCCACGTCTTCCAAAGTTGTCCCTCGGAGGAAACAATATCCAAATTCTCAGTTAGTGGATTCATATACTCGGTCATGAGAGTATCCTTAGGAAGACTCTTGGTCTGGGTGAACTGAGTCGCGGCTACGGGATCAAACACCGCTGCCAAGGAGCCGGAAATTGGCCAAAGGTCGAGGTAGACCACCGGCGGTACATTGTCCTCGCTAGGGAAGTATTTCTTAAAATTTGCGACCATCCAGTAATGGAACATGTAGATGTTGGCATCCGGAGGGTGAGCCGCACGAAAGTCTCCGAAGATAGGGAGATGACCAAACAACAGTGAATGAGGTAGCACCGGCTTAGGTCAATTAGCGACGACAGGTCTTTGGAAGCTTCGTGTTCTAAACGGAACTTTTAATCCGTTAGATGGTTTGACTTACTATTCCTTGGGCGATCAACGACCTCACACGGCTCCGCGCTACATATCCTCTATAGAAGAACCGGGTTAGGATTACAACTAGAACGACGACTAAGCTCCGTAGTAGGATAGGTCGCACGGCGTCCGCTTCCGCGATATTAATTAGACCCATTATAATGGTGTCGCCGCGAATGCGGGATGTATTTCAAAGGAGCAAGACTTATGAGTCAAATTGACTGAAGTATGGGATATCTTAAACTCATAGCCATATGATAAAGGTATTCAAAGGAAAGAAGTAGATACAAAATGTATTAGTAATTTATTTCATTTCATTGATCGGTTCGACTTTCTCCTTTCACCGCTCGGACGCATGGGATCCTTCCGATTTCTATAACCTTACATATCACCCCGGAGGACATGCCTACTGGGGACCTAGGGCTTACGTAGGTAGGCACCTAGTATCTAGGCACTCATTGAAAGTCATTATATGTTCAATTGCTACTTTGCCTATAAGTTTCCTTGTGTAGGGTTGTTTTACTTTAAATTGGCAACTATTAGTTTGTTAGAAAGTCAGGTCAATAAGAAATGAACCAAGACCAAGACCTCCGGATATCGGCAGGATACCTATGATGGGGTACGTCGGCGGCGTTTGCTTTCTAGGGATCACTAAGAGGTCTGGGGTCTGACCATACAGCGCGAGTCATTTGAGTTGGTACGAATGCGGTAAGCCGCCGACGTGCCTAACAGGGTCCTCAATGCGACGTATCAGCGTCCTCTATTATTCAGCTACTTTAAAAAATGGCGTCATGCCAGGATAATTCAATCACTATCACCAGTAAAAGCCTAGCATCATATTGACGGACTTTTGATTTCTACGTATATTGCGCCGTGGCTTACATCTAAAACTTCTTCGATATCTGGGGACTGCCAGGAATCTCGGTTAGCCCTGAACACCATGTTAGCGTCTCAAATTCTTCGCGATCGCCGGCATCTCTGAGACCTACAGGAATCGATATCTTCATCGACGACTCTATCAATCTTGCACTTGTTCTGATTGGCAATAGATTGCGTGGTCAATGTAGGACACGTGACGTAGCATGGAGTGTCCATCGTTCTCTGTAGGGCATCGCCTTTCCAACCAAAGACATAATCGCCATGGCTACCGTAACCAGTGCTGGAGTTCAGGTATCAGCGAAACGTTGGGGTAGCTCGGAGAATAATAGATCTGGTACATACTGGTCGCCCATAGACCAGACAAACGGTTGTGATCCATCCTCAGGCCACTCGCTGGGATCATTGAACTGTCGAGTGTCCCAGATTGTCTCGTACATGAGGAGCGGAACGGGGATGCTATGTATCAGAACATGTTGTGTCAGTATCCTGATATTGAGTTTCGTCTCCCAGGGGTTAGTAATAGGGACGAGGGGTAGTTTGCTCACTACCATCGTATTAGTTACTGCCCAAGCTAAAAGCTTAGTGATCATAAGGAAAGCGAAACACGTACCGGATGAGTATCGGGGCACGGCGCCTGAGAATCGAAAGTGCCGTTGATCGGATACGCCATATGGCTCATATGGTCAGCAGTATCCAAATTCTTTCCATCCCAGCAGCTATGGCACATTAGATCATCGCTCGACTGCCACCATATGGGCGAATCTTATTCAACTCACGTTGGGAAACGGATGTTCGCCATTACACCTTCTGGACATATCTTGTTTGGCAGGTCTTTGGTTTCAGGGAACCGAGTGAGCATATCTTGAAGACAAGTATATGTAACCTGCTTGTACTTGACGGCTTGCTCGGCGCTTCGGGCCGTTGAATCGCCTACAAGCATCCGAAATCCCTATGCTTGTGATCAATTATACTAATTCGATACTAGACAAGTCTTCGATCTTACGGGCTTGAACGCCGTGACCTTGGATCGTTGTTGGTAGTCCGACAGGCCATTCTGCATGTAGTAGACGGTCATGCCGCCATCCGCGCCGTCAAATCCAACATTAGATCGGATAGGTACTCGCTTGAAAGTACCATTACGAGCTCTGAAGAAGAGTACGGCTGTCCAGTAGTTCGATGTATCCTCAGTGAACTGGCAAGTCGTGCATGTAGACTCCCCAGGCATGTCCTTGGCAGGGTCCATGGTCACGTTGAGGGAATTCTATATTAGTCAGCTCATGCGACATCTCCGTGCTCTATTAAACGACTCACGCCACCGATGATCTGGTGTAGATGAGGGGATGGTGCCATCCCAGGGTTGACCAAGGGGTCGATGCGATCAACCACAAGCTGGGAGCAGGAGAACCGAATAAGCGCGCTCGTAGGCGCGGCTAACGCCAGCGCTGCGAATGAAATCAACTGCATCCTGTCCACCCAAAGTCAAGTCAAACATCCAGCGACGGTTGTAGGAACAAGGAACGTAGGGAATTACCCTCAGATGAGGGTTACGGCAGACGAAGCACTTTTATCCATTTCTTGGGCTAGAATTCTACTTTAATGACAGCCTTACTATCTCGCCAAGTTACAATAATAGAACAGCAGAGACTCGGGAATGGCGATCACATGAAGCTTAGTCTTGGATTACCTACTCTCAACGGCCTGTTTTACTCGGCGCTTCCATGGCAAGGGGAGAGTGTAAACTGGCAACTCCAGGTGTCTTTAACAGAATGACTAACTGCCGGCACGTATGGGCCACAATCGTCAATCTCCTCCTCTGAGTGCTTGAGCTCGACATTATCCAGAGTGGGGCTAATTTAATTAGGACCTCCTAAGAACCCCATGGGGTTGAAAAAAGCCAGACCAATCGAGCTAACTGCATAAGGGATGACTTCAGCCGATAACGCCATGAAGGATCAAGGAATGGTGTGTACTCTAGAAAGTCTTGAGATGGGTAAACGTGCCTCCTTCACCTTGACATCTTCGATCCCTCCGAGTGGAGTTGAGGTGAGATGCTGCTTCATATGAACGAATGTTGATTTAAAGACAGGCCATGATATGAATCACGACTTGATTCAAGATATGGAATTCGCGGAATAGAGACTTCAACAAGATTTACTTTACATGCCCCTGCGTAGGAATTGATACACTGACGATGAAAAACGACCAGTACCCGCATCAATCATATAATACAGCCTTCCTGCAACCCATTCTGCTTCATTCCTCCTTTAGTTTTGTTTCGACCGCATCAGCAAGTGAGGATAATGACTTCGTCGCGCTTAGAAGATCAAGGAATGGTATATCTACTTTGAAAGTAGCCCAGAACCAGGTTCGGAACTCTGACGCGATCATGCTGTCTACTCCGAACTGAGCCAGCGGTTTCCCGTCTTCGATCTGATCCAACGGAGTCAGGATGAGGTTAGAGAATTGCTTTCGGATGACCCTCAAGACAGCATCTCTCAAAGAGGCAGCGTCTGCTTCTGCTAGCAACGATCCAGAAATTAGTGAAGGCAGTTCTTTTGCCCAGACAGCAGTATTGGCCGCAAAACGGCCTTGCTTTCCAGCATCTCCAGCATCTTGGACTGTCTGTTCCGCCTCAAGCGCCTCAGCCAAGATACTCGATCGCGGATCTAGCATAGGAAGATTGTTAACGTCGAATCCCTTGGCCATTAGGTTGCGGAACCCGAAGGACTCCATCCCGGTAAGGATATGCGCCTCGTCCGGGTTGGTATCTGCTCCGTCCGCAAGGGCGAAGTCGATGACTTGCAGAAACTCGTCTTCGCTGAGCGGGTAGATGCCTTTTCGCAATAAGATATTCTGGATATCTGGATTCTCATGCAGGTATCCCACCTCCGATATCATACCTAGACCTATCGAAGTAGCCGGCTTCCCTTGCTCGCGTCGCCAACGCGCGAACGCGTCTAAGAAGCCGTTTGACGCGCAGTAATTCGCTTCGGTCGCGATTCCGACCGTTCCCGAGATAGACGATGTCAAGAGGAAAAACTCTAGTGCTTCATCGTGACCCTCGAGGGCGGAGTGCAGGTTCCACGTGCCTGTCCACTTAGCGTCAATCCCTTGATGCCATGCCTCGTTCGTCATACGAGAAAAGAGGGCCTCGTGAAGACCCATGGCAGCCTGAATGACACCTCCTAAGGGTCTTTCGGTCGCAACACACGTCCTCACGGCTTTCGTGACATCTTCGGAAGACAGTACATCTCCCTTAATTACTTCTGCCTCAACACCCATGCTCTGCAGGAAAGAGATGAACTTCTTGGCACTAGGTTTGTCGCAGCCGGATCTTCCAAGGAAGACTAGATGTCGCGCGCCGCTGTGTAGGTAATTCATAAGTTAGCCGAAGATTCTTTGAGATATGTCCGAGGCGCAATATATTAGGTTTGAAGAATGTCACCTACCGTGATGCCATCCAGCGGCCGATGCTTCGGCCTAAACCACCCAAGCAGCCAACAAGAAGATACGTCTTATTAGGGTCGAAGATGGTTCTATACTTGGGTCCAACAACCTATCGTAGGTTAGACTTCGCTTTTATGGTTTCTGGGGCTCTGTAATTACTCACTTGTATTTGGCTTTGGGGGTTCTCGAGCGAGACCACAACTTTCCCAATCCGATCCTTAGAAGAGAAATACCGATAAGCTTGAGCAATGTCGGCAACATCAAACAATGTCGACGGGCCTAGCTTTACATGACCAGAACGGTACCATTCAAGCGCCTCTTTCATTTTGCTGGTGAGGTGAGGTTAGCGCACAATTAGGGGTACTATGGACACGATCAAGTCAACTCACCTCGCGTACACCTGGTTTTGGAAAGGGTCCTTCGAATAGAACATCTCGGCTAGGTCAAACGCTGTGAAAGTCGCATTCCGCTGGAATACAGCCATGTCCAGCTTGCCGGCATCCATTAGCTCACGCTTGCCCACCTCGATGAATCTCCCGAAACTCGCTATGCAGCTCCAGCTCGCATGCATCAGATCGCCAATCAGTGAGTTGATGACGACATCAACCCCACGACCGCCAGTCGCGTTATTGATGCCATCGACGAAAGAAGCGTCGCGCGAATTGAATATGTTCGATGCTGGGATGCCGAATTGGGATATCAGGAAATCCTTCTTAGCTTGCGAGCTAACTGTTGTGTAGATTACTGCTCCAGTATTTTGCGCGACTTTAGCATTAGAAGTTAGTAGACGTCTCGGTGCCAAGAAGTGGTTGATATTTCAGAACTCAGTGCCAAATACCGAGTTGTAGACGCGAACGTATCGCGTAATATCTGTGGCCGCGAAAATGAGGGTGAAAGGGGTAGCTGAAGATGTGACTCACTATTGATAGCAGCAATCCCAAGAGCGCCGGATCCGCCGTGGATCAATACCAACTCTCCGCTCCTCAACCTTGCACAATCATGCAACGCAATAAGGGCGGTACAATAAGCCACTAAGATAGTAGACATTTCCGCGAACTTTTCTCCTGGTAGAAGCTTTTGAACTGTCCACGATGGAACGCGTTCAATAGTGGTAAAATAGTTCGGGACCATAGCAACGACGCGATCTCCCGGCCGGACATTTGTCACATCTGGACCGACGGCTTCCACGATGCCTGTGAACTCGCAAGCAGTAGTAGCATCGCGTACCTCCACGCGTCCGTTCAAATTGTATACATCCTTGGCGTTCAAACTGACAGCCTTGACTTTGATATCAACAAACCCAGAAGGAATCTCCGTAGCGGGTTCGCAGAGTTGCTGAAAGTGGATGGTGTCCGTGACGCCAACTTTGCCGATCGCGAAACGCGCAGGCTCGGCAGATGATAGCGTGGCTGTCTGTACTTGGTCCTTTATCTGTGATCCTAGCCGACGCTGAAACGTAGAGTTGAGGTCAACATCAGGGTAGAAACGGCTAATGTATAGTAAATCGTTGGATTGTGTGAATTCCTTGTCATCCATCTCGTACTGGGGAATAAGCGCCTTGAGAATATTCCGGCAGGCCGCTTGTATATCGCGATTGGGAGTGTAAAGAGCACCGATGTCTATCACTGAGAATCTTAAGGAAGGCTGCTCTAACATGAGGGAACGGGAAAGCCCGCTGGACATGGTTAGGCGAGGATCCGAGTGCTTGAGCGTTTGGGTTCCTGTCACCCAGGCCAAATTGTTGACGGTGTTTGAGATGGCCCGTAATAGGTCCATATCCTCTGAGTTCATAGATGCCAAGAATTCATGTTCTAGTTCCAATAGAGAGATGCAGACAACGTCTGAATCAACTGGTAGCGATTTAAGTGTAGATAGGGTAACTTGTAGTACCTTGCCTACGCCGGCAGCTTGATGCAAGTACCCTGATAAAGCATCGGCGAATTCTTCGACAGCAGGAGACCGGTCGCGATACTATAGCTGTCAGTCAACATCAAGATAACCTAGCGTTTGACACTAGAAACTTACCACGATAAGTACATCCTTGTCTTTAAGGGGGAAAGCTTTAGGTTGTCGGACCCCGAGAATGATCTTGTGTCCAGCGTCGACAAGGGTAAATCGAGCCGCACGGAGATTAGCTACAGCTTCTTCTGTTTTGCGAGTGATGATGAACCCTCGGTCGCCATCGACTTTCTCTAGGATAGATGATGGAGCTTCTTTCCAGCATTTTTTCGATGCAGCGTGCTATCAAGGTGAAGTTAATAAATATCGTCTTTCTCAGCTTGGGCGGATCCACTTACTCCTGGAATTAGTACTACGTCAAAGGGTCCTTTGGCCGCCTCATTCTCTAGTTGGATATTCCCGTCGCCGCTTATATCGCCTCTTTCCCAACTTCTTAGACGAGGGAATGTGGTTCCCTTATCTAGTAGCTTTAGCCATTCCTTAGTTTTGCACCCACAGCCACCTCCAAGTTCTAGAACGCGCATACTTGGGGTCTTGTGCCCGGCTAGATCTAGTAGTGCGCCGATAATACTGAGAGTCAAATCATCGGCTAGATCAGGGTGTTGGTTCAGGATGAACTCGTCAATGTAGTCCTTCAGTTGGCTTTCAGATCCTTGGTCTAAGCGCATGATATCCGGCTTCCAGCGTACGCGAAGGCAAGGATGTCGTTCCAAATTGGTCACGTCATGAGTGCTCTCTAGCCCCTGAGCCGTCTTGCCTGTATATTCGGACATGCGCATATTCAAGTCCAATAAGACATCCCCTTTTGAATTGCGCAAGGTACAATCGATTTTCCTCATGGATATGCCTGTCTTGATTGATCGCGTGTGAATAGTGGCTTCTTCATCCGAAATGCCAGACCCATTGATTTGGCATTCAGAGATGAAGGTAGGGAGATGTGCCCGAAGAGAACTTCGAACTCCTCCAGTCCCACCGAAAATGGCTGCTTGAATGCATGCGTCAATAACAATAGGATGAACAGCGTAATCCGAGCTTGACTTCACATCAGGCTGTAAACGAGTGGTAGAAATGGCATCCTCCCGTCTCCGGGCTCCATCAGTAGTCAAACTTGTCACAGATTTGAAATGTGGCCCAAAGTTGAGTCCTTCTTCTCTTAACTTGTCATACCAGCGGTCCATTGAGGGCGACGTCTCATAACCTTCGGTGTTGGAAATTTTGACAATTCCCTTCATAGTTGGCGACTTGATGACTCGAATACTCCCTGTGAAGTGCACGGTACTCTGCCCTTCGGCCCATGAGGATATCGAAAAGTCGTACCACTCCGAGGATGACGTCGTAGTTGACAGTTTTCGAGACGTCAACGTGCTGTGTAACTCGACACTCTCTATCTCAGTGCCTTCATCTTGGAGCACAAAGGCAGCGCTGAAGCTAACATTGCGAAACTCAAATCCAGTGCCGTTGCGCAGTCCATGGTGGAGAGCTCGAACTTGAGAAAGCGCCTCTATAGCCATAGCAAGATAGCCTGCTGCTGGGAAAACAATCTGATTTTCAAGCTTGTGGTCCCGCATCCAAGGGATTTCGCTCAGGCGAAGAATATTTCTCCAAGACCAGTCAACGCCATTCCCAGCAAGCTGTTGAGATCCTAATAGCTCATGACGCGGGTACTTCCTATTTCTCAATTCCACGCTAGGACGAGTCTCATGCCATAATATCTTGTCAGGGTAATCCCAGGGGTAAGGCGGAATGTTGTAAAGCATTTCAGTCCCTTTGGGGAGATTGTTCACCTCGCTCCAATTCAGCGAATGGCCATGGGTGAACAAAGCACCTGCGAGCTTCTTTATGTTAAGATCGTCGCTCTGGTTCTTGACTAAAGTAGTATTGTATGGCAAGTGACCCTTCCCTGATTTTGACTTGATTCGTTTGATGGGCCCCTGAAGCGCGTGGTGGGGGCCTATCTCCACTAGATGATAATCCCCATCGTGAAGTAATGCCGAAAGAGCTGAAGCAAATTGTACAGGTCTCTCGAGGTTTTCGCGCCAATATCTTGTCATGTTGCGGTCAGGTTTGACAGGTCCCGTTTCGTCGTCATAGTAGCCTACAGAAGAGTACATTGTAGTAGTTGATTTAGGGACTTGTATATTAGCACCCCTATTCAAATAGGGGGCGATTAGTTCCTCGTAGTAAGCTCCTGCATCTTGCATCAAGTGTGAGTGGTAGGCTTGCTTTCCCGTTTCCAACCTACGGACGAACTTGCGTTCCCCTTGGATCTCGGAAAAAATTATGCCAATGGCTTCTTGAGAACCACTTATCGTAACGTTATCCGAGTCGTTAACGCAAGCAACGCAAAGTTCTTTAGAGAAGTTCTTGTCGGCAATTAGCTGTTTCGCAGCTTCTGGTCCTAGACCCGCAGCTATCATAGCTCCAGGCGATAGTATGTTTGAAACAGCATAACCACGGAGAAACGCTACTATTATAGATTGTGATGCGGTGAGCAAACCCGCTGCATACGCTGCAGCGATCTCGCCGGAGGAATGGCCCACGACGGCAGCTGGTAAAACTCCCCAGTTTCGCATCAAGTCGACAAGTCCAATCTGTATAGCTGTACAGAGAGGCTGGCTGTGTGTAGCCTGATTGATTATACTGCTGGGTGATTCGGTAATTGCTTGCTCTAAAGACCAACTTGGAGATATCTTAGGTGGGAGAGACTGCAAATCTGCATCAAGCCTTTTGATGGTTTCACGAAAAGTCCGATTTTTCCAGAAAAGCTCTCTCGCCACTATAGTACCATAGATTAGCAGTGAGATTATTAAACAATAAAGAGGCGAAGAAATTGTTTGGAATACATACTCCCTTCATATTGAGCCCCCTGACCCGTAAATACATAGGCCAGGGGTAGATGATCCCTGGACCCAGCGTCCAAAGTCTGCATTGAGTCTAATGCGTCATAAGAACTCTGTCTAGCTAACAGAAATTGCCTGTTTCTAAAATGGGATCCTCTCCGGGTTAATGTGAAAGCGAGGTTGTTAAGAGGTATTGTGGGAGTTTGTGCCATCAATGAGATCTGCTTTAGACGTAGTTGAAGTGATTTCTCCGACTTAGCAGAGATAGGTAAGAGAAGTAACTGATCATTGACAGGCGCGATTGACTTTTGATCCAAAGCTTCCCTTCCAAGATAACTGTCAATGGACTCGACGATTATATGCGAGTTAGAGCCTCCGTAGCCAAACGAGTTGATGCTAGCTCTACGCATCGATCGAGGCCACTCTTCCGCCTCAGTCACGACTTTCATGTTGAAGGAGTCGAGACGCACTAGAAAGAAAGTAAAGGGATCAGCCAGATGCTTCCGATATCTGTGTGGGGGTTTCAGGAAAATTCAAAGAACCTTTCATTACATTTGGGGTTCAATTTCTTTACACCAAAGGTTGGTGGGATACTAGCATGTTCGAATGCCAATAACACTTTAATGAGCGACGTCAAACCGCTTGCCGCTTCGGAGTGGCCCATTGAGGACTTGATCTACAAGTTGTTAGCAAAACTCCATCATACTTATTTAGATCTATGATTTGGGACATACTCACCGAACCAATCATCAAGGGAAGCCCTTGCCTAGAAGCAAAACATCTTCCAAGAGCATCAATTTCAATTTTGTCTCCTATTGAAGTTCCTGTCCCATGGCACTCTATATAATCCGTATCAGGAAAGTCTAGACCCGCATGGGTATACGCTTTCCTTATGACTGCTTCTTGTAGGTCAGCACTTGGTTGTGCGATTCCAGGGGTTCTTCCATTTCTGTAACAAATTATTAGGTCAACATTTCCAAGAATAATAGAGATGGGGATCACTAACGAGTTCACAGCTGTTGCACGGATTACGCCCCATATCTTATTGCCATCCCTTAAAGCAGATGATAGACGCTTGAGATAAACAGCATTGACTCCTTCTGCTCGGCCATAGCCGTCGGCTGATTCATCAAACGTATGACAACTAGAGGTACCTGAAAGCACACCACCTTTCATGGTTTCTAAGTGCTGCTCAGGGCTCATGATGAGGTTTGCACCCGCAACAATTGCGTCATCACAGTCACCGGCTGCGATTGCTCTGACAGCCGTATGTAAACAATAAAGGGATGAAGAACATGCTGTGTTTAACGATAAACTAGGAGGTTTATCAGTCATTACAAAGAAATTCTAAGCACTTGGTTGGAGACTTACCTTGGCCCATGGAGGTTAAACACATGACTAATCCTATTTGCTATGATTGCCATATTGGAGCCAGTGGAGCTATATCGATGGAGATAATCCGGATCTCGGAAGTGCATATTCGTGTAGTCAACTGTGAAGTTGCTGACATACACACCAGTGTTCGTGCCAGATACATCTTCCATCGAGAGGCCAGTACTCTCGAAACATTCGTAAGCCACTTCAAGAAGCTTTCTCTGATGCGGATCCACTGTGTTGAATTATCAGTAAAGATTCTCCTTGGGATTTCTTAATGTTAAGATGAACCGGATCCTACTAGGACAGAAAAATTCGCTGATGATTCGTCCAGGGGGTTATTAGGCCAACATAGGTAGAAACCCATTATAAAGGAGGTAGGGACTCAGGGGTTTCAGCTTACGATATGTAGCTTCAAGGTTGTTGATACCGAAGAAAGTATTATCAAACTGTCGAACATCTTCGTTAAGGAAATAACCGCCATCCGCGCTCATAACCCCGGCCCTACTATCATCCTTATTATAGAAGCCGTCAATGTTGAAACGTTGAGCAGGAACACGACATTGGCCTGTTTTATTTTTCATCAGGAAGTCCCATAACTCAGCTGGCGAATGGACATCTCCTGGCAGACGGCAGGCTAGCAAAGGGTCAGCACGGATAATTCTGTTAGTAGAGGATAGCTTACCCATTCCAACGACACAGATAACATCATCATCAGGTTTGCTCGGGTATGAGCGGGATTCTGTTTGGCTCCCATTCTTGAGATCATCCACAAATTGGAATGATGTTGATGAATCTGTCGATGTAGACATATCAGAAATAGGGTCCATATCGTCCGTCCCCTTGGATGGCAACTCGGGGGACCTCAGGTTCCAAGTTGGGAGACGATCATATGTGTCTATATGTAGCTCCGGCATTGTTGGAGGTGAGACTGATAATGGATCCTCAAAGTTCTATGACCGTGACGGCCTCTCTCAGTTTGCTCCGCAACATAGAGAATCCAATACTACTCCGCTCCTTGTGAACTCCCTTCGTATCTACGGCGTATTTTCCTTTTACCTATGACAGTGCCATGAGGTTGCTTCCGTGTAACCAGACGGTTCTAGGTTTCTTACCAAATTTGTGGCTGGTTGTCCGATATCCAATGGTATCTTGAGTTGGTAATATCGTAGTCTAGATTGAAGCAATATTTAGACAACTTCTGTATGTTTCCCGGCCAATTCTAACCCCGGTTTCTCATATAGGTTGTCTATCTGAGACCGAGACTTTTGTGTGTTATAGGGTGCCATTTTTCGTTTCTAAAGTGATGCCTATTGGTAGGACTATTTACTCGGTGCCCCATATGTAACTTCTCCGCCATTCTTATCGTTGGGACACGATCAATTTGTCAATAACCTTGAAAAGTCTTCTGGCTTGTGGATATATAAACGCCGTAGGGTTACACTTTAAGTGAGGCGCTGTATGTAGGTGACGTTAGATGCCCCATTCTTGGGCTTTAGCTAAAGGAGCTCAAGATGTCTCATGTGAGGGAGCCGTAAGACCGGATCTATCTATAAATCGTTCGGTGATCTATATTACATCGTTACACCTTCCCCAGTTAGTAATAGTAGGAGGATTTAGCCCTGGTATTCAGCCCGTACCCCATCTAGACTTTGCGGAGTCGAGAGGATCGGATCGGACCGTGTAAGATTCTTAAGTAGTCGTAGACAACTGCTTAAATGGTGCCAATAACGGCCAAGCTGCTAAAACCCACTTGGTATTCTGCCGTCATAGTTGCGTCCCGGGAGTTGTGAGATATGCCCGCACGTGGCACAGACGGCGACTTTGCCCAATATGCAGACAATCCGCGAGTCCTACTATGGTTACTTCAATGTAACCCTATGGATAATCGGGCAATATACTGTTATTCCAGTATCTGTTCGCAGAAACAACTCTACCCTCCTTCAGCTGCAGCATTCTGCTTACTGCCATACATCTAGGCATGGAATGCCACCCCAAGGTCTCACCAAGAAAATAAACTTGATCTCGCGTGGGAATTGACGTTTTCGTAACACCTGATCTCGCAGCCGTCGATACGAAACCGAGGAACATATGCGACAGACTGTAGTGAAACCAAGATAAACTCAATGGTACGGGAACACTACATGTAGGTATGCAGAATTCGTCTACTGTAAATTAACTTCCACGAACTCTGGGGTTGTTCCTGGGAAATTCTCCTCAAAGGATAGGCACCTACTTGGCAAGAGTACCAATATGGCCAATGAAAAAGCAATAAAGTTCGGAGCTTTCAGAGGCAGTTCTAGAACGGCACGATAACAGTTGCTACCAAGAGATTGGGAATGGCGCGATGTCAGCTTGGTTACATCCACCGAATCCTCCAAATTAGAAACCGTTCGATCCCCTTACATAGTGTATCACTAGGTTGAGGCGTATTATGGCGAATGCACTAATAGATAGAAATCATGGAGTTGAAGTCTTATACCAATAGTATAACTGCCTCTTATCAGATGAAGTTATTCTGACTTTGTCTCGGTGTCCTCGTCGTCGCCGTCAACTAGAGGGGTCTCTAAACTTCTAGAGAGCAGTACTTCAATCTCAAACAACAGCAGCAATGGTGAATCAAAACCCGAACACTCCTTTGGCGAGCAAGCTAGATGGGCCAGCAACTCAGCCTCCTACTGGTATAACGCCTAACTTCGATAACCCGTCCAACCAGAACAGCCTCGTCCGAGCTGTGCTTATACTTGTTCTCGTTATAACTTCACTATGTGTTCTTATTCGGGTGTATTCGAGAATCATACTAAAGAGGATCAAAATCGTTGATAGTAAGTCCTGTCAAAACCGTGTATACCTAGATCAATTGTCTAACAGAGATTAGTTTTGGGACTTGCAGCCTTCGTACGTCGACCCTGTCAAGTCATTTATTATACACAATTCTAATAATGATTTAGGGCCTCTATATATCATTCGTCTACCTCTTCTTCAAGCTTGCCGATTCATATGGCTGGTTTGTCCACATGTGGGATATACGTCTCAGAGATTTTCCTGCCGTTAATCAGGTAGAGATTTCGACCCCGCCCAATTTAGAACCATATCTAATGACGAGAAGATATTTTTCCAAGGCCTCATCATCTACTTCTGTATTGTCTTACTCATCAAGTCGGCGATTCTACTCGAATGGATTACCATCTTCGTTCCGGATGGGTCTCGAAACTTCTTTTTCTGGTCAAGCTGCTCCGTGTTGACAATACACACGTTATTCTACGTCTCAATGATCATCGTAGAGCTCGCAGCTTGTTCTCCATTCGAGAGAAACTGGAACCCCCTGATCAAAGGTAAATGTCTCGACACGGTTGGCTTAGCTGTCGCTATCTCCGCTGTTAATCTCGCGTTCGACTTAATTATCTTCTTCCTCCCCCAGAAGGTTATTTGGGGACTTCAGATGCGAATCAAGAGAAAGATCGGTATCTCTTTCCTCTTCGCTATTGGAATTCTGTGAGTTACCCCCGACAATGCCTTGAGACAGCGCTAATGTGGGTCATCAGTGCAATTGTCGCCGCAATCTTCCGCTTGGTTTCTTCGCTGCAATTTTACAAGTCCAAAGATACAAGTTACACGTTCTCTGGGTTGGCTTTATGGTGTCTAGCAGAGGTCACCTGCGGATTCATCGTATTTTGCGGACCATCGGCTCCAAAGACGGTCGGTCATCTCGAACTCCAAGAGCTGGCATCAGGCCTGCGATCTTGGGCAGGCAGTTCTGTTCGAAGACTTGTCTCCTCAGGGGCCTCAAGCAAAGGCTCCATGACTCGCACGACTCGCAAGCGATCTAAATCGAGCATGTCCCAGAACGGCAATGACTACGAAAAAGAAAATGCTACGCCGGTTCCATCGATACCTGCTGAGTATGCCACTAACGGGTCTGGCCGTTCATCTGAGCAGAAAGAAGATAAACTCTATAACAGCGAAGCACACCTTTCAATTATTCGAACTACTCGATTCGCTGCGGTTGAGGGTCAGGGGTCAGATTCTGTTGCCCAGGAAGAGCACAACCGACAACACCCCTGGATTTCCAATTAAAAGGTGTACTTAGCACTAGATACCTAGTAATCAGTCGCAGATTTGGGTATTTTAGGGGTTTGTACTGTTGTCTCGGCAAGTCGAAACCAACATGTAGCGATACTCGGCAAAAGAGGGGGAGATGCTCATTGTGTGTAGGTAGTTTGGTAGCGTTAATTTGTATGATACTGTTGTATGGTCCGAGATATTCACATGCCTTTCTTGATTTCCACAATTCTATTTCTTGATATGAATCCCGCCACGATTGTGATCCTTCTCGTACGTTAGTCCGTTGGTGCCCGTTCGTTCGTAAGTCTAGGCGGCAAGTTGCCATGGCTCTATCACGACATCAGCAGGGAACGAATTAAGGTGCTTATAGTGAGGATGACCCACCATAGTGGGGTGTTAAGGGTGTCCATCACTGCAACATCCCTAACAAACAGCGCAGTGTGCCTTATTCTGGGGAGCTGAAAAGGCGGAGCTGCAGTGAACACCCTCCCACGCCTCCCTAAACGCAAGGGACTTCTAATGCATGTTCTTTAAAGCTTGGCTCGAGATTTCCGGCAAGTCATCCAATGGTCTATCATATATCACAGGCATATATATTGATCGTTGCAATATCTCCGATTGGTTTATCGTCTTTTTCCACCCTCCAGCGTCGCGAAAAGCACCCTAAACGAGATGAAATGCGCCGCAGACCAACACAAATGCCCTAACCCATAGAGGCATTCATGCAATTAATATGCCACCTGGGGGTGCACCTACATACCCTGTAGTCTAGATCTATGTACGCCCTGGGTGCCTATCATTGTACAATCTGACAGGTCACATTAGCGCCTATCTATGGCTTCCAAGCCCACGTCACGGGTCTCACATCCCCTATGCCGATCGCCGCTTAGGTACCCCTATGATATTTGGGGTACTGGCTGACAGCAGCTATTCTCGCTTTTTCTCCACAAGTTGCTCCTAGAACTTCACTAAATCCCAGACCAAAACTAGACGCTAGACAGCTAGATCTACTAGATCGGCCGGTTCCTGGTGATAAGCCGCCTAGGATGACTTCACTTATTCTGCTAAGTGACGGAGCGAAGTATGCTCTCTATGGCTTCATCTCTCTAGTAAGAAATCCTCGAAAATTTTGTCGATTTTCTTCAAGATCGCCGTTGACCTTTTTTGGAGGTGACCATTTACGTGAGCTACCAAGTGCTCCTCCATCCTCTAAGGAGTTATCCGGGACCATTTATAGCTAAACTTACCAATGACTATGCCGGGTTCTTCGCGTACAAACGAGATCTTCACATAGAAATATGGAGGAATCACCAGAAATACGGTTCGTCGGATCGCCCTGAAAAGAGTGTCGTTAAGCGGGTGACTGATTTTCAACAGGCCCGGTTGTTCGAATAGGGCCGGATAGGCTTGTGTTCAATTCTGCCGCCGCACTTCGAGGTAGGTACTTCCCAAGTCACAGATGTCACCAAATGTATGTGCTAATCGTGAGAAGACATATATCAAAATGAAAGAGTCACAAAGGCTCCCATATACCTCGCCACACAATCAAAGCCAGGCGCGTTCAGTCTCTGGAATGCGTTAGACAGAGATTTGCACCGACGTAAGCGAAAGCTCGTGGGGCGGACCACCACGGACGCCGCCATGCGCGCTTTTGAACCCAGTATGGTAGAACAAGTTGACATATTTATCAAAAGCTTAGCCAATGATAAGCAAAAACCAACCGACGTGAAGACGCGATGCAGTTACCTAAGCTTCGATATTGTCGGGCTTCTCTCATTCGGATACAGTCTACACCTCCAGACCCATGAGGAGAACCAGTTCCTCGTGGAGCAGCTCGCGCGAGGCAACCATCGCATGAACGTATATATGCAAATCCCTATTATACCGCGTCGCAAGCTGCAGCTCTATATCAACAAGTTCTTCCAGCAGGAGCGAGAAAAGACAGCGCGTCTAATGGAGATGATGATCCGTAGCCGGATGTCCGAGGGCGTGCACGCGAAACGGGATCTGTACTCGCACGTCGCCGACGCGATCAACGCCAAAGACGACGACAGTTTGCGCCTTGGTGATCTTTGGTACGAAGCTTTCTTCTTCATAATAGCAGGTACGCTGGCCAAAACTTCTCTCCCTCTATGAATCGGTGCTGAGATGTGTATGTAGGAGGCGATACAAGTGCTACCGCTATGAGCGCGACATTTTTCTATCTGTCGCGAAACCCTAGATGTTACGATAAGCTCGCTGCGGAGATACGGACGACATTCCAGAGCGCAGACCAGATCGGCGGAAGCAAGCTTGCAGGTTGTCAGTACCTGAGGGCATGCATTGACGAGTCTTTGAGGATGTCACCGCCGTCACCTGGGACGCTTTGGAGATGCCTGGCTCCAGAAGAGGAGGATGGTCGACCTTTCATTGTTGATGGCCATGTGATTCCCAAGGGGACGAAGGTCGGTGTTAACGCTTATTCGCTGCATCATAATGAGGTAATTGCTTTCTCATATTCCAACAATAGTTCTCGGGGGGGCTCCAGTCCGATTGGATGAAATATTTTTTTCGTCTAAGATCACTAATGAGTATGGATTCAGGAGTATTTCCCGGACCCCTTCACGTACGATCCAGACCGGTGGTTAGTCAAAGGCGATTCGAAGAAGGCGATGCATGATGCCTTTGCCGCCTTCTCCATCGGATCGCGCGGCTGCGCCGGGAAACCTACTGCGTACTTAGAGATCAGTCTAGCCCTTGCTAAGACTCTCTGGTACTTCGACTTCGAGACTGCGCCCGGTAGGCTCGGCGATGTCGGTATTGGCCAGAATGGCGAATTTCATCTATACGATATCTTCACGTCGACTCACGATGGGCCATACTTGGTCTTCAAACCTCGCGACTCGTTTGCGAAAGATTTCGGCAGTACTGCCTAGGAGCCGGAGCTAGCGACTTTATTAAGGATGCGCACCAATATAACGCGTGAGTTTGAAAACGACATGTAGGCATTTAAAGGTTGAGGGATATAGGGAATTGTATAATTCATGCGCTGCTAACCCTGGCAAACCTCCCTAGCTTTACACGTGCAGTCGAACTCACTCCTGATCATATTTGGAGAATTCCGGTGGATCGATGTGAAGAATCCGCGAATCAGGATATCGAGTCCCTGTCACGAAGAAGCGGAATTACAAGGGCGATGTGGGCTAGCTCCAGACAGAGACTATTAAAACTTTCTAGCTAACAAGAATTAATCCAAGATCAGGAGACGGAGGCTGTGAATTATATATTCCTAGCCTCGGCGCACGGCCCGGATCAGCGATAGTTGGCGTGAATACCGGGTGTCAGACGATGCCCGTACTTTTTCCCAATTCAACCATACGACATCCCCTATGACTTCTGATTTCTCGTCGTCCACTGCTACTCGTATTAGAAATTGCCAATTAACTTTACATCTCCTACTAGGTACCTGCCCGAGTAGATATATATATCGTTCATATATACCCGTAATAATACCTTCGAAATATAGAAGCTCATGATGCTTAAGATCTCAATACCCCAAAATGGTATTCACCATGAGACCCACATAATGTCGTAATGCCCTCCCACTGGAGGATTCGAGGGGACACTACCGTGAGTGGTGGAAAATAGGTACGCTTTGGAGTTGCATTCACGACTCATTTTCCGCTCAATCGAGGTGGGCTACGTAACGAGGAGAAGATCCAACAGGCGGACTCGCATCAACAATACCACTTCACTTTGCGCCGAACTACGTAAGTTGTTACGAAGCTACGTATGGAGGAAATTGGATGAACATGTAAAAGGGGCTCTGGGGCTCTGTTTCACGATGGAGTCCCATCTAATTGGGTACTTTTTTCTTGGCCCCCTCCGTCCTCCAATAACCCTTCAACTAACCCCTGGGATCACCTGCAGGGTGTCAAGGATTCACGCTCGCCATAATTCTTTGCCGAGCCTCCCTGAGGTGTGTAAACATGGGTGAGATCTAATCTATATTAATCGTCCGGATCATCGTCGACCGTCGACATGAGACGAAAGGTAGCCAAGGCCATTAATGCATCATATTGCATATACATTCGTTAAAAATGCCTTCCTTTAAACGTCTTGCGGCTCTTTCAGCCTGCATTGCGCCTGTTCTTGGTATCTCCGTGACGACGTCCACCAGCTCGTACACTGTCGATACCGCGGCTACGTATGGCTTCAAGGTTGCCATCAGTCGTTCAACTTGCGACGTCACGTCCCTGAACTTCTACGGCACCGAGTACCAATACAGCAGCACCTACAGCCACATCGCATCTGGTCTAGGTTCCGCAACCGTCTCCTACACCACCAGTGGTAAGTAAATGTGAGATAGCTTCGAATTTCCGCTAACAAGTTCCTGTTAGGCGACTATGTGATCGTCAAGTGTGTCGCCGACAATGACGACTTTGACCTGACCCACTACATGGTCTTCGCCGACAAGTCTAGCTCGATCTACATGGGCACATACACCGTCTCCGAGCCTGCCATCGGCGAGTTGCGCTACATCTTCCGTCTTACCGGCCTCAACGAGGCTTATCCCAACGGCAATGTCTCATACACGGCCGGCGGCACCGCCATTGAGGCTTCGGACGTTTTCACTGTTGATGGAGAGACGCGCAGCAAGTTCTATTCTTCGGACCGCTTCATCGATGACGACGTGTATTGCGCAACGACTACGGACGCCTCGATCCACGCTTGCTGGCGTATGTGAAATCTAACTAATTCACGTTTTTGAATGCTAACTCCATCACAGTCCGCCCTAACAACCAAGCCACTGAGAAGAGCTCCGGTGGTCCGTTCTTCCGTGACATCGACCTCAACTACGGCGGGTCTTACCACTCTGTGACGTACTACATGAACTCGAACCACGCCCAAACCGAGAGCTACCGCCAGGGCTTCCACGGCCCCTACGTCTTTAGCATGTCCCGCAGCGGCGTGCCGAAGGCCTCCGAATACGACGTCTCATTCTTCGACGACCTAGGCCTCACGGGCTACACCGGCGCCTCGGGCCGCGGCCACGTAAAGGGCACCGCATCAGGCGTATCCAGCAGCTTCCCCATCGTCCTGCACTGGTACAACGACGACTACCAGGGCTGGGTCCAAGCCAGCTCCTCGGGCGCCTTCACCTCCCCCGCCCTCGTCGCCGGAACCTACACGCAAGCGCTCTACCAAGACGAGTTCCTCGCCGCGACAACCACCGTAACCGTATCCGCCGGCGCAACCGCAACCGCAAACATCGCCGCCACAGCCGCAGCCCTCGTCGACACGCGCACGACAGTCTTCAAGCTCGGCGACTACGACGGCCAACCGACCGGGTTCCTGAACGCGGACAAGCAGCAACGGATGCACCCATCCGACAGCCGCATGTCATCCTGGACTCCTGGCAGCGTGGCGTCCACAGCCGCGGCGTCGTGGCCGATGGCCATTTTTAAGGACGTGAATAACGGCCAGAAGATCACGTTCACTTTGTCCAGCGCGATCAGCAACGCGGCGACTTTGCGCATCGCTACGACGCTGGCGTATGCGGGGGCCAGGCCCCAGGCTACTGTTAACAGCTACTCGTGCTCGGCGCCGTCGGCGCCTACCGCGATTGATAGTCGGGGTGTGACGAGGGGAACGTATAGGGGACGCGGAGAGGTGTATACGTGCTCGATTCCGAGTGGTACGCTGGTTAGTGGAAGCAACACGGTTACGATCAATGTGATTTCGGGAAGCAGTGGGGATGATTACTTGAGCCCTAATGTCGTAAGTACACCTAATTGTCAAGTATATCATCTGCAGTCTTATACTAACCATATTGTTTTAGATCTTCGACGCCATAGAGCTCTTCTACTGAGTTGGTTGACTGAAGTGCATTTCTTTAGTCACAATATAGGGGTCTACGGGTGCATGCCAGTGGGGCCGCAGCTTTCTCAAACTCATAGTTCACATATACGGATTGATACCCAGATTCATCAATTGTCTGACATTTTGCTATCAACCTTGTGCTAGCTACTCTCAAGTTAACCTCGAAGACCAAGTGGTCGTATTCTGGAATTCCCTTCCCAGACGTATGCTAAACCCATCAAATTCATTCTGAAAGCAATTCCCATGGAAGTGGGACGATGGTATCAGGTCATAGTCATCTCGTCGATATGATCTTTGCTCTACCACACGCGGGGGATGCTCAAGAGAAGTCGCATCAATCCCTTCGGAGCCGGATCATCGAGCTTCTGCTGTTCGTGGCTGTTGAAGAAGACCACTTGTACAGTGATGTCATCTCGAAGATCTTGGTGGACCATTGACATGTGAGCAAGTCGACCAACGACGAGCTCATGATGGTTGCCGCCGAGAGCGTTGCGCACCAGGTGTACGGCAACGTTGTCATCTTGTACCGTAAGTCTCTCATCGGTGTATGTCCAGCTCACTTCGCCATTGTTGACTTGATCATAGAGGAAAGGCTTGTATGCTGGTTCATGAGAGCATTTATCCTTGGCTTCCTGTGACTCCATCCACTTTATAACTAAGTCGATGGCCTGCTGGCTGGTGAGGAGTTGCCACAGACCAGATGACGCCATGATCATGAACGCGGGTTTCTTCGCGTGGACCTTGACGCTCACGGAATCGGGTGGGGAGATAACGTAAGGCGGCGTTTTGAAATCGAATTCCTCATCATAGACAGGTGCGAGGAGCTTTTGTTCCATATCTCCGTGTACTGCCGCAGGCAATTTCCATCGCGCGAGGCCAAAGCCTCGAGTCATCTCCAAACCCATCAGAGTCCCATCCTCCTGGATCACGTTCTCTTCGCCGGGGTGCGTCTCGGTGATTCTTTCAACCTCCTTCGGGTTGTGGGCGGTGTGCTCGATTGCTAGATCCACAGACAACCATTTTCCGCTTGGCTGTTGCTCCGCGTAGATCGCTCTCGAGTCGCCGGCGTAGGACACGTGCAACACGCGACGGCTTGGATCGTAAAGGGAGAGTAACGCGGACGAACCAGAGTAAGCAGGGATCATCTTCTTCAGCTTATCCTGAAGCGGCTCTGAGCTCTCGCAGATACCCTTGATGGCGTGCATCAATGAAGCATCGAAGCTTCGAAACGCTTCGGTCACTGCAGCATGCACTGCCAGCTCCTTTGTGTCCTTCTTCTTTGCGTCTGCCTCGACTTTACGTAGGTTCTGGCGTACGATAGGAAGAAGTTGCTTCTCCAGTAGATCCGCCGTCTCCCAGCCTAGGTGGCCGTCAAAAATACCCCAAGCCATCCACTGACGGCGGCCGCCCCAGGGTGCAGGGAACGTGCCGTGGATGTATCGGTCTTCGCATGGGATGTTGCTTGCCAATTGAGCACCGTGGTAGCTGTCGACACTAGCGACATTCTTGATAGGGAAACAGTACGCGTGTTCATGTAGAATTCGAGTGACTTCTTCCTTGGAGAGACCTTTTCCAAAGATCAATTCGTCGGTGAGAGTACCATCAAGACGTGGGACCGTAACGCCGTTGCTGTCGCGGTCGGGAGTTGGTGACATCCACCAATAGATGGGCGTGCCAATAGCACCAGCGACAAGAGCGAACTTGGTTGTCTTCTTGACTTTGGTGCCGAATGACGAGCTGTTTGCCGTGTAGAGGCGTTTCGCGGGCGCTTGTAGGGTTGGTCTTGTCGCCGTGCGGGCGGCGCCCACCTGGGATAGACGCGATCGCAGCATGGTCACTCAATGAGATAGAGATCACAGGCAGTAGGTAGAGAAAATTGAATGGAATCGCAATGCAAGATGATGGATCTCCTTTTCTTGGATGTGGGCGCAACCAAAAGCTGGGAAAGCTTGGTTGCTTAGGAGTGTGATGAAAAGAGGAAAAGGAACAGAAGCAGAAATAAAAACGAATGGGAGATATGGTTCAGTTGCATGCGGAGGGGATTCCGAGTTCGAAATAGAAACTACCTAGAATCTAAATCGAATTTCAGTACCAGAGAGCTATTTCCTTTATGATTTACAACTTATAGCCGTCCAGGGTGGTTGAGTTGCAACGAGTTTCTATGCTCTGTTGTCGTTTTGTTACGCGCACCAAAATACACAAAGCTACCCCTTTTCTGCGCCCCTTACTGTAAGCTAAACGAAGTGCCTCAAGATATTGTGAACTATGATGTGTAGATTCTGGATCGATATATCGTTCATTTACTTTCAAGTCTATTTGACTTGATAGGTATATAATAATAAAGTGAAATAAAAATCTGTGTCAGGGAGCCTATACCATGGTTGATGTGAATATCAACATGCTTATCTAATCAAATGAACAATGTGAATTGATAAATTAGTTACGGCCAAAGGCAATTATGATTCTCGGTGAAGAGGGAAACGTGCAACAAGTGGCTATTATTTTTCACTAGATGGTGAACGATTCCTCCCTTGAAATGAAAAGACACTTAACATCACGCCATAGAAGTCAGCCAAAGCTCAGAAAAAAATATATTTATGTCAAAATTGACATTTCCCTACACTATCGTCTCAAGGACAGAACGAACAAAATTCGAGTTTTTTTTCTCAAAAGAAAACTGCTATTCGTGAATCTAGATCAGACAGATCCAGATACTACCAGTCCAATCCTTGATACTTAAGGGCACTCGCAGAATCTACGGATAGGTTAATTTCAAAGAGGTCTTGAAATAAGCATCTTCTTTTTGCAAAGGCTTACTTAAAGGATCTCAGAACTTGAACACAAGCGGCATTGCTACATGCGTTGAGATGACAGTCGGAATCTTGGTTGCAAGTGGGGAATCCGTCTCGTCCCTCTAGGTCGTTGGTAATGGAATCGGGTACTCGTCCTACCCGTATTGATTAGATTCGTTCGTAAAATGATGCCTAGTAGATATCAATGTGTAATCGCGTGGGGAAATAAGCACCTATAACTCCAGCTTGGACACCCGTTAAACAGATGCTGAGAAGCGAAACTAACACAGTTGAGGCCTTCATTTTGAGAACTTGGTAAATTGAATCTTCGATGTTGAGACGATGCAATTCTATGTTTTCATGACACAACTGAACGTTTATTTACTTGGTTCCGAAGTTATCAGCAAGTTTATATACAATATAACTCTTTGGTGAAAAGTCCGGGTTTCTGTCAGCTACATTTACTTAAAATGGAAATAGACTCAAAATTTACCTAAGATGGTAATTGAGCAACAACTTCCCAAAGCAGTATGACTGTGAATTCTATTGTAAGGAGTGATTCGCTGAATACTACAGAGAGCAGGTGGAAGAGGTCAGATGGCGCCAGCATCAACATTGCCTTAAAACAATACCAACGAGCATATCAGCGGGCCGGGACGGCGAATAACCAGCGGATAATCAATGCTAACATATTTCCAACCTATTGATGACTTTACCTGAAATACCTATGAGACCAATTACTCACACTGCAACTATTAGCTACGAAGTGCCCGCTATACATATCTAACTTCTTAGAGATCCTCTCCTATACTCTAGGAAATACACACGCTTCTCTAGGGAGACTTCTGGTAGCCGTGTAATTCCAACAGATCGCACGAATTAGCGAGCACTGCCTCAAAAATTACGGCTTAAAACATAAGGCTCAGTTTCAGATACAGTAGTCGCGAATGCGAAGACCGGCGAAAAGAGGAATTTTCCTCAGTTCCATTGGTTACCAAAACACAGGTTCCAATCGGATGATTTAGCGAGCATGCCTGCTGATGCTTGAGGAAATTTTTAGTGGGCTAATCAGAGAGCGAAAGCGAGCCCTCTTCGCAGCCCTATATCTCACCAAGATCTTACATAAGAGAAGCTCATCTGTGGGGGAGATGAGGTGGAATTCTATATTTAGACCCGGGATCGAAATTGAGATAAGATTTAATTAACTAGCACTATGAGAACAACTACCGGCAGGGGGCTTAGAATGATGGCTCGGGAGGGAGTGAGATAATTCCCACAATCAAATTCAAGTGCGCACTATCAAAACACCTAGGACGTACCTAATGTATGTCATTGCGCCCTAGAAATTTACTGCCAGAAGTTTCATAACATATTGTTCTGCGAGTGGAAGTAAGATACTGGATGATTTGATGTTTGTACTATCGAGGAGCTACTTCAGTTTCATCAAATAATAGGGGCAAAATAGGGGAAAGGTAACTCATGTATATCATATACATTTATTCATAAAGTTGAAATGAATCATGGCCACCGGGTGTTCATAGAGAATTAAAACACCTTTTTTCCAACAATCAATTGGTATACTTAGGTAATCAATTGCATTATTTTCATCTAAACTCGATCTACTCATTGAATTTTCAAGATCTTAGAACGGTAAGCAAGAGCAAAACGGGACACAGTACCTGGCCGATAATCTAACCCGCATTAGGAGGTTGTTGCGGTGCCTCTGGTTTACCTGGATTCAATATCCAATCAATAACCCATTCCTTTACATGATTGTCAGTTTCTCCCGGAAATTGTTTCTGGATCCCAGCTTCCGCTTGTGCCAAGAGCGCCTCGATTGTCGGGCGGTCGTGTGGACGATGGTACATGCATTCGTATACGGTCCTCCTAAGCTCCACGTCGATTCCGTCATATATAGTCGGCCCTTTATCCATGAGCAACGGGCAATAGGATATTTTTACCTTGGGGTCGGCCGTATTGATAAGCTCGTCCACAAATGATGGCGTTCGGTCTTGCCAATCTCGGTGGGGATCAATGTTGTCCAGCTCATCTAGTGGAATCTGAGGTCGTACCGGAGTGGGTTGTTGAAACTGAGTTATAACCTCCCACATCGTCTAGTGAAGCTTTCGTAAGGATATGGATTATTCATGTTCAGGCAATGGGCCACTTACAAGTGCTATCTGATACACATTCATGGGGGATGAGTAATTCCCTACAATATTTTGTTCGCTAACTTCTGCCCCATCGGCGACTGGGTTGATTTTATCCCATTCCCCCGCGAATTGCTCCTGGAAGTGAATTCAGATTTAGCTTGAGCAATCCCAAATTTGGTGTCTGAATATGCATTGAAAAGGTGGTCGACTTACAGGCGCGTAACAATACGGTTTACCGTTTTGACGTGTACTGGAGTAGTATATGCTATATCAAAGGATACCTATGTCAGTGCTGTTTTTTACCGGCTCGACTTGGGATTACACACTTTCGCTTATGTGATTTAACCTCCCTTGCCAACCCAAAGTCTGCCATCTGATACTCAGTTAGCCAACGTCGCTCATTTACTCGTCTCCAGTGGATATGAATTACATACTTTTAATCTTGGAACGAAGCTATGTTCTCCCGGTGCTCTATCAGGCTGGGCCAACTCAACGCTTGGTAGATAAGGTCTCTTCTGCAATCTCTTAGGTGGTATTTCGATGTTGCCGATAAAAACTGTATGCACATAAATCAGCCAGTCGAATCTACGCAGTAGCCGGAGTAGCAGCCACTTACTGTTAGTAGGGTCAATATCAAAGTGAACCCAGTTCTTTGCCCTCCATCGTTTGTGTGGGGGAGGTATCCTCTCGATAAGATCAGTTCGACCATTTGGTCTTCGCCGCGTAGGACGATCAGGATGGAACTTTCGAGGCGGGTATTTCATGGCGACGCATGATCGAACCACTATAAATCCTTGTTAACGGAGAAGACGTTTCATGTACAATATCTCTACGTACGGCATAGCCACAATTGCCAAAGGACTCTATTCGGTATATAGCGATTTTTATTCACCACCATCTTGTCGATTAAAGTGAGGAGGTTACCTCCTTCTACGTACTCCAACAGCATGTAGTCCTTCCTGGTACGGTCGGTCATTCTGTTTTTTCGTTGAATACGACGCTGTTCTCGTCTCTGCTTCTTTTCTGCAAGATCCATAGGCGTTAATTGGTTCCGGGGGATTCGCGGATGGGGGATACGCGGACGACTCGCTTCGTCGTGGCTTTCATCCCCACTCGATTCTTCGTCAGAGGAAGAATCTATGTCCCTCATGATATCGTCGTATTCCCTCGAACGTGGTAACCCGACTTTTTCTGGCTCTATTATCTGAATGCAGTGAGCAGCCCGTGCCATAGCCTGTGATGTCTGTGAGTATCTTTGTGTGCAATCGGATTGACATATGACCCACCCTCGTCGCGTCCGCCTCTCGGCGAATATCACTTGCAATCCAACTGTTGAGGGAGAGCTTGACTGCGATATCTTTTCCCGGTTGAACGCCTTCGTACTGATAATGAAGTGCAACTCCCACTATCATGTCTCATATCAGCAACAGCCCCTGACAGAGTACCTCCGAGCTAACTTACAACCTCCATGGCCCAACGTTTTTTTATATTTAAATTTGTGAGCCGCCCTGTCAAAATAATTCACCGCGGATACAACTCGTTGTCTAACCCTTTCCTGCTTCGGATCATCGAAGGAATAGGGGAAGTTGAAATCCGGTTCACTAGACTTTCTTGGGGAAGGAAAACGAAAAAATTTCCAGGGCTCTCTATCTTTTTTACCACCAAAGAATAGAGGTTGGCCAGGACGTGGAAGCTTTCTCTTATGCCATGCTTCCCTAGATTTGTGTATATGCCTCGCGCTCCATCTTGCGCGGCCGCCAAGACGACGCCATCGTGAAAATTGTTTGTTTGCCAATTGACACTCTTGGTAGTAGTCTATAGGATAATCGTAATCTTCCGATGGGGTTGATGATGCCATACTGGTTATTAGAAATAGGTAGGTACGATTTGAGTTGGCTAGAAATCTTTTCAACGAATGTATATCAGATATGTAAGTGTAAGGTGCAAACAATCTATAGATAATATGAATACCTAGAGAAAACCAGTATTGTGATCCTACCACTCTTGTTTTGAGGAATATTTTCTTTTACCCAGTTGCGTTGTCGCACGACAAAGACTCCAGATAGGTCTACATAATTTAGATTTCCGGAATGGGCTAGGTCAAAGACGAACCCGGGTCAAAATACCTAGGTAAGTTCCAAGGTTATTAAAAGACCATTGTCTGTCATTCATATCCTACTAGTATCTGTCTACCTACCTACCTAGGTCTAGGTAGGTACCTAGTCATCTGGTTTTGAGTTATGTGGCAACTAATATTCCAAAGCAGCGGGCATGGAATATATCGTGGCTTTATATAGTCCTTGAATTGGGAAACGCCAGGTACACCGCTTGTAACCATCACCAACCGCACATGTGAAAAGCCTCAGCTGCGTCACGGCGTCATTGTACGGTTGTACAATCCGGGCTACGTACAGGTGACTGCAAGCCCCTATTGCATGGGGTACCTAGGTACCTAGTATTTGATTGGCCAATGATTGATTGGACAGTTCCAAGACGTCACTCCCCCGCTAAACCACTGTTGCAGGGGCATTTCAAGCCACAATCCACCCCGCGTAGTTTCCTCTTTGGGAAGTTTGTTTAGGTGTATTACTTGTGCAGCCTGTGGTATGCGCCCCGGTCAGCCCCGGGAGACATAATGATGACATCACGAACCATCATTGTGGCTATAGTTATATGTATCTCCTTGCGTTGATGTCAATTGATGTAAATCTTTCATATACATCGCCATTATCTCACCACTTGACATCTAGCAACTTCATATTCATATTATCTTCAACCTCTCAACTCGAGTCCTGCAACTTACAACGTGACTACTATACACATATATACATAAGGAAGATTCCTGTTGCATTGAGACTTCGATCAATTCAACACTCGCCCAAGCAAGTTTCACTCAGACGTCAGGATACTACCATCATGTCGTTTCTTACAGAAGCCGCCACACGCCGTCTAGCTCTCACCTCCAGAGTCGTTGCCGTGCCTGTTCCACGACACTTCACCACGAGCATCGCAGCACGCAAGACAGTCACAGAGACCGCTAAAGATACGTTAAAAGCGGTCGATCGCAAGGTTTCGGATAAGCTTGTCGATGGCATCAGCGCCGGTGGTAAGTATTCTCTCACTTTACTCCTCATCATACGATATCTCCAGAAATATGTAGCTAACTGGACTGTCGGAACAGAAAACATCGCATCGAAAGTCAAGGGCGAAGTGGATACGGGCAAAGTGAAGGGCACGGCCGAGGAAATTCGTGGTCAGGCCAAGGGACAGGCCGAAGAACTGAAGGGAAAAGCAAAAGGCGCTGCTAAAGAAGCCGAGGGGAAGGTCAAGGGAAGTCTATGAAAAGTTGTCTAGGACAGCTTTGACAAATGTCAACATGGTTCATCACGGCACCACATAGCCGCGGTCTGTAAGATAATGAGGCTATCGTGAGCTTCGTCAACCTGAAATTCATTAATTATTACTAGCCATTCGCATGATGAGTGAGTTCGTTTATGGATATACGTAGTAAGTTTTATTGGCGATTCGTTACATGTCTGCGGACAGTAAAAGGAGGGCGATCCACGATCCACTCACCTCAGATTAAGAGGCGCGCTTCCATTGCAGCCTATATTTCAAATCATTCGAAAATTATCTCTGGTGGAAAATTACCCAGGTAGTCTTTCTTCTCCCGTGATATATAAAGCAGAACACCTCCGGTACTTCCAGTAGTCATCCTCCAGCACATCGATATGACTACCTAGGTACCGACTCGAATTGCGCATGGATGAATTTAAATGGGGCCTGTGTATCGTATCCTATGAGGTACGTACGGTGGTTTATTCTTTCCAGATTCATACTTGCCTCAAAACATGACTATTGACGCACAATGCGGAGCTTCCGTGGATGTATAAAATCACTAGATACTAGGTATTTCAACTATCTCTCTTCTCTGGTCACCCCCTTGAGTAGAACTCTCACAGGTAGAGAATTACCATCCCATCTCTCAGTTGTATCAGAAATACCGTGCTACACAGCTACCTACTACCTACCTTCGTCGAAGATGGCCCCTATTTCAGATGGAACTGCCGCAGTTAAAGCGTACATTGATGACAACAGAGATAAAATCAATGGTTACCTTGAAACTCTGGTCACAAACTTCGAAGAGTTTAAAGTTTTCTTGAGCACTAATAAAGCATACATCGTGGTTATCCTCAGCGAAGACTGTGTGACTAGTGACCCAGAGGACTTTGATATGGAAGTAGAATTGGCTTTATCGATGGTCGAACCTTTCCCAGAAGATCCCGACACGACTTTGTCAGACTTGGTTTCGTATTTGATTGTCAAGAAGAACAACAGTACTTGGTGGGGATACGAATGGATATCACGGCCAGAATGGACTTTAATGGGAGATGCTGAGTTCTGCCTGAGTTGACCAGAGTTACTCCGGAGCCATCTTTACCTACCTAGTACTTATTCTACCCCCGAGTATCTATTCTATCACCTATTATCAACATATATATATTACTATTACTTTGGTATAAGTGTTAGTGGTTCAATCATGAGACCAACCTGTCAAGTCTTCTACGAAGATCCCGTGATAGCCACAGGGCTAGGATCGGCCTGTAGAGGAGTCTATGTTTTCGTCGTGACACTACCTACAATTATCTACTTATGATATTCCTAACAAGAGAATGACTATAGATCAGTGTCACGTACTAATATGTATCGTATTTCAAAATGCCATCAAATCTGATTGCTTTCTCTATAAATAACCATAGACTCTGACTACTGGACAATGGGCAAAATCTATATGACCGAGCAGAATTCGAGCCATATAGTTCTCCTCTACCTCTATCTCCCTATACGGGAAGAAACCAACCCCCAATCTATCGGCCAACAATCTCGAAAAATCCTTCAATAGACGGCACAGCATCTAAAGCAAGCAGCATAGTCATATGCCCTTCATCGATCCACCCGGAGGCGATTCCGCCAATGTCAGGCACTACTTCCGCAGCAGAGCATCCCAAATCCGTGACCATCTAAGCGCCAACATATCCGGCTTCCACTCGTGCGTATTCCTAGTCTACCGCCGCCGGTCCTTCATCATCATAATTCTTAGGGCAGACGCCCCGGCCCAGACACGCACCGAGTGGAGGGAAGAAGTAGCGGAGGCCTTGTCGAGCTATAGAACCCACAGATTGACTTCTTCCGAGCAGACCTTGTACGATCTGGCGGCTTATGTGATAGCACAGAGGCGGAGCGGCTCGCATAGGCTCAGGTGGTTGTCGGTGCCTGGTGGTTTCTCTACTTCGGCTATGGATCATGCAAATGGGTGAGCGAAAAGAAACAGTGGTGGATGTCAGGAGACATAGGTAGAACCTCGAGAGACTGGCTGGAGCAATGGATTACATCGGGTGGGTTGATTTGAAAAAAATCACATAAGCTGGGGAGTCGTTTGCGTTAGTTATTAATCAGGGAGAAGATGTAACACTATAGGGAGTTACGATAATAGGGGTAATCTGGGAGGCTAGGGAGAGCATAGGGTTTAGATAATCTCGTTGTTGGCGCTGTTGCTATTTTCTCAACCGCATGTTCATCATCATATATATAGACGATAGAAAGGAGACCTGGGTAGGTTGTGTTAATAATTTACAATCAAAATTAAATAGCCCTAAGTTGTTTTCCTCATGACACAAATCCATACTTACCTAGGTACCTACCTTAGCAATTGCTCTATCGTGACTCTTCTCAGTGCTATTTCTCCCTATATGCACTGAGCGCCTACGCCTGATATTTATAATACAAGCATATAATGGGCTCTATCTCTAGAGAGTAGCAGGTCCAGCTAATTTTGGCTCGCGTCATATTCTACTGACAGCAACCTCCAGCAAATACTTATGCTTCCCCGCCATATAATGCACCATGGGGATGCCATTATAAGGAATGACTTGAAGTGTTCAGGGAAGACTAGGTAATCTTGCCCCTTAAGAAGGAGTAGTACAGCTGTAGCAGTGTCGGAATATGCTTAGCCGTACTAAAATAATGGGATCGAGCTTTCTAAGGATGGATATAGCTACAATTTAGAAGGGAGATATTACTGAGGAATTCTTGTGGCGGGCGCAAGAGGATATTGGACTATGGCAGCTTTTTCTATCGACGTTTTGAAGTTGTCAGCTATAATACGTGAGCTTGGACTTGTGATGACCAACTTTACCTAGTGTCTTCTTTGTACACAGGGCTTAACAGGCTAGGGATAGATGAATATTAGGTATTGTATATCTTTCTCGTTGCTATATTGTCAAAGACAACGTAATAACCAGTACGTTATCATAGTCTCTAGGGGAATCTAGAGCAGATGATAACTAATCCTCGTATGTTTCTATGCGTAGATAGGACACGAAAGCGCTCCGGCTCTTTCAGCGACTGTAAGGGTTTCTTTGCTGGGATTTGAAGCAAACATTTCTGATATCGGACCTACCTCGCTGCTAGGCTGCTAGGTCAACTTCTTGTTATCATAAAATTTCGAAAAGGGGTATCTACCTGCCTGCTACGTATAGATGCGTCGCACCGCCACACCTTGAGGCTTCAAGCTATTGGGTTTCGTTACGACGAGATTAGCCACAGTAAGGGGTTCGAAGGCAAGGATAACGGTATAGTAATGCTAAGATTGCATAAATGCCTGATACAAGTCCGATATACCGCGGTATTTGTTAGAGAATCTAAAGGGATTGAGATCCCACTCACCCTTCAGACGCCAAGAGACCGTTGATTGGGCTAGGGGATGGTATGATATGATATCTGCTCGACAAACCCTAGGCTTAAACCCGTCTGAAAAAACACCTGCATATTCTGAATTTCTAAAACTTACCTGAAGTTTCTACAATACCTATCTTTCACGATAAGTAATCTACTGTAATTCGTCCGCATGTCTTTTAATGAGATCAGATAGTCGGGCGGCCCTAGTAACACACGAAGGAATTTATAAGTGGGTAGCCAAGAAAGCGTTATCCCCCTTATTATTAATTAAGCATTGTCCGAACGGGTACGCGGCGAACGAAACGCTTTGCCTGGCTCGGGCGTCGTGGATCGCTAAGGGCCTTGGCAAACGCATCGAGCAATCTTATGTAGAGCTGGGCAGGCGGCCGATCGCAAGACTTGCCCGAATCAGGCTTTCCCGCTCTTTCTCTCCCTCCCCCTTTCTGCTTACGCTCTGGTTCCGAATAGCCGGGAAAGGCTGTCTTGGCTGTTGGATAACCGCGGGAGGGCAAAAGCAAAATTTTGAGGGAGTCGTGGATGGGATGGGATGGAAGGCATTGAAGAACTCGGATGGTGCTAGACTTAACCGGTCTACAGAGTAATAATTAGTATGGGGAATGTCTCGCGCTTCTGATCCATAGCCGTTCTCCAACATGCAATATCCGTATATGGTCGGAAGTCCCCATTGTGCTTTGATAGTCTATAATATCAAGACGGCTGTTGATAGCCTGCTTCTACGACGGGCTTAAGCGCGGGTACCGGCTTTCTGTCTACACTTATTTGGTATGAACTTGTCGATCTGTTCGGTGAGGTAAGGCAAGGGATGCCGCCGTGGAACGTTGTAATCGCAGAAACAAAAACTGCGCTGGCATTAGTATGCTTACGGTTGCATCGGTAGCATTAGGGCACCTTTTCTGCTGACATGACTGATAATAAGGATGCCTGGATGGATTGCGAGGC
Organism: Annulohypoxylon stygium; assembly: GCA_003314315.1. Lineage (NCBI taxonomy): Eukaryota > Fungi > Ascomycota > Sordariomycetes > Xylariales > Hypoxylaceae > Annulohypoxylon > Annulohypoxylon stygium. The sequence goes on from QLPL01000001.1 coordinate 202,936, forward strand.
TGCGAGGTTAACTGGCCAAGGTTAGGAGGCTCAGCTATCGCCTTGCAACTTGGCTTAGCTGAAACTCACTTTTTTGGCGGCTACCTTTGTTCGTCATGCGACAAGCTTATCAATAATTAGTAGATACCTAATTACCGATTTGATGTAGCCGTGGGGTTGGATGTGATTATGAGATATCCGGAGGGTGATATTGCATAGTCATAATGATATTACTCATCTGGAATCGGATTGCACAAGAGATTAGATTTACAATTTCCACGTGTTTAGAAACACTCCGCACTTTCCATTGTACAAAGCAGGTTAGACATTCTATATAATCCTGGTTCTGTTATAATGAAATCTCTTTAGACTCGTCTTGGCTTACCATGGGTATAGGGAGTCAAGCAAGTGTAGGTGAAGGGTTGAGGCTGAGAACCTGATTGTGAGCAGGGCCTTATTGCCATTACGTCCGAATCCCGAACGTCGTGTAGCCTTAAGCATTATTTTAGCTGTCTAATTAGTACTTTTGTGGCTAGATGAATTCCATGACAGAGAAACTAATCTCCTGACAGCGTGACCCGAGTCATTGATCGTATAATAGTACTCCCCCCCAAAATCGGGATCAACGTGCATCGATCTGGTTGGACGAACGAAACGATGGAACCATAATGAGTTGACAGCGTTGGAATATACGATGGTGTATTGTAGGCACATAGTAGGATATCTTAAGCTTGGCGTGGAGACGGCTTATACCCCTCAAGGATACGAAATGCAGTTTTGAAAATACGGGCTAGAAGACGCAGAGCCGAAAAAGCTTGTCTCGTAGCCGAGCGATGCTGACCATTGGAATAGCTCGGATCGTAAGAAATTGTCGGCTAGACCCCGAAGAATAAATGTGTCATGCTGCATGGTGTCGAAGGAATACCACATACCGATGGAATGGCCACCTGCGGAGTAAACGATCCAGCACAGGCGGATACGTGATTCGTCGGTTGCGGCGAGGTTGTCGCAATGTTTGCACTGACTAAAGCGCATTGGGTCTAATGTGCGAGAGACTGAATCCTTGTTTGGCAGTAATCAAAGACATTGTTGGCGCTCAGGAGTGGTTGACCTGGGTCTTTGCTGAGGTTCTCGCCGTAATAGGGACCGGCCGCGTCATCTTGGCAAGGCAATGTTACGTCCTCCTGACTGGTTATAATTAGGCCTGTTAACAATAAGAGCGGGGGGCTAGAGATCGGATTTCGATGGCAGAATACGTCAAAGCAACCGTGCAGCTGAACGTTAACCGACATTTGAGTAATGAGAAATGGGTTTGATAACGTATAGGTACGTAGAGCTGGTAGAGGCATCTGAAGTTGCTGGAGATACTAACTCACGATTGCCTGTGTAGCATGTACCCTTTTTGTTTGGATCCAACAATTCTTTTGTCCTGTAAATATGTAATAGATCCGCACTGGATTCTTAGAAAAGCAGTTAATTACCGACAATAGTCGTGGACCGGCCGATGTTAGCTCACATCTAAATCCGTTCGTTGTTGTTTCAAGGTCAAGGGCACAACGTGTGGGTTTTGGAGCTGGGGGAGGATCTCCAAGTTTCGGGAACGCTCCCGCTTACGTAGATGCTGTCTGATCTCCAAGATCACCGCACTGGTCAAGTCTCGACTCCCTGGATTTCAGGATGCTTGGAGGACTGGAGGAGCTCTAGAAAGTTACCATAATGGTGGACTCAATAGCCCTTCGATGCGGGAAATCTATGGCAATCTAGTTAAAATTAGAACATAACATGAGCCGCAATCGCGTATTAGCCGATGACGCCGTGTTCCTAGTACTGCCAATGATTCTGGAAGATGTAAGGCTGTAGGAGTAGTAAAAGTGATGCATGCCAGGCGCCTCTGCATTTCTTGGCCCTTGGCATTTGCTTCTTATATGGATCCATTTGTGGCCTCTAAATATCAATCTGTGCCGTCTCGCCCGTGCCGGTTTGCCGTTCTTTCAGCACTTTCATCAGTACCTATGTCTATGATACTGACCTGTAATTCTGTTGCTGTCGCTGCTATTCTTTGTTTCATCCGATGTTAGTGACGATTTATGACAGTCCACAATCATGTGGATATCATCCATTCTTATTTACATAGGGTTTCCAGGGTTTCTAAGGGGTTCTCGAGATGGGATCAATCTGAATCAAACGAGTACTTGGTATTTTGGCTCTCGGACACCTGGAGTTCCCGGGGTAGACAAACCCGAGCTCCAGGCGTCTCAGCTTCTGTGCACCTAGCCGTCAACCCGCCTAGACCGGCGAAGCTTTCACGTGGGGGGAAGTTATTTTTCCCGCGCACAGTCGGCCTCGGCGGGGTCACCTTGGCGTGATGTGGCTTTGGATTTGTATGGATTTTGACGGATTTGTAGGGCTGGGTGGTTTTAGTGCTGATCCAGAAATAGGGGGCTTGCTCTGAGAGGTTGAGCGAGATTAAGCCGCGTAAGCCTTTTATCATTTTATCGAGCTAGCAATTTGACAATTCCGTTTCTGGTATGTGGCTCGCGCTCTACTTGTCACAACTAACAGCGCCGGTACCTACGCCAGCTTGAAAACAGTTAGTTATCGAAAGAACCATATTTAGCAATTTCTAGTCATTTTTAGTATTTTTATTAGTTAGCTGTCGCGTGCCTTGCTTTGCCAATATGGGAGACCGTTCCCGGCGTTCAGGGACGTTTCCGCGTATATTGGCGTGCAATATTTCGCGAGTGGGCGCACAACTGTGGGTGCGCTATTACTATCGACGGTGGCGAGTCGGCAAGCTGGCAGATAACTGTGCTTAGCGTAGCGTGTCTGTGGACATGTGGATGTGAAAAATGTCCAGGTGGTGAGAAATGACTGCATCGATGAACTCCGTGAGTTCGGCATTGGCCCGCATTGTTGCATCGGCGGGCATCGCCAAGACTGTCGGCAGGGTCGGTGAAAGGTTATGTAGCTAGTAGCTAAGCTTTCTTAGTAGGTTATATGTATTATGTAGCTGAACTTCCATCTCGGTACTAAAGCATGATGCAATTGTATGCCCTTCAACTAACAGAGCATGTGGGCTGGTGGGCTTGAAGCCTTGAAGCCTTGAACAACTGAAACATCCCGTCTCCAGAGTTTATAGAAGATCTTGTGGAGATAAGCTTAACTGGCACTGACTGGCTTAATCAATCGCAGCTCGGTGTCGAAGGTGTAGTAGGAGAGAAATGGTAATATACAGCAGACATGCCTATCCAGGTTTAGCAAAGCAGGCATATGGTCATTCGTTATGTCGATCATTAGTTGAGCCCTGCTAAAGAAACAGAACAGATAGCAAAATTGACGACATTTGAAGCCTCATTGGTCGCAAAGTGGCTTTAGCGATCTATGGCAGGTCGCAGAAACAAAATCGCGATCTTCTTTGCCGCATCTAACCAGTCAGCCCTGCGTCAAACCAGTGCATCATGGCTGGGAGTTAGGACCGAAGCCTGATACCGGATGCGCTATTGTCCATTGCAGCTTTACATGACGGGGAGATGCGGGAAACAATAAACAAGGAATGTGAAAGTCTTGGCCGTAGCACGATCCGTTCGGACTCGGTGTTCAATGTTCAATGTTGGATTTTAGGGTCGTAGGGTAGCGCCGGAGGCGTCTAGGGCGTCAAGGCGTTTTGATACAAGTCATGAATTAGGATGAAGATCAATTGGCGATTGCTGCAATTGGTAGATGAAAAGGTGAAAAAAAAGAGGAGCAGATGAGTTGAAAATTACCTACTCCTATGAACCTTGGAGGCCGCATCTGAGCTACCTAAACCTAGCAAATAACAAGTACATTCATAGAAGCAAGTAGCACTTGCCAGCACTAAAGCAATTAAGCAACATTTTTATAGGCGTGGCGGTACCGAATGACACAATACATCCACTTGTATACTTGATTTATGTATAAAATGATGTTGCGGAAAGTGAAGCCAAGCATTTGTCGGTTACACTGCCAAGTCTCTTGGAAGGAGGCGCTGGACAAATAAAATGCGCCAAAGACTTGATCGAATGCCGATTATCCGGGGAACGGGGAAAAATAAGATACATGAATTGTTTCGTGATAGACACAACGTTTTGTCAAAGACGGAATTGAAGTTATCGCATGTGCTCGATATCGACGATGATAGATTCAAATTCGCGACAATAATTTCTATAAGGGTCAAGTAATTAGATAGCGGACCGATAGCTTATCCAATTGCCAATCTTGCAAGTCGGTCCAGTTTCTTGCTCTATAACATTGAACCAATGCATGTGCATAGTGTAGTTCCAATCTGCGGACCTACTCAGAAAAGAAAAACCGGGACTTCAAGGTGTTGATCTTATAGTCCTGGGGGTTAGTGTTTTGGTGGATATGGCCTATCATATCGTGCTATGGAGTTTTGGTAGTGCATTTGGCGTTGTTATAGCCCCACAATATTGACGATTAATCTAGGTTAAACGCTACCGAATTCAGTTTAGGCAAGATGTGTTCGATTTCCGTTTTTTCCATTGGCCCTTTAGGAAGGCGAGTTTTACGAAGTACACGATATACCTCGCTTTTATGTAACGTGCCCTACACACGGCATGCAAGGAGGTACCAAGATGTCAAGTATCCCAGGAGAGGCGTTTGGTACAACTGGAACCAGACCAGACTCAATCACATCATTCACAACCTTGAAGGTTTTGATACATATGTATATATGTACATTCAATGTTGTAATTTCCAGCAGACGCAGGAGAAGAAGAAAGAGTATCAAGGAGTTGTACGCGTAGGCAAAGCGCAGGTAAGATTCACCAAAATCCAAACATAGCACAAGCTTGAGCTGTTTATTTGGTTTTATTTGGTTTATTCGTGTCAGATTGGAAATAGCTACTGTAGACTTGGGTAAGATTGTCAGATTGAATACGCAATTCGCATAATCGCCTATCTTTAAACCTAGTCCATTTACGAACTGGACCTGCCTTGACGTTCCTTGACGTGCCCAGCTAGAGTGCCCTGACATGCTGTAAACAGGACGCTAGGCGGTACATCGAAGAGGCTGAATTACGGTTGTGGAGACTGACCTAGCAGTGGGCAGTGGCAGCGCAGGTAAAGTTTGTAACTTGGTCAATCCCGTCCCGTTTCGCTTCGCTTAACAGCATGTGCAGTCGCTGGTCAGGTACATCTTTCTTTCTACCAGAGTTTTGACCCAATCTTTGGTCCAATCTTTGTTCACCTTTTCCACATTTTCCCAGTCCACCCCGTGCTGCCCGTGTCTTCCATCTGGCTCTAAATTTTCGCCAAGCCGCCGTCAACCTGGACCAACCTGGACAATCCTGAACCTTCATGGGGGTTTACGGATCCATAATACATAGCTACATTCATATCCCCATATCAAATCAATCACATTTGATCCTCTTTGCCAAGTCCATCTGGTCCATCTTGCCCATCTTTCCCATGTACTAATCGTCGGCCCCTTATTCCCTTATTATTACATCCTCTTAAAAATCCTCCCACGTCCATTCTTTTTAACCCTCTTCTTTTCTTCTACTGCGCATTCCGCCTTTATCAGTTGCGTGTGTAGGAACTGACCTCTAATCCTGTCCTTCCTGTTCTCTTCGTACTTCTCTTTTTAATCGACCGTATCCTCAACCCTGAAAACGTTTAAAAGCTTCCTAGGAATCTGGGAATTGGGAATCTGAGTGACGTATGTGTATGCGTGTGTTGCGTGTAGCGTGCGAGCGAACGAGCAGAAAATAGTACCAATTACCAAATTTACATAATATCGCCTCCTACCCATTGAGACGGGTATTCGAATACCGCTTGTCCTATCATCCGACGCCTCTTTTTTATTCTTAGCCGCGCCGTTGTCTCTTAATATCGCCCTAGGGACAACCTTGGCACCCTGTTCCCGCATCTCCCTTGTGTTGCGCGCGTCCAACATTTCCAGACCAGAACCGGACCCGTAACATTCCAAATCTATTCGCTCCAAGTAGCTACCTATTCAGCCACCTGGTTAGCCGCCACTTACACCAACAAGTCGGTGCTACATCTCAACGATTGGATTCCATCTGATAAGGTGTTCTCCGTTTCCGACTTGGACTTTTGTGCGAGCCTTTCCCATCGAACCATCAACTTTCATACATCAAGGAATGATATAGCGAAATTTGAGCAACACCACCTTCCGATTTACCTCGACAGCCCTTCACCATGGCTATTGGCAAGGAAGGAAATGTCAAATGGGTCGATGTAAGTGCACAAATTATTCTTTTCAGTCATCTCCGGACATTTGGGTGGCGGAGGATGAATAGGGATCTAGTGTTTGGGGATCAAAACATGAGAATTTACCGATAGGGATGTGGGCTGTTACGGTTTTGCCAAAAACAACTATTGCTTCAAGAGAACTGGTGAAGAGTCGGAGTGGCTTCGGAGTTTCTCATTATCGACAATTAGCGACGGGATGGCACGAGGAAAACCCGCTTTGACTCTCAGCAGTCAGACCAATATAAGTAACTAACAGATTTTTATATAGGGTCTTCGAGGTCTCGCATCTACCCTCGTAGTATTGACTCATATCGCCAGAGCTTTCGATGGCGAACTCTTCCTCCCAGCCTCTCATGAGGGCGCGCAGCCCCGACCTATGCAATTACCGTTTTTGCGAATCCTCGTCCAGGGTCGCATCGGCGTTACTATTTTCTCTTTTGTTACCGGATACGTCTGCGCCCTGAAGCCCCTTAAGCTTTTCCGACAGAATAACCAGGAGTCCGCCTTCACATCCATCGCTAAATCAGCTCTTCGCCGCGTTCCTCGACTCGTCATCCCCTGTGCTTTCGCTACCTTTTTGATCTGGATTATGGCAAACTTGGGCATGTTCCTAGTTGCTAAGCAGAGCGACTGTTGGTGGTGTGGCAAAACCGCACCTGATCGTCAGGCCACCGCCTTTCTCTCAGTGAAGCACTTGATTCAGAATATTGTTTCAACATGGACGAGAGGTCAAAACGCTTATGATGGAAACCAGTGGACATTGTTACCTCTGCTGAAAGGAAGTATGGAGGTTTACATATTCGTCATCGCTACTGCGTACATTCGGCCGCAAATTCGAATGATTTTGAGCTTGATGATGTTTGCCTACTTTTGGATTGGTTCGGACTGTAAGTTGTCAATACCACTATATCTTTGGACTCTATCTAACTATAGCAGCGGCTTTCGGGATGCAATTCTTCTGGGGTGTTTTCCTCTGTGACCTGCAGAATCATCCCCCCGCCACCGAATGGCTTACTCGTCGAGCAAGATTATCCCAGGTCTTGGCCGTGGTTTTCTTGTTCCTAGGTCTTTATGTTGCCTCATACCCCGAAGGACATCCTGAATGGGCAACTTGGTCCAACTACCAGTTCAAGGTTCTCAAGCAAATTCTACCTAAAGACCCAGACTTCCCTCGATTCGCTTCTGGAATTGGTTTAGAGTTGATTACTCTAGGTCTGCATTTCAGCCCTGCTCTTCGAGATATTCTATCGAGCAAGGTCCTCCTGTGGTTTGGAAAACAGTCTTTTGCCGTCTACCTGCTTCATGGACCTCTTCTCCGTAGTGTTCTCTGTTGGATGGTTTATGGAATTCGCGTCCCGCCGCCAATCACTAATGACAAAGGCGAGACGATCCACGGTACACTTATGTTCCCTAGCGGATGGCGATTGATGATCTCGCTTCCGTTCTGGATTCCTCTCAACTATGGCGCAGCAATGCTTTGGACGGGTTACGTTGACCCGTGGTGCGCGACCTTGACGGAGAAGATCGTGGGCAAGGTGATGTTGGCACGTGACGAGAAGGGCGCGCTGTTGCCACAATAGGGGAGTGGCACTGATCGTATCGAGAAGCGCAACGACAACATAGAATTGGAAATGATAGAGAGAAGTGAACCTCAAGGGGTTCTAAAGGACTGATGCTATAATCAGCATATCCTATCTTGCCGATTAGGATATCAGGGGCAGCATTGGTTTACTAGAGATGGAGGATAACATCAATCGTTACCGACAACATACGACCCTATTTGCGACACCCTGGACGATAAAATCGCTCCTGTACATATGGTACTATTGCTTTCTTTGATTTGCGATATGGGTGTTTGGGTTTTTCTGGCGTACATAAGGGTCAAAGGCCATGGGATTGCATTGGTCAAACAGGCATTGGGAGGCATACAACGGCCGAAGAAAAAGTGCATCGTACATAGCGCCTGGGGCGTCACTTGCTTAATTTCTACAGAGACGGCCGCGCAGCATTAAGACGCATGGAGAGGTGGAAATTCTTGCGACGAAGTTTTTATTTTTTTCGCCGGCTCGCAACGGTTGATACCCAATGATTATGAAAGAAAGCCAAGCAAGCATTAGAGCAAGATGCGCAAGACGATGCCACATCGCATCGCAACCCATACAGTCAATGATTGATAAAATTCTGACTACCTGAACATTACTATTTTCATGGTGAATTGTGCTTCTCGTGATATAGGCTATTGGGATGGGGTGAGATGGTGATGAAGCCGTTTGGGGACTAATTTAGTGAATACGATTTGAAGGAGCCGAACCAATTTCCCTCCAATAAAAGTCTTATTTTCAATCACAAGTACAGTCGCGAAAAACAATCGGTTCAAACTTCATCCTACTAATTCGGTAGTATAAGACGGTTTATCGTGTCGATTTGTATTCTCCAATATTACGAGTACCAAGACTCGGCCAAGAAGGCCAGCTCCAATGTCTCGAATATTGCTCGTGGCTCACTATAGGCGCACCTACTGTCTTAGACATAGGTAAGCTCACGATGGATGATCTTTTCTAATCGCAGGTTGAGACGGCGACGAAAAGGCCGACAGCTATTACAAATATAAATATTGTGATTATTCATTATCACCCATGTTTCTGCATGGATACGATACAATTCAATTGTTCTAGACTCGAAGTCTTCAATATGTCGTTCGTCGGGTATGACAAAAATATGTACAGGGCAATTAGGCAGTATACACGGATCGTATGACGTACCTGCGTAGACGCGTCGAAGGCAATAAAAACAAATTAATTCTTCCATAGCCGCAAAAGTCGCAGATCAAATATAGATCAAATAGATAGGCGATATAGATGGATAGATTGGTCTAGGTAGGGTGAGATACGTACCGTTGTATATTAGATACTATGTAGCAAGTAGTTCTTGTACATGGATGTCATATGTCAATATGCGGCCGAATAGGCTATCTCACTGGTTATCCCACCACACGCTGTTCCGCGCATTGTCAGCACGATCGACCCCCCCGCGCGCGCTACCGAAATTCTTCTCACGTTCCCTTTCTTGACTCGCATGTAACCCACCCAACGGTCCGCTGGTCGTATCCGGACTGTCGGGTCGTCCAGTGAGAGCTTAGCGAGCTTGCCGGAATAGGCAGTATGTCGCGCAAAGATGTAACCTTGAAGTTGTATATTCAACCGTCTGTTTAGACTTAAATTCATGGTTGCGATAGCCTATTTACCTATAGGCTTAACATGATTGTGGTGCGCATGCAGTTGGATTTTAAGATTATAGTCGAAAAGGCATATAGTAATGAATATCATGTTAGCCAAGATGCCGTGTAACTTGAGGTTATAGCGGTGTTCAGGGGCTTTTGAGTTTCCTTGGCTTAAGTACCTTGTAGGTACTATAAAAGCCACCAATTTCTCTACTTTCCACCCCCTTATCTCGGATCCCCAGCCATGGTAAATGAAGAATAGGACACAACTGCATTTTTACTTTCTTCTTTTCTGGAACTGCATGTCATTATACCAAGGTTGTTCCAATATACCTAACACTTCAATTAAGAATATGACGTATGACGGAAGGATTCCCAGCGTAGCATTCAGCCAGGTGCACGAAAAGGGAAGCTTCTCCAAACAGTGACCTGTGAGTACTGCATAAGTGGGTATGAGGGCGTTTCTTCAAAGAACTAGGTAGTCCCACGATACCTGCCATCTCGTGGTCAAAGTGCACATGTATTATGACGCACGAGATCTGACTGTATTCTCACATGATGTTTCGGGTATGTTCACACAGCTTCATGGTGACAGTACCGTCGTGTTGGAAGGCTCACAAGGTGTAAGCGGTATGAGTTGCGGGGAGACATCATTAGGAATTGGTTACGTGACGGGGAAATCTCTTACATAGCACTATGTCAGAGATATCTTCAAGCTATCTAAGGAGAATGGTTCAGATCAGTATTTGCTAGCGACGGCATACCTCCTGGAGGCACGAGGAAACATAGAAGCTAGCGGAGACAAAGCTACTAGGTACCTAGAGGTAACTATTCGATTGCTTTTCCGAATATCTTCTTCTGTAATCAGAAGGTTACACATGGTGGCTATCCAGTGGTAGGGACAGTTCTGATTTACAAGTCAATTACGCTTGGTGGTGTTGTTACTTAGGACATATGTGAGTCTATTCGCTTTCTTTGGCATATCTAATAGATTCTATGCTAGAAGAGAAGACTAAGAGAAGAATTCCATCTAAAGCCACAGCTTAATAGTGTCCCAAGACCGTGATCTGAGGGGTCTTGTAGATACTCCAGTCTTCCGACACGGTCGGGTCTCCGAAAGGCCTTAGCGTAGCGAAACGCCACCTGCGAGATCATCATCAGTATTGTGGCATTGTGGCTTGGTCGATCTTGTATCAATGGAGTTCGGAGTTACTTACGTATAAACGCCGTTCGCGATCTGGCTTCCGTTGCCCAATCTTCCGAACCACGAGTGGTCCCAACCCCCGCGCAACTGGTCGGTCAGCGGGTACGTGAACGTGTCGTTCGGGTTGTTGACGCTCGGGTCGAAGTAGCTTTGGCTGCCGTTCCAGGACGCGGCGGGCCCGATGTAGCCGTTCTCCCCTTCGACGGGAGGGTATTTCCACTGGCTCTCATTCCAGTTGGCTTCGTAAATCTAGATGAAAGTGTTAGGTCAAGCTAGCCTGGGTCTGAGTGTGGAAGTCACTTACGTCCCAACGGATTTGTTTAGTGCCCCAGCTGATCATGGTGTAGACTTTGGGGAAATCCTGCGAAGACAAGCTAAGGTTGAATGTGTAGCTATTTTTCGTTAACATCATGAAACTGTCCGAAGGAGTGTAAAAACGTACTTTGATTTTACGTTGATAGATTGGTAGTTGACACCCGAATTAGAAAAGGGGTAGCCAGGATAGTAAATGGGATCTAACTCCGCTTTCAAGTCGGCGCCGAGTCCTAATTAGAAGGGTCAGTTTGAAAACCCCTATATAGATATAGATATAAAAGAGAACTAATTACCCAGGTATGGGAAAGAGAGTTCTTCTCCGAGGCTCGATTGGAGGATAACTTTTCCGCTGTACAAGGGGAAGTTAGAGGCGTTGTAGCCCGCCGATCCTTGGGGGTTTACGAAGTTGACGCTAGATGCACGCCTTATTAGATTCGACGGTATTATAGTGTGAGGGTTAGATGTACTCACGAAACAGTCTTGCTCTCACCAGCCTTCAAGGTGAAGGTCTCAGGTAGCTTCACTTCGACGGGAAGCGCAATCGGCACCAAATCAGCAAAGGCTTTGACCTCCTTGATACCGCTATTATTCTCAAGAATCTCGGTGCCACCAGCAGCTTCCACGGAAAACTTGTACTCGACATCCTTAGCACCATTGTTCGTGATGGTGATAGGATGTGTGTCCTGGAAGTGCGCAGTGTCGTTTAGGTTGAACTTCTCATAATCGACATCGGTGGTGTAGTTCACAACCTTGAACCCATTGACCAGCCCGCCACCAACCTGCGCGACGCTGGCCGTGTACTCAGTGTTTTTCTCCGAGCCATCGAACCACGGCAGCGATGCACCGCTTGCGATAATGCGCTTGCGCAAAGTATGCGCGAAACCCTTCCCGTGCACGCTCTTGCCACCGAAAGCGCTAACATACAGCGCCGCGATACCCGCAACATACGGCGTGGCCATCGACGTGCCACTCATAATAGCATAATCACCATCCAAGAACGTACTAAAGATATTCCCACCCGGGGCAGCGATATCCGGCTTCATATCCAAATCGTACGAGGGCCCCCACTGCGTAAACGTGTCCGGGGTATTCGCGAACACGTTCGCGTACCCGATCGGGTTCTCTGGGTCGACGGAGAAATCCGCCGTCACGGTGCCGTTCTTCTTGTACCAATCGATAATCGCCTCACCGATCTCGGCGACGACGAGTGCGATCAGGGTATCGGTGTCGACGGTTCCGGGCTGGATGAGGGGGGATTCGTTGTTGTAGAAAAGAATGTACTCGGCGCCGAGGGCCTCGAGGTTCCCCTGTTTTGTGGCGAAGGGGCAGGTGCCTCGCCGCACAATCGGGATCTTGCCGGTTAGGTTCTGCGTGCCGGCCGGGTACGGCTCGCAGGCTTCGGCGGGGTCGGACGTGTTGTAGGAGAGCGGGACGATGGGCCAGCCTACGACGCTGGAGGGGAAGTAGTTCGTCGATGGCAGGTATCCGAGCGTGGTGCTGTTGACGGCGTCGCCGAGAGTGAAGTTGGCGCCGAAGGGGAACTCGGGGAACACGTTTGACTCGACAGATGCGACAGCGAGAACATTGGTGCCGGAGGAGCCGGAACTGCCGTATACGGGGCCTTCGGTTCCTGAGTTGCCGGCTGCGATGGTGACGACGATGCCTTCGTCTACGAGACGAGATGCTACTTCGGCCCAGGCTTCGGTGGACCATCCGCCGGCATAGCCGATACTAGCAGTGATAACATCGACCTAAAGAGACTTATCAGAGACTGGGTCCCAGAGAATCTTACGAATTACTTACATCGTCGTCATAAGCGCGCAAGAATGCATCAATCAGCGTCGCAGTATCGGTGTAGTCCTGATCCGCCTTGTGAGCTATATTTATTTCACCACATTGGCTTCTGTCATTTCTTGGCTTACTATCTGAGAGAACACCTTGTACGAATATAGTGTGGCTTCAGGGGCAACACCTGTCCATCTAAAGACTATATCAGTGCCACATTCAGCTATACGAGGAGAGGATACACGTACGATTCAGCCTGAGCTGCGATGATCCCAGCTACGTGTGTTCCGTGGCCTTGATAGTCAAGAGGATCGCTATCAGGGGTCTTCGGATTGCTCGGCCAATCTAGGAAATATTGTTAATCGAATCCTTTGGATTTTGAAAACTTTGGTGCTTACAGTTATCACCAACGAAGTCATAACCGCCTGCAATCTTATGGCCGGGTCCAATGCCGCCACCAAGCTATCATCTATTAGTATACTAACAAACTCAATTTTGGGCACATTGAGAGCGAAGTCATACAGCTGTATGGTTGTACCTAAGAGAAGAGTTAGCATCTTCATTTGAGTACATTTCGATTTCTCATGCAAGTGGTTCTTTCAAAAGGGGCTGACTAACCAGGTACCAGTGTCGACGACTCCGACCTTAGCGCCTTTTCCATAGATGCCGGCGGCATGAAGTTTGCTAACTCCCGTCACATTGTGAGTAGTATAGTTGAGCTCAGCTGGAAGACCGTCAACCACTGTAGGTGTTACAGGTCCGAGGTAAATTCTCTGATTGGGCCAAACATTGAGAACATCAGGCATCGCTTGGAGCTTGTCAATGCCATAGGAGCTCGTCTCAATACTAGCGCCCGAGAAAACGGGGCTGTCGAAAGACTTTACGATGCTAATGCCCTCAGCGGCCGCGATGCCATCTCGTCTATTCGCTTGACCCTTGAAGGGACATTCTGTCAGCCTGATAATCACATATCTCGGAAAGTTTTATAAGTCCTAGGTGATGACTTACGGGAGCATATTCGATGATATAACTTCCTGAAACTGGGACCTGGGCAGTGTTGTTGTCGGCCCTACGGCTCAAGGCCGTAGCACCCCTGGTAAAAGGAAGTGCCAAAGCGAGCTTCGAGAAATGCATCTTGGTGCCTCAGTCGTGGTGCGCGAGGATACCCGCCAAGTCAATATCTCAAGTCGCGCGAACATGGCGCCGTTTATATGAAGTTGAGGCTCCATTGATGATCTACAGGCACCATACCAGACACAGATCCCTCATCGTCGACGCGGGGTGCCATTCACAACACGAGGTTTGCCCCACAAGGCTGCTCTGATAGGGTGTCGGGTATTCATTTGGACCTGGTGTGATGATATGATGTTACTGTGAAGTTGACGGCTCAAAGCCAGAATTGGGCTGGAGAGAGACTCACCTACCGGTTTGAGTAAGGTCGACTACCATTATCCGCGCCAAGACGTTGCGTTGACGCAGGGGTCGATACCGTCAAAGCTCGTGTAGTTGGAAAATCCACTCTACGCCATCGTCAAGGGAAGAGATATCATTATTAGCGTGCGATATGCGTTACTGGTATAATTGGAGGTTATAATAATATTGTGACGATAACCTTATAGCTAAATCGTAGGCACGGCGTCTAAAGATTGAAGCTTCATTCACCAATAGTTCGGTATATTCGTTATATCCTGGTCATTGGAGCCATTCTAGTGTGGAGTTTTCGGAACGTCGGCAAGAAGTAAACTATATACGAATCTACCATGTAGAAGCACTTCTCTAATAAACATACCACGACAACACGCTATCCCATGCTAGGTAGGACAATAGAAAAGGTAGGATCAACTTAAAAAATGCAGATATACTGGGTGATAAGAGGATTTTTTATACGCGAACGGTTACATAGACAGTGTTACCAGGCCATATCAACTTATATGCGCACCATTTAGGTTCCAAGTACAGGGGTCAAGGAGCTCAAGGCCTCTCGCGCAACTCCTTCAAGGCTTATCTTCGCTATAAGCGATCATCAGATACGTGTGACGCGAGTCTGGTATAGCCTTTTATGTTTTAAGCTTCATTTTTACTCGTCTTCACAAAATCCCCCTAATCAACTAGCCCACGGCCTCGCATCCTCGTCATGTACACAGGTCTCCAAGAATCGGGTTGAATCTCACTGATATCAGCTTTGTCGTAAGGTGAAGACTGACTTGTATGTACTATGGGGCATATTAGAGCTTTTCAAAGGAGCCGCGTCATAGTATAAATGCCTGCCCATCTTTCGCGGTAAAAGTCCTTGCAAATCAGTCATTTCCCCTTGGTGAGTGAACTGAGGTTACCTAATTTAATTCTTGGATATCATTTCAAATCAATTATTGTAGGTAGATCAAATACGTCTTAAAACCTGAGGATGTCCGATATCAATAGTGGAAATAACGTATGTAGTTATTGACTCAATCATCTTCAAGTACCCTTTTCCCCTTTCCCCTATCCCTCATCCTCCAATGTAAATTTCATCATTGACTTGCAGTACCGCCAAATTATCCGCCCAGAACTAGTGGCTATCGGCGGTAATACTTGAATCAAACTTCGGCTTCAGGTCAGACTGTATATTAAAATCACATTTGAAAGCTTACTGCTCACTGGGAGGCTGATCAATCTGCGTCTCTGTGGATGATAGTATATCTGAATGTGTCTCCAGGCTGCAGGCCCAAACTGTTCCGGTAATCGGTGAACTACATCCCCACCAAGAAGCCGCCTCTGCGATTATCGTCTGCCTCGATATACGTGACGACTGCTCCACGGCCTCCTTCACGCGCGGTGGCTAGGGGGCACTCGTCATGGTCGAGTTGCCCATAAGTACCACCTCATCCTCTAAGATCACTAGTGCTAAACCCGATAAGTTTACTCAGTGACTGATATGGGCTTGCAGACTGTCGTCGCCCAGCCAGCGCGGCCGTTGAGGTCGTAGGTGAGCCGCCTGGGGCACCCCATCTCTTCCACTGCGAAGCGAACGTTCTCCACAGCCGCAGGGTTGTCTTCCTCATCCTATCGGGAAACGTCCACGTGTAGAAGGGCCGGAACATATACACGCGGCGAGGACCGGTCTGTCGGACACCTGGGTCGAAGGCTATAGCCATGCGTAGTAGACGAAGGAGTTGGTGCTGCAACCAAGCGGCCCGCTACGAATCCTTGAGTAGCCAGTATCACTGGGTCATTAGCGTTATTTGAATCTTGGCCGTCCCTTGGGTTATGCGTGATTACGCCTCCTGCATCTAGAGGATCAATACGGCGACACTTTGCCCTCTTAACTTGATGCACATCCGTAACATACACAGGTACCACGTTGCATTTGGCGTCCATCCTTTTCACTTCACTACCTGGCTGCATACAGTCTTTACATGAAGATTAACTCTTCGTCGGAAAAAAGAGGTTGATACGATACCTACAACAATCTAGGAGGTGTATCGGGCAAGTTGTGTATGACGTTCCAGCCGTCAATACGGACTTCAATGTCACCCAAAGGCTTCCAACTGTAACTCTCCAGATCAAACGAAGGATTAGTACCACCTAGCACAGAGACTTGATCGCCTCTGCAGGACAATCTGTCGTAATCCATTGAATATGTGTAACCCGCCTTTATGATGGTTGAGCGATCGTATATGTCGTCATGTGACACTTTGTGTAGCATAGGGAATAACAAATCAAGTTCCATGAGCGTCATGGGTTTAAATATCAGGTAGAATAGCCAATATATCCCATCCTTCGTGGTGGCTGGTTAGATTGGACAAAGTGTTCCATGTCACAGACCCGACATAAATTTCTCGGGATGGTTGGCGCCATTTTTAGGCTAGACGGATGGTATTTGTGACCACTTCATAGTTCGAAGAATAGGTATAGCCAGCCTTAACGACAGAGGCCATTGTTCGATTAGGAGCATTGTAGATATACAAGGTGATAGCTTCGCACTGTCCGTACGGCTTGTTGTTGTCAAACCTGACCCGTCTGGAGGCGATATGCAAGTCGGCAAATTATGACATGGTTAAGATTACCTGAGAATGAAATAAGAATATGGGCCATGGAACCTGGGTAGTAAGGCGTGTAGATAGAGTTTATAATCACCAATTGTGCGAAGTAGCAGGTGCACGTTACTTGATCAATAGCTCAACCCAAAGCAATGATTCCATGCTCACATATTCATATCCGCCGTGTATCCATTCCTCAATAGTAGCTATATAAAGTTCAAGTAGGTAGGTATGATTGGATGCAGTTTTTAGCAAGTAACACAGCACATGCGGCCGATCATATGTGCTACCACCCGGCATTGGTCCGCAACATTGGTGTGCCCAATATCAAGACTTGACTTCAACATCCAAATTCATATCGCCAATGGGATATCATGGAGGGCTTGACAAAACATTGGAGCAGTCAATCACGGATGGACAAGCACAGAAACCTCGAGTCGACTTTTGTAACGGCTGTATTGCCTAGATTGACCACCAATGAACGAATCGAGGTACCTACCTAGGTACGATTGTGTTGGACTAGAATCGAAAGATTTGTAACCCTAGTGGCCTAGTCTAGAAAATTAGAGAAGAGCGTGTAGGTAACTTACCTTCAAACACAAGAAGGATAACTATTATAAATAAGTACGGCCTACGAGCTCTTTGAGACTCTTCGTGATCTATCACATACCAAACTATTCACCAACTTCTTATATTTTATCTTATAAGCTACATTGACGACGATAATGGCTTCTGTTACTTTCCAAAACAACTACGTAATCGTCAAGGCAGATACTGATGTTGTCTCTATCGATCTTGGTTTCAAAGGTGGAAAGATAAATAATAACGAAACAACCCCAGTTCCAATCTCAGGGTCGTCTCAGAGGCTTCTTTGCAATTACAAAAACGATAACCCGCAAAGAAAAACTTTTGAAGTTAAGAAACAAATCAATTTCCCCGACGGGGCCCACGTAACCATTACTGGTATGTGTGACAAGGCTAGTATGGCTTGGAATAGTATCAATTTCAACTAATAATTCTCAATGGTCCTAAGGTCCTTGATTCCTCTTTTTCTCAAGTGAGGATCACCTTGGCCTATTTATGCTTGAGTGCCTAAGTACAATATACTTTCTAAGCGACCTAAGCCTCCGTATTTGGATGCTGTTGGTTCTATATCAATCTGGGCATCCGACCAACAGTATCCAATAATAAGTGATAATAGCCTTCTTGCATGATTTCTACCTGACCTTTCCTGCGACCATGTTGCCAACTGTAATTTAATGCCTAATCCCCGTGTGACAGTATGATTGAACATTTCAGATTATAATTGCCTACTCAAAATATACCTAGATAAATACTAATATTAATACATAGGTGGAGGATCTCTGAACTCTGTCGCCGAGGGAACCGATCCGCGTGGAAATAGGGCCGTTTGGGAAGTTGCTTCCTAATCTGGAAAGGCTACTATGTAGCAAGCAATCTTCTCAAGTTGAACTTGAAGAAGATTTCGCGTCACGCCATGGGAAGAATTATATTGTCAACCCCCGAGAAAGAATGGTTGACGTCCAGCCACAGGGAATTTATTATGTATCAAGTCGCTCGTTATTTAGCTGCAGCCGTTCCCATGAGCTATAAGCTCAAGTCTATCTTTAACTCCAGGGGGGCGAAGCTGTACAGCTAAAGTAAAATAGAAAACGGTGATAATTCCCAGAATTATTTTCATTCTTGTTAAGATCGCGTATATATGCAATGTGCGGATGAGGGTAAGTACCCATATATGGCACATTATTTTCTTGTGAAAAATAGAGGTACGCCGAGTATAATGCTTTCGTACGCACCACGATTGCCTGCTTTCCGCGTGGAGAAGAGGGCGGAAATGTCGTGTGTGATGGACACAAATCTGTTGATATTTTAGAACGCCCCGAGATTTCGTATCACCAAGTAGTTAAGGAGATCTTTATCGCGATCACCAGTGCTCTTGACATATGAAACGATCCTAATACTGGTCGAATTGTTGACGATCGAAATCCCTTCATTACGTGATGCGCGTCGCTCTGTTCACGCATCTTTCAATGTGCCGAGATCTCCAAGGCAGCACAAATATTCGTATCTATACCGGTGCGACCACACGGGTTGCGTATCCGTGTCTACTACTAAAGATGACATTGATATTGATCGAAATATGAGCAGACAAGTGACAATTTCTTGACACTTCATCATTCGAACAACACAATGACGTATTGATCAGACCCTACTTGCGACTCTCGCCGATAAAGAACCGTGTGTACCCAGAACGTGAGAGTACCTCCATTAATATGATTTCATGAATTATGATGTTTGGGTGGAAGCTTTATGAGAAACTGCGGCGCTTGTTTTCGCGCTCTTTGCGTATGACCCCAACATAGTTGGGTCACATTTCTAGTTAGTTACCCGTTTCCATCCAAACTATCCTTAGTAAATACGGGAGTCATGGTCATCTAAGGTTGTTATGAACACTTCTTGCAAGGGATATCAATGATCAATCGTCTCGTCTCTTCTAAGCCTTACCGTAGGCCAGTACATATTAACGCTTTTCCATCCACTAAAGTAGAAAGCTACTAGATACCGTATTTAATGTCACATTTCTCTGCCTTCACTTTCTTGAACGCAACCTCAACTCCCCATCGTTATCCATGGATATAACACATCTTTAACGTACTGCCACTTGATAACTACGTTGGAAAAGATATATTGAATTGACCACAAACTCGAAGTTGGGCATGTTTCTTTGATTCTATCTGCACCATGGATAAGCTTAACACTGAGCTTGCCTGGGGTAAGAGTTCAGTAGTGCTGTCGCATTCAACTACCCCTACCTATTATTGCCTTCATTCCTGACATCAGGCTTATTGTCACTATGCAGAGCTAGACTTGGGAGGATGGCAACGTTATTGCGCAAGGAGCTTTATACCACCCCCTGCCGGAGAATATGGTAAGTTACTACCGTAAGTATATATACCGTAACCTTTCTTCTGTCTACGCCCCTAAGGCTAGCAAATAACAGGCCTTTCTTCCTAGGGATACTAAAGCTATTGCCGCCTCTTCTAGGACCGATCCCCGATTTCCCGGTCAGTTCTAGCTGCTTGTGAGGAATTTTTCTAACACTTGTTCCTTACAACCTTATATATTCATATATAACATTTCACCCTTTCCATCACTATCTTTCCTTACACTAATTTACATTTAGAGGAAACACCCCAAATAATGAGGGTACGATTGTTGGCATTCTTAGGTAGGCTTTAAACCTACTAGTCAAGCTTTTAGCTACTTGCAATCATCATATCCATTAAACGACCATTAGGCTGTGGTTATATGTAAATTAAAGCCTGAGAGGGAGACATATAGCGAGAAAACCCTTATAGTGGACTCACAAATACAGGAAGCGTGTTGGCATTGGAAGGCTTCCTAACATCAGGAATGCCCGTGCTTTGAATGATGAGTCAGCTACTAACGGCCCACTCGCAACTCACCTCACGTCAAAGAAATCTTATTAAATTCCTAATATCTTATACTTTAGCTGAATTGGACGTGAAGAACATTAAGAAAAGAGGGAAATTGGAGGTAAGTCGCGGAAAACTACCAAGTTTATGCGTCAGGGGGACGATGGACGGGATGGTTCTCTAATCAGCCATCTATAGGAACATTTCTAATACCAAGCCGAAACGGGAGGAAAACCATGGCATACCCGTCTTAGAAGCCGCGTCTGACGGCAGAAGGATTCTACGAAACCCGGGTTGCAGCGGACTCCTGAGGAGGTCGCTTAGGACATAACGACATTTCTTCGCGAGAAGCTCTAAACTACCCCTTGTCAGGGAACAACGGTACACAGGCGCAATGCAAATATATGTACTCTTTTTAAGTCAACCTGCAAGAGCTGTGGGACTCTCTCCCTAGAGATACCAGCGCCTTAACAGTTTCCTTCCGGG
The DNA here is from genome assembly GCA_003314315.1 of Annulohypoxylon stygium. Taxonomy (NCBI): domain Eukaryota; kingdom Fungi; phylum Ascomycota; class Sordariomycetes; order Xylariales; family Hypoxylaceae; genus Annulohypoxylon; species Annulohypoxylon stygium. Next base: position 223,657 of record QLPL01000001.1, read on the forward strand.
TCGAACCCGATTCCCAACCTGCTGTAACTGGACCTTCAGTTGCTAACTGCCAGCAATGTCATCCGGTCTTCTGGGCGTGGGAGGTAACCATGCGGATGATGCACACAAGGCTCAGTTTGTTCAGCAATTTCTTCGGGCAGAGTTTGGAGAACGTCACCGCGATACCTGCGAAATAGTAATTATCGAGGGAAATCACCGAGATTACAGAGACCCTAATTACTTTGCATCCACCTTGATAACAATATTACCATAAGGACTAGGCGGGCCTATCGCGACTTGCGATGAGAAAGGAGAAAAGAACTTTACATGGCAATCGTAAGATTTATCTCGGTTACTAACACGTGAGTATTATAGCTAATCGTTAAATTATAGTTGGGCGGCAATAATGTTGCGACAGGATGGACCGGGCGATTGAGGGTTTCGAAACTTAGGACCATCACCCACACCTAGTACATCTTCGTCAACCTTCTTAAATCGACACATAGTCACAACTTTGCGCGCGATACCAGCTACACTACTATATTTAGTAAAAACCGTTGTTACCTAAGAGACAGCATATTGAACCGCGTGACTATAGGCCTAATTAACGCCGATCGTGCTGCGCAAAGCATCTAACTCGGTTACAATAAAATGAGTAGAGCGGCCGACTTTTCGGACGGCCTTGCTAGTAATGATATATCACCTGACGGTATAAGGGACTGCGAACCTCAGGAGCCATCTCCTCCCATTTCAAATCTTCTGGTCCTGACGTTGCCCGGCCGGCACTACTAGTGAAAGAAGAAAGCAGAAGCCAATTCAGAATACGGCTGTACCTGGTATGAGCCATTGATCCCGAGTAAGAAGGGCAAGTAAGCTCGGATGGGGACCTTTTTACCTACAAGGCTGTTTGTTCGAATAGATGATCCCATATATGCGGAAGTTTCTCGGGTCGCCGTTCCTCTAAGGCGTCTCGTGTCCATTTATTTAAGCATATAATGCGTGCTTCTGTTTAGCATGGTCCTGGTTTTGCCAAAATCGCCGAGCCCTTGGGGTGCCTGTTGGAGAAGACGTTTAGTAAAGGTCTCTCCTTTCTTCAACCTCATAGTCAAGATCGGAAATCTAACTTCTCGTCCGCCTACAAGGGAAGATCTTCGATCCTTCGCATGGCTTCGATTCCCCATCGTAGTATGACGGTACGAAGAGTCCCTGCATGGCATATTGCGATTTCAGCTAGGACCGAAGACTGGATTAAAGTTTTCTTTTGAGAATGATCGGATCGTTGGTTCTTTAATATTCGGTTATATGTACCCGCCCAATTAATCGAATACCACTCGATGGCTCGTGGAAAACCGATAATGCTGGCGAGCGAACGAATAACAAACTCGGAACTGTCTTACGATTAAGCGAAGGCCAACCGAGACAGCAATTACACCCCGAAGCTATTCAGGGAGTTCGAATATTTTAAGGATAATCGAAATTGAAACTACCCCGGATAAGGTTCTGAGAGAAAGGGTTATGATGCACGTCCACAGATGACCAACTCAAGTCCATTCGAGCTAATTTCGCGAATAACAACAGAAACAGTACAAAATAACGGCTGTCGTTATGATGACAACACCTTTGACATCCCGTCTTTTCATATGATAGAAGGTGGTATGAACCACCGTTTTTGACATAGAGAAGGCATGAAGAGATAGACAATCAGCGCTCAGTTGGTGCCATGTTGTCTAGGACCTTAGGTATCCCTGTGTACGTGGCGAGGTACACTTACAAGCCTATGCTTGACTTATCCGGTTCGGGTCATTGTCAGCATTTGCACTTCTCTTTTGAGACTACCGAAATCTCTCAGAGCTGGATATACTGAATAAGGAGTGAGCTCCGTCTCTCGGGTTAGACGAGAGTGGGGTATCGAAGACAAGGCTTCGGAGTATGTGGCAACTCTTGAATGGGGCAATAATAGGGAAAAGGAAAATGGAGTCTGATTCAAGCCATTGAAGTCATATATGATCTGATGCGTAAGGTCCGTTATCACACAAGTTCTTCCCGCTTATAACTGCTTAATGCGTAACCCTAGTTTTCAGGTCTTATACCCTCCATTAGTACCCAACACTCATCGCTAATATTGGATGTTTTCTGATCAGTGCTCATTGTCGGGATATGAGGTGAAACAGACGTTCGAGCGAGCTAACTGCAATTGTATTTGAGCTTTGACATTACTGTTTGCTACAAATTAGATGGGGTCATTTTGGGGATGTAGGGCTGATTCTGCTCGGTAGTTCGAGGAACGTTAGGTTTTCATTATCCACATGTTAGCCTCTTGGACCTCCTATATTCTCGCAATTCCCGGCGCCCCAAATTAGTAAGCCTGGAACCAGTTGGAGAGCACTTACGCAGTCCCAGGACCGCGGTCTGATAGGCGGGGATAAGCGGACTTCCATGCTGACATATAATGACATATTATGCGTCTTAAATCCTTTACGCGGGCTTATTTGGGGAGATAAGTTGACGTTTTATTTCTCACTTCATGCCAGATAGATGGCGTAGCTTAAGCTTACCGTGAGACTTTAACGCCTTCATGTGTAGGAGCCGTTCCCCGGCGTATAGGGAGCTGTCCGGGTGTTGCACGATGCTGCGTCATCTCTCTATCCGGCCTGTAGGGATGGTCAGATTCAGACCCCCAAATTTGTAGAGTCGAGCCTGTTCGTGAGCGACTTATGATTGGGCGCCGACTTTCTATACGCGGGATCACAGACCTCACGTAAGCAAGTCTTGGAAAGGTGCAGTTTGGATTAAGACACGCAGGGACGTGAGACGAACTGGCAGCGGACTTTACTTAGTCCGTGAGACATAGACATGCGGCGCTGGGTATGGTGTACCTATGTGTGTAAGTTATGAGTGTAAGTACGCATGTACCTATCTCGACTCCAACCTGGGCTACTGGGTCGTCGGGGCTGGCTGGAGGGCTAGGATGGTCAGATCATGTTGTGCTCGCCTAGTTCCCCGGACTGTCAGCCGTCCCAACAGGACGGGTCCCGCCCGCCGTCTCCAAGATATGTATGACAGTAGCATATGCAAAACAGGGGCACGCCACAGGGCCACAGGGCCACAGGTATCGAAGTAACCCTCCAGTAAGACGGTCCAAACGGATATCTCGCTATGGTGGGGAACGGGCCGAAAAATGGTAAGAAATTAGGAAGAAAAGAAAAGTAAACTTGTTTACACGTACATTATCTAGGTACATGGTGGCTGTATGCAATGCAAGCCCAAGCGAATTGGGAGAAGATGGGGGAGGATATCCATATTCGATGCGATGCTCATGTGCGAGAGGATGAAAGTATGAAAAGTGTGAGATTGATTGAAGAGTGAAGAGCCGTAGAAAGTTCTTGGAGTCGCTTCAGGGCTGGAGGTGTGTGTTCCATTGCACTTACCTAGGACCTAGGTACATACTTGCTTAGGTAGTACCTTACCTGAACTAAAAAAGGGGGGTCCATTGGGAGTCGATTGGGAGCACTTTGAGTTAAAAATAGTTACCCCTTTAGGCAAGTATCCATGTAAGCTTTGCCAGGCTTTGCATAACTTGTGTAACGAGTGAAGGGTTACCATCAGCTACTGCGCAGTAGCGAACAGCCGGTCGGGACCAGTCTAGAAGCTAGCAGGGGGTAGGCGAAAACGGAAGTGACGGATGAGTTCCAAACCAGTCGATCCCGGGAACTCTTGTCTTCGCATTTTGATTTTTTTGACTCTTGTTCTTGAGTTTTTGGTGGTCTGGGACTCTGGGTGGTTTAATTATTTCTTTTTTATTCCCCGCCCCCACTAGACCAGACACACCTAAACCTAATCCACTCAAACCGCTGCCAAACCACTCAAAATCCACCAACCCAAGATTTGACCATTGACCATTCATTTCATCTATTTTTTATTTTTCTCACCTTTTTCCATTTGCGGACTTTGACATCAAGCATCAAGCATCAAGCATCAAGCATCAAGCAAATTCAACCGCTCGTTGGCGCCCCCTTCTCCAAATTGGGCGTCTTCTCTCATTTTATCTCATTTATGACAGAAACCATGGGCGCCCGTCTATGCAGGCAATACGATATACCGTACATATTACATATACTACTACATGCTACATCGTACGCATCATACACCTAGTCACCAGATACATCAAATACGTACAATCAATACATATGATACATACATTACATACATACATTACATACATACATTACATACGCTACGCTGCAAACGCACATACATCACTACGTATGGTACATACGGTAACATACCTATTACATACAAACGATAACAAAAAATGATACAAATGACACAATTACATTTCGTCGTCGATCAGGCTTTTTTTTTTTTTTTTAGCGAAGCCAACTCATCATAACTCACATCATATGGTTCTTTGGGCGTTTTCATCCGGACCAACCATCAACCGATTCTCATCTCTCACTCCCGAGCTTCGGCTCCTGATATAGCGGTACGCCGTAGACTTGGTGTACGAATCGAGACCTCCATGCGTCTGCTCATTGGTCCTATCGTGTTCCTTATCTCAGCACAATGCTAGACAATAGCTTCTCTTTGCCGATGACCACCGAGGCCGTCTCTCAGGTCAACCGAGGATCACGCCACGAAGCCGTCAGCCGATGCATGGTTTTTCAAGGTCCGTGATAACCATAAGGGGGAACGGCTGAGGGCGGATACTGATATTCTTCATCTTGGGCGTCGGTGTGTTTGCCGAGATGACTTGCGTGCCTGAATGGCAAATCTCATTCGCCATCGCCTCACTTTATTAGAAACTGTCGTGTTGTGTTATTGTTTGGCCCGCCTCCCTTGGCTGCAATCTACAGTCAATCTTGGCACAATCTGGCCTTCGTAAGGAAGATCCTTCTACATAGCGTGTGCTTCACCTATCTGTACCGTGACAAGCCCGTTCCTCTGCTCGGGCTCCCTTGCTTACATACCGTCTACCTGGATTTTGGATCCCCCCTGCGCAGTTGCCGTCAGTGACTACGCCGTGAAAATGTTCCGAGCCAAGCTCGACCTGCCGGGATTAACCAGCACGTCTGGTACCTAGTACCGCTGGTACATCTGGTACGTTTGGTACGACCGTCGACCAGCACTATGTATCAGCACGACCAACACGACGCGTCGTGATGAATTCCACGCCTGATATCAGGAACACTTACACTCGGACCTCTTAGTCGGCCCCGAGCTGAAACATACAAGCGGCACCGAAAAGGTGAATGAGCTAACGAAGACCCTTTTCCTTAATTGGCAACGCATCTTCCTGGACGATGTTTTGGCAGGGTGGGAACCGTTCGCGCGGAAAGGCGTTGTTGCTATCCTGGTTTCTGAACTTCATTACGGCCTGCAAACGGAAATCTAGTCCGGCGCCCAGACCAGATGACCTTGCCGAATCCTTGGGCAAAAGGGGGCAAGGGGTTACCCTTGGAGAGGGTCTTGGAGGCCCTTGGGTCCTTGGGTCCATTGGAGCCCGGGGCATGGGTGAAAATCACCTAGCCCTGCAGGCGATAGCGCGGCCGCGGCTCTCGCCCAAAGGCCAACATCATATCTGACGGCTTTTATGGGTTTCTTAGCGCCATCGGCTCCCACTTAAGCAGGGGATTGTCGACGGTAATCATACGCGGTCAACGTGGAGTGACGAGGGGTAGCATCTGCAGCCAGCCTTTTCTGGAATAATCAGCCCAACATTGACGTCTTTGGAAACAGTGGAAACGACCTACAGGTTTTCTCGCCGGGGCAGCCCAGGCTTCCCTCTGGTTATTATTACCTGGCCTGCAATTTGATCTCAGCAACTTGCAAGGGTTAAGAGATCTTCATCTCTTTACTAGCTTTACCTCTCGCTAATCGAGTCGCCCCTCCCAATTTTTTCGTCAGCTTGCTCACCAGTAAGAGATATCATGCCTCGGGCCTCCCAGAGCCATGCTATCGCGATGAGAGAGTTCATCGACGAGTGCATGAACGCCCCTTCACAGGTCTCCCCCGTCTACAACTGCTCACGCCCTGGCTCTAGCTCCGGCTCTGGCTTCAGCTCTAGCTCTAACACCGTAGAGATTTACCCGCACGTACCACCACCTCACGAAATAGTCTTTCCCCCTTCATCTTCAAGAGGCTAGCGCCTCGTAACCTGGTCGCTTACGCCTTCTCACAAAACAAAAGAAAAAATAACAACAGCGTTGCCCGCGATGCGTAAAAGGCGGTCACCGATTGGTGAAGACATAACTACACGGCAAAGACGTCGCAACTTTCAAAATCCTCGGACGATCAGGCCCGTCACCAATGCTACGAGACGCACACGTTCGCTACCCGTTCCTGCAGTGCGTCAACCATTGCCAATGCTGGATAAGGAGGACCATCTTGGTTGGCAAGAACCACTATCCGTGTGGAACCAGAATGCACCTCGTGTCTACATATGCGTCGTTCTATGCTTTCCGTGCGAAAACCATCGGCGGCGGGACGCAATTCACCACATCGAATCCGCCCTAAAACGACTGGCGAAAGAGAGGCCAGTATTCGCTGGACGGCTTCACGCTAGTACCAACGACGGCAGCGTATTGCTCCGTCGGTCCCCACAACAAGACATTCCTTTTCAGGTCCTCCCCGCAAACGAAACGAGCCAACGAGAGTACGCCCGCATGAAGGATGCCGGCTTTCCTCCAGGCACTTTCATCCATCCTCGATTTGCCGTCCCGGGCAGCGTGACCTCTCATCTTGAATCGATACCGGTATCGAAAGTTCAAGCAGAGTTCCCGCCGGGCGGCCTACTACTTTCCATCTTCCTACACCACGGGCTGGTGGACGGAGGATCACTACGCGTTTTCTTAGAATGCTTCGCCGCTCAAACTCGGAATACGCCGGTTAACATGCCTTCCGAGCAGACGTTTCCAATGACGCACATTCGGGGCCACAGGGGCCCATTTACTGTACACGACTATTCTACGTTTAGGGGCCTGTTGACGGGATGCCCAGAATATACGATGCTTAATGACCTCAGCGGCCCAACACAGCCGCGACTTTTGAAGAATGGGATGGCTATGGCGCATATCGAGAAGATAGGCAAGATCTTCGTTTTCAGCAAAGAGCGGTTACAAGAGCTCCGGGAGCTAATTCGCTCTAGAAATGGAACGGCGGAACTTCCGTCCGCATATACAAGTTTGGCAGCGCTTGCATTCGCGCATATTACGAAGGCTCGCGTAGCAGCCGAGAGGTATTTACCGGGAGTTCACCACAGGGGGATCGCGATGTTATGGAATTCAGTTAATTGGAGGACGAGGGCTTTTCAGGGTGCTACGGATAACTACTTTGGCAATGCGGCCCTACCGGCTGTTACGAAGGTATCGATGGCACAACTACGCGCAGCGTGCGACGACAAGAACGAGCTCGCCCGCCTGGTGCCGCTTATCAAAACGTCGATTGACGCTGTCGACCAGGAATACGTCAGTCGGCGACTTGCTATGCTATCCGAGGTGCCCGACCCACGCTTACTAGGGGTGAACTATGACCCACGAATGCCTGAAATGTTGGCATTTAATACATGGAGGCACTTCGGGGCGGATGTCGAGTGGAACATCCCGGGAGTGCCCGTTACAAAGGCGGACGCGATAAGGAGAGCTCACGGGTCTTGGAATCTTGGAACGTGCCTGATACTGCCGGCCAAGGCGGACTCGACGAAGCAGGAACTCTTTGTGAGCTTGTCGGTTGAATCGATGAGGCTTCTGTGCGCGGATGAGGGATGGACGAGGTGGATTGATAGGATCATAGGTTGAATAATGATGAGGCTGCAACCACTATAATGTAATTATCTAATGCCTTTGATCCCTGCACCTTGTCGATGATCTACTCACTTCTCATTTCCGTGGCAGCTAGGTATTGGTTGTCACCCTGTCGGCTACTGGATCCGAAGTCCGACACGGCCGGTTCCCATCAGGCGTCCTTGTTTCTTGTGACATGTCACTTCAATCTAGTGGCCTCGTGCGCGACAAGACCTTGCTTTTTTCTATTCCCCAGCGGTACCAAACTTCCAAGGTTGAGGGGCGACGAACCGCGGAAATTCCGAGCCATTTCCGGAACAGACCCCTTTTCTCGGCGCCAAGGTAGACCCATGGCTGGCCACATGGATCTGGGCTAGGTTACTAGGTAGGTACGTATAGGTAAATTAGCACGTAGAGATTAAATGATCAAAATACGATATAGAATCACGATAGCGAATACGCCATTGGACCACCACAGGTACCGCAGGCTACATACATACACTACAGCAAGCCCAGGCTAGTAGGTCCGCCCGTGCTGCTACGGCCCGTTCCGAATGAATCGTTCAAGCAGGCAGGAAAGAGGAGAGGAGAAGAAAAAGGAAAAATGACAGAAAATAGTGATAGAAAATGAAACATTAGATCGTGATAGGAGGCTCAAAAAGGCGGGAAAGGGCATGATGTTCGTCAGTGTGCAGTGGGTATGATGTTATGCTTTAGTGTCTTGATAAAGTAAGCACCAAAGTTGGTGTGTAGCAAGTAAAAGTAGTATGTAGCAGGCGGCGAGTAGCAAGCCGCAAGTCGCAAGTCGCAAGTCGCAAGATGCAAAGTTAGGCTGGCATTGGATGGCATGGTGGGTGACATTGTCGCTGCTCTTGGGTTGCCGGGCTGGACCTTTTACTTGCCGCGCCTACGTTGCGACATTGGCCCTATTGCAATCCGTCCGCCCGCTCTTTGGTCTCTTTGTCCCTTGGCTAGAGAAAGGGCTACGAAGGACGAGCGGGCGGGCGATCAAATCGATCTAACTAAGTGTATGTACGTATTTTTACGTTTTCTGACAGCCCTACGAGGAATCACGAGACCGGCGAAGGATTCGCCAGAAGGTTTCAGCCGCCTTTCCTATGTTGGGAAAATCTAGAAACGTCACGTCCTGCCCGATTTTTCCTTCTATCCCATCGATCTGGGACGCATAGAAGAACCGGCATTAACACGATATGTTTGGTTCGCCAGATCGGGTGGAGGGGTGGGAGGGATCGCGAAATCAAAGGGGAAAAAAGAGGACAGGCAGAGAAAAAAAGGGAAAAATGACGGGTTCAGGCTTCGCCTATGCTTCCATTGCTTCTCGTCGGTTTCGAAAAAATGACAAGAGCTAAGAAAGCCGGGAAGACTAGACGGCTACTGCAGAGAAATCTGCTGTCTTGCGGCACGGGGAAAATCTTGATTGATTTTCGAACCAAGACAAGCACAAGACTATCTGCTGCAGCGCTGCATGCTCTGCACGCTCTGCCGAATGACATAACAGTTACTACTAACGGGGGCTTGCGAGGGATCAGGTATCCATTTACTATCAACACGGCCGTACGCGGGTTATCAGACGCCCTGAGACGCTGACATACATACTACATACTACATGATGGATACACTATCCGTACATGCTTCGGTGGCGCTCTAGTGACGCTGGAGTATGTATGATGGATGTACATGGTATATGGTCTCCATGGTTGAGAGCGTGGGCGTGGGATCATTACCTACCTACCTACTCCATTACCTGTTCTCCCCTAGGTAGAGAGATACCGAAGGCCCCCCTTTGCCCCTTCGCCGTAGGCTAATCTCGCCCGACCCCTAACCCAAGTACGGTAATTTTGAAATTTCGAATATGGGGTATTCTAGTTGATTTGCAGCATAACTCCAGTATTAGTGTAGTTCTCTTTACAGACGAAACGCCGCGCATACAACTACACTACTGTACCTACCGTACGCAGCACTAACTACTCCAGTACTGCATCCATAGTACATAACTGGATATATATTAGGCACCGTTATGGCTCGTTTAATGAACGCATGCGGTATCCCGGGGTGCGGTAGTGCTTATTGTTTGGGCCAACGACCGTGGACCTTTTTCTCCTTCACCCGCGATAAATGCCCTGCTGGATTGGATAGTCGGATATCTGCTATTGCCAAGGACCAAGGTTGTCCTGCGGAAGAGATGCCTCTGTTTGGGGGCTTGCCGCTTGCGTACGAAATTTGAATCGCGCGCATCACTTAATATGTCCACCAATATTTCGAGGGATTTTCTTCAGTTGCCGGGTTTCACTTTGCTTTTTATGTTTTTGTTTTTGCTTTTTTTTTCTTTATTAATTTCTTCATCTCCTTTTTTTTTTCTTATTATGACGGCATGCTCGGCTTGTGGGGTATGGATATCTGCAGTTCGAGGGCAGCGAATACTACTCTCGGCTGGAATCCCATTCGTCGAAACATGACGCCCTGCTAATGCGAACCCGAGGAAAAGAAACCTTACCGTGAAGTCGTATTGATATAGTTCCATGATGTTATTAGCTTCTGGGTATGTAAGCACTTCTACCTCAAACCCTAGCATCTTACAGGCTCAGAATTGATGCCCAGCAATGTATGTAGGATGTGATGGTGGTGGTGGTGGTACGTTTCTACTTTTTGCTTTTTTTAATGTCTGTTCCCTTTCCTTCGTGGATGACCGACAGCATGGGTTGCGGGATTTGGGAGTTTGGTTGTAACTTATCGCCTACTTACCTAGCTCGACAAATCCACGTGGGCTTCACACCCCCCGGTCGTTCTGACGATGCCCAGGGTTCATTTTCTCGCCGGGGCCCCGGTTAACTCTTCCCTTGACCCTACTGTCTCATCAATTTCGAGAAGCACGAACCGCACGTCCTTGGTTCCTGGATTGCTTTCGCGTCGCACGACATACCTGCCTTGTCTCCCTGTCTCCCATGTCTCCCTGTGCCGTACATGGGTCTTGGGAGTCTTGGGTCCTGGGTCTGCGTTGCCTATCAGCACGTCCTTCAGGCCTCCGCGCATTGCTTAGCAATCCCGTCGTTATTCCGTAATCCAAGATGCTGCGCTCGTATGTACGTGTATGTATGCGGGATAGCGGCCTTTCACCGCCCGCCCCCATTTTCCATCCATCGTATCCCGTATCTGTGATCACGAGCGCAATCAACCGGCGGTACTACAATTTTGGGGCAGGGGGTGACGTCCATGGGGCGCGCCCATGATCTAACTCAGGGGGTGACCTCAAAATTTCGATTTCCAGAGATGCGCTCGATGCGGTCCATCTTCAGACGAGCGGGGCGACCCATCGTGAGAGTCCGAAGAAAAAAAAGCTTCGAGCTGAAGTTCAGCCCCATCGTGTTCCGCACATGCATCCACTGTAAATACTATGCAGCACCAACCACACAATCTCTCTTCTTACACCCCTAGACGGAGCACGCGCGTCTATGTGTTAGCGACGGTGAGCCTCTGCGGGTCGATTCGACAGTTAGGTACGATTATCATGCGGTGTGTTTCGGAGATTTTATGCTCTTCGTCGCCCCGTCTCGTCGGCCCCGTCTCCCCGCTATCGGTTCAGATCCGTTCGTTCGTTCGTTGAGATCTTCCTATCCCCTAAGCGTGTCTAGCGTCTACGAAGCCACGCTCATCAAAATAAACGCGGATCTACCATTCCCACTCTCAAATCTCGCAAGGAAAGAGAATGCGAGGCGATCGTGATCATATGTTCGAGCTAGCCAAGGTACATTTATCTCGACCACCGCCGCTACCAGCGATCTAAGCCGCTAGCCCGCTCCTGGTGGAATTGAGATCGTGAGCTCCATACTACCTATTCAAGACTCCTAACGGCGTCTTAGCGTTGCCCACAGACAACTAGACTCGTTCGCATTCGACCTAGCACGTCACTCGAAGGAATGAACCGTTCGCGCTAAGACTCTAGGGCTCTAATCGTTATTTAAATACTCGCTCTTTCGCGCGTATCATCGATGGTGGAGCTCTGCTCTTAGCCGTCTGGTTGACGGCACGTCCCTCAGGTTCGTCATTTCGACCGGCAAGTATGGAGATTTGCCGGGCGGGTGAAGCCATCGTCGTACGTTCTAGGAACTTTGAAGTTAACAGTGGACTAGGTGAAATTACGTATCGTCGTTTATCTGGGACAAGCCATGGTCTGCCATCGAGCCATCATAGCAGCGCCAAATCTATGGCAGAGTCATGGTTCCAGATCGCCAAGACCAGATGTGACGAGTCAAAAGAACAAAAGAACGATTTTGTTCAGACCATTTGATTAATACATATTTGATCATAGTGCGACTGGGAAATGACGAAGGGTCAACGTTCTGGCTTTTCGAAACATCTTAAGACATACTATAAAAGTTTCTATCATGACATCTCATCATGCCATTGGAAAACAATGTCTTGGTCATTAGGTAAATCTCATTGCTTCGGCGCGAACGCCACCAGGTAGGATGACTATGGCTCGAGGAGAAGGGGATTGGAGGAAACTCGCAATTCCAGGCGTTTCAGCTAAGATTTCGCATGAACTCCTACAGTACTCCACCCCCAGCTCTCCCGTTCGCCTTCACCGACTGCCTATCTCTGATCTCAAAGTTGATATTGTTGTCGTCAATTATGTCGCCATCGCCACCTCAACCACCGGACGGTGCTTAGTTATCCTTGTGAAATTTTGGCAAAAAGCATTCTTGCCATATATAGACAAGCTTATATTAACATTCGCAGCCGCAAGAACCAACCAAGCGTGTTCTTCAAGCGCCTAGATCACATCGACGCGTAAATGGCCCAACATGAAACCGCCTCCAAGGGGTTGGTGCCAGGGGCTCGAACCAGCATAAGGTGCATTTAACCGCCGGCAAAATGAGACAAGGTGGCATCGCGTCAATATCGGGATCCCGGTTCTCCAAGTTGGGGACTGCCGGCAAAATACAATTCCCCACGATGATCGGCATAAACCTGTTAATTCTATCCTCCATCCCGTCTTCTCGGGAACCAGGAACGGACTCGTCGATTCCCCTTTCCAGAAGGAGGCTATTTTATCCAGAACCCAGGGGGAGAAACGCAGGAAAAAGCCAATTTCGACGCCGGAGCTGGGTATATATAAACAATCTTATCCCTCCCGGCGATCCAAGAGACCCTGACCGAGCTTCTTTCAACCTCCCAGAGCTCAAGACAATCTTCACCTCTTCATACAGATATCAGCTCTTTGAAGCATTCGCACAGCCAACCAACAATGCTCGGATCAATCCTCGTCGCCCTCACGGCGGCCGCCGGAGCCATCGCCTCGCCGCTCGACCTAATCACGCGGTCGACGCCAGCGGGCACGGGCACGAACAACGGGTTCTTCTACTCCTTCTGGACGGACGGGGCCGGGCAAGTGACCTACAACAACGGGGACGCAGGGTCCTACGACGTGACCTGGCAGAACGTAGGCAACTTCGTCGCAGGCAAGGGATGGAACCCAGGTGCCGCGCGCGTGGTGACCTACAACGGGACGTGGAACGGGGCGAGCGTGAACTCGTACCTGTCGGTCTACGGCTGGACGCGCAACCCGCTCATCGAGTACTACGTCGTCGAGTCCTTCGGCACGTACAACCCGTCCTCCGGCGCGACGAAGCTCGGGTCCGTGGAGAGTGACGGCGGGACCTACGATGTGTACCGCACGCAGAGGGTCAACCAGCCGTCGATTGATGGCACGTCCACTTTTTACCAGTTCTGGTCGGTGCGCCAGCAGAAGCGCGTCGGGGGCAGTGTTACGATGCAGAATCACTTCGATGCGTGGGAGAGCGCGGGCTTGAAGTTGGGGACGCACAATTACCAAATTTTGGCTACGGAGGGGTATCAGAGTAGTGGCTCGGCTAAGATTACCGTTGAGCAGTCTTAGGGGGCGCAGTATGCCTTGGGGTAATGGAAGGATTCTGGGAAGCTGACTAACCTATATGGGCATGCTTTTGTACGTTTGTAGATAGCTGCATGCATCTCGGCTCCGTATGTTCGCTTCGGATATCGTCGACTGGCCTATAAAATCACTTAAATTGCTGACGTGTTCTTGGCTCTTGTGTGGCTTGTCTAGGTATAAGTACCCAGCTATTAGCGCAAGAAGTGTGGCAGTACCTATAAGAGCTTTACTCGTAAGAATTATAGGTTGACGATTGACGATTGACGACTGATGATTGACGATTGAAATGAAATCATTATTTCATTTAGATCGCTAGATTCAACGGCCAGCCATACACGCGGGATTGGAAAACGCATGATTTCTTGTATGCTACCCAGTTTAGTAGGTAGTATTTAATTGATCCATTTACTTGTTATATCAAATATCAATTCAAGCCACGACAAAGCCATAATGCATCTTTTAGATGTTGAAAAGAGACAACTAAAAAAGAATATCCTGGAAAAGGACGGTGTACCTGTCGAAAAATACGCTATACTTTCTCATCGTTGGCTAGCCCCTGAAGATGAAATCCTCTTCCAAGATATCGAGAAAAGCGTCAAATCGGGAAAGCCCGGGTATTCGAAGAAAAGGGGCTTCTACAAACTCGATCATGCCGCCAAACATGCGCAGCAAAGGGGTCTGAAGTACATTTGGATCGACACTTGTTGCATTGATAAAACGAGTAGCACAGAAGTTCAGGAGGCCATCAATAGCATGTATCGCTATTACGCGAATGCCGACGTGTGCTACGTATATCTCAAGGACACTTTACACCAAGACGATGGGTCTTTCAAACTCGGCAGCAAGGAGGATTGGTTTGATAGAGGCTGGACGCTGCAAGAGCTACTCGCCCCGAGAGATGTTTCTTTCTTCAGCAAGAGATGGAAGTTTCTCGGGAGTAAGAAGTCTTTACAAGAGGATATATCTGATATCACGGGCATTGACTGCGATATTCTAGAAAACCGGGATATTCTAAGCCAATGTTCGATCGCACAGCGCATGTCCTGGGCATCTAAACGCAAGACTACGAGGGATGAAGACCTTGCGTACAGTCTCATAGGGCTATTCGACGTGAATATGCCAATGCTCTACGGCGAGGGGGGTACGAAAGCATTCTTAAGATTGCAGGAAGAGATCATCAAGAGGTCAGACGACCAGTCTATCTTCGCCTGGGTTGGGTTACCAGGACCCTGCGGGTTACTAGCTACGAGCCCAGCTCCTTTCCATGAGCGTGGTCACATTGGACCACTTGGACGCCGTTACAGTAATGGGCCATACTCTATGACTAATCGAGGTATCTCCATCACGCTAGATTTGATACCTTGGACCCTAGATACTTATGTGGGATTACTTGACTGCGTGGAGATGCCGGACAAGTCTTGCAGAATAGGTATCTTTCTTCACAGGCACACGACAAACGACCAATACTCCAGGATCAGCGTGGGCAGTAATGAGATCTATCTCACCAAGTTATTGGAGGAGGTTCCGAACGCGAGAGCAGTTCCAATATACGTAAAAGACGGTTTGCCTTTGCACGACGATGCGAAGCTAAGTAGATATTGGCTAAAAAATAGGTTTGACGGGAGGTTTTTACCACAGGGATCTCGGGAAGCAGACAGAAGACGTCTGCTAGTCCGTCCTGGCCCGGAGAATTGGTGCAATGTGGGCACATTGAATCCTTCAAACTGTGCAGATATAAAAAAGATCAAGATAGGGTTCGACTTCGATTTCAATCCTACCATTCTTCTCTGCGAGTCAATGGCCGTGGGCCCTGACGTCGACTTCTTCAACGTCCCGACAACTACAGCCGATTTCGTCGACGGAACTATTAGCACTTGGCAATCGTTGTCCAGTATCCCCTTGGAATGGAACCCAGTAGAAACTGATGGGGATGGGGATAAGATAGCTTTGGAAAACCCGCATCCTGGTATTTGGGTATTAAAAGGAGATCGGATCGAGGGCCTCGATATAGGTCTCGGTTCTGCAGGCATCTGGGTCAGCCTCCTTAAGGAAAAAAATGATGGCAGAGGTTTTCAATGGAGCCTTCAACTCGGATTTGTTGAGACAGCAATAACTATGGCGGCCCATTCGTGTCTCATATTAGATGCATAATGATAGTGTAGATATGGATAACTACTGGGTATATATGAAATTACATACTATGTCTTCCTTCAAGGCCTGATGAATCGTTGTAGTTAAATATAGCAATTGTTTTATAATCGCGATACATCCAAGGGCAAATATTTGTCCCATACGAGTTTAGCTCTCCTTTTATGATCCTAATCACCTGACATCATCCCGTCTCATGAAGTTTCAATAGTGGTCTTTTTTCTTTTATTATACATGTGGAGTGTGGAAAAAGTTACATCAGGACAAGCAATTCCTCATAATACATCATGGGAGGTATTCATTTACGCGTACCTCCTTAATCCTCATTATAGTTGATTTCATCCAACCCGAGACCTTGACCCCCTCTCCTTTTCAGCCCCAACAACACCAAGACACTTCACCTAAGCATCGATAAAGGCCTTGACATCCTTCAACCAGGCCTGGTACTCGCGCTGCTCCTTGATGTCCATGTAGTCCGGGACGAAGACGGCAAGAGCCTGAGTGACGCCGCGCTCCTCAAGGTAGCGCTCCATGAGGAGCTGGAGGTCCTCATCGAGGGTGCCGAAGGGGGGACCAGGGTAGATGTCCTGAGCGACGTGGGCGACCTCGGCGGTCTCGGCGTGCGCCAGCTTGGGGTCCTTGAAGTAGTAGAAGTTCTCGACCATGATCTGGCCGTCCTGGGCCAGCGCCTCGATATTCAGGGCGCCCTTGCCGGGCTTCTCGACCACGACGTTCAGGCGGCACGGCACGGGGGTGTCGTTGCCTTCTTCCTCCTCCTCGTCCATTAGCTCGTCCTGCTCTCTGGCTTGGCGCGCGAAGCGCTTGCCCTCCTCGGGAACCTCGGGTAGGTCCATGTCCTCCTCGTTCAGCGCTTCGTCGTTGAAGAGGTCGTCGTTCTCGTAGTTGGCGAGGTCGGAGATGGAGAAGGTGACGGTGATGCTAAGTAGCCACATTAATATCTTCACTTCTCTATCTCTTTAGATTGAGAAGCGCAACTTACTTCTCATTGCCGAACTTGCGCGTCAGGACGATATCTTCCTTGCCGGGCTCGTCCTTAAGCTCAAACGGGCTGTTCTCGAGGAAATCCTTGACGCTAGCGGGCAGCTGGTCAACCTCCTTCATCGAGCCCTCGAACTGGATCTCGCTATCAAGCTTAACCGATAACTCCTCGTCGACCTCGGAGGCGGCTTGTCTGAATTGCGACGTCGAGAATGCGGATGCGAACTGCGACGATCTGAGGGGCGCCCACGACGATTTTACCAAAGCGCTGGGTCGGGCTACTCTGGATTGACGGAGCGCCGTGGCGCCGAGTCTGTTTAGAGTTCGGGGCGCTGATCGCGCAACTGCTCGTAGAGACAACATCTTGTTTTGGTCTGAATTACAACAAACAAAGTCAAGATTGTTGTGGCGGAAATGGATGTTGAGGGTATCTTGACGTTGAACGAATTGGGGAAATTCAAAACCTTCCTAAAATTTTATCAAACGATAACGATAAAGATTGGAGCTCTCGCTACGCACGGGCCAACCAGAGGAGGGGAGGTACGATGGTGGGGTTATGATTAGGTAAGCTGTTGAAACATCAATGCATTATTCTGGTTTGCATAAAGTGCATATTTTATTATGCATGTGATAATATTTATGTAGAAAGATACCAACAGCCTTCAAGGCTGATATAGAAATTCTATGATCCCATTCTATAGCCTTATCAAAGTTTCAACTCCTTGTCTCTATGTAAATGACTATGCCTCCAACCTTAGGAATGGCCGGTCAGACACAGTCGACTCGTGCCAGTTTGTTGGTAACGCCAGATCCGAATTTGAGAAAGCATCCAGTTAAGAACTTGTCATATGTTGATATTGCTTTTGAAGTGTCGACAACTGGTAACGAAAACTATATGTCAAATGATGACGAGTTCTGATGTTTATATCCGTGGTGTTATCTTGGTCATCTCTTTGCATCGCCAACATTGGTATTTGGTCCGATGAGCCAGGCTGTCGACGCCGGATCCGCAACTTCCGAACGCACCTCTCTTGCTGGCGCTCTGGCAACATTGCTCGGAGATAAGAACCGTTTCTTCATGACCGCAGAGGTAACAGGCCCTCAGGTGAGTGACGTATTGACACATTTCTAAATGAGTATGAGCGATATAGGTCAACTCCATAATCCAGAGCTACATACTAGAGTGGATTTCTTCTGTACGTAAATCTCGGTAGCTTGCAACTTGATGCACGGCAAAAGTTGTCATATGGGGTAGAGATCGTCATTACTTTTATATACGGGAGCCCAGAAGTCCCCAGTTTATATAACGCCAGTGGTAGCTCAGACATGAATATGATTAGAATCTCCTTTCTGACGTGATTGTCCTAACGTATGACTTTCCTTGAGGACATCGTTACTATGCCTTTAGTCGGGCCAATCGGGTATCTTATGAAGCGAAGCAAGGAGGGTATTCATCCACGTTGATTGCTATATAAGCCAGATAAACCAATCGTTTTTCAACCTCATAGTTGAGATGATAAGAATCTAGTTTGACGGATGTACGAGTCATCATGCTATCTTGCTGGCATTATATATTATGAGCACGAGAAGACAATGCACCGAGCAAGTAGCCGTCGGGATGAGTCCGTAGGAGACAAGGAGGTTGTGAAATGTCACACCTTCATAATTGCGGGCGGGAGGATCTGGCTTATATATAGGAGACAGTTGAGGGATCGGCGTTTCGGAACGTGGTAAGGCTTCCCGGCAAGGATTCGGGTCCGGGGTGCAGCTATTCGTGAACCAGCATCCCATGAGCATTCGGTTACCCGCTTCCTTCCCACGTGCAACTGAACTAACTGCGCCGAGCGTGCCTTCGGGTCGCAAGAAGTCGCAGTTTGATACCTACCGATAGTAACACCTGTGTCTAACCAACGTTGAGATATGCTGAACGTGGTCGAGGATCTGTTTTCCGTGGCGGCACCTAACGCAGTCCTGTTGACAGTTGCAAGATCCTGCCTAAGCCTTTAGACGCTATATCGCCGTAGCCAGTTAGAGGCGCGATAGTCCCAAGCCTGAAGGCCGCCGGCATTATCTAACCTGTACCTATTGTTTCATAATAGAGCTTGGGAACGAATACCGGCATATGTGGCTGATTGCGGAGTTCGCATGAGATATGCGCCACGGCTGTAGGTAACCGCGGGCTGACGAATCATACGTCAAGCAAGGCAGAATTCCACCCTCTGGTCTCGGAAACTTCATAGACCGCACGTAAGGCCCCGTCTGCTTCTCGATCAAGATAGAAACAGCAGCCGAAGGTGCAAGGAATAGTGACACCACCCCCTTTCCCCCTCTTTTAGACTGAGAGTCTCAAACGCAGGGATTCCGAATAGTTGTCTCAATGCTCCCCCCTCGGAGGGAAGCTGGATGGTTGGACTTGGCCTGCGGAAGATATCCTCACCCATTTGACGTTGGTTAGATAGGACCAAGATCCTTCCCACCGGCTCAGAAGTTCGGCGTTTTCTTCCGCATCAAGTACCGGGGCCACTAAAGCACATGTCAGCCAAAGGGAATCTTGTCGCAAAAATAGTGTATATACTAACAAAACCCGTTCTGATACTCCTTTTGGAGCTTGTCGACCTTAACTTTAAGCAGATCTTCCTTAGCACTAGCAGGACGTCCAGGCCGTCGTGCTTTCTTCACTTCGTTCAATTCTTCATCGTATTGATGAACAAAGCTATCTTAGGTCAGATCACAGGATACCACACAGCAAAAGATGAGTGAGTTAACGGAACTAACGTCTTAATGAGTTCGTGAATCACATCCATTTGAAGAGGCTTTCCCTCATTCTGCTTAACGGCTTCCTGAAAGAATGTAGCTCGCTCAACTATCAACGTCAATATGTTAATTGGGTGAGTCAAAGTAGGTGTGGTGGCACAATTGGAAATTGACGTACGGTAAGGCCTATCAGTTTTCTTCCTCGACGCTGCGATTTTTTCTAACTTCTCATCTCGAACTTGGGCTCGATGTAATCGCTTAGAGTCCCGAGAATATTGGTGAAGTGATTCGATGGGCCCCTTCTTTTTCGCGATGGCCTTGCGAGTTCTTTCAAATGACTTTGGCATTTTGGAGGTGATAAATGTGTGACGAGGTTGTAAATGTTTGCTGGACAATTGTATTGTCAGATTGTCAGTGGATTTCAAGATTTTCAATCAGTGAAAAAACAAATGTGGGGTAAAATTGAACAATGGACGAAAAGGGAATATTTCTAGAACAGATTCCAAATGTGGATACTGTGGGTGGGGATGGTCAGGGGCAGATCTAAGCTTTCGACTAATCACAGTTAAAGTGACTTAGCCTCTGTTATGGAAAACCGTGTGAGCCGAGCTGGCGTAGTAACTCGCGCTAAGTACCTTGAGGCTGACGTAAATAGCAACTGTGCACCCCACCTGCCAGAGATACATAGGTACATTGGTTGCTAGGGCTGCTAGATCCGCTGCAGTTTCGGTGCATACAATTGGCTAGCCCCACGTTGCGATGCAAGCCCCACAGTGTTTGCCGTAACTCTAGGAAGTCGCGGTGTGGTCCACGACGCGGTTCGTCTTTATCGATTATGGTTTTAAACCGCCAGGATCACTGTGCAGTCTACAGTTGAACTTCCAACCAGAGCTACTGTGGACCGCGTCTTTTCTATTTGTTCATTCTACATTACAACTTCTCAACCTTTCTTCCTAATTTGCTATCCTCAACCCACAAGAGTTCATCCATCTTTCTTCTTACCATCTTTCTTACAGAGGATCAACATACCAACACTTGTTTACTTGTATTTGACCTGTCTCTATCAGTATTTCATCACGACAACTGTCTATCGTCAAGCGACATTGTCAATTGCATCGTACTTCGACTACGCCTTCATCGCGCGTCCAGTCTGTCTAGCCTCATTGTTACCCCTTCAGCTTGCATGGTAAGATTGCTCACCCACAACGTCATCGTCAACCCTTAAGCGGACCTTAACCTCTATCTCCTCGTCGCATTCCTTCCTATATACTACTTCTACTTTTCCTTCATCATATCTGACTATATATCCAAAGTATTGATCACATAGTTATCAAGTTCTTTCGCATGGTCGCACGGAATTAGTCAAGCTTGCGATTTTATCTGGGCCTTGGGGAGGGACCCCTTTGTAGCCGTCGCAATGGGTATTCAAGGTTTGTTTATCTAACCAAGACACGACCCTTGAAGCTCTGAACTAACCTGCTCGTCTAGGGTTGCTGCCCTTGTTGAAGTCGATACAGAAGCCGACAGAGCTAAAGAAGTATCGTGGAGAGATATTTGGAGTCGACGCCTATGGCTGGCTTCACAGAGGCACCGTATCATGTGCCACTGAACTTGCCCAAGGCAAGCCGACACGCAAGTAAGTCTTCATAATTGTGCAGCATATTGTAAACATTGGACGCTCCTCTCACACATTATGTCTTAGATATGTAGATTTTGCGATGAGTCGAGTCAAAATGCTCCAGCATTTTGGTATTACGCCATATTTAGTATTCGATGGCGGTTATCTTCCTAGCAAGGCCGAAACGGAGGCGTCTCGCGAGAAACGACGAGAAGAGTCAAAAAAGACCGGTCTTGAACTTTTGAAGGCGGGCAAGCCATCACAAGCTCACCCCCACCTTCAGAAAGCTGTCGATGTTACCCCGGAGATGGCTCGACACCTTATCGAAGAGCTGAAGAAAGTCGGTGTGCCATACGTGGTAGCTCCATATGAAGCCGACCCGCAGCTGGTTTACTTGGAACAGCATGGGCATGTCAGTGGAATCCTTTCCGAGGATTCAGACCTTCTCGTATTTGGTGCCAAGCGACTCCTAACAAAGCTCGACCAATATGGTCAGTGTATTGAGATCAATCGTCGGGACTTCTGCCTTTGTCGTGAAGTCTCTCTCACGGGTTGGACGGACAGTCAGTTTCGTCAAATGGCTATCTTGAGCGGTTGCGACTATCTTGCGAGCATTAACAATCTTGGGCTCAAGACCGCTCATAGAATGATGCGCAAGCATAAGACCCCGGAACGTGTTGTTCGCATGTTGGAGTTCGACGGAAAATACCGTGTTCCAAGTGGTTACCTAGACATGTTTCGCCAAGCCGAACAAACGTTCCTCTACCAATGGGTATTCTGCCCAAAGGCCAACAAGTTGGTTCACTTTAGCAACCCTGGACCGGACATCAAGGCAGATGATCTTCCATTCATCGGCGCGTTCATTGAACCAGACGTTGCCCGAGGCATTGCTGCCGGCGATGTGAACCCGATAACAAAGCAGCCGATTGTGCTAAAGCCACGTTCTTCTCCTCGTAAGCGAACGGCATCAGGTGGCACTCCCGCCACATCCCATAGAATGCGAGTTCCATCGGGGAAGCCCACGGATCCCAACCCGAAAGGTCACCGCCGAATTCCGCTCGGTTCAATGGATCCCAATTGTTTCACGGTCGATCCAGCACGCGTCTCTGCACTTACGGATAATGGCAATCGGTCAATTGTATATCCCCTTCCTCGCCCGTATGTCCCAGAGGAACGCCGAGCGTCATCTGTGAACATACGCAACTATCTGTCTCATCCCGAACGCCCATCTCGTACATTGCGACGTCAAACTGAGCCAGTGACCAATCTTCTCAGTAACGATGATCTTTTTACATCACATACGTCGCAACGTCATTCTAGGGAAGCAGGAATCAACGCCCTAAGTAACTCGCAAGGAGTGAATACCAATCCAGCTCGACCGGCTAAAAAGGCACGTCTCTGTGAGGATGGTAGCTCAGAACCAAGCTCCAACACAAAGAGCAAGTTTTTCTCGGGAACAAATGCAAGCAGCGGAACTGGTAAAAAGGGACAGGGTTATCTGATGTCAGATGATTCTATTGATGGGGCCCTAATGGAATTACCGGATGTCAGTGGATGGGGAAAGCCAGTCAAGGGGCAGAAGGAAGTGGCGGTTTACGAGGAAGGACAATCGGCCGATAATGAAACTCCTAAGGATGACGACGAAGAGAAGCCGACCGTGAACACACCAAGCAAATCAGGCACTGCAAAGCGGTATGAGTATCCGTATGCGGCTGCTATTTCACTGGACCTTCTGAAAAAGGTGAATGTTCCGTCGCGACGCCAAAGCGGTTCTACTTCTCGCCGAAGCTCATTGCTCGACCTGACCCCCGCATCATCCACCGGAATGTCTACGCCGCTTAGCGCATTCAGTTATACCTCAACGGCGTCGACAGCTAAGACAACACCTGGTACGGCGCGCCTGACACCTCTTGAGCGACTTGGTGCCCAGGCGTTGGGCCGAAACAAACAGCCTCTGACGCCGACCTATACGGCGCCTCGGCATGTGAAGCGATCTGGCTTGGGACGACCCAGCTTAGACTCGTTGCCGATCAACCCGGCGTTTGTACCTCTACCACCGGTAGATTTGGAGGAAGTAGAGGCACTACATCAGCCTCTTGGAAGTGAGGATCTGATGATCCCTGGAGATGAGGACGAGGAGGGAGAGGAAGAGGAGCAGGACTTAGAGGAGGAGAAAGGACAGGAGAATGTGGGGGAAGGAAAGAAGAAGAGTGGTACGGGTGCTAAAAAGATGGACCTATCGCGATTTCGATTCGCCTAGACGGGAAGCCTCATTACGGGCTACGGTGGACGTCGATGTGCTCCTTTGCTTTACTAGATAGATCACACACGGTTAGTGTCTCGGGCACCTCATGCAGAGGTTTCCGAAAGGATGAGGGTATTCATTGATTTTTAACAGCATAGCGTGGAGTTTTTAAGTCAAGGGGTCGCGTCGGAGTTAAGGGGCATTCTGCCTTCAAGTACCTGTCACTTAAGGCATCTGCATAGGAGGCGCAAGTAGTGAATCAAGGAGCACATGGGTTGATTATAAAAATCGTAAATACATACATGCTCGTGAACCATGACTCGTCATCCAATTACTACCTATGAATATTTAAATATTACTCGAGTCGACTATTGTGGTCAGAGGAGTTATTGTTATTTGACTACCTCGACGCTTTTGACATGGCATCAGGAGCATATGATCACATTTGGCCCGTTCAAGCTGAAGAAGCAAATAGGGGCATAGCAGCCTTTAAATACGTCGATACATACCTATAATTATAACCTTGATTGTGTCACTCGTGGCTATCCGAATGACCAATACATGTGGCTTGAGGTCGTATCGGGGTTTCCCGACAGCCGTCAGGAAGCGTCAGACTTGCAAGTTTAATAGGTTAATCCAGGCAGACCGGGTACCGAAGTATGGCCGATCCTCAGGCGGGCTAGGCGGATTTATTAGCGGCGGGACTAAGTTACACTAAGAATTGATATGGTAAGCAAAATTCATCAATTCAGCAATTCCAGTCAGTTGCGTCAGAAACCGAAGGCCGCGCCTACCGTTCTGTGTGTACAGAGGACGCCCTTAAAAGTTTTGTCCATAGGTTACTTTTGCCAAGACTTGACACTCCTTTGTCAGCTGGGAAAAGCAACTGATTAACAACTGCTCTTGTTTTCAATCGTTTGTTCCTATACACAACCTTTTTTAAAGCTTTCAAAATTTATATATATATTTCAATCAAAAAGCTACGACATCGCAATAATTTAAATCATCAAGGGCTATATAGTACATATAGTACTGTGCTGTGAAATCTTGAAGTTGGAAGCTATTTGGTTTTTGAAGGTGAAACCAGTTGGCAGCTGTTAAGCAGAATTAGCAGCTGCCGCCGAGACTCGCAGGGGCGCCTTACGGATAAAACATTTGAAGTTTTTTATCGAGGCAGCGAGGGAGACAGGGGCTACCTTTTTAACTGTGTGACCTCGATCGCCGAACCCACTTACCACTTCCGCTGAATTGCCCCAAAATCAAGAAGGCAAAGACCGCCAAAGACCGCCAAAGGTCAAACACAACATTTGAAAGCAGTAAGTGCTAGTCGAACAACGTAACAAACCTTGGAAGGCAAGCTGGGGTTCCCACCAACGTGAGGTTGCCAACGCTTAAACGCTTACACGCTTACACACTACTAGGTAATTACATCCGACTTAACTTTCTTTTTTTTCCCATTTCCCACTAATTATTCGGATAACACCAACTTGATCCTGACCAACCTGACCACTTGGATCCTAACCACCCTAAATCCATCCTAACCATTTCGACCAACTCTTCTACCAAATCACATCATCATCTGGCATCAGCGTTCACTCATCTCACAATCTCGCCGGCCTCCTTTGTCAGTAAGTCGTACCTAAATAAATCAACTAAATGACAAGTTTGGCTTTTCACTTTGAAATGTGAAATGTGTTAAACTGATTTCTGTCGACTTTCATTCACCTTTGCCAGTTTTCAATTTCCTCCCCGGATCGTTAAATGATTCACTTCCCCATTTTCTCTTCTTCCCCCTAGCCTTGTCCCTGTAATTTGACCCTCTAATTAACCCCTCCTCGGTTTTCTTGCTGCTGACGACGTAGTGCCCGTTTCCATTCCGCGTGGAGCAGCCTAATTATCTTCCGTCTCTCCCCGTCATCACCGTCATTACACACCAAGGGCCGAGTCACTCAACGGCGTTTGCTTTCTCGAGTTCTCAAGTTATACACGATCGTGTCACGAAATTATCTTGCAAAGTATACTATCACGGTATTATTTTAGTCCTCCACCTAAATCCTAAATCATCGATATCCCTCTAAGCGACCTGGGTTTCTCAACTCTATTTATTTTTGTCTATCGGAGGCCGTTACCTTCGAAATTCATCATCCGTAACCACAAGCTCGTTATTAGCGAGCGTCTCCCAAGGCAACATTACAAACCGACAAGATTCCTCCCACCACGAGAAAGCGGAAGGCCGCTGAGGCGAAGATAGCGGCGGATACTGGCGAGGCCTTGCCTAATAAACGAGTCATCGCCCCAGCAGCTGCTGAAGACAACCCGGCACCGCCCACCCCCATCACCGGTATGGATTCTGACGAGGATTTCGTATCAACTGTCTCTAGTGGAGACGATATGATGCAAGACGAGAGCGACAACGATGATCTGTCTGGAGCCGAAGGTACGTCCATATTGTTTTTGATATATCATTTCTCATCTCCCATTCTACTTCCTCATCCTCCGCTGCTGCCTGTTTCAGACCCGTTACTGCATGTTCATAACTAACAATGCGCAAATTAAATAGACTTCGATGTATTCGATGACGAGCCCGACGACATACCCGGCATCCCCTCCCATAAGTCCGACAAGAAGAAGGGAGTATCCTTCGACATCAGTTATAAGGTATACACGCCCCACGACATCCAACATCAGCAAGAAGAGATGGTAAACGAAGTAAATATGATACTGGAAATGAGCAAGGAAGATGCGGCCATCTTACTACGACATTTCCGATGGAACAAGGAGCGATTAATCGAGGACTATATGGACAACCCTTCCAAGGTTTTAGAGGCTGCAGGTCTGGCCTTTAGCTCCTCTAGCCCTCCAAAACTTCAGGTCATTCCCGGATTTATGTGCGATATTTGCTGCGAAGATGAGGAGGGCCTCCAGAGTTTTGCGATGAAATGCGGTCACCGATATTGCGTCGATTGCTACCGACAATACCTTACTCAGAAAATTCGCGAGGAGGGCGAGGCTGCCCGCATCCAGTGCCCCGCCGAAGGTTGCAACCGCATTATCGATGCTCGATCACTCGATTTGCTTGTGACCACCGACCTAGCCGATCGATACCAGGAGCTGCTCAATCGAACTTACGTTGAGGATAGAGACGTACTTAAATGGTGTCCCGCTCCCGATTGCGAGAATGCGGTTGAGTGTGCCATTAAAAAGAAGGACTTGGACAAGGTCGTGCCCACGGTTGCGTGCGCATGCGGTTGCAGATTCTGCTTCGGTTGTATCCTAAATGACCACCAGCCGGCTCCTTGCGAGTTGGTGAAGAGATGGTTAAAGAAATGCGCCGATGATAGTGAAACTGCTAACTGGATCTCGGCGAACACTAAAGAGTGCCCCAAGTGCAACTCCACGATCGAGAAGAACGGAGGGTGCAACCACATGACGTGCAGAAAGTGCAAACACGAGTTCTGCTGGATGTGTATGGGTCTCTGGTCAGAGCACGGCACAAGCTGGTACAACTGCAACCGGTTCGAGGAGAAAAGCGGGACGGAGGCACGAGACGCCCAGGCTAGATCCCGAGTATCTCTCGAGCGATACCTTCACTACTACAACCGATACGCTAACCACGAGCAGTCGGCACGTCTCGACAAGGACATCTACCAGAAGACGGAGAAAAAGATGGTACAGCTGCAGACGGCGTCTGGCATGTCGTGGATCGAGGTTCAATACTTAAACTCAGCATCCCAAGCCCTGCAAACTTGTCGACAGACTCTTAAGTGGACTTATGCCTTCGCCTTCTATCTGGCTAGAAATAACCTTACTGAGATTTTTGAGGACAACCAGAAAGATCTAGAAATGGCAGTCGAGGCCTTGTCTGAAATGTTTGAGAAACCGATCTCGGAACTCTCGGAGTCTAAGCTGAAGGTTGACATTATGGACAAGACGGCGTACTGCAACCGCCGTCGGGTCATCTTGCTAGAAGATACCGCCGACAACTTGGCCAACGGTGAGTGGACTTTTATAGACAGGTTTTCTTAGGTGGTGCGAGCAGGGTAGCTGACTATTTATGATTTCCGCAGGCCGTTGGACTTTTAACGTGGATTTGAAGGGTAACGCTCCCGGGACTGGCGGGGTCAGCTCTCGCGGATAAATCGTACTGTACGCATAGATAGATGGCGATCATGGGCGGAGTTCTGGCGCATGTTGTGTGTTTATGCTCAGTTGCCAATTTATCTTGTACGCCATACCAAAGCATTCTCTGCAATAGGGCTCTCTCTTCTAGGCACGATTGCCACCGCGCGTGTCATCTCATCTACACATCCACATATATGAGTCCGTCTCCATCGGTTTCGCCCAATACCTCGACTCCTTCTCAGCATCATCGGGCACGGGAGAGCTAAAGATTTACATTGCTTCGGAATGAAACTTCTAGGTAGCTAGCATAGTCCTGTGCCTTAATAACAAGATTTGCATTTCACGATGCCTACCTACTGCTCCTTTCTATTTTTGATGTTCGTGAATTTAATCGATAGATCCATGTCCTCGTGTATACAGGGTTACCCAAGCATGTAGTGGAACTTGTAAGTTAGCCTCCTATTCCAGAATATTACTACGCTATAGATCACCAAAGCACTTACACATCCATATTCGACGATGCTATTTTAGTATGGTCAATAGTTATTGAAACTATATATATATCCCAGTACTATATTTATGTCAAACAGAACAAAAGCTACGCATATTATCGCCTATCCTATGTTTAGAATTCCCATTCAACCGCATCCCGCAGCACGCAGTTTTATACGTCCGGTAATTTGTAATACATACTACATGCGAAGATGTACTTCCTACAGATATATGTACATGACACAGTGCGGATGCGCCGGTTACAACCCTCTCAACAACGAAATTAGCCGCGGCGATCCGCCACGGCGCTTACCACAGGCAGGGTGCATGTGCGGTGTAGCGTGGTAGATAGCGCGCGTAGCGGGAAGCGTGGGCGGTTGGATAGGGTATAGGAGGTACCGTGCGAGCTGGGGACCGGACAAACGGTGTGCGTCAAGAAACGTCATAGTTCGGACGGGTTGCATATTAGGTAGATTATCTGCGCGAACTTATCCGGGGAAAGGTATTGAGAGAGCTAAGCTCAACAACTAAAGGCTACGGCTCAACGTGTATCGTGGCTTTTTTTCTCGTTTTTCGTTTTTCGCTTTTAACTGGGCTGTTTCGCACTTTGTGCACTTATATTATACATCCTGCTTCAGCTTGATTTTTATATCTTCACTTTTAAAACTTCGATATATTAGGTACTTGTTGAGTGAATTAGACAACATGGCGACATCATTCCGCACAGCCCTCCGCCGCGCCCCCAGCGCATTTTCCCCCACCACCATCGCAGCGCGCGCGTTCCACAGCTCGCCCCGCGCCCTCGTCAAAGTCGGCGACGCCGTCCCCGACCTCGAGGTCCTGCACGAGGACTCGCCCGGCAACAAAGTGAACCTCGCGACCGAGTTCGCGAAGGCCAATGGGGTGATCGTGGGCGTGCCTGCTGCGTTTTCGGGCGCGTGCAGTCAGACGCATGTTCCGGGGTATATCAAACATCCGGGGTTAAAGGGGGCCGGGAGTGTGTTTGTTGTTAGTGTTAATGACGCTTTTGTGTAAGTCTGACCTACTTGCTTAGTTCTGGGGGTATTGAGGTTTGGGGAAGAGGGACATGTATGTGGCTTGGGATTGGAATGGGGAATGAGGTCGACCAAGCTGAAAAAGAAAGAATCGTACTGATGTGAAGTAAACAGCATGAAAGCGTGGGCCGACCAACTCGACCCTGGCCGCGCATCGGGGGTAAGTCTCCTATTTCGAAGCTTACCTCTATTAATCTGATATCAGAGCAAATTTCGGTACTAATCAGCCCGTAGATTCGCTTCCTAGCTGATCCCGCCGGCGAGTTCACCAAGGCCTTAGAGCTGGACTTTGACCTACCGGCCGTCTTCGGCAACACCCGGGGCAAGCGGTACGCCCTCGTCATCGAGAACGGCAAGGTCAAGTCCGTGCATGTTGAGCCTGACAGCACCGGAACCAACGGTGAATATTCTGGTGAAGTGGAGGCACATGAAATGGTTACTGACTCTATTGTAGTTTCCCTCGCCGAGAAAGTCTTGGGTTAAAGGCACAACGACTTTGTAGCTTCGGGAAGCATGGGTATTATGAATTGAAAAGGCGGAAAAGGGGGTTCGTGAAAAGAGGGATATGAGAGATGAAATGGTGTCTGTATATACGTGGACAAACCCGGATGATATTTCTAGGTCTCAAGTTACACTCCAAATGTGATAGGGTCGGACTTATTCTTATTGAATTCCACGAGTTCGTGATACTCGGAGGTATCTCCAGAGGAGCCTTTCTACGTTGTTAAGGCGGCTAGATTTATATCACAGTAGGTATATGTAAAGAGCGATGTGTTGGTAATTAGGTCTCTTTTGAGCAAAGCCTACCATACGATCAAGCATGCCAGCAAATATAGCACAGCTCGATAAATCAATCTAGTAATTATCCCGTGATCCCAGACGCCGAGCGAGCCAAGCCAAGCCATCATAGTTAGGTATTTATATACTCACAATTCCTTTTCATCCTCCCATCAATTACCTTGACAAGCCTAATATCATATCCTCAGGTACCAAGATCATTCGTCAGGTACGAGCATCCGATGCGTCACCAACTCACAGCGCCTTGACAGCCGTGAAAAACGGGTTCGCAAGCAACCTCTCATCGCCCTTAACCAGCTCCCTCAGCCGCGCAACCATCTCCTCCTTCGACATGCCGCCACCCTTAACCTCATCCTTCCACTTAACAAGCACCTCCTTCAACCTCGCACTCCCCTCCTCCACATCCTCCTTACTATAAGCCTGGGCCCCGACCTCATGTTTCGCAGTGAAATCCTCCAACTCATCCGCCTTCCGCTTCGCCATCCTCACCACCTTATCCGGAAAGCGCACTAGCTCCGCGACGTGGATACCAAAGCTCTGATCGCAGATACCAGGCTCGACTTTATAAAGCAACGTGACCTCCCTCTTATCCACGCCCTCCGCCTTTGCCTCCGACGAGATATGCGCAGTAACATGCAAATTGCGGACCTGGGGATAACTATCCGCAAGCGCAGTCAGCTCGTGAAAATGCGTGGCAAACATAGCGAAGCATCCGATCTCCTTAACGATATGCTCCGAGATCGCCCACGCGAGCCCAAAGCCATCGTACGTCGACGTGCCGCGCCCGAGCTCGTCGATGATGATGAGGGACTCCTTGGTCGCGGACTTGAGGATATTCGCCGTCTCCAGCATCTCGGCCATGAACGTCGAGACGCCCTTGAGCTGTGAATCGCTGGCGCCGACGCGTGCGAGGATCGAGTCGAAGATGGTGAGTTCGGCTTCGGTGCACGGCACGAAACAGCCAATTTGCGCCATTAGCGCTATCACGCCGATCTGGCGGATATATGTTGATTTACCGCCCATGTTGGGCCCGGTGATGATGAGGAAGGAGGACTCGTTGCGCCGGAGGTCGACGTCGTTGGTGATGAATTGCACGTCGTCTTGCATCTCCATGCATGGGTGACGGGCTTCCTTTAGGATTGTAGAGCCCTCTCCGCGAGCGTGGATGGTTGGGCGGACGTAGGATGTAGGTGCGTGGACTGAGCAGTGCGCAAACGATACGATGACGTCGAGGTGTGCTAACACTCCGGCGAGCTGCTCAAGTACCGGGCAGTAAGAGGCCGCGACGCTGACAACCTCATTGACCAAGCCGCTCTGGGTTCTATCATAAGTTTGTGATAGTTGGTCGAACTCTCGGCGATAGGATTGTAGTGTTCTTGTAGTGAAGTAGACACCGTTCTTTTGTGTCGAACACTCCTGATATTGGGAGTTGTTACGGATGCAGCCAGCTTCTGTTCTCGTTAATCGCATACACCACCCATGGGTTTTGTGGTTCTCGAGGAATATCTTCTTATTCTTTTCCTGATTTAGATCGTCTGCTGCCTTTCTGAATTCCGAATCCATGTTTGACCTAAGCTTGTCGAGTTTTCTTCGGACAATACGAAGGTTATCGTCAAACTCAGGTTTGATGATGTATTCGTGGTTGTCAAGAGCCTCAAGATCCACTGTTGTCTCAACCATATCTGCAAGCTTCCCGAGACTATCTGAAAGCTCTCTAAGCTTATTAGTATATGCTTCGTCCAGTGGGTCCTTGTACTTCTCATCCATTATGCCCTCTAGTGTTCCCAGAAATCCAGGTAAACGAATGACTACCTGGTACGCTCTAACAACGTCTTCTAGGTTTGCCTTATTTCGCTGGAATCGCTTGGCTAAGCGATATAGATCTGGCACGGACTTCAAATGTTCCTCTTGCATGGTCTGTCGCAATTCTGTGTCGTTGACGAAAGCTTCGACCAACTGTTGGCGCTTTTCAATCTCATCTTTGTTCATGAGAGGCTGCTTCAGCCATTGCGATAGTAATCGGCTACCAACCGGTGTTCTACAGTGATTTAGAAGCCCATATAAACTCATGGTCTTTGAACCGTCTCTTGCACCTGGCATTAGGTTGAGAGCTTTTAACGCGGCGGCATCAAGCTTCATAAACTGCGACAAATCGTGTTGATACAGCTGGTACTGACCAAAGTTAGAGGGGTCTTGAAGGACACTCAAATATTTGATCAACGCAGCCGCGGAACCCATGGCTAGTTTGAGGTCCGTTTGGGGGAGAAGAGTGGCCGATCGTTCGTCTTTGAGTAGCCGAGCCAGATCCTGTTCGATATCCTTGGTTCCAAAATCACCAGCTGGCCTTTCAGCTATAGCAACCCCGACGTTGTCGATGATCTGCTTTAGTTTTGACAGTTCAGGGTCTTTGTCCTTCTCTGCCTTGTCAAACTGGATAAGACATTCCTTGACACCGAGTTGGATGAGAAGGGCCTCGAAGTTGGAATATAGATCGTTGTCAAGGAACTCGCTAACGCCGAGTTCTCTTACGCTAGCATCGGCAAAACAGACACCCACACTTCTGGCTTCGGAGGCCTTGGCGGAAATCTTGACAGCTAGTATCATAGGTGCGGATTCAAACTGGCCACCAAGTTCTTCCTCGACATCTTGCAAGTTACCGGGAGATGCTTGTTTGACAACCTTCCAGTTCATCCGGCCACTACTACTAGCATATATCTCGACTCGTTTGCCTAGTTTGAAGAGGGCTTCTCGGAGGAATTGTCGGAATACAGTGATAGTCATAGTGACTGAGGGTAAGCCACTAGCATCGTTTCGTCCTAGTTGCCGCACTACAGAGGTGGTCTTATAGACCGTTCTAGCAATGAAGTTGGCATTTTCACCGTGTGCGGTGTACCAATCACCCCGGTCAAAGATTCGGACAGTCTCGTTGCCTACTGAAGGTAATGACTTGAAATATCGGATGAAGCCATGCTCATCATCGACCTATTATGAAAGTGTTAGCTTCGATTTGTATATGAACTAAACCTCACATGTGACATATGTGACATAATGTAACATACCTTTAACTCGGGTCGAGACGACATCTTGGCTGGAGAATATCAAGTTGCTCAGTTCTCTAATTTCGATCTATAAACAGTTTCTTTGTTTATGGTAACAACAAATGTAGGTTTTGTCAAGGCATCTATTAGTTCTTTGAGCCACAATGTTCTCCTATAGAAAGGTAGTGGAAGAAGAAGTAATCGATTGAGTCGCGTGTAAAAACCAATTAAAGCTGGAAGACGCGCCGGAACACGCTAAAAACATACCCTAGTCGGCTTATATAACCGGCCCAAGGGTTTTTTTGCTAGGTACCAAGGTAGGTCTCCACTTAGGTATCGCGGGGACTAAATTCGATTCCTTGCAGGGATCTTTGGAGCTGTAGATTTCCACTAATTTAGACCCCACCATCCACTATCCACCATCCCAAATTCTTTCCTCCAATTCCTCAAAAAGTTTCTTGGAGCTTTCTTTCGCAATCCCACTGCGATCTCATCTTCCATCTTGCAGTTCCTCAATCTGTAACTACGCAACTCTCTAGCTTGCATACAGCTCAATCGTCATTCGATATGGCGGAGCCTACCGCTACCGCAGGTGGTCTACCTCATTCACCCGATACTTTGGTCAATTCAGCTGCCGCTGTACAATCCGAAGTTCAGCCATCCCAGAATCCAGACCAAGTGAAGGAAGTTTCGGGATTGAAGCGATCGCACCCGGACGATGATAGTGGTGAGAATGTTAATGACGAAGTCAATTTCAAGCGTCATAAGCTAGACAACGACGCAGAACCCAATGCCAACGCCACGATGCCTGCACCTTCGCCTGCTTCCGACCACCCTTCCAGTCCCACTATCGATCCTACTGGCGTTTCTACCGACTCACCTAAATCTACTCTATCCAAGAATCAGCAGCGAAAACTAAGAAAGCAACAGCTTTGGGCAGAAAAGAAGAAGGATCACAAGTTCATCAAGAATCAGAGGCGAAAAGATAAACAGGACCAAAAGCGGATCCAACGAGAAGCTGAGATGGCTGCCGCGGCTGCTGAAGGAAGGCAGCCAGTCTTCAACCAACCTAAGGAACCAAAGCCTCCTCAGGTCCAAGCTCCTATCACGGTCATCATAGATTGTCAGTTTGAGAAATACATGATGGAGAAGGAACTAGTGTCCATGTCCAATCAAGTGACCCGATGCTATTCCGACAACCGTAATTCACGATACCCTGTTCATCTCTTTATCAGTTCCTACGGAGGTAAAATGAAGGAACGAAACGAAACCATCCTCCAGAACCAGTCCAAGAGTTGGAAGAACGTTTATTTCGTTGAGGATAATTTCGTCGGCGCGGCCTCCAAGGCTAAGGAGTTGATGTCAGCTTCTGAGGATAATCACACTATTGAAGCCCTCACTCAAGGCAAAGAGGGTGATGCAGTGCTGCTAGGCGTGCCTGACGCCACTACCAAGAAGAAGCAGAAGAATTCGCTTGTTCCTCAACTCGAAGCGTCCGACGTGGACAAATCTATCGTCTATCTAACCGCCGATTCTCCCTACACTATTGATCGCCTTGAGCCAGGAGTATCTTATGTCATTGGCGGCATCATAGACAAGAACCGCGAGAAGGGTTTGTGTTACAAGATCGCACAGGAGAAGAACGTGCGTACGGCAAAATTGCCCATCGGTGATTTCATGGTGATGCAGAGCCGCCACGTCCTAGCCACGAACCACGTCATGGAGATCATGCTCCAATGGTTAGAAACGGGTGATTGGGGAAAAGCCTTCATGAAGGTGATCCCTACAAGAAAAGGAGGTAAGCTGAAGGGGGATGAGAAGGAGGATGAGGCGGGACAAGTCGACGCGGATGCAGCCGCACAGGAAGACCGGCCGATTAAGGACGCGATTGGAACCAAAGACGCCGAGACGACCTCGCCGAAGCCGAATGAACCCGAAACCACTACAGCTCAAAATTCTCATGGTCTTCCCCTACTAGAAGGAAAGAATGTGGATGATATTATCAAAGAAATCGAATCTCGAGAGATTTCACTTGATCTAATAGAATGGTTAGTGACGGTAATCCGACAAGCGGGAAAAGGGACCCCTTGATCTCGGCACTACAACTAACCAAGTTAGATGCACGACCGCTGCCGGTACCAAGGACGAGCAGGTTAGCTGGAAAAGCGCCAAGAACAAGGTGGATAAGTGGCGTCAGGAGGTTGCTAACGCCTTGGTCTCTCCAAACAAATGTCCAACTCCCGTTAAGCAGATATGATGCATGAGTGACTGCCCGATTTCGAGCGTCCTCGCTTTTACTCTTCAGAATACCGAACGGAACTACGAGGACCTATCGTGGATTCAGAAGGGGTTGTGCGGTGCGAGATATGCCGGTACAGCTCAACCCAAATTTGCGGTTAGTATTCGGTCCACCCTTTCCCCTACTGCTCTTGCCTATACCCTGAGCAATTAGGTAATTAAATACCTTACGAATAAAGTTCGCGGACTTGTGACTTGATTTAACTATAACTTTGAAGCTTGAGCAGTTCCTAAAAATGGCGATGGACATAATCTCCTCGCTAGATGCGAATATTTTCTCATGATCGTGGCATCTAAGCTGGAGTTAGCAGTGAGTGACAAGACAACTGCGTCATTTCTTCCTCTATTGTGTGACACTTTCATTTGTATAAGATATCTCAAGTCTATGGCTATATATGGCTTGAATCGTTTTATTCCATTGTTCCTACCAATTTGTCTGTTTGAGCATTGAGTCTATCCCCGAGCTCATATCCAAAGCTTCATAACTATGAACCTGAGCCAAGGTGGATGAAATAAAGCATGAGCGGGTTCTCTGATATGAAGGCTTCCAGTATATACCCATTACCTATATACCTAGTAGGTATTTGAGTATATTACACAGTCATTATTCCCTCACAACAGCGAGGTGAGCAAGTATATAAACTTTCTTAAATGGCTCACCTCCTTTTGTCACCATGTAGGTAGGTAGGTAGGTAGGACGAATTGCTAAATAACTGCTCATCACTCAAACTTGGTTTTCTTCCCTCGAGCCACACCTATTCAAATTTCCTCTTCTTTTTTTTTCTTTCCAAAAAAATTTTCCTACATATACAACTCGTTTCAGACAAAGAGGTATATGATACCTAGGACCTAGATACCTTGGCGACTACATAATCTAGGTAGTCATTATCGAACGACAACATGGCGTCCTTTTTTCACTCGTTGGTCTAATACGACCGCGGATATTTTCAGGGCGAATAGGCCACGCCGTCGGATGTTCTGAACTCATGGCTTCCCGCCTTTGCGAGGGTTGCGCGAGGGTCAAGGCCGAGCAACAGCGGCAACCACATGAGCCTTGACTTCTGGTGTATCCTGTGATACTCGGAGGCTGAAGAGTGCTCTTAGTCCTTGGGGAGGACTCTATGGTGGTACCTATCTATACCAGCGAAGGACGTGCCCTCCTCTTCTCCCACGGACGAGGTCTTGTGGTATTGGAACCAATTGAGACAACATTTCAAAGGTACCGAATCAATTCAATTACGAGAAACCACAATTGATCGTAATCATCGGGTTTCTTTTCATAGCTTGCTGGACCAGTTGTACACAAGGCAGCTTCAATAGTCAGCGCCTAGTGCGAACGACACAAGGACAAACCTCATTTGCGAACAAGCATCAACCGTCAATACAACCCGTTAGAGAAGATCCCTCAACCACGCCTCAATCAACCTCGAGTTGAAGCTGGACAGACAGGTCTGCTAGGATGAAGTGGGTCATCGACGAGAGAATCAAGTCGATCTCTGACGGCACCGTGCCGTCTTTAGAAGAGATTTCGAACGCAATGTCTATCTACCACGGTCGAAAAAATCGAAAGGGGTTTTAAAGAGTCTGCCGCATCCTTGTCGATGAGATTCTGCTGTCTCCCCTCCTTGTCGCCGAATTTCACCAATGCACGCGGCATCCACCCTGAGACATCTCGTTGTGCAGGAAGCTAAGACGTGGACTTTGAGCACTCACGTTTCCACCGCTTACCTAAAGCTTCGTCGACACTTAAGAAGGGGTTGATCAAGACTTTAAATTGAAAGGGACCAAGGTCACCCATGGACCAACACACACACACCATACGGCCATGGAGTGGTTGAGAGAAGTGTTCAGGAGATCATGAAGCATTTACGCAAATAGGCATCGAGTGTGGGCTTCGAAGGATTGGAGCGATGGCCCACTCAGGTAAAGTTAGCAATACACAAAGCAAACTCGCGTACAAATCATGTTTGCGAGACATTTCGGTCACGGAATGGGCGACTGAGCTCATTCGCAATTGTCGAGCCTTGCACATGGACAAGCCAGGTCAGTTTCTTACACAGGTGTATAACTCATTGGACCCGAAGCTGCGTATGTTGGTGATCAGGCCAACAGAAGGAATTCCTATGGATCATTGGCTGGCCCATAGATGTCAGGGTTCCCTTGCCCAGGCAATGTCTACGAGTTACCATCCCCAGACGGATGGGCAGACGGAAAGACGCAATCAGGAAGTTGAGATCGCATTGCGGTACCATATGGCACCCTCCGAAGGCAGTTGGTGTAGCATCATTCCAGCACTACCCAACATAATATCAACAATGATACCTCTGACAGAGGAGCTGACCATTGATGAGAAGGAGAATCTGTCTCTTGAAAGCATACACGACATATGTGAGAGACTAATCAAGAGATTCAAGAAGGAAAACAGCAAGGCATTGGAAGATCTCAAGGCCAAATCCTTCTCTCTTTGGGATCTCAGGAATGGAAAAGGTAACCTCATCATCTGTGCTGGGACGCAGCCCGAATGAGGCAACCTTGGGTTTTAGACCTAGGTCTGTACTATCGTTAATCCATTGTTAGCTGGGGTGGCTCCTGCAGGACAAAAAGTCTAGGACGTGGCCTACCTTTTAGCAAGCTATCATGGCGTGCCCGGTCCTGCAGAATCTCACTACCTGGTTAAATGTATGAGTTGACTTGGAACCGTCTTGCAGGCCGGACAGTATCTAAAATGCAAAGTGGGGACAAAGTCCGGCGACTATCGAATGGCGCCTCACAGCTGTTGCTATGGATTGCCGGGGACACGATGAGGAAATCTGTGCAGACACAGGCTGTACACGTTCTTTGGCAGACAAGGATTGGGTCTGACGATATTTCCAGGCTCGTTAATTCGCACCCGAGCCGCGCCAATGTTGATAAGAGGAATCTCAGACAACCAGATTCTGTCTTCTGAATACACGATCTTACGCTTCTACCTAAAGGGTGCGAGAAACGGAAAAAAGGTGGTAAAAGGCCTGCCCACTAAGCTCTTGATGGGAGTCGACATTCTCGATGCCGCACGGATTGACATCATCTTTTCGCAGAAACTGGCAATGATTCAGTCATACAAGACTACAGCCCCGTTATCAGTTTCCATAACTCAAGGAAATCATAGGTTTTCACAACTACTGATATTTCAATCCCGACCCACACCACACGATACGTACCTAGATGTGAAACATTCTGCCCAATTCGGACAAGATAGTTTTTGGTGTAGTAGGCTCATGCCCCCTTGCTCCCAGCCGGCTAGGCATGCGATGACAGGAGTAATGCTACCCTTCCGAAGACGTCCCCGAATCGTGAGACGGGGCCGAGATAATGCTCCCAGCCACAAGCCCGCTCGCTTGCGCTGACTAGAAGCCCCCATCAGACGCTACCCTCGACATCTACACTGACGGAGGGAACAGGCCCCGACCCCTACGCTAATTGGCCCGGTCTGAACAAGTCTCCGGCCTCCTTGGTCAGCCTTTCCTGCAACACTCAATAGTTTGGACGTGGGTCGATGAGGCTACGTCATACCTCAGGGAAAAATTAGATCAGACGGCTTCGAAGGTCCTAAACCCAGAGCGAACGGGATCTTGTCTAAGATTCAACAATGATCACACCGAGAAGATCGCCAACTTGATTCACTATAAGTTCTTATCCCATGATGGCTAAATACTTTGAACGATATACAGACGGATTTTTGTATTGTGTTGACCTTTTGCATAGCCCCCTAGAGTCTTCAAAAGAAGGAGTAAATGGACCAGCCCATCCAAAAACACCACACCAAGTCCAACCCGCGTCCTTGTCTCCATCCGAGATTCTCGATATGAAATTGACCAACAGTTTTTAGGAGGGCAAGTTCCATAGATACCTACTGAACCTCAAGCATGCGTACTGGGGAATCGAAGTCCATTTGAGGACCGGCATGTCTTTGCGTTCTCCATGCCTGGTTTCCTTCAACTACAACCAACCCGTATACCCCAAAGCTCGCAGACAGCAGGATTCTCCATGACCGAATTGATGTGTGTGGCTCTGGGACTCATCCCAAGTCCCGATTTGAAACTATACTTGATTGCCACGAAGGACCTAACATCTGTACCGGACTGTACTTTCTACATGGATGACATCTTCGGTACTCATAAGACTGTCGGAGACCAGGTCTGATGGATCGTTTATGATTTACTCCCTAGGCTGAAATGGGCGAAGCTTCGTCTCTCGTTCCTAACGTTCTTAAAGATCTTTATCGGGTTTGACGAAATCTTAGCTGATGGGATGATCCATCGAATTGGAGGCGTCCTATTGGTCATTATCAACTATCTTAACTGATATACCTAGTTCGGAGCACCCTGGCGGGATTAAAGTCGGAGATGTCATGGTGCCTGGAGATGGACTCCAAGTACGCTGAGTGCCAGAGGAAGCTGGAAAAGTCAGATATGTCGAAAGACAGCTTCTATCTAAGATACGGCGATTGTTTAGCAGATGAGTCTAGTGACCTCAGAGATATCCAACTATCGCCCACCCACCGTCGAAGACGACTTTGATGGCGATTTCACAGAAGAAACAGATACCGACTCAGACAGCGATGACGAGGAAGAACGGGAAGATATCTACAAAGAATTCGTTGACATTGCAGAATTGGTATTGGTAATGTACGGCGATGATGACGATTCAAAATACTAAGTCAGAGTCTGGACCGACAATAGCAATCTTGAGAGAAGCTAGTCTGCCCTTGACACAGGTTCGTCTGGTGTCTTGTCAGGTTTTGGTTCCTAGCTCAGACGTTTTAATCATTCGTCGCGCGGCAGATTATGTTTTCCGTAATCTACTCGACCCAAATCTCAAAGCATTCATCATACATCGCTTCGTCAAATCGGAAGAGCGCGGCCCTCAAGCCACACGAAATAGCTTACCTGGAAGCGTATAAACTAGCCTTCCAGACAACCTTCAGCGCGCAGAGAGGAAGACGCCTAGATATGGCCAAATCAAGACTAGGTTGGTCCCAATTCAAAGGATACGTCTCTATGTGTGACAAGACACCAACCGCAGACTCGCCCACCTCCACTACCAGAGAGTCCAATTCAGACGATGGGGAAGATGCCGAGGGCCATGGTACTAGCAAAAAGTCAATCCCCTACAGGTACGTAAGACTACGATGTTGAAAACTGGTACAGACAAGAAGGAAATCCCAGCGTCGAATCATGGAAGAAAAGCATATACGTCTAAAGCGAAGTGTAAGCCTACACCCGAAGAGATGGCTTCGTTTCGCATTCTCCAAGCTCAGCTGATACCGCCAGGAATAGCCATCACCGAGGAATTGATGAAATCCGCACATTTCATTATTTTCATGTCATTTAAACTCTCGGGCTCTGAGACGAGGTTCGTTACCGGAGAAAG
This sequence comes from Annulohypoxylon stygium, assembly GCA_003314315.1. Lineage (NCBI taxonomy): Eukaryota > Fungi > Ascomycota > Sordariomycetes > Xylariales > Hypoxylaceae > Annulohypoxylon > Annulohypoxylon stygium. Next base: position 264,325 of record QLPL01000001.1, read on the forward strand.
GGAGACATCAGCGGTAGTCAGGGGCCTAGCGGAATGCAGGTGGCTCGTCATCGAATCGCCGTTTCCCGTGATGGTTTACAATGACCATCAGAACCTTCTCAATACGTTCAGCAATGATCCAGAGGCGAAAAGCCGGATAACAATTTGGCTTAAGCGGCTTAGGAAGTACCAGATCGAAGTTCACCACTGACCAAACACTAGCTCAGTGATAAAGATTGCAGATGGTTTTTCAACACTGGCAGGTGGGCGCCCTTTGAAGCTACTCTCCTACCACGGACCTTGTCTATAATTGAATACCTACTACGCACATCTGCCATTCAATCACTCCGTGGACTCGATCCCATACGTCACATTGCGGGCTATTCTTACGATCTACTCCAAACCCACCCTCTACGAGACGCCCGTGGGAGATTCATCAAGGCCAATCAGCCACCAGACCCCGATAACGATAGTACCCAGGATGAAGCACTATGTGAGACTGTGGAAAGGATGGCTCGGAAGGAACATGGCGAAGATTAACCTCCAAACTGATAATGGGTCGCTTGGTTAGGTCCTTTTATAGGCCTAACGGCTGGGGCTGGGCGCATCTTGATGTTAATTAGGTATGATTTCTAGCTAGCAGATACTAATGGAGACGTGCGACCATGTTGGTAGGCTTGATTTCAATGAGTCAGACAATCGGTATGGCGAAAGCTGTATTAGAATCTAGCTTTGATAGCCATTATTATGGACCAAGATACCTAGGAATTTCAGATTCATATTTTTATGTGATATATGTATCCTCGTATCTATACTCGACTACGATGGACTCTCATTTTTCAGAGGCTGACTCTCAAGCTCTGCCGGCGTCTGAGATTGCGCTGTCAAAGTGCTTCCCTGCAATTCGGTCCGCCATTGAGCCATAGAAACGGGATTATTCCACCCTCCCATCTGCGTATCCTGGAGTTCCGCCACACCACCCGGCCGCCCATCGATTTCTTGGGTATCTTGTCCGTGTAACTGCCCGGGACCCTTCTCGATCGACATTGCCCTCTTCTCTCTCCATGGAAGTAACCAACTTAGTCTGCTGCGTCTCCTGGGCATGTCATCTTCGGTCGAATCGCTGTTGACTATCGTTCCCGAACCTCGTCCATCTCTCTGTCTCCGCCATCGTCGAATGAAACCCAGATAAAATATCGATACTAACAACGCCATGAAAGCTACCGCGCCGATGCCAATACCAGCTTTTGCTCCGTCAGACAAGCTAGTCGGGAGTCTCTCAGTGGCATTGCCGTCCTGACCAACCCCATCCGAAGCCGATTGCGTAGCCGGAAGAGCCGCCTCCCCCGTGGACCCTGAGGCCGTCGTCGTCGGTAAAGGGGTCAGACCCATAAGCGCTCTAAACGAATTTGCGACGGGAGCCGAGAAGTACGTTAGATCCTCCTCTTTCCAGATTATATTAATCGGTTCCATGACCCCCGTGACGGTTGACGAGATCGTCGTCAGCCCGGGCGGGGGCTCGTCATTCGTCGTCGTCGCATCTCTGATGTTCGCGGTGACGGGCGGTGCGACGCCTGCGAAGCACGCCGGGTGTATTGTGTACCCTTCGCTGAATGATAATTCGTAATTTCTAGCGAAGTAAGTTAATTATAAGTGCGTAGAGGGGGAGGGGGAGGGGGAGTGGTTTAAACCCAAATCGCACTCGAAGAATGCGGTATTGGGTGATCCAAAGACTTACGAACTGCAGCACATTCCAACATACCACGACGCTCCCGGCGTGCCGCTGTTATCCTCCACTGTCACATCGAGCGACTTGAATTCCTGGCCCTCCGGACATATGCCCGGCCTGTAGAACTCGTTAGCGCCGAAGAAGGGCTGGCACCACTCCGCGTAGTCCTCGTTGTAGTCGCGGTCCTTCCACACCAGACCCGAGGTCATCGTATCGTACACCCAGTCATCTTCGCAGCTCTCCGAGGGGGTGAAGGTCGTGAGGAGGGGTACCAGATCATCGTAGTCGGTCACCGGCCCCTTGACAGTCGTCGTGGTGCCGGGGGGTATAGAGACGCTCATGACGAAGGAAGATAGACGACGGTTGATGAGGCGTGGGTGCGGGTTTAAAGAGAGGTGAGCTCGTCTGCGTGTCTCATGTAGAGAGCCTCAAGGGAGGGAATCCCTTTGTTGTTTTTTTCCTTCGTATTGTCATGCGCACGCCAACACTCGGCAGTCGGACATAGGGCGGCAGTATCCATCCAACGTCCCTACATCGCCATTTATCACTGGATGACCTCGGGTACGGGTCTCCTTTAATATTTTCATGTTCGTAAACGTGATTGGCTCCAACAAGGTCCGTGTTGGTGAATACGACTGGATGAAACGGCATTTTGAGGTTTGTTAGAACGAGAATATTTGCACTCTGCATATCCCTTGCTTCGGTGGCCCAAGGAATTGGGAGAATTCATCTTACAGAACTGCGGTACCTCGTTTCTCACCACAGACACGTCGCACGAGCCTAACTATTTTCTCATATAATAACTCTATATTTTAGGTTTCTTCATGTTCTATCCAGTCGAATGATGCTATCGAATCGGAGAAAAAAAATTGGCAATGCCCAATGACCCGCCATGGTGACAATTAGATCCCTGGGCTGAACACAGGCCTAAGTAGGTAAGTAGATAGCTTAAAACAACAGCATAAGGCGTAAGGTATTTATATGAATCCATTCGGCAACTATCTCTTATTACGGTTATAACACTGGCGTTCTGCTCTGTCTAGGAGCGACCGTGCTCCTGTGTCTTCCCGACACTTATCACGTATAATCTCAGCTTTAGATAGCACCTATAAAGAACTTCAGATACCTACCTAGTATTCATACCTGATAGTAGGTAGCATATCAATGATTCCGGGTATCATCAGGTGGTGTTTATAATCCTAATCACGCAGACTACATAAATCACCATCTCTGCACTATAAGCTATATGCACATGCGAGATAGTAGTAAACGTGACGTATAGTAATTCCTTGATCGTACATTTTGAAAAGACACGCCGGTGAAGCAAGCTTATGACCAGAGCTCAAAGGTACACTGCAGGTAGCTGCAGTGCTACTCCGCCGTATTTTAACGTCACTTGGTTCATAGGGCCGATTTGATACTTTCTGCTTGCGCGAATGGACCGAATATGGTGAAGATGGCCGAGCACATGAAGTAGCTATATACAATAACAAGCAATAGGGGACTCAATAGATTCTCCATCACGTACCTATAAAGTCCAAGTCCAGGGCTTGAGGGAGTACGTGGATTTCTACTGTCTATACCTATGTATTGAGAGAATCTTCTTAGTCATAAAACGTAAAACTCCTTGCCAAGGTCTACACACTAGAAAAAGACAACTCATATTTATATCTTAAATCTCCTGCTACAACCTTTTGCTTGCAAATTTTCATCTAAATGTAGAGTATAGATCATTCATGTCAAGACGGCTATCCCTATATCGATAGTAGAATATATAATATGTGCGATATGCCTCTTACTCTAAACCAGTCAAATGACCAAGTGAGTCTGGCTCCTCCAGTAGAAATACGTATACCCATGTGTAGGAAACTCATACCCCAAGTAATAGTATGAAGTACACAGACGTATACTAGGTAAGACACCCTATACAACGCAAGAGCCGCATCGCATACTCACTTACCTCGCAGAAATAAAGCTTATGTAAACACTCCTCTTCTTACTCATCTACTATCGTATCCTTCGCACCTCACACCTCGCGCACCCGTACCCCCGACTCGGAACTCGGCAGAGGTCTTACATCCGGGCGACGACACGTCTGCGTTTCGGAAGGGGACCCCTAACAGCAACGCTGTCCATATCTAGCCTATGCCGAGTAGCCCCTCGGCTGTGGGTCGCGGTAGCTTCGTCCTCGACTATTAACTACCATACCACGCGCAAGTTTCGTACGGTTGTATGCAGCGCGGTCTATTTTAAGAACGTAGATGAACACAGAAACATAAAACACATCATATAGGTATAGGGTAGGTAAATAGATAGGTACCTAGACAGGTAGGTAGGGGAGTAAGTATGTTATGGTAACATCGGACCTGTTACGTAGGGTCGTAGAAGGCGCACGTAATATATCTATCTTATCTAGGGGAGAGGGGAGATGGGAGGTGGGAAAGCGACGCTGCATTACCCTGAACACTATATTTCGCAAGAAGCCGGGCGTAAGTGAAGTCCATGAAGTAGGGTGAGCGAGACGAAGCTCGGGTAGGACGGGCTATGGGTGAAGGTAAGTGTGTACTACTGCCATGAAGGCACGAAGTGCTCTCACACCCGCGGGACGGCGGCTGGCGGATCGCGGATGGCGTGTCGCGCGGCAGGGTTTTGCGAACCGGCTAATATGGCACGATCCTTTCAAGTAACCACGCTCTAATACCTCTTCGCTTGCGGTATACTGGGACTTTTTGAAAATTTTCGTGCGAGGTTACCTACCTAGACATGACTACGTGATGATTGCGTGGTAGCTTGGCTGCGCTCGTTGCGTGTTTTCTCGCCTCACGGATAAGCTAGATGTGTTTCTGGGCGGGAGACCCGGTGAGGGAAACACGCTATCGAATCTAGGACCAAGCTTGTCATTCTATGGACGGATATTGTTACCGTATGTATTCAACAGCGGTCTATAGGAAAAAGTAAGTCTGTTTCTTTTTTTAGACCATGGGTATAGAAAAAAAGACATCGTTGCTGGGTCGGTTGCAGAAAGAAAAGTGAACCCTGAGGATAGCAATACCGTCATTACAACCTCAGAGCGGAGCCAAATATCCGAATTGCTAGGTATTAGATGCGCGAGCGAGTGCCTTCATCACTGCCGGCACCGCCGAATGTAAGTGTAGGTCTAGACGAGAAGATATTTATAGAGTCGGTAAGTAACTCCATTCGGGAAGCCGAGAACATGGCTAATTAACAATATGAGGTTGAGGTGTTAATAGTTCAAACGTTATAGCTTACCTACCTAAGGTTTTTGTCTCTAGAACGTGAGATTTGATATGCTAGGGAACAAAGTCTGTACGATGCTGTTGTATGTAAGCGTGACAGGTCTCGTAACAGAGTATACTACTCAAATACAGGGGATGCATGAGAAAAACTCGTCGTCCGCCCGAAACGGATCAGACTAGCTATCGCCGGGAAATTCGGGAATTTACGGATACACAAAATACCACGAGGTATCGTGGCATAAAGATTATTGAATCTTTGCCCCGGACGACAGATCTGGATTAGTAGATCTCTGGATCTCGACCGCGAAACCAGATCGGGACGCAGCCATCGGATTGGGCGGAGAATCGACCTTCAGTCTTGAACCGATGGAACGCGGGTCTCGTGTTAAAGAAACATAGAGCCGTTTCCGTTCCCTCTCTCTCTTTCCCGCCGTCTTACATACAGGCCAAGAAGAGAGGAAGCGTGGTACTGGAGAGAAAAAAGGTCGAAGGGCTTACTTGCTTAATGCACACCTGGCTTCTTGCTCGCTTCAAGCCGTAGGAATATACCTACCCAGCAAAGCAATCCGACTGGTCGGCGATCCTATGTATTTTCCATCAATCAACCTAGCACATCGGATCCCCCAAGCGCGCATCCCAGGTGCGTCGCCTATCAAACTCACATCTCGCGACGCCATCTGCCCCAAAAACAAGCCTTTCCGGAAGCCCCAAGCCGTCCGCCGTCTAGCGGTGACGACTCCGCTGAGAAGATCTGCTCCTCCCGCTCTCGTCTGTCACTTTCCACTTTCCACTTCCCACTTCCCACCTACCTACCATAGACCTAGCACCTACATACATGCGTAGTGCGATGCACGTATGCTCGGCTGCCAGGTGCCAATGTCAATACATACCTTATCTAGCTAGATACCCAGCAGCATCCCCGTAGCAAGCCGAGACAGGATTGGGTGCAAGGCTTTCAGGTAGAGCAGGTAAAGTGAGAGAGAAGGAGAGGCTACGTAAAGGTGCGGCAAATACGTGCTGGAGCCGGTGTTGCGATTTTCGTGCCTATCGCGGTATCAGCTGCCGATCACTTGCACTTTTCGGGACTGCGATCCAACTTGGCGGGCAGCGAGGCCGGGGTAAGGGTGGTAGGGGTTAGGGTTTTTGCGGGCATGGGTAGTTGTACGTAAATACTGTGTAATACGGTGCGCGAAATTACATAAAACCGTTATAGAATTATTTATTAACGGTGAAATAAACATTATAAGTACTAACGCCACGCTAGTGTATCGATGAGGAATTAAACCAATCATAACACGTACGTAAACTTGAAGATTATTATGCCGCCGAAAGTGGCCTCCGGTTTTAACTTCAATTTCTTACATTGTTAAAATTAGAGTCACGAAATTTCGCAGTTATGTTTAGAACATGGAACAACTCCCTTCCGTGCCTCGGATTTTGTTGCCCGATGAATGGAACGATGAGGAGTATGATGGCGCCGACTTTAGCACGAGCAATGAATCGACCCAGGTGAGTGATCAGCCTACGGACAATGATGAGGTTGATTCGGAGACGGCCGCAGAAGAGCGTGGAATAGCGACAGGCAATGCTGAAGGTGCCGCGATTGAAGTGGAGTCAACGACACAGGGTTCTTCACCCAGTGCAGCTATTCTATCTTCGTCTTCGTCTTCGTTTCTTAGTTCTTGTTGCAAACTTTGCCGCTGGACCGGCGACCCTCTTAAACTACTTGATTCAAGCCCATGGGTTACATTTGGGAAATCCTCTGCATCTGAATGTATTCGCTACCAAATCCTCGCCTTGGCCTGTCAAGCTACTTCCCTCCATAAAACAGGAGCTCATCCACCTCGACTCTGCATGGCTAAGATAATGTTCGAAAATTATGTCAAGATTACGGTTAATTCCAAGATGTATGATGTGTTTTTGTCTACAACCGGAACTCTCCGTGGCATAGTCCAGCATGAACCGGTATGCATTGACATGTCAACGAGAGCCTTGTTCCTTTGGGCTCGGACACAAATCGAAACTTATCAACATTGCTGTCAACCTACAAGCACCCGTTCATTTGTCCCTACACATCTTATCAACGTCACTAAGGGTCTTCGTGGTGACGTTTATCTCGACGATTGTGTGCCTGATGGATCTCGATATGTTGCACTCAGCTACTGCTGGGGAAAAAAGAGACAACCATGCCAAACAACAGCTTCGACGTTAAGTGACCGGAAGCAAAATATATCCTGGGCCACATTACCTAAGACCCTGCAGCATGCAATCGAATTTACATGCAAGCTAGGAATCAAATATTTATGGGTTGATTGCCTCTGTATAGTACAAGGCGATCGAGAGGATTGGGAACGAGAGTCGGGACGGATGTTCGATGTCTACGGAAACTCATACGTGACCTTAGCAGCTGTCTGGGGAAACGAGAGTGAATCCGGACTTTTCGCAAGCCCCGAAGACTTGAAGCCAACGTTACTGGCCAATTTATGCTTTCAAGATCAAAACTGGCCCCTTTACATGCGATCAACCCACGAACTAATTTCTGAATGGAACTCTTATGAGGGTTACCATCGAGCTCCATTATTCACTAGAGCTTGGGCTTACCAGGAGCGTTTAATAACACCTAGAATCTTATATTTCACAGAGTGTGAGCTAGCTTTTGAATGCTTCTGCCATACTGCTTGTGAATGTGGCCTTTCGCAGCACGTACTTCGGAAGAAAGATGAGAAAGAAGAGAGCTCGAGAACATGGTATCCTAAGTATTATTTTTGGAAGACCGTTATTAATCATACCAACAAATCAATTGACTTGAGTGCACAATCCAATGATATTGTCATTCGAGACGAAGAGTCTTCCATGTTTACGCTACGAAAGACATGGGTGAACATTGTTGAAGAGTATAGTCACCTGAATTTGACCAACTTAGCTGACAAGTTACTTGCCATCGGAGCTGTAGCTAGACAGTTTCAAGAAGCCCGTCCTAGAGAGCACTATCTTGCTGGTTTATGGTCGGGATCTCTGTACCGAGATTTGACATGGGCGGTAATGTTCGATTTAGGTGGTCAAAGGACGGAGACCGCACCGACTTGGTCCTGGGCTTCTATATCTTGTGGTGTTTATAACGTATTGGATTCGATGCAGTTTGAACAACAACTCGGATGGGTCTCTTCAATCGAGGTCTTAGATGCGACCTTTCGCTACGTTGACGATAACCCATTTGGGGTTTTGAAGAGCAGCTCTCTGATACTACGTGGCCGATTAACTCCAAGTTGGCTCCACCGGAAGCTCGAACGCGGGGGCGGCGAACCTAAGAACACAATATATCATTGTCGTTCAGGGCTGAGAGTTACATTCGGAGTGAAGATCGACGTTGGTATGGGCGAATTGCCTCGCCAGGTCTCGCAACAAGTCTACTTGCTTGAAATCGCAAAGCGGCTTAATGATGATGATTGGAAAGGATACGAACGTTTCTTTTTAATTATAGGCGAGAAGAGTAGTGAGCGTCAGGTTTTTCATAGGTTGGGTCTTTTAGATTTATGTCGAGGATACTTTGATGATGATGATCTTAAAAAAACGGTAGATGTTATGGATAAAACATGGGAGAGATTTGGCACAATAGAAACGATTAAATTGATATGATCTCGGGGTGGAAACTCGAGGTCGAAAATACCGTATTAATGAACCGTTAATTCACCATAAATATATCGTGTTTGTAACGTATAAGAATGGGAATATAAGCATGGGTAAAAAACGGGTAAAAGGGGGGCGGCCGCACGCGCCGTGGCCGACTTTGAAGTACCTAGGTATTATTTCTTTTCGTTAGCGTGGAAGGGAAGAAAAAAGAAGAAGAAGCTGACTCCGTTCCTACGCCACGATCTGGATGGTTTGCGTGAACTGGAGGAGAAATCGGGGGGATTACTGAATCGAAAGAATAAAAAAGCAAGCAGGTGAGTTTTATGCTTATTGCTGCTGTCTTGTCTTGGGACGGATACTCCCGGTCCCTATTAGGATTAGAATGGGGAAGACGCAAAGAAAAAGTCTTCAGAGATCGGTCCTCGTATCGAGCATCCTCATACTGGAAAGAACTGCAAAAACGCACTACCTTTTAGGCCAGGTACACATAAACAGAGTCATTTCTTCGGACCTATGATAAATGATACGTCACAACTCTAAAAGCATCCGAGGGGGGGAAAAAACAAACAAGCATGCATGTCGGCGTAAATAAGCTTAAGTAATTCGAGGTAAGGAAAAAAGGGACGATGCATCCTCGAAACGTTCCTCGAGCCGAAGGAGAAATAAAAAAGAGACGAGACCAGACAAAGACGTAACTAGATCGATCCCAGATGGCGCCCGTGGGTGTCTTGCATCGTGGGTAGCACAGAGCCTTAAAAGTGCACCACCACGCCCATACCAACCATACCATGCCATAAGCAAACACGACCAAACCCGCAAAACCCATAAGCACAAGCGTTTAGCAGCCACGGTCCCGACCGGACGTTCCAAAGGACCACGTTCCTGGGTCGCCGGCGGTTCTGGGCCCTATCCCTATCAGACTATCTGGGTAAGCTTAAACCCATTAAGCCCCAAGCCTAGGGGCGAAAGGGTTTTAGAATATGGCATGGTGTTCTATCTTATAGGACGATATTCTACCTACGGGACGGCACGCCCTGACGTGTGGTTCGGAAATACCGAGTGAGAATGTCTTTGACGGAAACGCGCGCTGAACCTCAGCACGGCTGAGAAGGGATGGAGATGGGGGATGGGTAGGGGGAACAAGCACACTAGGTAAGTAGGTAGACTGGTATCGAGCGAAGTGCGAATAGAGTAAAGCAAGCCAAATGTAGCCCTGCTGTAGGCGTCGACGATCATTAAGGAGATAGGCAATCATACCGGCTCTTTTCTACCTCTCGCTCACCGTATTCTTATCCGACCGCAGTTGTTTATCTTTTTTTTCTCTCATCCACCTCCTCTTCCCTGCCCGCATCTTTTTCTTTTCTGACAAGTTTATGTCCCGTATAGTGACGGTGTGAGAATTTGATGATTGGCTAAATATGTAAATAGCACGCATACTTGCTTGGTGCACACATAGTATATTGTACATGAATCTTGGTGTTGATACCCATTATTCTACCAACCTGTCTACTCCTACCATTGTAAGTATCTATATCCGGGATGAATTGAACCGAACCTGGCCATTATCGGATAAGTCGTCGCCTCAATCACCTCACAATATGGCATGTCTCTTCCTATAAATCCGTCTTACGTGTTATATGCTGAAAACGTGAAGTCGAAAAAAGAAGAGCTGAGTTCATACCTCTATAAAGGCGAGGAAAGGATTGCGGGAACAATTATTGAAGCTAGCTGTTACGTTGTTTATCCTATCGTGGTATAGCCTCGCCCCCATGGAGGATTTAAGATTAAGACCTGAGTCGTGCTGCTCGTGACTCGCGTGCGTACAGAATAGGTGACATTGTTAAAAAGAGGCGTCGCCAATATTGAAGTCGTGTATCTGTATCTGCTCATCTACTCGACATGCTCGACATCCTCAAGACTCTCAGCTTTTTAAAAATAGATTGCTGAAAAAAAGAAGAAGATTATTAATTCCAAATTCCCAGCTCCTATACACGCTATAAGCTAAACTCGAAGAGTGGTTCGTTAGATCTGATACTATGCAGCTATGCTACTAGCACCCGAATCAGAACAGCTCAACCGAGCCCAGTCGTCATAGTCTGTTATTCCTAGCACCGACCGGTATATAAGTACCATACATATAACAGAACGTCAGCCAATGACCCGTCGACTAGTTCGAGGATCTGCTGTAGGCGTTATAATACAATAACCTTGTACTATGCAGTGATAGGACTCCGGTAGCCGTATCTTTTTTTCCTCGAGTTCCCTCGAGATCACGGACCACCCCTAACAGCACATGTGCTTTTGCCCACAATGATTGGTATCCCGCTGACCCGCTCGCGTCTATTCGACGGATTTTCCCCGCAGCCCGCCCAGCACGGTCTCTCTCCATATGTACGACCTACGCAGTATATGCTGGTATATGTTGGTATATGTAGCATTGCACAATACCTAGCATGTACCTTATGTACAGTGCCACAACGTCCTATCTCTCTGAGGGAAATAAGGGTCCTTGCTACATGTACGCCGTAGCATTCAACGTAGTATATGTTGCAGAAATCTGTGAGCTCTCAGATTAATTAGCAATGTGTTGAAAATAAAAATGAATAAAAGAAAATAGATGAAGCATGTACATACTGCTGCAACACGCTACTGCTAACTTAGGAGTGAAAGAAAAAAAGGGGGGGATGGGAATAAGAGAGACACACTTAGCCTGTAAGAGGAAGTAGTACGAGGGTACCGTCAAAAGGTTGCAGGGGTCCACACACTCCGTCAATAGTAGATGATGAATGACTTACCAGGTTGGATACAGGATGACCCTATGCCGTCACGCTTCCTGGAAAATTTCCGGTAGAGGAGTTTTAGAGCATAAGGAAAGAAAAAAAAAACGAGGAGAGCTCCAGCAGTTACCTAGTAGCCTAGGTAGTTCTTTGGCTTGGCTTGTAATGGATCCATCTTCTTTGGCCACCCCGAGCTGCCGCTCCGTTCATGGTTATCCCTCTCTGACATACCTTTGCGCTTCTGCCTCTTGCTTCGTGTGGTATGGGGAGGCATGTAATGTATGGATGTATCCATTCGATGAATGTGGTGGTATGTGCGTTCTCTTTTCTCTTCTCTCTTGTCTCCTCCCTGTCCTCCGTTGCTCTCTCAGCATTTACAATGAGCCAAAGTCCCCCTCCCTAATCCACACCTCTCCGTTCCAGGATTTTTGCCCAGGACGCCCCCATATTACCTATGTACTGCGTATGAATTGAAGCATTTCTCTCTTTTTTTATTATTATTATTACTGTAACCTCGCAAAGCTAGCCTAGCCAGCCAGCCCCAAAAAAACGAGGTGCACCCGAATTCCGCTCACCCACCCTGTCCTGTCCATTCAATTCATTTTCTCAAAAGTCTTTAAACATTTCCCTGTTCGGGTCAGCTCGTCATGGTCTTTTGTATTCATATCGAGCACTGGAACCCCATTCCCGCCAATTGAGTGACACAACCTAATTCTTTAGGCGGACACCGCCTTCAGTACCTCGAATAGTAACCTGCGAATATATCAGACGAAAGCCATAGCTTGCTTGCTTACCTGTCCTGCTTGCATTGTCCTTGGCAATCCTCTATTATCGGAATCTCGACGCCCGTAGAAAAGGCGACTACTAGTAGTCGGCTATTGTTATCCTTTCCATTGTCTATATCTGCACCGCGCCTTGGAGCCACTGATATAACGAAGAGAGTATATACCACGCATAACCATCAAATCCTTCGAGCGCGCTTGACGCAATCCTAGAGGGGAAATATCGAAAGAGCTCCCCGAATCACGAACCACGAATACGAGTACGCAAAGCGTCAAGCACAACCATCGCTCGAAATTTAGTTGCACCAGCTTCGACGTCTCTTTGTCGCTGTGCCACCGTCCGAGCTTTCACTTGAATCAATCAAGACGGCCAGTTTTACGCGCGCGTGCCGAGATATATATTTGACCGTCGAAACAAGATAAACACTAGGCCGTAGGCCGATCGCCTATCATGCCTCCGGAGGGTGATGTAGCGTCCATGGCGCAGGGCGCGGGAAACAACTCGAGCGACTTTGTAAGTTTGGCGATGATCTCGTATTCGAGACCGCGTTACCGCGCGGATCGTCGCATACGGAATTTGCTAACCTACTCAATTATAGGTTCGCAAATTATACAAGTAACTCGCCTCTTTTCTTCGGCAGCTATCCGAATAGCTCTTCTGTCCGACTATGCTAACAAAGCTTGCCTTATAGGATGCTGGAAGACCCTGCCTATAGCGAGGTAGTGAGGTGGGGCAACGAAGGTGATAGCTTTGTTGTTCTCGAGGTAAAACTCGCGAGTTTGAGCTCCTCGTAGGTCTCGGATAGATACTGATCCCTGTTTTACAGAATGAAAAATTCACCAAGACTATACTGCCAAAGCATTTCAAGCATAGCAATTTTGCTAGCTTCGTCCGACAACTTAACAAATACGATTTTCATAAAGTGCGGCATAATGAAGAAAATGGGCAATCCCCATACGGCGCATCTGTAATACCTACCCTGTCTTCCCTGGTGAAAGCACCATAAATCCGCGGTAGAGTCTAACAATGTATAATAGGCATGGGAATTTAAGCATCCTGAGTTTCGTGCCGATAGAAAAGATAATCTCGATAATATCCGACGAAAAGCACCAGCACCTAGGAAGGCACAGGCCGCGGAGGAACAATATGGTGTTTCTAACCAGCAAGTTCTCGTTCTCAGCGAGACCTTGGCCGCGACGCAGCAGCAAGTTCAACAGCTACAGGAATCCTATCACGAGATTGTAAATGCGAATAAGATCTTTGTAGACGAAATACTTCACCTCCAGAAGATAGTTCGCGCGCAAAACCAGGTACACAACGAATTAATCAACCACTTAAATAAGGCAGAGCAGGAAAGAAAAGAAAGCAGCCGAGGCTCGGGTCACTCGTCGTCCGGATATGGACAAAATACGGCAAACCTTTTGTCTGACGGCTCCGAGTCGCCTCTCGAGCTACGTCGTGCTCGTGACATCCTCAACGGCCTTCAAGTAGATCATGTCGCAGACCGAGATCTAAACAGAATGTCGGTCCAGTTGCACCAGGCTGGCGGCTCTCCTGAATCTGCTGGTTCTTCTGGGGGAATGATGGGACCTCCGGGTGTAGGCGGCGTCAATCCCTTTTTACACGATCCCCTGAATGATATGCGACACCTTGTCTATCCTGTTGGCCAAACGATAGGTATCGATCCCTTCGCCGCCGAGCATATCAATAACCTCCCATACAATCGACCGGTACAGGATAATGCAATGGGCCCTGGCCCCGAATTTAATGGACCGCCGATGCATTCCCAAACTCCCCCAGGAGGAGCATCACAGAGCGGTTCTCCGTGGGGAAACAAGAAGCCGGTTGTACTTCTCGTGGAAGACGACAGGACATGTTCTCGAATTGGTTCCAAATTCCTTGCCCAATATGATTGTGGTGTAGAGGTTGCGGTACGTAGTCGAATTTCCCAATTCTTTGCGCGAGAACATATTTTTGGCTGACAGTATGATATAGCGTGATGGTCTCGAAGCTGTGAATAAAGTCAACGCAAAACCGCATTATTATGACTTGATCTTCATGGATATTGTGATGCCTCAACTCGACGGCGTCTCGGCAACAGCGATGATTCGCGAGGTGCAACCTAACACCCCAATTATTGCAATGACGTCCAATATTAACCAACAGGATCTTGAGATGTACTTCCACTGGGGTAGGTTCCATCGTTGTCCCGACTTTCGTCTGATTAGCTAGATGTTAACACTGTGACTAGGTATGCGAGATGTGCTTGCCAAACCATTCACTAAGGAGGGAATGATTGGTAAGTTGAGAAAACATCTTGCTAGCTTTATGCGGAACCCTCCACCCGAGAGTATGATGGATTCGATGTATCCTAATGGAGCTTCTGGTCAACCGCCGACACCTGGTCCGTATTCGAATCAGGGAATGGGTATGGCTCCTCTCTCGGCAGCTTCGTCCGGACCGGTAGGGAAATTCGATACTACGCCGATCCAGTCTCCAGCCACAAGCGCCTCGTGGCACTCTCCCAGTCAAATGCCTCACGCTTCGCCGACGATGGCGCAGGACCAAGGATATCTAGGTGCGGGCAGCGGCTCCCAGATGGTAATCACGCCGGGCGGGACCCAAAAGCCCCAATACGCAAACGCTATGATGCCCCAAATGGGTGTGCCCCCGCAGCAAAGGATGCCCGAGGGTATGCAGCGCTCAGACGGACCGCCTGAGAAGCGACAGCGTCTATATGCACCGCAGGGAAATTATAACCAATGATAGCCTCGCAAGCCTGGTGCCCCTAACAAATTTCCCATTAATAGCTTGATCACGACCTGTATATATTCTTGGCTTGTTTAATTGTTCAACCACGAGGTCTGCTGGAATTCGGTAATCGATAACGTCGACAGGATTGGGTGTTGTTGACTTCGGTACCGTAGCATGTTTTGTGCCATTGGAGGTCATCTGACTGGCCTGCCATGTCGAAGTCATTTGTTGCGCTCGGGGTGGAGGAAAGCTCTGTGTTAGATCATGGAATACCCCTTGAATGTTTTCTAGAGCCATAGCTGCATGTATATCAGTAGCAGGGAGCCAGCAGCTCCTGAATTGGATGGAAGTGCAAGGGAAAGGCTTGGATACCAAGTCTAGATCAGGTGCAATGATCAGTATCCTGATGAGGTATGGAGAGCATGCGCCCACGGTTGTCTTTGTATGAAGGGCTCGATGAAGCCAATCATGTTTATTACTGTCTCAGATGCAGTTGACCTCTGGGACTTAAAAGTGTCTGAGACTAACATATGCCTGGGTATATATGTGACTAGATGACAAGCGAATACGAAGAATTGCCATCTTGAACAGGGAGACGATGATTAGAAAAGGACAAAAAGGGAAGATGAATAGTCCAATGTGACCTAGCATGCGACGACATGTAAAATGCGTCATGGGAGGATTGAGGGACTGAAAAGAAACTAGAAAGTGTCGTCGTGGGTGAGTGATGTGAATAAGAAACTTTCAAGTGGGATGAAAAAGAAAGACAAGATGAAAACCGTGCAAACAGCATTGAGTATATAATAAGTACGTTCAAGTTCGGACCACACGTGCCTACCTTATCATTTTACCTCCTTCGTGAAACACTAGTTCTTTCCTCTCTTTCAAACTTTATTAAATTTCGCGTTTGCATCGGTACCAGTAGTATGGTAACGATGCTGTATGGCCCAACATTACATGCTGTAAAATGGTTCCAGGCAACACCTGGCAATAAACAGCACAAGAACAATACGGGACACCTCTGGTGAGGGAAAGAGCAAGGAAAAGAATGAGGGAAGGTGAAAAGTTATACTTCCCTCGTTACCTAGGTATTTATACCACTGAAAGTTTGAAGATCTGTACCCAACCCAGGTGGATGGGGGTACATGTATATAGAACGAGGAAAGAGCAAGCAAACACTCCAACATTGAAGGTTGTCGGGAAAGTTAATTTTCATGGAAAAGATGAAAACGATAGAGTAGAAAGACCAATTAATTGCCGGACATCCGTTGCTAGACTTAGCTATTACATAAAGCATTGGATCAAAGTTCGTGGGCCTTGGAACCCTTAGCATCGAACTCCTGGGCATCTACGAAGTAAAAGCTGCTTCTAGAAATACCCAAGTCCCAAGTCAAAAGTACATTTCTTGTGCCGTACAATTTCCATCTCAATTTAACATCTGACAACGACTTACGGATGTAACAAGGCAATAACAAATCTGTCGACTGAGCCGCAATCGTTATTAGATATATTATAATGGGAAATTCTGGATCCAGGCTAGAATGCGATCGAAAGATCGAAATCCCATCAATAGCGATGAGCAATCAATCAGTTCCGGGTACAAAAGAGTGCCCGTACCCAGTCTTTCTGCAGAAGGCGACAAGATCTGCTGATCTAGACACCGATCTTAGGGAACGAGACCCCCGTGGACTAATGAGAAGGCCTTGTCAATCCTCTTTTCCAGGTTCTAGCCTTCGGGATAGCATGGGACAACCCCCTGGAAACACAAACCTCGGTTTAGATCGACTTCCCCTGAACCTTGCCCTTTTCTATATCATGATCATGAGATTCCTCGATCCGGGTCGATCTTCGTCCTGCGATTCCTACGATTAATTGATGATAGAACAAAGAAGGGCTGGTTGTTTAGAACACTGGCCTGCCTAGCTTTTTAACATATGATCCACACGACACTTCACGACATGTTCAAGGCTAGTCAAGAAGGCGGCTTGGGCTGAAGACCAACTGGATCTCTTGAAGAAGACATAAGGCAAGGCATAAGGCTGACTTTGTGGCTAAAGGTTGATACCTACTTAACTAGTAGGCATCTCTCTATTTACTACTGATGGTCGATTCCAGAATTGGAAATACAGTAAACGCCCCCAATATGAAACAAGAAAGATGGATCACGAGCTAAGGCCGATGAGGACATGAGCCAATCCAGACAACGGGTTTCATGGCTAGCTCCAATCTGGAATCGAGCTCTTGGAAGCATGGCTAGCACCAGAAGCAGTAGCAGCATCAGCAACGGCAGTGCCCTTATGCACATGCACACATATATGTAGGTACATTCCTAGATAGACTTACATATGCAAGCCGCGTAAGGTTACGGATAGGGATGCGTCTGCAGCAAGCCAGGGGCTCACTCACGAGATTCAGATCTAGCTTTGGATTCTAGAGCTGGTAGAGCTCTAGCCTAGACCGTTGTCTGTTGCACGGCAGTCGTTCGATCCTTGGCCCACCCTTGCCGTCAACCCCTGCGTCGCCCGGTCTAGATCACCTTCGATCCAGATTTACGTTCCCGGGCTGCCGGTTAGTCTCACGTGGGTACATAGGTACCTATGAAGCAGACTGGAGTCTGGATTGGCTTTTGTACTTCGATTATGTACACCAAGTGTACATTATATGAAGTGTCCGGTGTCCCTGTTGGACTACTTAGCGATCTCCTGCCCCGATTTGATCGAGATAGGTCAACGACGAGTGTTATGACTTATATATACATGGTAAGTTGGGCTTTGTTACTGTGTAATAGATTCGTACTTAGGAGCTGATAATGGAATTCTAATATTACTGGGTTTAAAATGAACACGCGGCCCTTCCAAACAGAGGGAAATTTTGTTTTCATACCAACTGCACAAAAATGATATGAGGTGTGCTTGAAGTCTTGAGTAGGCCGGTACGTATTCAACATTCGGCCAAGCAATTGAACCGTGCTTTGATCAGATCATGGGCAAGTTAGGAAAGTGGTAATTTGATCATCTTGAAACTGCATCTCCTGGAAATAAAGTATTGAAATTGATGCATTCAATACCTCAACCGGTCTCATTGATGATAGATGTTAAGTTGGAGTCATTCAGGAATTATGAGTTTTGAAAGTTTAAGCTTTTAGAATTGTCGTGTATAGCGATATTACTTTAACAAGTCGAGATAAGAAATAGCGGGGTAATATTGCTATAACGCAACCTCCGAAAAGTGCCCCTCCAAATAATTAACTTTTGACTCATCCATCACCAAAAATTCGACCCATCTTTATTTATCCATTGACAATTACATACGAATTGCGACAAACGACGAACGGCTGACCTTATTGAGTCACGATGTCGCAAAATAAAGGTGGCAAAGGGGCCGCCTCTGCGAAAGGGAAGAAGTCAGGGAAGTCCGGAACCGAAGACAAGAGAGAAGACGTTCTTCAGGCAGTGGTGTGCATTTCCTCGTCGTGAGGCATCATCTGCGTAGCTGAGCTATAGCTAACACGACGCATAGCTCATAGCAGATTCCTTCCAGACTAGATTCCACCCATTTTCGGTCGAGAAACCAAGAGTAAGCCAACTTCATATCTCTCTAACTCTAAATGCTAATATCAATTCCATTATAGTGTCTCCTCCCTCTTGCGAACACGCCCCTCATCGAATACACTCTCGAATACCTTGCCATGAACGGCGTACAAGAGGTCTTCATATATTGCGGTAACCACCACGAGCAGATCGAAAGATACATCAATTCCTCCAGATGGGTCCCCGGCTGGAGAACATGCCCGTTCACAACCCTCGAATTCATACGCGTTGCTGATGCTAGATCCATCGGTGATTTCCTTCGAGATTTGGACAAACGCAATATTATTGGGAGTGACTTCATATTAGTACATGGTGATTTAGTTGCAAATATTCCCCTCGAACAAGCTTTGGCAGCCCACAGAGCTCGCAGAGAAGCGAATCGAGACTCTTGTATGACAATGGTACTCCGAGAAGCTAGTGAGGGACAACACAACACCAAGACGAAAGGAATCACGCCAGCCTTTATTATCGATCCAAAAGCTAAAAGATGTCTACATTACGAAGAGATACACCCATTACAAGCCGATCATTACGTTACACTTGACCCAACTATACTCGAGAATCGCGAGGCCGAAGCTCGCACCGATCTCATCGATGCCGAAATTGACATATGCACACCCGATGTTCTTGCCTTGTGGTCCGAAAGTTTCGATTACGAACTTCCACGCGCGAACTTTTTGCATGGAGTGTTGAAAGATTGGGAGTTGAATGGAAAGATGATCCACACCGAAATCGTCAACGAGGGTTACAGCGCACGCGTACGAAATCTCCAGATGTACGACGCTATTAGCCAAGACATATTGAACGGCTGGACCTATCCCTTCGTACCCGAGTGCAATCTCTTACCAGGACAGACCTATCAATTACGAGGTATTGGTGTGTACAGAGAGGATGATGTGGAGGTTGATGCCAGTAGCGAAGTTCTCCAAACGATTATTGGGAAAGATACCCACGTCGCATCAGGGAGCACAATAAGAAACAGCGTCATTGGCCGAAATTGTAAAATCGGCAGTAATGTACGGATCGTCGACAGCTTTATATGGGATGAAGCTGTAATTAGTGATGGAGCTGTGGTGGAGCATGCGGTTATCGCGGAGAAAGCAGTTGTAGGAAAAGAGGCCCACATCCGCGAAGGAGCTCTCGTGTCATTCGGAGTTCACTTGGACAACCTGACAGATGTCGAGCCCGGCAGGATGATATCTCTCGTTGATGGATATGGAAAAATCGCATCATCACAGCCCCAAGCAGTTGGCATCGAAGGCAAGGGTGCGCTTTTCCAGAGTCTAGAAGATGACGAAGAGGATCCCGACAGCCCATCGAATCTACAAAAGTCACTCATATACTCCCTAGAGGAACTCGACTTTTCAGACTCATCTGTATCAACGCTTGGAGATGGTGACGACTCCTCTGATGACGAGTCGGGACGAGCATCAGCAACCCCTAGCCACCCTACCTCGAGATCACGACTCTCTTCCTTTGCCTCAGATGATTCAGGAGGCCCCAACTTCTACTCTTTCCATTCCGATGCAGTTCATGGTCTGTTAGACGTTCTCCGCGGAACCTCGGGCAACTTCGAATCCGAGAAGCTCGAGTTTACATCATTACGACTAGCTAATAACGCGTCTGATGCTGCGATGAGAAAAGCTGTCGCAACAGCCTTCGTTCGACGCGCCGTCGAATTAACGAACGCCGAGAATGGCGCACTAGAGCCCTCGAAGGCCGCTAAGCAGGTACTCACTTTACGGGAGGGAGCAACAGAGTTCGTATCGGACGTCGGCGTAGGCGACCATTCCGTGACGGAACAGGTGGAATTCGCCTTGGCGGTACAGAAGGCGTGCGCCAGCAGCGCGAAGATCATCGATGTCGCTAAGGCCGGCAATCTTCTCGCTGCTATGCTGCAGCAGATGTACGACCTCGATATCCTGGAGGAAGACGGGATCTTGGGCTGGTGGGAAGATGATAGGGGGAAGGAGGAGGGCTTGATTGCGGGCGTGCGGGAGAAGTGCCAGGCGCTTGTTGTGTGGCTCGAGGATGCTGATGAGGAGAGTGAGGAAGATGACGATGATGACGATGATGACGAGTGATACGGCGTACGGGATACACAAAACAAAACCGGGGCGACGCTGTCTGTTTAGGAGGATATGTTCTGTCCTCTGGAATCATTTGGCTAAGCGTTCTCGCCTGGAGAACTGGGAGTCCTAGTTACGGACTTGAATGACTACGGATTCTATAGGGATGATAGCAGTAGTGTTGAAGAATAAGAAATGTCTGTAGTAAATCCACGATAATGGAAAAGAAGTCTGATCTAATTGCTGGCTTGGCTGAGAGCAGCCTACTTGATTACACATGCCTGAGTCCAAGGGTTCGAGACGGGTTCTTGGGATACTGTTTTTTACTTTTCCCCGTTACATCTTGCCACATGCTAACTACCTTCCTGTGATAAGAAAGCGTCTTATTATATTATATATGAACTCATATTAGAATTCATTATATTAAAAATTTTGTATACTCTCCTTTTATAGATCATCGTCGTAATACCTGTAATTGCATTACTGAATTGATTACGTCATGCGTCTCGCAGCTCAATTGTTATCGATAAACATTAATGGGGAGGTTTAATTATCGCGAAAACGCGTCGCGTCACGTCCATTTTCAATTAAAGTCAATTAAGATAGCCCCTCTACAATTGTGCCCATATACGGCATACAACACTAATTGATGGTCTTTGTTTTGTGAGATTTCGCTTGAAAGACCAGCAGATACGTTTGAATCTACCTTGCATTGTACATTCTAGAGATTAATTCGTTCATAATGCCTCATTCTATATCGCCCGAGGCCGACTCTCAAACTCCCGTTGCGGAAGAAACGATGGCGGACGCTCCGGCTCAAAATGGCGATGACCAAGCAGCTGATAACGACGTTGCTATGGGAGAGACGACTACGATACCAATTATTAAAACAGAGGAGAATGACAATAAGGATGCGAAATTAGAGGACTTATTCGACGATGTTGATTCAGACGAAGAGTTCCCCAGCTCGCGACCAGGTGTAGACAAGTCGTCGGCTCCAGCATCGCCCTTGTGAGATTACACGACCGCCAAACCTAATTAGAGTGGTTTTCTAATAATAATTATAGTGACGGACCTGTAGCTATGAAAGCCTCAGACCCCGAGATTCTGCGCTTGTTCTATCAGCGCTTCTTTCCGTGGCGATATCTCTTCCAATGGCTTAACCACAGTCCGACGCCTAACAATGACTTTGTGCACCGAGAATTTGCTTTTACATTACAAAGTGATATTTACCTACGATACCAAGCCTTTCCTAGCTCCGACCTGTAAGTACCTAGTTGAGGGCTATCATCTTACGTCTACACGTTGCGGCTTGCAGCTTACCATGCCGGCTTTAGTCTCCGCAAAGATGTGCTTCGCCAATTACCAACCCGTTTCGAAATCGGACCCGTGTACACAACGAACCCGCGCGACCGCAAAACGCTGCGGAACTCAAGCGCGTTCAAGCCCCTAGCCAAAGAGCTTTGCTTCGATATCGATTTAACAGATTACGACGACATCCGTACATGCTGTGACAAGGCGAACATCTGCAACCGGTGCTGGCAGTTCATCACGATGGCTATCAAAGTCGTGGACGTGGCGCTGAGGGAAGACTTCGGGTTCAAGCACATCATGTGGGTGTACTCGGGCCGAAGAGGAGCGCACGCCTGGGTCTGTGATAAGAAGGCCCGCACGATGGACGACCAAAAGCGTAGGGCTATCGCGGGATACCTCGAAGTGATCCGTGGTGGCGCGCAGAGCGGCAAGAAAGTCAACTTGTGGCGACCTCTGCACCCTCACATTAGGTATGTCCGACTCTACTATTTCGAACACCCTTCCCCTGGATCATACTAACGTCCCTCCCCTTGCACAGCCGAAGTCTAGACATCCTAGCCCCACACTTCCAAACCGACGTCCTCGAAGCGCAAGACCCCTGGTCATCCGCCGAGCGCGCCGAACACCTACTCTCCCTGCTCCCAGACAAGAACCTCAACGAAGGCTTACGCAGGAAATGGGATGCGGCACCAGGCCGCGCCAGCACATCTAAATGGGCAGACATCGACGCACTAGCCAGATCCGGCGCAAGCAAGAACCTCGACGCGCGCGCTCTGCTCGAAGCTAAGCAGGACGTCGTGCTGGAGTACACGTACCCGCGCCTCGATATCGAGGTCAGCAAGAAGCTGAACCACTTGCTGAAATCGCCGTTCGTCGTGCACCCCGGGACCGGGAGGGTGTGTGTCCCGATCGATACGCGGAAGCTTGAGGAATTTGACCCGTTGGGGGTTCCGACGGTGCAGGAGTTGTTGAGCCAGATTGATGAGTGGAAGGCGGAGGATGGCGAGGAGGAGGGGAAGGGGAAGACGCTGCAGGATTGGGAGAAGACGGAGTTGAGGCCGTATGTGGAGTACTTTAGGAGCTTCGTCCTGGCGCTTATGAAGGATGAGAGGGATCCGAAGGTTAAGAGGGAGAGGGATGATGGTGAGGGGATGGAGTTCTGAGAGACGTATACATATGATTGTCTTAATCGGATGTGCTCAGTACTATGGCATAGGCTCGGAGTTCTGGGTTGGTGGCTTCACACTTTGAAGTCCGAATAGGTACCTAGTATCTAATGAATGGTAGCGAATACCTTTTTTTTATCCTTCTATCGTGATTTACGTTCGTTATGATGTCTCTTGACTAAGGAGCTTCTGTCTCACTAAGGATACCATATCCTCGGTCCCATCCATATTCTTTCCGCGCCGGAAGCAGGCGCTGGCGATGCTGATAGTTTTGTCCCTGTTCTTCATCCCATGTATGATCTGCAGATCTGATTTTGGGACATCTAGGACCTGGGATCGTGTTACCATTTACTATTCTCTTCGGCCCGCACGACAAGTTATTTACCTCGCTTAAAAGCTCAAGAACAGCTTTGTTCGACTTTCCATCTTGTGGTTGAGCCGAGACGCATATCTCGATGCACTCGTCTGTGACGGCGGCAACGCCCTCTCGTACTTTGCTAGCGCCGGGCGTGATGTGGCATCGTAGCTGCAAGAATTCCGGGGCCGAGGCCTTCGACTTTCGGACGAGAGTTATGGCGTTACGAGCAGCCATATTCTCATCGCTTCGACGAGTGAGAATTTCATAGGTGTTGATTTGTTGCTTAGATGAAATATTGGATCGAGATGTCCCACGTAATATCATATGATCTCTTATATACATCTGCTATGCACGGAACCATCCAATTGTAATTATGTACAAAGTACTTCTTTCGTTGAAGAGTTTGAAGCTTGGACCATGCTTATCTGAAAACCCCTGCAGGTACATGTGAGCACTAGCAAACTGTGAGAAGCGCCATGTACTGTACGATGAAAATATTATCGATAAGCTAAGGTAGTTTATATGTAGATCCCTGCTCACACAGCTATGATGCTTTAGGGGACTTGGAATTCTCGCCAGTTGCAACCAGTCAAGTACAAACTACCAAATACAACTTGGAAGTTACTCGAGAGTCCTCGTTTCCCTACGTCGAGAATTTAACCCTCGACAATCGCTCTCGTAGTCGACTTCTAAAACCTTTCTTCTTTTCTTTTTTTTCACAATGCAGTCATCAATGTAATTGTATGTTTCCATCTCGAATTCAGACACTTTTAAAAGGCCATTCGTTACGCGGGTTCCAAAGGATGGGATCCGATCAAGTCATCCGAGCCGACCACGGCCACACCCTCACAGCTCTCAGCCGATGGTCGGTTCTGGATAAGAAGCTACCTCGTGAGTCGCCATTATCATCTTATAACCCTCGTGTTATTGTGCTCCCTACTAACCTGTACCTTTAGCCGTCGACGCGATCACTACCGTTCACGTGTACGACTTCGACAACACTTGTTAGTGTCTACCTCTCTTGCTTCGATGTCCTTTTATGCTTACAACAAACAAATTTATAGTATTCAAGACCCCCCTTCCAAATCAGAAGTTATGGAACACCCCAACCATGGTGCAACTGATGAGCGCTGATATCTTCGTTAATGGTGGATGGTGGCACGACCCGCGAATCCTATCTGCGACCGGCGAAGGTGTAGAAACAGAAGAGAAGCGAGCATGGAATGGATGGTGGAATGAGAAAATCGTCGAATTAGTCCAGCTGAGCATGCAGCAAGACGATGCCCTCACTATTCTCCTCACTGGACGTTCTGAGAAAGGCTTCTCTCAACTGATCAAGCGCATTGTTGCTAGCAAGGGCCTTGAGTTCGACATCATCGGACTGAAACCAGCAGTTGGTCCCAACAACGAGCGCTTCCAGACCACGATGGACTTTAAGCAGATTTTTTTGAAAGCAGTCCTAGGAACATACAGCTCAGCCGACGAAATGCGAATCTACGAAGACCGACCAAAGCACGTTGACGGTTTCCGAGACTTCTTTGACAACTACAATAAGGATCTTGTCCGCCGCGGACAGAACCCGATTTCTGGCCATGTCATACCAGTCGCGGAACTCTCAACTTCTCTTGACCCTGTTGTTGAGGTGGCGGAAGTACAACACCTCATCAACGCCCACAACAATGCCATTGCTAAGGACCGAAAAGGTGGACGAAATGCACGGTTGGTTATTAAGAAGGCCGTTTTCTTCACTAGCTATATGATCCAACCGGCAGACACGAAGCGACTAGCATCGCTTCTTGAAACTATGGCACCGGAGGCGAAAGACGCTCGGGTCTTTGCTAACACTATCCTCATCACAGCACGATCTTGCCCACAGCATATCTTGGATAAGATAGGTGGGCTGAACTCTAAGATGAGATGGGAGGTGACCGACATTGGTTCTAACCAAACAGCCGTCTGGGCGGCGCGTGTAAGGCCTGTTCCCGGTAATGCGGTATATCACACCGATAGCCAAACGCCCCATGTTGTCCTGGCCGTGAGTAGAGGTGCCCGTCCTCACGATGCCAACAAAATCCGACGGTGGCGCCCAGTCCCCCCTGACCAGGCTATCGTTTTTGATACTACAGTGGGTGAGAAGGTCTTACTCCGGATCGATCGCGAAGACCAACACAGAGATGACGACCAGCAGGACAGGTTGATCCCGCTCAAAAACGCCAAGCGCAAGCTCCCTAACGACGATGATCGCCAAGTACGTCATGGCCGGGATCATGGTAACGGCACCCGGGAGCACAATACTTCATCCCACCAAGGACGGGGTGGAGCTGACAACCGAGGTCGTGGCGGCTACAGAGGCGGTGGTGCCCCCCGAGGCAACCGTGGCGGTCGAGGAAATTTCAAAGGCTCTGGCAGAGGTGGCAAAGGCGCCCACGGCTACCGCTCTCTAGACGACGTTGACACTCGGGAGAGCTCTCAGGGTGGATATGGTCCGGCGGCCGTGTCTTATGACGACAATAGCTTCCCAGCTATACCTCAGGGCGGCCTTCAATTCCAGCAGCCTCTACCCCCTCCTCCACCATACTACACTCCGCAGTTCCCAACCCCAGGCCAATGGCCTGCTCCAGGTAGTGGTGCCCCTCAGGGACGACCCTCAGGTGGCCCTGGCCCAGATCTACAAAGCTTTTACTGAGATTGGTGATATCGCGTCAGTGCCATCTTAGTCATTCATCTATGCGGTTTCAGAAAAAACCATTTGAAGCTATGGCACTACGATCGAGTTGAGACATTCTCAACATGGAATCATGAGTAAGCTTTTATTCCAGATCATGCTACCAATCTTCTCGAACGGTAGCCTGGAACTTCAGTTAACAGGAACACACGGAACTATTAGTGCTGGCATTTCTCTATTTTATGGATCGGCTTGCATGTGTCTATAGATTTTTGCTTTTCGCGTCTTACGCAGGGAAACTAGTTGATTTTTCACACAAGGGTATTATCTGTTGGGGTCGGCTATTGTTTGGCGTTAGTTAGGCGGGAGATCCCCAAAAATAAGCCGGTTACGTGGACAGAGCACATAGGACGACGGCATGCCTCGTGGAAATACAAACGAACTACAACTACAACCACTGCTGGTTTTACTGCTTTTTGGTGATATGAACATCGCGACAAATGGGTTGACCTGATCTGAAAGATATGTGTTAGCCTGAGCTTGGAGGGGAAATTTGTAGAAGTTTTGTGAAAGATTAGATGCCGAGTGATAATCAGAATGAGATAGAACAATGTGGTGAGTAGGATGAATCATGCTCGTGAGACACGAGTCATAAACAGCCTCTAAAAACTCATCATGGTAGGCAGATGGGAGATATGAAAGGAATAGAAGTCATCGACTTACCACAAGATGAAACTATATCTCCCCAACGAGACACCACTGCCGTCTGCAGATGCTAGAAGAGCTCCGTTTGGAATTTCAGGAGGTTCAATTCTTTATGTACAAGTGCACCTCTCTCATGGTTGTCCCCTCCACCCCTACCTATCTAGGTACAGCAGTTCATGGTTAATGTGTGATCGATCGTCGCCTTGCTGCGACTAGCCGAGCGGGACTATGTAAGTTCCCGTGGCTCGAGTTGGTAAGTTTCTGGAAGCGTTGCTTCCTAGCTCCGCAAAAGTAATCAAATGTCAAGTGGTGGATCGGAATCTGCAAATATGCGATTTATAGCCCATCCGCGCGCACGGGGTTGATGTCGACGCCGTACTTCTCCTTTAACCGTTGTCTCCGGCGCTCCTCGTAGCCTTCGGGCTTGATGCCTAGATCATCGCGAAGTCGCGCGTTAGTCTTTTAGTCTTCACTTTTCTTATCACCACCACCGTCACAACCGTTTCCGCAGCAGCGGGCAGGAGTGGCGGAGGTGGAGCAGGGTTTACAGGAGACGAGGCGGGAAACTGTCATGTCGTTGGAGGGATAGGTGAAATAAGTAAACATGGTGGTCGAGTTACCTCTGCCCTCGCCGATGTTGGCGAGCGTCTCTTCGATGGGCCGGCGCCGCGTCTTGCGCTGCGCTTCCTTGTACTCGTACTCGTCCATCTCAGGGTTCTCGGTGCGGGCGCGGCCGCGCAGGCTGCCGCCCGTGTACTCAAAGGTCGACATTATGCCCGCGAAGGCGGCGCCGAAGCCGAGGATTTGGGGGATTCGGCCGGCTTTTTTGGTGGGGGGAGATTAGCAAACATGTGATGTTTGGGTGGGAGGTGGGAGAAAAGACATACTTCGTAGACCGATGGTCGATCCGGCTAGGAACGAGCTGACCGTTGTGTTCCAGGTGTCGTCTTTCTCTCTGAGGTTGGCGGTCGCGTCTTTGGAGAAGAGGTAGACGGAGGTGACGGCGGCTGAGAATATGTAAGTTTCTTATCAAGTGTACTGGCTTGGGCTTGCTTTAGACTCGGAAAAGGTCTTGCCCCATTGAGGATAGGATTAAACGTACTGAACATGGCTATGGTACCACCACCGCGAGTAAGGACAGCCCAAGCACCTATGTTAGTCTTGGCCAGAGAGTTATGGACGGCGGCAGTGATGAAACCGGCGGATCCGCCGAGAATCGCGCCTTTTATGCCGGACTTGACAGCATCGTGGGCGTGGAAGGGCGTCTCCTCCGGAGTGGCCTGGATGGGATGTGGGTTCGCCATCTTGACTCCAGCCCGAAGGAGGCTATTCGCAAGTTGGGCTCGAGATTTATGGGTGGGTTATTAGGTGGTGGGTTTTATGTTGAAGGAGGAGCAAATTGATAGCCGGGGTTTTCCTCTAAAGCTTCGAGCTTTGATCTTCCGACAATTACATCGAAGTTGACTGGTCTAAGTTATCCGAGGTTATTCCTATTGGTTACTTGCTTCGAGTTGGAAGGAAATGGCGCTAGGCGAGGGATTATCTCATAGTCCGCCGTACAAGCCTCTCTTTCCCCTCTGCCCCTCTGCCCTCTTTCGCAACTGCCACACAAAGATGGATGTGGCGCCGTTAGGTGCGACCCTAAAGCTTTAAGCGGGAGGGCACGGACCATTCAGCTAAGGTAGCTACAGCTTGCGGCGGCGTTTCCCTGCCTGCCCTGCCGGCGGGCGTAGTACCTTCCAGGAGCTTACTGATTATCCTAACCCTGGAGCTCCATAATCTTCTAGAGGCAACCTTGGGACAAGCTTCAAAGCATCTCATCTTCTTGAAAAAAAGATTCATCAGACCAAGGGAAAAAAAGTCACCACGACAACAACTTCGCCGCACAAACAATTTCTTACTGGAGGCAACATACAAACAGTCACTTCTCGCGTGCACTCGCGTTGATTTTTTTCTTTTGATTTCCTCTTACGTCACTCCTTTTCTCCGTCGCCGTACTTAGGACATCCTTCGGGTTTATGTCATTGATTTTCACGATACCCATCTCGGACAAGCACTTGCGCACTTGTGATTTTATCCCCACATCCGCCGTCGACTATTATCAGGTCTAACACCTCAAGAAGAACTGTGTTGGCTGAACTTTCTACTCGTTATGAGAATTTGATCACGTTCTTTCGCCAAAAAAAGGTATGTAATTTCCAATATCTTCTTTTTCGCTCTTTCGTTCTCCCCCTCTCATACCATCGCCGACACCGCGTCGAGAAAGAGCAGCTGTGCGCCGCATTTCCCCTATTACTCCATATGCCAGCTATGCTCCTTCGTTATTTTATTCTGTTGGTAATCGCGGCTGCGTGATTCTCTTCATAAGAAGCCCGTCCTCGGCTATTACGACTACCTAAATCCACCTGCTGCTATTATTATATTCGTCTAATCTATCATCCCAACGTCTCCCATAAGGGTTGACCTCGAGAGTCATCCTCCACTATCTCTCCCTAGGTATTCCAATGCATATGGGGTATAGGCAATCAGGTTTGGATGAACATGTCTCAGCATGTGAAACTCTATAGACGAATATCTCTAGCCCTCTCAAGCGTCCAATGTCGAAAGGATCTCTTCCTCCATGGCCTTGCTCAAGTCACCATCGTGAATGGTTTGCGATGATATTACTCGGGCAATCTTATTCTCATGAACTATTTTCATGGCATTGATGTTTGTATGCGTTAATAGCATACCATGTTCATTTGTATACAAGTGTATATAAAGAAGGAAGCAAAGGCTGACAATATTCCCATTTTTTCTTCAACCATGATATATACCCTCCACTAACACTATCTATTTCAGGGACTTCTACTGCTCCTTGTCCAATTTAAAGTCCTGTCAATTTCAATGGCGAGTATCTTCATTTGAAATTACCACCCTCAGCCTTTACTAATACTTTGTTTAGATTGAGTGAATACTCTTCGAACCTGCCATACTCTCTACTCCCTTGTTTGATGTTGCACAGAGTCACAAGTGCTCAGGTGAGTCTGAGAGCTATAAGTTCTGAAATCTCGGAACCAGTCTCTAAAAACCTTGTACAATTTTCGGAATTGAGGAGTATGCTGACCCATACCCATTCTTAGACTTCATACCCATAGGGGTTTAATTCCTCACAATGGAGCCAGTGTACAAGTTGGATAGCTTGGAAGAGCTCCGCCAATTGCAGTGGCAAGCGAGGCTTGGTCTGCAGCATGCACTTCACCCTCACCGTAAGTTACCTATAGTTGGCTATACAACAATTATCTCTTATTAGACGAAATACTAATGAACACTAAAAGCCCTAACGTCTCCTATGTTTCTCCGTCAGTTCCTAGCATCGAGCTTACCTGCGCTTGACGTCTATAACGATTGCACGAGCCATGAGTTACAGGAGATTAGCACTCAGTCGTATGAGACTAGTCACCATATTTTCCTTTCGTTGATTTGCGCCCGTTGTCGGTATCACTTCCACGTCTCAAATGATACCCGGCACACTCAGGGTTGGGGCCCGGAGCACCGCCATCACATGCTCGTTGCTTGTTACGACGAGCCCACGAATGATGCCAAGGTTAAAGCTGAAAAGAGCAACTACGACGACGCTACAAGCCATGCTCGATTCATCTGTATCGCTGGCGAATGCTTATTCAACATCAAGATCGATGTTGTACCCTGGAGAGTCTCTGAAAGAGATGTGGCGAACTTCTCTGATAAGGACAGAGTAAACAAGAATCTCGAGCTCGCGCTAGCTGAAGATGCGGACCGCTATACCGGCCTCATCGGTTCTACGAATCTTGGATCTGAGAGTATCCTCCAGACGTACCTCACTGATGCGCTTAAAATTACTAACGATGTTCCCTTGCGCGTTAACAAACGCAACAAGCGGTTTTTTGTGAGTATGCGTAGCGACTTCGACAACTTACTGAAATTTCTCGGCTTTTACGAAGGGATAGACCCCTCAACTAACGAGGAGTGTTGGTACATCCCTCCGCCAGAGTCGAAATCGAAACCAACCCGAGTCGGAACCTTACGAGCCCGCATGGAAGATGCTTACACGGAGCTTCAAATCTTGTTCTCTCATAGGAACACACCTAACACCTGGGAGAAGCTGATACAAGCATTTGTGGCCGATTACCCTGCAGATTCCAATACAGCCTTCACGCGAACGATTGAGGAAAACGACTTGAACCTTCTAGGCTGTTTAGCACAATACCCACCTGAATACTTCAGCTGGGCCGCACTGCTCCTCTCGAAGCGTCGTCCGGCAGATCGTAACGAGTATCTAGACGCAGCCCTGCGTTGTATCGGCAACCGCAGCTACGATACATCCATAGAGATTATTATGTACAAATCTCGCTTTGATAACGCGTCTGCTATGGATATCAAGATAGAAGAGGCGTATGCATTCTTCAATGTGTCTCCCAATGATGGCATGACGTCAGACTGGTTCATGTCCAAATATTACGAAATGGCTAAATCACGTGTGTGCGATGAGTTTAAAGCTCAAGCTTTACAACATCTTGAGGCAATCGGCAACCGCCTCGGGCGGGATATCGTGGGTGAACTTGACCCGGCTGCTCTAGGACAGGTGGGAATGCCAGGAGCTAAGTTGCCTGGCTCAAGCGGTCCAATGCCTGTTTCTGCTGCAGCAAGCTTTTTAGAGGTTGAACCGAACTATACCGCAGAAATAATCCGCGGCTTTGTCGAGCGATTGATTCGTGTAAGTCATTTGTCGTCGTTTTAATTCGCTCTGGTTAGACTAATTATTTTATTAGAAGGATGATATCGACCGAAGCAAGGTTATCGAGGCTCTCAACGTTCTATCTGATAACAAACGACAACAAGAGAACGTAAAAGAAGCGGAAGAATTGCAGCAGATCGCTGAATTTGTGAAGGAGACTGGTTCTGGATCGCATTCAGTGCCGATACTGCTAACACTCCCGACTACGCCCCCTGGGCTTCGAAATATTGGCAATACGTGCTATTTGAACAGTCTTCTTCAATACTTCTACAACGTCAAAGTAATTCGCGACATGGTACTAAATTTTCAAGATGTCGAGCTCGAGCTTGACGAGGAGACCGTCGGACGACGTCGTACTGGTGGTAATGGCACAAGTGTAAACTTAGAGGAAGCTATCGTTGCTAGACAATGTGAGTCCACTAATTATTCATTTTCCCCTCCTCTTTGCTCACGTTTTCTTTTCATCCTTTTCTTTCGAATAACGCTGACCTTATCAAAAGTCATTGAGATGCTACAAACTTTGTTTGCCGACCTACAGACTACCGCACAAGTCGCAGCACAGCCTTCTCAAAAACTCGCGAATACAGCTCTCTCTTCAGCAAGAGACATTTTAGATCAACAGTCGCAGAACGTACCTCCACCTTTGCCAGCGCGTCCATCGCCAGCACCGCCTGCGATGCCCCAATCAAACGACCAACCCACGAATGGGCAGATGAATGTAACTGTCGAGCCCGTCAATGATAAGCTTGAGCTGGCCAGTTCGCGCAGCTCGCAAACCCTAGTCGATGAGAGTGAAGATGTAGTCATGATGGAAACTCAACCCCAAACGTCGAATGAGAATACATCCATTTCCCAGAACACTGACGTCAAGATGGAGGATGTAGCCGAACCTTCATCCCTAAAAGCCAAGTTCGAAGAGATTTCGCGACGACTGGAACATTCTGATCGTTCGGGAACATCTCAGCAAGATGTTGGGGAAATCATCGGAAACATCTTAGAGCACTTGATGCGTGCGATACGTTCAGAGGGCCCAATGCCAGACAAACCCGATTTACAAGCTGACAGAATTACGGAGACTTTCTTCACTACTATTGTGAATTACACTGTCAAGACTTACCCAACCAATGGCTTAGTCACCCGTATTAAAGACACTCCCTTGAATGTCGAGGTAGTTCCGGAACGTTGGATTACCGCCTATCCCGAAGAGGTGGACGAGAACTCACTGGGCACAAGTAACAACACGGACGGGGGAAGTGATGCACGATGCACACTTGTCGAGGCTTTGGATCGATACTTCTCTTATGAACCAATCGATGACGGAAGTCGCGCACGCTACAGTTGTATTCGATCTCTGCCCCCCATCTTGCATATCTGCATCCAACGAAGCACGCCAAAAGGTAAGAACAAGAACCCTGTTATCATACCAGAGATCTTGTATCTTGATCGTTACATGGAGGCAGAGGAGGATTCGCCCATCTGGCTCACTCGCAAAAGAACATGGGCCATCAAGGAACGTCTTAAGGAGCTTCAATACAAGCCCCAGAAGAAGATTCAGAAGAAGCAAGGTGTAGACGTGTGGGCTAATTCCACATCTTGGGTAAGTCATCTTACTACCCCTCTCTATTATAACTATTAAATGCTAACTTTAAACTGAAGGATGCCGATATTCCGGATTTCAAGACCATGGATACCAAAGAATTGCGAAAGTTGACTATGACGGCAGTTCAGAAGTCGAAGGAAGCTCGCGTCGACAAACAATTCTTTGACGATCTCGGCCTTCGAGGCAAGGATGACCTATTCAAAACGCTGGACACCGTCGACTCGATAGTATCGAAGCTTCCCAAGGTCGAGCAAGAGCCATCGTCATCCACTGGCAAATCGTTCAGTGATAAGTTGGGTGATTTCCTTTTCGATTCTGCCATGCCCCTTGATACAGGAATTGAAGATGAAGTTGCCAAGCTACGTCAAAAGGAAGAAGTTGCCTTTGACTCTATGAAGAATGAGAAGTACGCGATCCATGCCGTGATTTGCCATCGCGGAGGCACATCCGCCGGACATTACTGGGTCTGGATCCGAGACTTCAAACGTAACATCTGGTACCGATACAACGACGAGACGGTGACGGAAGACAACCGTGGTACCAAGGCCGTTCTGGACGACCTGAACCAGACCGGCGACCCCTATTACGTCGCCTATGTCCGGGATGAGCTCAAGGACCACCTAGTCGACGTTCCCCAACGCCAGAAACCCGAAGAGACGGCAGCGGCCGACCCCTCGACAGCCAACCAGGAAGCTCCCACAATTCAGGAGGTAGAGACGATCGAGGGCGTGATGGTAGACGCCGTCTAAGTTCGCATCACCAAGGGAGTTTGTCAGGTTGGGGTGGCAACGAGAGAGCCATCAATCTTACGGTCCTGGTATATACCCTTGTTTGTGTTCATCTCATGCATCATGAAACCGCGATTGCATCGGCAGGGGAGTTTGTCATGTTTTGATACCTGGGTAGGAAAGCTACGACCTAGGTAGGCCGGGAGGCCATTGTCTGGAATTAGTGAATGAGAGACGATGATTTATGAAAAAACAAAAAATGAACCTAAATTGATGTGTTGATGCCGTGACTTAGAGTGCTAAAAGTTTCTACCTCGATGGAGAGTGATTGCGTCGTAGATTGCTGCTTTCCACGTGCTGAAGGCTGTGGAGCGTTCAGGTAAGAAGTGATTGGCAGTAAATTTTACGCTTGCTCTTAAGCTCTAACGATACACACAGGCGATTCTAGAATATGCATATTTTAAATCATTCACAACAGTACAATCTCCAGCAGCACATATAAATAACAATTAAATAGTCCTCGAGGGAGCGTAGCCACGCACCAGAAGCTACGGATGCGGTAGATGGGGGCAGATGGTCAGGAAGACGAGGCTGGTAGAGCGCCCGGGGGAGGTGCGGATGGAGATGGGGCAACGGAGCTATTGGTGAAGGCGAGCAACGAGGTTACCGCTGATATAGCTGGATGCGAAGGGCCATCGGGTCTCAAATGTGATGGTTCAGCTGTGGGTGCAGGGGTAGGGGTGTGGTTTACATGACCGTCACCCGACGCCACGGAGGGCGAGGGCTCAGGTACGCTCTGAGAGGAGGCACCAGCATTGTTGCGATTATTAGAATCATCTGCCGGCTTCTTTGAAGGGGTGTTGTTGTCGGTCCCTGTGCGTAGTTAGCATAACATATTCCCAAATTTAACCACCCCTTATTCAACCACTAACATAATATCGGGAAGAAATTGGATGGGACCTCTTACCTCTTTTCGGCCTTCCCGGCCGCGGAGCCACGGCGGCGGTCTGGGCGTGCACGGCGGTCCGGATCTGGCTAATGGAGTAGCCGGTGACCTGCTTGATGCGCGGGTAGGTGAACTTGGCGTCGAAGTAGAGGACCCGGATGCGGTAGCGTTCCAGCTCCGTTAGGTGCTTGACGTGGACACCTTTCGGTCTGGTTCCGCGGGGCCGGCAGGGGAAGATTGGTCTTTCATCTCCAGCTATTATTCCATCATACATTGGCTGATTCGTTGGTTCGTTTAATGGTTCATCCGTTACGGATGTATCCTCCAACGGGCTTTCTTCCATGTTGATATAGGTAGGTATGTTTTGTGCGTAAATGAAAGGGTGGTGAAGTGAGAGGTAAGAGGGAGGCGGGAAAAGTTTTAGCATCTGTGCGGAAGCCGGGATAAATACAGATATTCGGTTATGAAATTGATGAAGACTATGAAATTAAGAGAATATTATATAATCTCGGAGGGGTAATTCAAGCCAGACCCAGAATGTTTCAGGGCGATTCTCTCAACATCAACATCTTCCCTACTTCCAAGATTCATTCTCTCACCATGAATATGAGTTTGGGCTTTTTCCTTTCAGCGAATTCATCTCCTACGTCAAACCGCATTTCCTCGATCTTGGCACGAAAACCACATTTCTCATAAAGTCGTCGCGCCACTTGGGTACCCTCAACGACAGCCTGCGATATTAAGTTATTAACCAACTTCCAAGGACCGTAATCACAAACTAGAGCATTCCGATGTATGGAAAGTATGAAAAGGGGGGAAGATAATCAGAAATTCTCAATACCTTGATTCCCCGCTCGTCCGCAGCTTTAGTCCCCCATTCTACAAGTGCAGTGCCCGCGCCTAGACGCTGGTGATCCGGATGGACAGCTAGTAATTCGAGAACTACACTCAAGTGAGCTATATGGATCTGTCTCGGCGTCTTCGCCCATCAATTCCACTTACCATAAACTCCCTTCCCCTCGGAATCAATAATGGCCTGGGAACGAGGCCCTACGTAGTCCCTCCACAGACGAGTCATATACTCGCGTTCTCCCTCATCAGGCCATACCTCCTCCACATTCTCGGTCTTATTTAGTTCTGCGGGCGGGGGGTTCTTCATGTACGTCCAGACCGCGAATCCGACGATGGTCTGCTGCCCCCCCTGCGCGTCTCGAGCTACTGCCTTCAAAAATACGGAGTCATCCTCGGTCTGTTTCCATACCGCCAGCCGCTTAGAACCCTGCGCCCGCCCTGCCGGCGTAGCGTGCTGCGGGAAGTATACGCTCACGAACGGCGCGTCATTGCCGAAGCTTTTCGAGAGGACCTCGAAGCAGGTAGGTATCTCATCATCGGATACTAAAGCAACGTCTACTTTCTTAGTAGGCTCCATTGCGATGGAATATATTTGATTATATATGAGGTAAGAAACTAGAGCGGGGGATGCAAAGTTGCTGCTGCTCTAGTGATTGGACGAGTACTCGGTAGGTCCCCTACGAGAGACCTTCCTGTTTTTATATCCGTTTGTTCCAAAGTGGTAGTGCCACTAGTATGACGCATCATGGCGGCACACAAGACTGCCCCGATCACGGACTACATGCCTTGCCGCCGCTCTCTCAGATTACAATGTAGGCTCCTTGGGTAAGCTGTCCATCTGTAATATCTCCTTAACTTGATACCTATCGAGGTATTTCTCCGAGTTCTAGAATGCTTCAACAGCGTTTATCTTACCATGGCGTCGCTCCAGCTGTTCGAGCGAGCCATCCCAAGATTTAACGCGGCAGTAAACCCAGTACATATCAGAGTCGCAGATTCCTATCGCCAGCTCGTCATCATAGAAGAGGGTCCGTGTATCCGCAGACTCAATCAGCAGTCTTGTGGCAGGAGGACAGGGGACAGCACTACACTGAACCTACTAAGGAGGCGATGGGGAATGGGAACGCGCTTAGCGCTTCTCGACCGCGAATTCGAAATTGAAGGCACGAATGGGGCGAAATAAGACGTAGTTTAATCCCTAATCGTGGTTTCTGAGGTAGCATCATATCGTCGAGGATAGAGCGTCCTGCTTTATTTGCAAAGCCTCGATGTTTCCCCCGAACAATGTGTAGGTAGTGTAGGACTTCGTCATACATCATGTGCATATGAACTTTGTCCGGTAGGTCTGGATTTAATGGATTCCATTCGATAAGTGGAGGCTAACTTGTTTCTTGTAGATTTCGCAACATCTTGCTGTTCAAACCGTCTTCATTCGTTTACGCACGTATATTCGACTATCTACCATCATTAGCAATCATCAATTCTCCAGCAGCGGTCATCTAGCTGGGCTTGCTGGGTACGCAAGATGTCTCATCTAGCTCCAGGTCCGTCAACAAACCGGCCCCGACGGCCAAACACTCTTCCAGAGTGGACAAGTCGCCTCCCCATTCAACGAGACACCTTCGAGAAACTTACGAGTATGCGATACTTCTTCTACAGCACCCAGTTCTTACGTTCCGAGGTCCCGCTTACTATTTGGAACGTTGTTCTCCTTGGGCAACGCAAGAAGTCCATTCGCGAAGCTTCACACATGGACATCCAGGCCGGCATATGGTATCTTTTCAGATGTTGTGTTGAGGTGTATGACGAGTATAAGATTGGGTTGATTGGTTCGGGTGCGTTCTGGATCATGGTTTGGAGCCGCTTGCAACGTCTGCGAAAACTGGACGCCGACGACTTTACCATATATAAATATCTCCCTCATATCGTACACTTCTACGCCAAATCGAGAGAGCTTGGTCAGAGATACTCGGCACCACACGACTAGGATCAAACTGCCAAGACCAAGTATATTCTACACCGGCTCATAGATGCGTGGAATCGAAGGGCCTTCTTTCAGACATACTGGGACCCCCATACAGGCGTTAGCAATCAACTGCCAAGAAGACAAGGGCTCGTTGTCGACGATGAAGATTGGTATCAAAACCATGAAGATAATGAAAAACGATTACAGGACCGAGAAACCCGCAAGGTTAGTTCTGACTGGGAGGTTTGGGATTTCGGTCCAGAGAAGCCAAATGATGACAATGATGATATACAAAGAGAAAATCTCGCGCTCGTCGAAACATTCGAAGAAAACGCCGTTTATATAAATCATGGCGCCGACACTGACTCTGGCGGAAATTTCGTAATGGTATCGAAGGACGAAACCGACCCCTGCGAGGCATCAGAGAACAAATCTCATCAATCTCACGACTCCCCCGAAGGAGAGACCAGGCAAGATTCTGCAAAGAGTTACGAGAAAGGTACCACTTCAGAGGTAGATACTCCTATGAAAACAGGCAGTTCAGATTCAAAACCTGAGTCGATTATTTTCCCCTCGAGCACGTTTAAGAACAACAAAAGAAAAGGGGGACCAGTGTTGATATTGAGACGTGTCAAAGATGCAGTATTTGGTAAAAACTGAGGGATCAAATCAGACTCATTACAATATGGTTAGGTGGTGGGCGCCTTTTGGAATTCACGATTGGTAGTAAATAGTCACATCCATGGATGCTCTGACAGCAAGGAGTAACTCTAGGTAGCGAGTGTACACAAGCCGAATAGCGATTCATGAAGTACATGTATTCATTTCCAAAATGGACTGCCCAAGTGTTGTGTGTTTCCATGCTACCAATAGCTCATCTAGTGCAGTAACAAACCGACTATGATCGTATGACGCCTCAGTGTTTCTATAACAAACCAAGCTAAATGAAAGCTAGATCATATGGATGTTTTCCTCCTCGGTGTAGTGTATCTTAAGAGATCCCAATATAACCGCCTCACCTATCCCTCTCCTCATCAACATTTGTAGACTCCATCAACCAGTCAATAATTTACGATAACATTCCAAAAAACCCCAGAAACATGGAAACACCTGAAGAGATACCCTCCCCAGTCCCTTACTGGTCCGAGGACGATGATGAGTATGTTCATTTGTATCCTGCATGTGACCTGAGTGAAATCCTTCTACAGTCCCAAGCACTAGATTTCTCGGGCATCGAAGTAACACCTCGCCTCCGCAACGAATGCAGATACCTGATACACGGCAGAATACCCTACCAGGCCGAGGTAGGATTCCGGGAGATACTCATCGGGGTTTCCAGACTCTTCAGAATCTGTCGTGCCGTACTTAATAGTAGTGACACCAACACCATCGATTTTAATTCAAGATTGTTTTGGGTACTCGCAAACGCAAGGCTTGAGCGGCGTGACGGGGTACAGGTTAGCGTAAAGACTTTTCGATATATCTTAGACGTCTACGCGAAAGCTCACCAGAATGTGCTGGAGCGGTATGCAGCCCGTGGCGAGGAGTTTGATATAAATAGCGTCGACGACGGGAGTATGCATCTTATCTCTCAAATAAGGTGGTGGATGGACATTTCAGAATTTAGTGACGTTCTTTTCATACTGAACAGGTAGCTCGAGCTTCCTTGGTGGAAGAATAGTGGGAATTAAACATGGGAATGGGATATGGAGATACCAGTATCTTATTGTTTGCTTTGACGTCACAATCTTTGAAATATCATTCAGAGAACACTCTAGAGCTGCCTAGTACAAGTGACAACAAGAACAAAGTACTTTGTGACTTCACGCATACACGGGTAGGCACGATATCTTCTGGGTGCTTAAGGAAGGCGCTGATGTTGCCAGTTCACGGGATGTGTAGTGAAGCTCGTCACATAATAGGGTATGAATCAATGGTTGCGGTAAGGTACAAAGTGCGAGAATTTTGGAAATCGCAGCGAGATGGTGAAAGGTCAATGGACAAGTACCTTGCATATCGGTGCAAAAAAAAAGGATCGGGGGACTACTCTCAGTATAGATACATGACGTCGTGGCAAGACATGTACATTAGTAGGGCTTCCGCCAGCCCTCGATAAGGGGTCGACGAGTTGGTACACGATATCCATAAACCTCATGTGTACAGTACGTATTTTACAGTTGCTGTACGTACCTAGGTACGTACCAATGTTATTATCCTCCTCGTACGGACTCGAGATATCTGCAGTCGTCACCAACCCTACTCTCTCGCCACCCGCTGCCACCGCGCACCGTGTGGTGTGCACTCTAGGGCTCCGCAAGGACCCCGTGGCCTTCACTCCCAAAAATATAAAACCGACAGACGTCGTTCCTAAATTTCTTTCCTTTCTTTTATTTTTTTTCCTCACCCAGAGGAGAACATTACTTCCCCTCCTCCTACCCTTTCGTCCTCTTCCTTACTTTCTCTCCTACACAACCACAATCACACCCACCCACATAAACATACACATAACAAATAAAACTAAGCTGGTAAGTTTTGCACATTTCCGTCTATTTCATCTACACTTTTCCATCCTTTTTTCATTTTCATACGCAAACACATATCATCTCTTCTTCGTCCAAACATCTCTCTAACCATCAAAGATAATGATTGTTCCATCCTCGAACAACACCACCAGACCTCCATGTCTGCGTGCGCATTAAATTCGTCCTCTAACTAAGGTCGTCGCGCCCAAGTATTCATCCCAGATATCAGGTAAGCATTCCATCCTCCCTCTACTTTCCCTAGTCATCAACCCATCAACCTATCCCGATTTTATCGTCAACATTTCTAATCATCCCAAGCTCTCGTCGATGAATCAATAGATATCTTAACATCCACAGATGTCATTAAAGGATGTGTAAACGGACGATTTCCTCCGTCAATGTGGAGAGATCTCCTCTGTAAAACGAGGAGCGACTTAACAGGTTGCCGTTCTCCAGGCAATTGGCGCTGCGTAAGTACATCATTCTCGTCACTCTCTATCATCCACCCATCCATCCATCTATCCTTCAATCAACCATCCATTCTCTATCCATCGTTCATCCATCCTTTCATTAACCCTCTGTCAAACCTTCGTCAACCTTTCATCAACCCTTCATCAACTATTAGTTGATCGTTCATCAATCATTCATCAACTATCCATTCTCCATTCCTTTCGTCGTCCATACTTTTGTCAACCCTTCGTCAACTATCCATCAATCATCCATTCCCCATCCCCTATTCATCTATTCATCCATCCTTTCATCAACCCTTCGTCAACCCTTCGTCAACCCTTCGTCAACCCTTCACCGATCCTCCGTCAACCTATCATTATCTTTTCGTCATCATCTACTATCACACATTCCATCCACGATTAAGTTCATCACTAACAATAACTGAACAAAACAGTCTCTCTCTACGATCCATCATCGTGACCATAACAAACGGTCATGACTGCATTCAGCGACATCCTAAGCCTTCCACACAACCTAGCTGTGAGTGGCCGCTGGTCGGCTTTCTCTTCAGCAAGGAAGGGTGCCGCTGCCAATATCCTGGCAATTGCGGGCGATTGCCAAGATGGCGAATGCGGCAGACTAACCTCTGCGTCGAAAAGACCATGGTCCCTCGCATGAACGAGGACTCGACCAACCACTTCCGTCGTCCTGTCGGCTCCGCTCCTACATATTGGCCACCAAATGTTGCTAGC
Organism: Annulohypoxylon stygium; assembly: GCA_003314315.1. Taxonomy (NCBI): domain Eukaryota; kingdom Fungi; phylum Ascomycota; class Sordariomycetes; order Xylariales; family Hypoxylaceae; genus Annulohypoxylon; species Annulohypoxylon stygium. The sequence goes on from QLPL01000001.1 coordinate 305,673, forward strand.
CAACCTGGTTACCAACATATGGTGGGTGGATGTGCAGGACCCGACACAGCTCGATCGTCCTGCTCCCTAAAGCAGCACGCGCCATAATGGCGGGCTGCGGTATCCCTAAGAGATACGATGATATCACTTCCGTCGTCATGCCGGCTCCAGTCTCACGCAACATCCGGCGGCACCAACAGATACTCCAAAGACACACGGGTGGCCCCTGGTTTCTCTACCTACATCCTACGGGTAGCGGCCAGCGGGTTCACCCGTCATGACCTGACCAGCCCGGTTGGCAAGGAGCTTCCAATCCCCTCCGTCGCCATGCCGGCTCTAGCACGATGAGAACCCCGGCTCACTGAGTACGTGTGGTTGGCCCCCTCAAACATGGCCCTGGTGGCCTGTTGTAGATGCTACAGAGGCCGCAGTAGGACGGAGCTGGCCCCCGTCCTGTTGGGAAGCACAGACTCTGCATGAGTCTGTGCGTGCCGTGGAGCCATGCAATACGGCACCTATGGCGATGCTGCACTATTCGCGGTGCCCGGGTGTAGGGGTGACGGGGGCTCATCCGGCAACCTGCCGCAGCACCCTTTACCACCTACCCTAAGGCAAAATATCACCCCGATTAACTGGGGCAAGGCAGGTCCTTGCCCGCGGGATGATAGGGGCACAGTTTGGCTACCTCACAAGGTTGCCTTCCCTATGAATGCAAACGCCAACTAGCCTCACTACCTATGGACCATCACCACGTATGAACGCTAGTCCGTTGCCGTCGGGACGATGATGGCGTATTCGGGGCGCCTGCTAAGGGTTCCCTGCCTCACGACCCTGACTCTAAATGTCACCACCATTAACCGGCAACGAAGGTAGTTGCCGTCCGATCGGTGCGGAAGGAGCAGGTCTCTCCCCAGCTTGAGGCAATAGACCGCTATTCATAACAAGCGAAGCGGTCGTGTCCTCCTGCTGGCAGGAAACCATCACGAGCTATGACCGGAGTTCGGGAGGTGGTCCTTTCGCTTGCAATTCAAGGTGACTTGATGGCCCTCGGAAGCGCGGCCTCGGTACCCGAAGGCAACGCAGACATTAAGCGGAGCCGTAATTGGATCCTGCAAGAACGAGGATTCAAGTTGGGGAGCCGGCCTCCTCATTTACAGACTCGATCCCAGACCCATGGTCGAGAGCTGGTCTCTCGGTAAAATGTGGACAGGCGCAACGGTGCGGTCCGGGTAATAAAAAGCACGAGAGCGCACCCGTCTCCCCAGAGATTGACGCGCCAGAGGTTAATAAGTGCTCTTGACCGCGCTACTAACCAAACACTGGCCTGCCCCCTTTGCCAGTAAGCTCCCGCCTTACTAAGCACCTTTGGCAAAGATCCAGACCAAAGACACTATGTGGAGAAGCCGTCCTACCTATTACCGAATGGAAGATACCATGAACCTCGCGTACATGGGGGGTTGTCGGGTACTGGTCTCGCGATGACGTGGTCCTCTATGGCGTAACCCAGGTAATGGATAATGCTGCATGCACTAAGCAGAGCAGTCGTTCCATCCTGCTGGCGGGAGGAGCTCTACCAGTCTAGACCGGAGATCGGGAGGCGTTATGCCAGTCTAGGGATGGGGTCGAGCTTGGAAACGGGTGACCTAGAGCTTGACTCGCCTCCTACATATCAGGGATGGGCGGCCTTAATGGCCTTAAAAAAAGCGGCATCAATAACAGAGAGCAGAGTAGTCGTTCCCTCCTGCGGGAGGAGTTCTACCAGTCTAGACCGGAGAGATCGACGTCTGAAGAGAAGAAGCTTCGAGAGCTGGCCTTTCTGCTCGCACACTAAAAGACGGCCTTAATGGTCTTATATCAGAGACCCAAATAACAGAGAACAGAGTACTTAATCTTTCCATCCTTCGGGATGGAAGATACCCCAAATTTAGACCGGAGATCGGGAGCTGGTCTCTCGATCTATACCACCCAACCTAGACCCTATCGCGAGCGGGAGACAGACCCTCCAGTCTCCCGCCGTAAGCCAAGGACCGGCCATAATAACACTCCCGAATTTCGATAGCAGAAGAGAGCTGGCCTCCTATTGACGACTCCTCAGCTAAGGGAAGATACTACAAACTTCGAATGGGAATCGGGACCTGGCCTCCCGACTTAACGCGTCGGACTTCATGTCGACCGGAAGTTGGTGATCGACGCACTAGCCTCCAATAAAGCGTCCGCCCTAATAACGCGGTCTATACACTCACCTACGGCGCAGGAGAGCTGGTCTCTCGGTCCTCGTGGCCGCACAAAGGGAGCCGGTCTCCCGGGGCGCGGGGACGCTGCGGGTGCTAGATGCTAGCTGGCCGGCGGCGCCTGTCTATGCTACCTACTACTGAGAAGTCCCTTGTACACCATCTAACCGTGCGTTTCTTTCAAAGAATGCCAGAAGGCGAGGAAGCGCGAATGCTCCTATCAAACAGAGTGGCGTCTAAAATCCCGCCCCTTGACCGGAGAATCGTGATCGAGAGCTGGCCTCCCGGTCTCCGAGGTTTCACATGGGAGCTGGTCTCCCCGGTCCGCGGATGGGATAAGCGTCATGCACTGGCTGGCGCTGAGCTGGCCGACGTCACCTATGTCTGCCGCATGCTACGATAGAGACCCTTCTGTAAGGTTCATCGTGGGCGTTCTTGCAAGAGTGTAGCGACGCGAGGACGCCACGGTACTATTATCAAACCGGGTGGGGTCTAACACCCTACATACTCGAAGCTCGACCGGATAGTTGTTACCGGTTCACCAGACTCCGGGGCTTTAATAAGGGGCCAGCTCTAATAACGCGGTCCGACCCGAGTTCCGCCTACAATGCGGTCTCGGTCTCCGAGATCCCGCAGATAGAGGGAGCTGGTCTCCCGCGGTCCGGAGATGGGACAAGTGCCATGCACTCACGTGCATCTCTGCCGCATGCTTCTACAGAACTCCTTCCATCCAATCGATCATCAATGGTGGGTGTTCCTGCGAGGAGTGCAACCACGCGAGGACGCGAGGACAGCACCACTACTACTAAACGTGCCGGCGTCTAGAACCCAGAAACTCGAAGTCGAAGTCAAAACAAAAAGCTTGGCATCGAGAGCCGGTCTCACGAGCAGAGATATATGGGGAGGGAGCTGGTCTCCCTCGGATCGGGTATGCCTCCCACCGAACTGGTGGGCTGTGCATGGATAAGACGACTGCACTGCACTCGCTCAGAAAACGAGTACAAATGTCGCGAATGCAAGGCCTCAAAGCAACTCAACACATAAGTTGGGTGGGGTGTCGCCTCCCGAGCTATCAACGCTCGGTACGGAATGGGTCATTGAGAGCTGGTCTCTCTTCCCCCAAACCGCAAGGAGGGGAGCTGGCCTCCCTTCGCCCAGGCTCGAGTACCCATCAAGCCGGCCAGTTGAGCATCCCCCGCGTAGATCTAAAAACTATACTGCGCTCATCAAGAGAATGGCGATTTCGCCGCAGATGCGAGATCCCGAACAGCTCGAAGAAATCCCCGTAGCCGGGCGGGGTCTTGCGCTCGCCGCATTGGAAGCTCGAGAACAGCAAGCTAGGGGGGGAGCTCGACAGGCAGTTGGTAATCAAGAGCTGGTCTCTTGATCCTCCCCGATGGGGAGCTGGTCCCTGGAGCCTCGTCGCATAGGAGCTGGTCTCCTGGGGATGGGAAATGCGCCGAACACGACCCCGATTGCAAACTGGTTGGCGAGTGCGACCGCCAAGCGCGCAAGAACCCATTCTGCGCTGGCTCGAAGAATGGACGAGACTGCTTTGAGTGTCTCGATGCAACGGAGCCTAGTAATTTAGCAGGGTGGCGTCTTAAACTCGGCGCTTCTCGAAGCTCGGGAAGTGGAAGAAGGTCGAGAGGAGGAAACTCGACAGGCAGTTAGTGATCGAGAGCTGGTCTCTCGATCAAAGTTTCCCACTACTGGAGCTGGTCTCCTGGGGACCGTGCATGCGCTGTACACCATCTTGCGCTCTATCCATTAGCTGGCGGTGCGGCCGCTGTGTGGGCAAGAAACTCAGCTCAGATAGTAGCATCTACCGAATATATATCGATGGAGCAAGGTCCCGCAGCCAAGCGGGGCGGCGTCGACGGCGAAGCTGTTGTCGACGATGAGGCACTCCTCTCCGAATGGGTTGAAGAGATCGAAACTGAGACCGAAGAAAAAGGGTGGAAAATACATGACCAGAAGCAATTGATGGTCAATCGTTGAAGGGCGATCCTGGTGGAGGCCCCTTGGTGACGGCCGGTCATTGGCCGTCGCGGGGAATTGGGTTCATTGGAGGACTGGTAGCTATGGATGTTATTTAGAGTCTCGAGAAGTTCTCAATACACATACCTGCTAAATATTCTATGATGGACTTGATATATATGTGTTTCGTGAATCTGCTGAAGTGACTAACCACCATTAATGCCGTGGACTTTCACGACGAGATAATGGATACTTAGTGCACATACTTTTACGTTTGTAGATTCCCTTGTATCCTTTACTTTGTTGACGTTTTGAGGTATATCTGATAGGCTAGGAAATAGTCAATTTGTGATGCGTGAACCTCTATCGTACACCTGCTTACCCTGTTAAGACCCAGCTGCCAACAGATCTTCCCTAGAGCTGCCTGAGGTCGTCATGATCCCCTTTAATTCTGGTCTTGGTTGCCCTTGGTCTTTCAACTACTAGTCCCCACGGAGAGCCTCGAAGGTTTCTGAGAGTCGAGGTATAGGCCAGTGAAAAGCACCCTCGTCTTGTCGACTGTCGAGGATGGTTTTAACAAGATGTCCCATCTATAACCCTCACTACGTACTATCCAGCGGTTACTACCAACCTTCTAGTTAGTTAGCCGATAGCTCAACGAATAAACAGCGTGGAGGCCACTCAGGGAAGGCAACTTACCTATGTACAATCAGCCACCTGGGCTTGCTCTACCAACACTACAATCACTTCACAAATTCACCATTTTAAAAAGAGGAGCTAGACTCTTTCTTCCATTTCTATAGAACCACCCTAAAAGACGGCCAAGCCATCCATCGATCCACGCTTGACGAACGGGTCAAAACCCCTAATCGCCTCAGCCTTTATTTTTGTATGGTATTATACATATCTCTCCCTCGCACACGAGACAGACGAACGACGCACCTCGCTACCAAACTTCGGCTTGGACACACACACAAGAAAAGCGCAAGTAATAAAAAGAGAACACGAGGACGTCTGGTATTTTTTTATAGTAAAAAAAAGTAAAAACTCGTCAAATTCATGCGGTTTATGCAATGGTGGTATCATGTCTTTCTGTACAAACACAATGATAATGCTCTCTCTCGGCAAAAAGCGACAAAGGGAACTTTAAAAAAAAGGAGGGCGGGCGAAGGAACGCAACCCCGATGATCGAAAAATAAAAAAAACCATCTCCGTCGAAGCGGCCGTCCTTGCCTGTCTCAAAAAATGAATTTCAAAACCGCAAAGAATTGACTGAATGCCATCCGTCTCCTTTTCCTCCATCTATAAAGGCCGTTTAACTAGCACCTAGGTATCCACGGCTAACACCAAGTTTCTTCGGCGACGTTTTTGCCTGCTTGACCACTCCTACTCCAGGCGAACGCAGTTCGATAGACCCGATTTTTATATTGTTCATTAGGTTGTCTTGCCATGCTTCCAAGATTACTCGCTTTTGACCTTCGGGATACTCAAACGACTTATGAAAGGAACTAATCAATTCCATGACTTTGACTCCAATACCTTAACGCCAATAGAATTCTTAGCAATCGCTCAACTCGTAGATCTTCACCTGGGAACAGGCGGTAAGGCCTTTTCGATACTTTCGCGACTGAACTTGTGTTTCAGGAATCTGAATCCACCACCCCTTTTCCTATCCTCAAAATTGCCGTCGGGTTCTAGGTAGCTGGTCTTCGGCGGCGTTGGAGGGCCCCTACCCCCTATACCGTGAGGGCCCAAGTTGGTAAACCCATCAGGCCTCTCCCTGGGTGAAGGCGTGTAAGGTCGAGATTCACTAGCGCTATCACCTTGACTTCGTCCGCCGACTGAGCCTGCCTCCGCTGTTTCCTCGACAACCGGTAGAACGGCACGAGAGTCGGCTCTCGGTCCCGGAGATACGGCCGTCGTCATCTTGCGGTCCGGCACTTGTTCCTCCTTAGCACCGTCTCTCTCGTTTGCCCTCTGAAGGGCAATCTCTACAGTAGGATTTGGTTCAGGAGAATTTGGACTTCTCATACCTGGAGGCGCAGGAGGCAGATATGATGGTGCGGGTGGCACACCGCTAGGCCCTGATGCCTGAAGGTCGTCTTGTTGCGCACGCTCCATCTCGGCCTGAGCGATGGCGGCGGCCTCGCGATCGTGCGCATCTCGTAATGCCTCTTCCTGTGACTTCGTGATACCGGACATGAACTTGATGAATCGGTCACCGTACTCTTCTGGCGGTAAGGCGGATATTTGGGTACGATCGCTGGAAAGGCCCTTCCAAAAATGCTCTATCTTCTTGATCACTCCGTACTATTACTACAGTTAGCAAGATGTTGTTCAGCCTAACGGATTAGAGAAATCCAACTTACGTGCGTCAAACAATCAATGACTCCAAGGTAGTAGACTTCTTCGCCCGCGCTATTATCTTCGTGTGTCGCTCGCAAGCCGCCATCGTCGCTATAGAACATACCGCCTCGGGTGTGACCTTCAGCTAGTTCATCTGGCATTTTAGTATTCGTTTGATCTACGGGAACAGGCCGCTCCGCCTTAATCATCTGCCTTAATTCCCTCGCCTTGCGTGCGTTTTCTAGTTTTGATGGTGTTCTCATGAGGACCGAACTAGGGTCGAACCCTTCATCAGACGGACTATCCCCTCCTGGATTGAAGACCTGCAGTGTTTTGCCCCGAAGGTTTTCTTCATTCCCTTTTCGTAAGTCGTGAATGCCAATGAGGAGGGAATAATCCATGATTTTCAGTTTCTGTAACAGACGGACATCGCGTTCGAGTTGTTGTAAAAATAACTGCTTCTTCTGGATTCCCAATTCGAGGTTTCGCTTTCGTCGCAGCCAGTTGAGATCTTTCAGAGTTGCCCGTGGATTCTTTTCAAGGTCGTCCTCCCGATAGTCACGTCCTACTGTTGAACCTTTTAGGTCGAATGTGGTGTGGATATCTCGGTGAGGAGGGAAAAGGTTGTTCATGACGACGAAGTGAATCTTCTTTCCGTATGGCATCTTGACGCGATGAAGGCCATAAAATTGAGAAAGGAGCGTATTCGGGTTATTCGTCACATGCTCGTAGTAATCTTTCAAGATTTTCCGCAGGAATTTATGTTCGCCGTGGTGGATGGTCTTGATGATGTACTTGTAATCCCTAGAGAAATAAAAGAAACTACCACTCTTTCCCGGAGAGCCAAGCTCGGACAAGATATATTTCCCCGTCAGTGACATCAAGTAATCGGCAGGGTCTAACCTAAAGAGAGCACGGAGATGTCGAAAGACCCAGGGCGCGTAGTCCTTGAACTTGAAATCATATTTGGCTGATGGAACTAACTCGTTACCAGCGCTGCATTTGTCAGTGAAATCTTGGTGTATGGATCTAAATTTGGCACTCACATGTCGAAAGTCGATTTCTGCTTAGTTTCGAAGTCGGCATCGGTAAGTGGACGGTCAAGTTTCGCGTTCGTACGAGATACAGATACTCGAATACCTGTCAACATGTTGTATGCTGTCGTCCAATTCGCATGGTTTTCATCAACTTTGGTTCCGACCAACACCCTATCGTCGTCTTCCTCTTCCCGCTTCTTCTTCTTAGCTCTCTTTTGCCGATATGCTTCTGCCCACCTTAGCGCATCGTCATCGGGTAATATTTCGTCGCGAGGCATATTAGAATGCAACGAATGGGTGTTTCGTCTTCCCAAGTTAAGAGACCCCCGGCGTTGAGATGGACCGGCTCCTGTGGGGGAGAACCTGCCGCTGGCGAATGCGGTATCATTACTATCTCTCGACCCTCGTCCAGGCTGAACTCTAGGCACCTCGAGAGTATGTCTGTGTTTCAAACCGCCTGCGGGAGCGTTCAATGCCGATGTTGACGCAGACGCACCTGTCGATGGATAGTTCGGAGGGCCAGAAAATCTCTGTGGCGGCGGTGATCTTCGTTGAGTTGGATCTGTATTGGGGGTGGAAGGTGTCAACGGGCTGGGCAGCAAGTAGCTTGGGACTGAACCGTCGGGGGACACAGTACCATTATTCAGCGAATTTCGGGATTGTTCGACAGGAGGTTGTACGGAAACCGAGACACGAGATTCCACGGAATAACGATTGAGCTGAGATTCGGACGTGCTCTTCCGTTGGCTGTCAGTCGTCTGAGATACGCCATTCACAGTGCTATGATATTCTGAGGAGTCGTTCCTAGACAAAGGTGCTCTCATATTGGAAGGATATTTGGAGTTTGGGCCCATTGTGGCGGAACCGTTCGAGTCTTTACTCGACCTGCCATTGGGCCAAGCAGACATGCTCGGCACGGTCGACCCATCCGCGTTCATTCGCGTCCGCTGGTCGGAACTATAAGAGGAATGGGAAGAGGAATTGTCGTCGAAAGTCTCATTCGTGTCAATTGTAGTAGCCAAGGGTCTTGAAATGATCGAGTCTTTAGCAGTTGACAATTTTTCAAAGTTTGGGGAGTGATGATTTCCAAGGTGAACGACGCCGGCGTTTTGAGCGTATATGGGAGAATTTTCGTCGTTCACGAATGTAGGCATATTCAATTCCGTAAGCTATCAGATGGGCTTCGTTCGACGAGGCGAATGAAGTCCACCTGAAACCCTCGCCCGTAATTGTCGTGTCTCAAGACAACGTCTTTGCCGGTCGGGCGAGGGGTGTACGGCGAGAACAAAAAAAGTAGAGAGGTGGGAACAAATAATGGTGCCTCTCCGATGATGGTACTGTCGGTATCGTGGGCGATATAATTGTTATTGTTGGTTATTGCTGTATTGCTGTGACCTTTAGATAGGGTTAAGGGGGGAAGGTCGTTGAAGATGCAAGGCGAGAGATTGTGTTGTCGTGTAAATTGTAAAAGCGTAAAAGCGTAAAGCAAGAAAGTTGGCAGCTGAGTGGGTATTGGAGGCTGGGCCCGATCTGATTGGCCGTTTCAACGTGGATACCAATGTGTGGAACGTCCTAATTGCACAAGCTAAGCCACGCCGCTGGGCTTCGTCTCGTATAACTGAATGGGAAAGAGTGAGGAATAATGGAATAAAAGGGTGGAACTAATCAATTTTAGCGAAGTTAAAAATACTCAGATGCATTCGATGTTACTACTAACTAAATCCTTAAACTCCTTAAACTCTTTAAACAACTCACATATATGTAACTACATGCTATTACCTACCAGGTGGTTTCTGGTATCAATTTCATGTAAGCTCTTGGGCTCCAAGGCAGTTTAATTTCTATATATATGTAAGCTGTAGGCTGGTAGGACCGCAGCCTTGGGTTGTCAGAATTCGCAACATGTTGCTCAGCTCGACAACTTTTCGGTGCTTAGATCGTGCATGGCATGCATGTCTGCTACATGTATATTATTGCAGTTAAGCATACCGACGCGTCTTATCGTGGCTAATAACTGCAGCTAGCAGCAGGAGCACTGGGCACCGAGTTAACCAAAGCGGATGGAAATGAGTGCAGTTCCTGGGTTGCTGGGTCCGTCCTTCCCTTCCCGTGATTTTGGGCTAAAAAAGGAGAACTAGCGCTATTAGCAAGTACGTAGTAAGTTGCGATTCGATATTTGACATCAATTTGTCAGGGGTATGGAATCTACTGCGCAGTAGTGCCTTAGCGTATAAAATTATGAATTATGTCAACGGAAACAGAAACCTATCATATCTCATTTCGATGGTCTTACTTTCAATGTTCGTACTTCGCATTTCGCATTTCGCATCTCCCAATGTTCTCCTGCAGCTACATCTTGTTGCGCAACATTCTGGTCAACGCCCAGGCTGACTTCTTTATGCAGGCTTTCACGCCTTCAGCCACCGACATTATGCAGCTCTATGGTTGATTGGTGTTGATTAAAAAGACAAGATCCCCGAGCTTGCACCTGGGGCTTGCCGACCTTCCGACTTTGCCGACTTGGCCCGGTTTGGGAAATCGATTTTAATTATTTTAATGCGGCTTTCACCATAAAAATCAATCAAATGTTCACCTTCATCAAGAGCAACCAACATCCAATGACATACTCTGCTGCACATCTACCTACAGAGTTTATCGCTGAGGCGATCGTTCACGACAAGTCAGCGCTTCCCCATAGATCTCCAACGCTGACAGACTATATTGTCAAAAAGTCCTTGGGAGCTTACGATGAGCGCGTGAGAAAGCCTATTAAAAAAACGTGTCTCTTTTTTGTAAGGAGACTGGGGAAAATCTAACGCCAATACTACCAGTATATCTGTGCTGAGTCCTAGAAGCACCGCCCCAGTTCATGATAGCTGCCCAAACCCAAGGTTACGAGCCACATCACCGGCATTAGTTAATATCATGATGTAGATCATGTCGGTCATATAAAAGAAGGGCGCCGACCAGTGAAGATCTCCTTGCCGAAGATCCGCCCTCCTAACATGACACCGGCCGCATGAGCAGAACCCACATACAAAAAATAAAACCCGAATACGTAGTGGACCAATGTGATCATTCGGACACCGGAGAATGCATTTTCTAACCGACGAATGTAGAACAGAATGTCTATCAGAAACATACTAACATTTCTAGGCCAACTGATATTTCATGAGAAATGATACATTCTCTCACATTGTTTTGTAAGGCATGTTTACAGTCTGAGGATGAGATCCGTAAATATTCTACTCAGTATTCAATGTCATATCAAGAACTCTATTCTCTAATATTTCTCACTAACATATTCGTAAATCTAACGTCCCAAGTTACAATATGTCACGATCTTCTAATTCTAGATGTTTGTATATGAAGGTAAATGTGAAAGAAAGGAGATTTCGTCCATTTCGTTTTCCTATCCGAAACTCCATCCAATGCCTAGAGTGTTTATGTACAATACGGTACCGGATATAGACAGACCACAACCGAACCCATTCTGTGGCGACAATCACCTATATGCCCTTTCCAGGCAGATTGCTGAACTCATTGGCAGGTAGCTTGCCTGCGCCCTCTTTTTCTAGCTGCTCAATCGTCTTCTTCTTTTGGTACTCGGCGAGTCGATACCGCTTGAAATAGTTGACCTATGTGCAAGTATGTGTCAGGTCTATTATACGAATAAATCGAGATATTCCAGGGTATGGAAGGGAATCGCGACAGGAAGAACCTACCCAAGCAGCGGCGCAGTTGTCCTCGAAGTTCTTATTCTCCTTCGCGCATTGTTTCTCGGCAATCTTCTTGCCCTCGTCTTTCGTTGAATCGATGACGTCGTGCTTGTCTAGGCACTTGTAGAATTCGTCCCGCGCATCCCAGCATTTCTTGCGCTCTGTCCTGTCCGGAGCTCGGGCTCCTGTGCGCACTTCTTGTTTGCGCTGCTCCTCGGCCGAAGTGAAGAACCCGAAAAGGCCCATGTTGATTTTTGATGTCGGAGGACACCTATATTTACGATCAAGGCGATTGTAAAATCAAATTGTTCAGTCGCGCAGGTTGTAGAGGCTTGATTATCTGACCGATTGCCTACTCTCGTCGTTCGTTTCGCAGTGTCGTCATTAATTGCGAGTGTGAAATTATCGAAGCTATCACCAAAAGGTCAGAAGCTTATCGAAGCTTAATGCCGATAGGGAGATGGAGCCTGCGGCACAGTGATTATGTAAAATTTCCCAGGCAATAATAGAGTTTAAATTTACTTACCCAATTGGGACTAAATTGTCTTAGGCTTAGCTAAGTTAGGTAATGACCCCCTGCGTCACCCTTTTCTCATCAGCTGGTTTTGGGCGGACAATTTGGCAATCGTCAGCGAAGTGCATGACTAAACCAAACCTTCACCAAATTTACGTTTATCTTTGCCTTGTAATATTAACATTAAAACCAACAACTATCAACGATGGATTCAGATGCTTGACGGTGTTGCTTTTTCCTTGTTCATCACTTGTACCATTTAGAACCTTCGCGTCCATATCCAAACGACCACCATCAAAAGAACGTTTAGCTATGGTGGCTATATAGCGCGACGTTGAAACAGACGCTCACAGATCGACTTGCTTTCTTCCGCTCATTTACGGCTTCTTTTCTCGACAATAAGAAATCAACAATACACCTTCGATAACTCCGCTATCCCCTCCCCTTTCCTTTACACCAGATCTTGAAAATGGCTAGACGAAGGAGGCCCCCACGGGCCGGCGCCGTAAACGAGCTACCCCCTCTACGAATCCTCGGCCAAATCGCAGCACTACAGAGCATATACTACGCGGTTGCGTTAGTCCTTATGCTCTTCACATCTCTAGTTTCTGGCACGCGATTCGGTCTAGACCTTGTCTTCGGATGGGCGAGTCTGCGCGGTGACACAACCCAAGGGTGGTTGTTAGGCTTTATCTGGCTATGTTGCGCCGGTGTCACGTCCGTATCCCCTCAGGAAAATATTTGCAAAAATTATATTGACAATAGAATGGTGCAGTATTCTAGCGATGGTAGCCTTGATAGGTCGATCAAAACTCGTGCTCGATTTCGCGCTCAGCCTCCACTTCATCCACCTCGTCATCGTTACATTCTATACAGGCTTCATACCACGAAACGTCGCGTGGTGGACTACGATGCTCGTCTCAAGTGCCGTTACGGTCGTCGGAGGCACGTACGGTTGCCAGTGGAGAGAATTGCGACCTATTAGTTTTGGGGGCAATGCGAAGAATGGCAATAATGGAGAGAGCAACGCCGAGTCTGCAGCAGAGAATGGAGCTGCCGGGATCGAGCAGGGAGATGAAGAGGCGGGCTTCTCTAGAGGTCGTGGAAGAGGTAGAGGCCGAGACGGGGCTGGCGAGTACGAAATGGTCGGTATGAAGGGTACCGGAGATCGATAAATATCCCTTACGATACCGGATGGATCGCACTTCGTTGATTTTGTATGAATACCTACTGCATCGTATGGCGTTGACTTGCTTGAAGACAATAATATGAGCCCGAGGATATGGGACTATGCACACACCACACATTCACGTTACGATATTGGGGTCACCAATGAAGGTATAACACATTCGGATATGGAGGTATTTGATATCAGGACACCCCGGCCTCAGAACGTGCAAATCTATGAACAGCATCATTCATGGATTTATAGATACCTAAATTTAGGTTCTATACCTGCTCGGGTACGTCTTCAAATACCTGGATACATTCATGGATATATAGCATGGTAGATGAGGATATCCGTTGCCATATAATCTTGGTGCGCGATGTCTCTCAGAGCCCGCCTACGGGAGATCTCGCTTGCAATAGTTTTGAGAAGCGAATATCAATTTTGTGAGAGCCTCAAGGTCGCCCAAGGACTACCCAGGTACGTAATACTGTCAGGAAAAGACAAACATTTCGGAACATATTACGGATGAAGGGAGTGCCCCTGAATGTCACCCCTATGACTATATTTAGCACATCTGCATATTTACTTATTTACTTATCCCATAATTTTATGTGGATAGGCAGACCCCCTATTCGAAATTTGGTTAGTGCCGATACCCTAATGACCTCAGTGAACTGTATTATTCCCCTGGGTCAATTGCAGGCGAGCAGGAGCTCCCCGATTACCCGGAATACGCCATTATCCAGTACCTCGTGAGCTAATAGGGAATTACCCCACCACCCCGCCAATCGAAGAATTTCATGTTTTGCGCGCATCATAAGAAAAAAAGAGCAAAAAAATAGGTATCGTGATATTGTGACTCTTTTCCTCTTTTTTGTTGTTTCTGTTGTTCTAACTCGCTCAATTACTATTCTACAAATTCGCCCACCATGGCTACTATCGTGTTAGGTGTCCAATGGGGAGAGTAAGGTTTCCATTTTTGAATTTCATTCTTATTCTTCTCTGCTAATTGGTCTCATCAGTGAAGGGAAAGGTGAGTGACTTGTCATCTAGCGAGATGTATACATAATATACCTCCTAGTGTCACTTTTAAGAATGACTCTTCTCACGTCCCCCCTTACAAGGCAAACTTTGCGATGTTCTCAGCTCCTCGGTTCAGATCTGCGCCAGAGCCACTGGTGGAAGAAACTGTGGTCACAGTAAGATGATCCCTCATATATCATATATCTCTTCGCGATGAGATATTTAGGTACATCGGTACTGACTCTTCCCCTCTAGCTGTTGTGATCAAAGGAACATCTTATGACTTGTACGTACAACAACTACCTCTCGATCACTTACTATACAGTAAGGGTTTCACTCACTATTCAAAGTCACATGCTACCGTCGGGATTACTCCATCCTACGACCACAAATCTCATCGGACCTGGTGTCGTCCTGCACGTGCCTACGTTCTTCTCAGAGCTTGCCACTACTGAGTCGAAAGGCGTCGATAACTGTCAACAGAGACTTAAGGTCTCTACACGTTGTGCGCTAAACCTTGATCTTCATGCGGCTGCTGATCGTCTTCGGGAAGGCCAGCTCGGCAAGAAGAACATAGGTACTACAGGTAAAGGTATTGGTCCTGCATACAGCTCCAAGGCCGAAAGGAGTACCGTCCTCCTAGCCGATCTGCTCGATGACGATGAGTTCGGAGACAGAATCCGGGCGATGGAGAAAGACTACAAGTTAAGGTACGGCGGCGACCTTGCCGGATACGACGTTGAGGCGGAAATCAAAGAGCTCGAGGTAAGTATTTTACCCTTTCGTATGTTCTCTTCTAACCCCCCAGAACTTCCGTGAGAGGCTTCGTCCCTTCGCCGTGAACGATATCGAATTCCTGGAGGAGGCCCAACAACAAGGAAAGAAGATCCTTATCGAGGGCGCGCAGTCGGCATTGCTGGACAACACATACGGAACTTGGCCGTTCGTGACGTCGACATCAACCACTTTCGGAGGTGTGATGGCTGGTCTTACTCTCAACTACCGAAAAGTGGACTCCGTTATCGGCGTCCTAAAGGCTTACACAACGCGCGTCGGATCCGGGCCATTTCCCACGGAGGATTTCGGAGAGATATCCGCCAAGTTGCAAGAAATCGGCCACGAGTTCGGCGTAACCACGGGACGCAGGCGTCGTTGCGGCTGGCTAGATCTAGTCTCGTGCAAATACTCTCAGAGTGTGAACCACCACGACGTCCTGAATCTTACGAAGCTCGACGTACTCGACACATTCCCGGAGATCAAGGTCGCCGTCGCGTACAAGCACCCCGACACCGGCGCGATCCTCGACGCCTTCCCCGCTAGCGCGAAACTCCTATCCAGGGTTGAGATTGTATATAAGACCCTTAAGGGCTGGAACACAAAGACTACTGGAGCGAAGACATATGACGACCTACCTCAAGAGGCCAAGGACTACGTTCAATTCATCGAAGACTTCCTCGGCGTGCACATCAAATGGGTTGGCTGCGGCCCCAACAGAGAGGACATCCTAATCCGCTAATCCCCCTTTCCACGGACCCGATCGCCGTCCCTCCCTCCATCCATCGACACGATTATCCAACAAGCCACATACGTAACTCGGAGGCCTCGGAGCACGCCACATTACCGATTCCACCAACCGGAGTTTTCCCAACCCAACCAACATATTTCCATAGGTGTGTGAAGAAATTTCTCTTAACAAAAAAAGAAAAGGGGGAGGCAAAAATATTCTTAAGCGCATAAAAGTCAGTGGAGGAAGCACAGAAAAGAAAAAAAGCAAGCACACAGAAGGCATTACAAAAATCTTAGATTCTAGGGGCAAGTGCTCTCTTAGATCTGGATTCCGGCAACGGATTGCTAGAAGGGGAAAGAGGCTTTTTTTTGTGGCTGGCGGCTTAGACGGGGGAGAGCATGAAAGCAAGAAAGGTTGGGGTTGGTTGGTGGCTCGGAACATTGGTGGGGGAGATAGAGGAGGTTTTTTCGTTGCGCTTTACTTTTTTTCGTAGTAGTTTTACGTGCGTAAGTAGAACGAGGACGTATGGTTAGAGATCATGGGTTTTCAGCTGTGAATGATTTTCGCTTTTTCGTGATGTGAAGGAAATTTGCAAAGTTGATATTATGATATGTCACGGTTTAAGCCGATGGGTAAATGCCTTGTGATCTCGATCGGATCTATTGTAAATGAAGCTACACGGAGGCTTACTTGGCATGTACCCATGATGAATCCCCGAGTTTCTACCCTTTTCTTATACACACTTCGAACTATTTACTCTCCACGCTCTCTCGTTTCCTTTACGTTGCTATCCTTGTTAGAACTGTCACCTTGGACGACACCTACCTTGCGAATAGTTTCACTTGTATCTTGCCTAACAGACCCCAAAGGCCGTGATGCGCTCTCATAAAGGCTGTGTCTAATTTCCAAGCAATCGGGAGGGCAGAACGGGTCTGAGTCCCCTGGCTCGCCTTGAGATTCCGACCAGGTATCCGGATGGCAAGACTCGGGTCTACTCTCTTTATCGAACGCGCTTGTGGTAGCCGCTTGGAAAACGTTAGAGTCTGGGGGCTTTTGACGGTCATAAATCTCTATGGGAGTTTCTGTGGCTTGTAAGTTGGAGAAATCGGTTGTCGACGATTCAGTGCTATGCTCTGGCTTAGAAGACGTGCTTGGCAGCAATTGACCGTCATTCTTAGAAGTCCCTTTGAGGTCGTACGTAGGCTCAAGAGTCTTCCCAATAGATGAAACCCGAGCAGGAGCCGAGATCGCACCTTCCCTCTTCAATTCCCGATGACCACCTCGCGTATCTCTCAATATTGCAGGATCTGCCGTTTTAGCTCCTTCTCGACTATCGCGATCAACTACTAGAGGTTTAGGGAAAAGGCTACCTTCATATTCACAATCTGGGATAGCTGGACATTCAGGAAGTGTCTCGATTAGGGACGATGAGACGGAGCCACGACTCCCAGTAAACTCTTCGGTCGATTCTTCCGGACTTGCGACTTCATCTGGTGTTGTGACTTCTGACAAATGGCTTCTTTGTCCCCTTCGCCTATGTCCTTGTCGGTGTGCTGGTCTAGATAATGGGCTAATAACACCAGAATGCAGGCCTGATGACGTCGGGGTATTGTATGGTATAGTAGGAGGCGAATATAGAGCCGTTGACTCAGATATAGACGTCTCGTCATTGGGACTTGCAGGGGTATTTCCCGAGAAACCAGTTGAAGACCCAGATGCCATGGACTTCTGTTCAAGGCTTGCTCTTGAAGAAAGCCGGTCTAATTCTGCTGTAGCAATCATCATGCTTGCCATAGCCAACGGATCAAAGTGGTGACCAGCAGCGCGGGGAGTATCCGCGTGAGCCATGTTGGATTCGGGAGTATTAAATAATGGCGACTCCTCACCTGATGACGGCCAAATGTCTACGGATTCACGAGCAAGAAGCCGGCGCTCTTTGCTGTTCCGGCGCGTTGTATATTCAGATCGGATAGAATATGTAGATCCTGACCGTCGGAGCCTTCTAGTAAGGGACTGAAATCCCCTTGTAACGACATTTCGTAAATGAAAATGATGCCGATGACGAACCTTTTCTAACTCAGAGCGTAATTGAGCGATCTGTTCTTGACTATTCCTATCCTATATACAGCGTTAGCGTTAGTCAATCAAAGTAGAGCTGAGGATGAGCGATCAAGTTGACACTCACCTGTGGTCCAGAAAGACACTTGTCGAAGTCAATTAATTGCCGATGAAGTTCTGGACATGAATTAAGAGCATATTTCTTGACGGCGTGGAATTGAGCGTCATGCTGTGAAACGTAGGCGCATGACTTGTTATCTAAAACCCCCTCACTATCGCTACCGCTGCCGGTATCATTATTGTCATTGCCTATGGGCGGAAGATCGGCAGTATGCGGGCGAGGGACAAAATCCGAGCCCGACACTTCAGAAATATCATGCTTACGGCGAGGTTTTCTCTTCTCCCAATTCTTCTCCCATCCAATCGATCCAGAAGTATTTGAAATAGGCCTTGGAGAGCTTGTAGATAGATTTGGACTCTGGCTCGATTCTTTTAATTCACTAAGCTCATCTCGTAACTTTGAAAGCTGGTCGCTCTCTGAACTTTGAGGACCATCTAGGCCAGTCCCTGATTGTGCAGTTGAGCGATCTCGTCTGGTTGGTTGCAATACAATTTTTGGACAGCTTGAGTTTGACACAACTTCAAGTTTGCTTCTTGAATCTGAACGGGTAGTAGGTGTGATTTGTCGAATCGGATTAGCTTCATCGTTTAAGCAGTCAGAACGGGAGACACCAGAGAGCCATGTAGAGATCAAGTCGTCCTCCGTGCCACGTTCCTAGCGGAATTTAAGGTCCTGGGGCTCAATCGGGTTCGGACTGACCGACGTGAGGGACCGATCTCGACAACCCTCGGGGGGCCGACGCGTCTTGCAATAGGAACAGGCTCCGGAAGTAGCCAGTCGTAGTTGGAAGCGGTGCGGTGTGGGTGAGAAGACACAATGCTCATCCTCATATTCTCGGCTGTTCTCCTTGCCATGCTGTTCGGCGGGGGCTGATTTACAGCTGTGAGAGTTACATCTATAAAGAGGATGCTGGCTGTTGTAAGTGTGTCCTGTTGAGTTGGGCGATAGCAACTGTTGCCCGACGGTGAGAAATCCATAGTTCAGTGTACGCATAACGAGGGTTTCATGACTCCTCGGGTTCGGGGTCATGCTTTACGAAATAGGAGCTAATGTAACTGTAAAAGGATGCTAGACTTTGTCGGATACGGAAAATAAGGGCCTTGAAGATGTATTTCCACTTAGTGAAAAAGAATGACATGTTTTTAGGTGTCTAGGTCTCAGGGCAGAGAGTTACAAGGCATACGAGGGGTTAGGAGATGTTAGAAGAGGAATACTGAAGGCTTCGAAATGATGGAATTTCTTCCATGTTTATTAATTCAGGGGTTTCGTGGTTAAAACTAGTGTTACATCATTTATATCCGTCGTGAGTTCCATGATAATTTACCTTTAAAGTTCTTTCCTGCTCAAGAATCTCTTGGTAACGATAAACCTTAGACTTGAGAGATTTCCTCGCCGTCATAAATCTCGTAGTTGGTAACTCTTTCCCCTGTGAGATTTCTAATTTTAGGCGGAGTTGCAGAGTTGGAGATCTAAGACATCTAAGATATGTGGCTTCGTTTGTGGCTTGAAGGCTTCCCTTAGCGTGCTACCAGACAGTGCTAACCGAACCGACTACCGCTTATTCCCGGCCCTCAGTTCAATTGCTCTAGGAATAGTGGGATACTTAGCAGGTACCGAGGCCGCTGTATCGGAGATCTTTCATCATCTGTTCTGAGACTTAACCCCACAAGTCGCCTCCATTGCCAGCCGCCATGGACATCTCTAAATCCCGTAACGCTCACCTCAATTCCTCCAAATTGAGCGTGCAGCCATGTTTCGTCCAGCAATATCCCGGGTTTCACGGCCATTGGCCGCTTCATTAAGACAACAACAAGCTTCCAGAAGCTATGCTTCGGCTTCCAAGTCCCAATTTGAGTGGAATGATCCATTGGCAAGCAAGAACTTGTTTACCGAGGAAGAACTCGCCATCTCCGAAACAGCAGAGCGATATTGTCAGGAGCAATTAAAACCGCGGGTTCTCCGTGGGTATCCCTCGGCTCAATGGACGTCTCGTGACGTCTTGTGGCTTACTCGCTAACCATATTGTCTGTAGAGGCTTATCGTGACGAGCACTATGACCCCACTATCTTGCTTGAGATGGGTGAACTTGGCCTGCTCGGTGCAAATCTGCAAGGCTATGGCTGCGCTGGGGTGTCGACTGTAGCATCAGGTCTGATCACACGGGCCGTCGAACGAGTCGATAGTGGCTACCGGTCGGGCATGTCGGTACAATCCTCCTTAGTCATGGGCGGTATCTACGAGTTTGGAACTGCGGAACAGAAGGAGAAATACCTACCCGACATGGCTAAGGGGAAGCTTCTCGGCGCATTTGGACTTACCGAACCCAACCACGGGAGCGACCCAGGATCTATGGAAACAACTGCACGACCGCACCCGACGAAAAAAGGTTATTACCTCTTAAGTGGTTCCAAGACTTGGATCACAAATTCACCTATTGCTGATGTACTTATGGTATGGGCGAAGCTGCAAGAGACCGGTAAAATTAGAGGATTTCTCCTAGACCGAAAGGATTGTCCGCCCGGTACATTGGAGACCCCGGCTATCAAGAACAAAACCGGGCTCCGGGCTAGCATTACCGGCATGATCCACATGGACGACTGCCCGGTACCGCAAGAAAATATGTTTCCCGACGTTGAAGGCTTGAGCGGACCATTCACTTGTTTGAATAGTGCCCGATACGGTATCTCTTTCGGAACTATGGGTGCATTAGAAGATTGTATCAACTTGGCCCGGACATATGCTTTAGAACGCAAGCAATTCAAATCCAACCCCTTGGCTAAATATCAACTCATACAGAAGAAGCTATCGGACGCTGCAACTGATGCTGCATACGGAGTGTTGGCGTCGATACAAGTGGGTAGACTTAAGGATGAGGGGAAAGCTACTCCGGAGATGATCAGCATGATAAAAAGACAGAATTGCGACCGTGCACTTGTGAATGCGAGGGCACTACAGGAGATCTTCGGAGGGAACGCCGTTAGCGACGAGTACGGAATCGGAAGACACGTGGCTAACCTATTCGTGACTCAGACATATGAAGGTCAGAGTGATATTCACTGTAAGTGGACCCATCTCTAAGATCATCGACATTTGCTAATAGGAGATATATGTAGCTCTCATCCTCGGACGAGCTATCACTGGGATACAAGCTTTTGTATAAGAATGCTAGCCGAACCTATCAAATACAGTACTACGTACCTAGATCGCCGTATATAACTGGGATACTGTAGATATACCGGGTTATCTAAATCCGACCTGCATATATTAAGTCAATTCGAGCCTGCCGATTCAAGGTATCATATCTGTTGAAACAAGTATGTTCACGAAGCGCGCTGTAACTAAAAATATCGCAACATGTATGATCTATTCGAACTGCAAAGATGCTTGGTGGAAAGTGGTAATCTAAGTAGTACGCCACTCCTTGGTGATCACATACCTCGTAGATACCCGATCGAGATGCCTCGTACCGTCGCCATTGTACATGACACATGTATTCCAACAAACATAAATCGTGTACTCTTGAAATAAGCGGATATTTAGATGCTTACGAATATTCATACTGTTATTGATACCCTGACATAATATTCTTGTAGGTGTCAAGCTTGTCTAAGCGCAATATTTTCTTTGTCGCTCCTTATCACCGTCTACCAAGGTACAGCAAAAAGGTGAATATACGATATTTACGTCAGTGAGATGTGATATGGATCCCAATCAAACATAAGATCAGATAAAACGAGTATCTTTTTCAAAGATGGCGAAGTGACTTGAGTTGTTGAGTGGAAACTGGGCAAAAATTAGGTACGTAGATAGTTCTTGATAATGTGATATTAGGCTGTGATTGGTTCAGGTAGTGGCGGTGTGGGGAATAAACTTGGGGTGTAACCAGACAAGCCTAAGGCGCCGTTTCTTCGGGTCCAATGGGAGCGAGCCGGGATGATCTGATTGGCTCACTGAAGGTCTAACATGCCAATTTTGTCGGACTCGTTTACCAATAAGTATCAAGAAGGTACGACCGCATACAATCATTTGCAAGCAACTAAGCCACACTCAGCCACCTGGCCACCTGAATTGGAGAGTTTGGAGTGAATCAGCACTTGATTGGGTTGAAGAGAAAAAAGGTGCTAGCGCCTGCCGTCGTGCCCGCCCAAAGCCTGTCCTTCTTTTTTTCTTTGTGGTTGCTCTGCACTTCTCGAACTGTGTGGCCCGTGCACAGTGACCCATTATTCCATTCATTCCGTCACCTGAAGGACTTGCCTGACTTTCCTTTCTCCCCGCTACCAACTTTCGCAATTACAGTCACCATCAACTAAAAAACTACAAAACCAAAACGATCCGACAAATAATACTAATAAACCAACAACCATCTCCGATATCTCCTCCCGCCGACCTCATATTCTTGATTCTAGACCACCCCTACCAAATTTTTTGTTCTCTGGTATGTTCTATTCCCTTTCGCCTCTATTAAACAATTCATCCTATTTTATCTGCAGACTCGCCTGAACCATCTCCATTCAATTCTCCCGCATTCCATACTGACCGCAAGTATAAATAGCCGTTCTCACAGCAGAGATCACCGTCGAGCAAAAAGCTTAACAACACTACATCCCACATCTCGCAATGGCGTTGAAGCGCATCAACAAGGAACTCACAGACCTGGGACGGTACGTCGATTTTTTCCCTTATCGTAGCGGTTGTATCGTGATGCATCGGTCTGTCTCGAGCCCAAGGTGGGGCTGCCATATTGAAGACAAGAGCGGGGATTTTAGGTGACAGCCTCAACTACGAAGAAAATGAAATGCATCTCCATACTATGGCTGAGGATATACGAAGGAAGGGAATATCATAATTTGATGGCATCGCTAATGTTTTGTTTCGTAGTGACCCTCCCTCGTCCTGCTCTGCCGGTCCCGTTGGTGAAGATCTGGTAAGCACCACATTGTCTCACTTCCCCCACCAAGGAACGATAAGAGTTGGACTATCTAGTTTTTGCTTGACTCGGGTTGTCGAGCACGGGCGGCAATCCTTTCCGGGCTGCTGGAAATAGTACTCATGCTATGGACTAATGCTAACTTATTATTCCGCTGCACAGTTCCACTGGCAAGCGACGATCATGGGACCTGTAAGTCAACCTCTTCGCTATCATATATCCATGTATCAGATTCCATCTTCCTCGCGCAGGGCTCTACCTTGTAGATCATCTACCTAGTAGCCTTGCTGATGGAAATGGCTGCCGCGGCCGCTGCGGAACAAGACTATGCTCTTTAAATACCAGTTTCTTCAAAATGCTAATGAGATGTCTTAGGGTGACTCGCCGTACTCTGGTGGTGTCTTCTTCCTTGCCATCCATTTCCCGACAGACTACCCCTTCAAGCCCCCCAAGGTCAACTTCACGACTCGCATCTACCACCCTAACATCAACTCTAACGGAAGCATCTGCTTGGATATCCTCAGAGACCAATGGAGTCCGGCGTTGACCATTTCTAAGGGTAAGCGCCATCAATATCACTAATATATTCTGTATTGTTATTCTAACCGATCATAGTTCTCCTCTCTATCTGTTCTATGCTTACCGACCCCAACCCTGACGACCCTCTGGTTCCCGAGATCGCGCACGTGTACAAGACCGACCGTGCACGATATGAGGCTACGGCCCGGGAGTGGACCCGGAAGTACGCCATCTAGGGTGAATGGCAGGGAGAAGGATCGTCGGTGAAGCGTAGTGGTTGATACTGGTTGACACGGCTGGGCAGTGAGCATAGCACTGGTAGTGATACCGGAGGAGGCGTGGACCTTCGTTCCGACCTAGGCAATATGATACGCATTTGCCAACGTCTCCGTCCATTCGTCTCCATGGCTTAGTGCGTCTCTGGAAGAATTCTCGAGCACACATGGCTTTCGGAATGGGCTTAGAATGACTTGCTGGGGACGATAAGGTTTTTACGAAAGATAGGCATGAATTAATGGAGTTGTCTGGAGGAACTGCGGCTTTGCATTTCATCCTCCTTGACGTTCATCGCAAGATTTTTTATAAACCACCGATCCGTTCCCTTTATGTGACTGCAATCAATCGTGAAATTTCATATATCGTCTTGGACCAAAGTGATGTATTTGTTTGATCACTTCATTATGTGATCGTAGATGCCCATCAGTCAGCATGGATGATTATTAGTAATAACCAAAGCGGTTGTTGGTATTAGGTCTCAGGATGAGCTCTAGTGCCGTCTCATAGGGGTCGAAGCGCCAACACCGTAAACTAATGCCAATGATTGCATCAAGCCAAGATTTTTCAAGGTCTAAGTAAAGAGATTCATATATAGGATAAGAAAAGTTCATATTAAAACACATGTGTTTCGATTATGGACCTCGTGCTCCTGAGATAGGAGAAACGTGATCTAAAGATGGCCTACTGTACGTACCCCTTGTTTTAGCCGCGCAATTCGCATCGGATGATGGAGGCGGATTGGGTAGGCTACAAATACGCTTTCAGCCCCGTCGTACGGTGATGGGTCGTTGAGGTTGACGCGAGTAGTAAGTTTGGAAGTTTGTTTAGTAACGCTGGAACAGACAAGAGAATCTTTCTTTGGCCTGGGAGGGAGGAGTGAGAGAAAGGGGAGGTGTCGAGATGGGATTGTACGGATTCGGATATTGCACGTTTCGTAGGATTAAACGGATGCTGTGTCTTTGGAACTTGGGATTTGGTGGCTTGGAAACACGAGAAACGGAAACGTGGGGGTTGAGGTAGGTAGGTAGGTAGGGAGGGAGGTATGTAAGTGTGTATTTCGAGAGATTTTATCAAACGCAAGAGAATCATATACAGTTCGATGCGAGGGCATATTGTTAACTATCTCCACAGGCGTGTATAAGAACTATCTATAGATTCAACCTCGAGTTGTTCGTGAGATCTGCTCGGGGATGTCGAGCGTGTATGTGACGCCATACAATGCCGAAATGCCGAACAGACACATGGCTAGGAAGATCGTAGTGGCGTTTGGTAGTGGTGAAGTTTACTTGGGAATATTCTGAAGGCATTTCGAAACCTTGATTCGTAAAACTTGCCATTATCAAGCCATCAGATCGTACTTACTCGTACCCGGGTTATAATTAAACAAATGGAAAGGGGTGTTGCATGCATATCGAATCGAATCAATGATCGAACTGATAAAACTGAGTGGGTCTTTTGCTTCGTGAGCCGCTTCCTCTTCTAGTTGCTTGATGCTACGAAAACCTTGGTCTGTTACCCTGTTGTCAATCTGCCGAAGCCCGAGACTAGCGCAGCTAGCGTATCGATATTTGAATACTGGGTCGCTATTGTTTTCGTTAAGCTCATAGAAAATTCTAAAAGTGAGGAGTCCAAATCAATTTAATCTGTTAAGAGATCTATTTGCCAAGAAAGTTGATTGGATAATATCTCGATAAACTAAAAGACCAAGATCTGAAATTTTATCCACTCAGATCATTCACATTCAAATTCAGCGTTCACAATCTTCAACCTCGTCTCAAATCGTATGGCATAAAAAGTTGGCTGGCGCTTGTCTCTTTTGCTACAAGGCCCTTGGCGGTTCGAGTCTCGAATGTGTCAAGGACCCCTGACGAAACATGCTGAAGCGTAGGCGCCGGGGATCTTTTAAAGGATGGACCAATAACGAATCAAATCGAGATCTTGACCTCTCCACATTTCAAACCGAGTCCAAGCCTCAATCCCCTCACTCCCCTGTTCTTGTCGTTCTTGTTCCTGTTCCTTCAAGCTCTCCTTCTAATCTTCAGCGTACCATTCGCTATCCCATCTACGTACAGCAATATCGCCTAGCTTCGAGAGCTGTGCTATGGTAGCAAATATGGCTGACGATTGCGCAGTCTTCATATCTGGCTTGTATCGGGTCCTGTCGTCAACGATGCTCAGTGGTGCCATTACCCACCTCTTCATCCTTGCTAAGGATCTGAATATCATACAGGACCAGGTTAGCCCGGAGCAGAAGAATGAAGAATATTCTTCGTTTCCAGACATACGAAGTTGATATTCGACGGCAAGTGTTTGTTTTCTATTCTTGCTATTCTTAATAGATGACATGCTGAAAAAGCAATTGTTCAATGTTGTCATGAGATTATATATCGAAGATATACTTATCTAGGTAAACATTAATAAAGGTTTGTACCAAATCAAATTCTCATCAGACGGCGAAAATTTGCTGCGTCGCGATCTTCTTTCGTGCTTCAAAGCCTCGAAACAGTTGCGGTAATAAGGCTCCAGGCCTGTAACTGCTTCGAGGCCAGATCAAGGACCCATTCACTGAAAACGCCCCTGAGGCGTGTTACCTGTACCTAGTCGCGGACCTGGAGGCCACGCAGACCCTCGCTTCGATCCATCTATGTCGCAAGTACCCGATACATCTCTTCATGCCCCCTTACCCATGTATTTCCTCTTCTACACCCCCAGTATCACATCATTCTTATTCCTCTGCCCCTGCAAACACTTTTTTCATTCATTTTTCTGTCTTTTTTGAGGTTCATAATAGTCGGGCTCGCGAAGCTTCCTATCACTTAATAGCTTAAGCTGAGGTAGCGTTGACGTTGACAACCCCTGGCGCGGCGTTGTACCCAGGTATGATCTCCCAATATGGCATGATGTTTCCTATTCTTGGCAGCCTCCCATAATATCCACTACCTTCCCGCCTCTTGCATGAGATCTTCGGAACCCTTTCTCTCCTTTCCCTTCGTTTCCTAACAAACTCTTCCCCTTCCTTTCCCGTTGTTCGTAGGTGCGCTGTTCGATTCTTTGCGTTGGCTGACAGGCGGCTGCGATAGGCAGGCTTCCAGGTCGACTATCCGTTCTTTTTGATCTTACAATTTTTTGCCAGTCACATCGCCATTTTCTTTCCTTCGATGGCCTTGTGCCCGTTCAGCAGGCTCTGAATTAGCAATACCTGTTTTTTATCCCGCGTCGAAAAAAAGGGACGAGGTTTCCGAAATATAATTCAAAAGTCTAATACAAGAAGAGGAGGTTCTTGGTGGTGTTGGATTGGTAACTGCACGGTTCAAGATTCAAGAGAATTTGGAAGACTAGAGGACGAATTTTCCTAGGAAACGATATCACGCCAACGATTGCGAAAGATTTAGTACGAATCGTCCTTCGAGCAAGATGTCTTATTACGGGGACAGTCAATATGGGGGAGAGAAACCGTCGGAGAGGTCAAGATGGACGCCGTTGACAAGAATGTTACTGTCGGGAGAGATGACCCAAGAACGACAGAAGGAATTGACGATGCGAGAAAAATTCGATAAGTGGATGATTAACGAGGGTTACCGAAGATTGTTCGTGCCAACTGTGAGTTCATTTTACAAGACAAATTGCTAACTGGCGTATTAGTTTCGTCTTCGTTTTCATGGTTCTCCATGCTTTCGTGTTCGCTTTCGGTTTCGTCAATTACGCCGTCAAGGACAATTTGCAGGTAGCGCGAGATACGTTTGGACCGACCTACATGATTGCGCGATCAGCGGCTCTGGTGCTTCACGTGGATGTCGCCATGATTCTGCTGCCGGTCTGCAGGACATTCATCTCTATCGCGAGACAAACGCCTCTAAATGGAATTATCCAATTCGACAAGAACATTACGTTCCACATTACGACAGCCTGGTCCATCTTCTTCTTTTCCTGGGTCCACACAATTGCCCACTGGAACAACTTGGCTCAGATCGCTGCTAAGAACAACCTGGGTATTTACGGATGGTTGGTAGCTAACTTGGTGTCCGGTCCGGGCTGGACTGGATACATCATGTTGATTGCGCTTACGGGTATGGTGGTGACTTCGTACGAAAAGCCGAGACGAGCGAACTACGAACGATTCTGGTATACGCACCACATGTTCATCATCTTCTTTTTCTTCTGGTCTTTCCACGGAGCTTTCTGCATGATTCAACCCGACTTCGCACCCTTCTGTGTCTCAGTTGGTAGCTCGGCTATTGGTGTCTTCTGGCAATACTGGATGGTCGGAGGTTTCACATACTTGGCCGAGAGAATTGCCCGTGAATTACGTGGCCGTCATAAGACCTACATTTCCAAGGTTATTCAGCACCCGAGTAACGTGTGCGAAATCCAGATCAAGAAGGAGAACACGAAGACCAAGGCTGGACAGTACATCTTCTTTTGCTGCCCAGAAGTCTCACTTTGGCAATACCACCCGTTTACTCTAACAAGCGCTCCCGAAGAGGACTACATCTCTATCCACGTCCGTATTGTTGGTGATTTCACCCGACAACTCGCCACTGCCCTTGGATGTGAATTCGGAAAGAAGGATGGTGGTAAGGACGCCTCAAAGGTCGTTGGTGTTGATGGTCAGAACAACGAAGTAGACCCTGCCCTGCGAAGAGTCTTGCCTCGTGTCTACATTGACGGTCCTTTTGGATCCGCCTCTGAAGATGTGTTCAAGTACGAGGTCTCAGTTCTCTGTGGTGCTGGTATCGGTGTCACGCCTTTCGCGTCCATTCTGAAGTCGATCTGGTATCGAATGAACTACCCGCAGAAGAAGACACGACTTGCAAAGGTGTACTTTTTCTGGATTTGCAGAGATTTCGGCTCCTTCGAATGGTTCCGTTCGCTACTTCTAGCCATCGAAGCCCAAGATGTTGATGGCCGAATCGAAATCCACACTTATCTCACTGCTAAGATCAAGGCCGATGATGCTACAAATATCATGATCAACGACGCCAACGCCGACAAGGATACGATCACAGGACTGCGAAGTCCGACGA
This sequence comes from Annulohypoxylon stygium, assembly GCA_003314315.1. Taxonomy (NCBI): domain Eukaryota; kingdom Fungi; phylum Ascomycota; class Sordariomycetes; order Xylariales; family Hypoxylaceae; genus Annulohypoxylon; species Annulohypoxylon stygium. The sequence goes on from QLPL01000001.1 coordinate 334,105, forward strand.
ACTTCGGACGACCCAACTGGGACATGATTTTCCGAGGTATCCGAAAACTGCACGCGCCTGCTGAGGCTGGTGTGTTCTTCTGTGGACCTAAGGGTCTCGGTAGCGCGCTCCACGTCTTCTGTAATAAGTACAGTGAACCTGGGTAAGTTTTGAATGAAACCCGTCAAAAGACTATTTACAAGATAATTTACTAATTATATGACAGCTTTTCTTTCGTCTGGGGCAAGGAGAACTTTTAAAAGTTTGTGCGTTATTGTCAAGACCTGGTCGATATGCTGCCAGCAAATTCGAAAGCATTGCCTAATCACTGGCGCGGGACGCAGATGACCATCACACTTTTGTGTATTAATCGACCTTGTTCGCAAGCAATTCAGGTTTTCTTGGGTTCTCGGTTGGAAAGAGAGTGTGTGCGCTTTAGACTGTTCGTGTAGACCTAAAGAGTCTAGCCAGGGTCCCTTAATTGGTTCGACTAGCAAAAACCGGAAAAGCAATATACGCACCTTTGGCCGGAATAGCAAAGCGGAATTATTCATCACGGGAAGAATTTTTAATGTATACCTGAAGGCTCGGGTTTTTGGGGGCGGCGACGGCGGATACCTTTTCCGAGATTTCCCGCCACCGGCGATGAATCTACGACGTACGGAGTCGATGTTGGATTATACTGGGAACTGCAGTAGATGTTGATTATCGTATATACCTTTGTATCTAGTTTTACCTAAACCTGCAATATCCTTTACACCTAGATTTTGATTTTTGATGATTTTGGACAGTTCAACACTAGTGACATGGCATTCATTTTTTTACTCTACGTGGATTCACGATGTTTATTACGGAACGAGATATAGAGGCGTTTGCAAAATTTGGATATACTCAGAATTATTACGCGGCTCTTCTGTGCGGCTCTGTCTAACATCCATCTAGAAGCATTCGAAGACGCCATCTTCGCAACAGCAACTCGATCCGCGTCCCGTGGGCGAAATGGGGTTTGCGATTGGTCAACCAGTCTCAAACACAGAGTTGTGGGATGGCATGTGGGTTGCCAAGCTCGAGATTCGATTCGACTTTCATGCCTGCCTCGCTCTGGGTTTCCGTTTGGGAGAGCTGGGAGAGAAAAAAGGGCCAAGTCGGTATGTCGGCACTTGCGAGATCGATGTCGTCTGTTCGTACGGAGGAATGGACTTGGCTACTTGGGTGTCTTCTCCTGCGTGTCCGTGAGTGAGTGGAAGAGCCTCTGACCTGACAGAGCGGTTCTTGCGTCAAGACACGCTTGGAACCCCCCACACGTGTAGGGTAGGGGGTCACAATCCCGGGCGTTGGACGTGATGTGGGTCGGACGTGTGGTGAAGCGCCCCGGCTGTGAAACACGCGTGGTCTTGTCGCGGTTTCGATGGGCGATGGGGATACGTCAGCTAAAAAGTTCCTGTGCTCTATTTTTACGTTCGATGGGAGGTTTATCGGATGATAAACAGCGGTTTTCTATACTGATTGGAGGTGGTAAAATTGAAAGATGTTATGTAAGATGGTGCTAATATTTGTAAGGCTTATAGAGAATTGGGAAAGGGATGAGTAAATAGCAGGCATAAGAGATGGCATTTCACTATTCAATTTAAGAATTGCATCTGGTATGGATTTTATCAACACCTAAATGACCACTTGAAGTTCTACGTATCGTATTACCCCGGCCACAAATACCGGACCCGGGAAAGGGTATCAAAATTTCTCAGATATTCACCAAGTTTGTCATTGCAAAACAGCAAAATTGCTAACAAAGCCGCACGTCGGATAGCCGGTACGAAAACTTCAACCTACCGGATTCACAGGAGTCATTCTGAGATTGTTAGCATAGGCCTCCCGTACTACGGAGGCTAAGGTAAGGGAGAAAGTGAAGCAGCCAAGATATGTAGAAGAGAGTCAGGGGGTTATCCACATCGGCGTTTACATAATTCAGGACATCATATCATGAATTCATCGCATTTACTATCGTCATTCAGTACGTGTTCATGAATCATTTATCTAACCGCGAGACCATAACGCCGGATTTCCTATCCCGATCGCCCTCCCATGATTTTCAAATCCATAAATTGCCGACGCCTGTGCTATGCAGAAAACGAGGTGGGAGATGGGGGATCATCCCACAATGCTAGTCGCGAAAAGACGATGTATGGAGTCGGTGGTTTAAAGCAAAGGGGAAGGACGATAGATAGGTCTGGTCTTGGTTTCGTAGTTTCGTTTCTTTTCCTCGAAAGTCTGCATTTCCTTTTTTTGCGTGTTTTCTTAGAGTTATAGAAACTCAATCGCAGCTAGTTCCTCACTTAAAGGTCTTTGGTGTCGAAGATTACTGGGAAGCGGGACCCTTTCCTTTCTGACGGAGAACCTCCTTCGGCTCATACAAGATATCCTCCTCGAGCTCTGCGTCGTCGTCATCGTCGTAAAGCTCAAAGTTCTGGTTTGCGATGCTAAGCCATGCCTGCTCATCATGGGGGTCTAGTTCCTCGCAAAGTTCATAGGCACCATTGAATCCAGCGGTCTCGAAAGGAAGGTAGTCGCCAACGTAGCCGTGAGCTGACTCTATGCCAGCTGATCCCATGAGATACTGGGCATCGCCATCCCAATCCTCATCGTCAAACAAGGCCGCCTCATCCTCGCGCTGCTGCTGCTCTTTCGCAGCCTCATCGAGTTGAGCAAGGAGATCGTCGATGTCCACCTTGGAATCATCAACAACCTCTTCCTCCTGCTTCGCCGGCGCGCCATACACGATGCCTTCACCCAGCACCCTCCGCTGGCTCCAGGCTTCGGGGTTGGAGAAGAGCCCGGGCAGCTGGGCACAGAACTCGCATATGTTCGAGCGCACGATTCTAGCGTACACGTCGGCTCGGGCCGTGAGAGGCAGAGTGTACGCGCTTCTGCACGGCTTCACGCTGGAGCTCGCGCTGCGGCTGCTGCCAACGTCAGGGACGACTTTGCGGCAGTAGAGGATTGCGCGAGGGGGGGTGACGTCGAAGTCCTCGTGGAGGCACGAGTAGAAGACACGTCGGTTGTAACACATCGTGAGGGATGTGCGGCGTGGATAAGGGTAAGATGGGTTAGGTTATGGGGTGGGATGGAGCGATATGTAGATGAGTGTGAGCTTGGCGTTGAAGTGTGCGGTCGCGAGGTGGCTGGCTTGTGATGTGAAGAGATCTTCTTGCTGTGCTCGCGAAAGCTTTGTTGAAGCTCGTCTGATGGAAGTTGAGCTTGGTGATGCAAGAATATTGCTGTCGGCCCGTGGAGGCGCAAGCGCCTCCTGTGAGCGCTGGTGTTTGCCTAGGAAAGCTGTGCTATAGGGTGCAATTTTCTCTATTGCGATCTTAGTTAATGATATTTCTAATGCCAGATTATTGAGGTTCATACCTTTTCATCACCTATTGTTCTTGATGGAACTCTGCCTACTTGTAGCACTGACCTCTTGATGATGAGTGCGTAATATTTTAGCTGTGTAGGATAGGTTTCGGTATTAGTCGTAAATCTGTGGTAGAAACCTTTTACCTAGCACCTACCCATCTACCTACCTATTTTATGACTAATATTAGCCTGGTTGCTTCTTGCACTGGACTAAGCGGGTATATGATGTCGTTTAGGGTCGACTTTAGAGATTTTGCGGATGTATGCGGATATTGTTAAAGCTTGATAAGATTTGCGGGTAGGTCACGGTGAGGTCTACCATCGTCGACTCGGCATCTCTCGAACAATAGGTAGATAGGTACCTATACAGTTTCTCATAAACAGCAAGGCGAGACTCACTTGCTAAAAACGCAACCTTTTTGTACTTAAACTCATATAGTGACGTTCACCTTTGAAGAATCATCTATGGATGTCTCAGTTTAAGGAGAGACTGAAAGCTCCCTAAGGACGCATCCTCCAGATCGGAACTGTTTGAAGCATACAGGGACTTCGACAATTCATACCTCAGCTTGCGAATCGGTTAATTATGTATTGAACTCAAGTAATAATCTACTACCTACGTAGGCTATTGATCAGTATTTTCTAATAAGCCTAGTCACGAATGAGTAAACTCTTTATCCACTAGGGGAGGGGGACAATAGGGGATATGATCCATCATTTTGTATTTGATGAAGCATAGAGGGGACATCGTGTAGTTCAACGTGACTTGTCCCCTGTTTGTCCCTACTAATCCTTTCAACTCCGTTGTCATATCTTACCCGTACCTATTCTCTAGCCTGGGAGCACTTGTTAGTGAATTCAATCTAGCCGTCATCGGCTGTTTATTCACGATGAGTTGATGAACAATGTGACCTAATAAATATTTTCAGTGACACGGACATCTGATATGATCTTGTATCTCTATATTCATTGAGTTTATATGAATTCATGGTAACCCCTGAGCGGTTGATAGGTGACACCACGACTCGTCTTCAGACTTGAGTAAGTCACGATGTCCGTGAACATCATAATACTACCTAGAAATTCATAATACCACTGACTTAGTAAAGCTAGAAGCGAAGTATTAAGCCATTATATAATTTGAGGGAGGGCATGAACCTCAATATAGACACGAGAATCTCATTCGTTCTGTGTAACCTTAAACCGCATAATATGCCGCCAGAATCATAATGCGGTACGCATCCAAATGAACGTTATCTTTCAGTCAAGTTCACGTCCTTCTTGATAACCGACACATTCCTTCAAAGATCATAATCCAGATCAACAAGTGTAATCAATGAATATCCCCGCGCCCTCTGTCCTCTTCAGAAATACGTTTCCATTCGTAGTCTGCGGCTTCTCAATAATCAAGTAGACATCCTCCGTACACGTAATCTTGCCCGGCCCCGAGCTGTGGTACGTCCCCTTCACCTCCCGGTCCCACCCGGTAAACTCCGTCTGGAAGGATTTATCAGACCCGGCTGTATCGAACGGCGACACGGCCGCAAACGACGCGCCTTGTGCTACGTCGGGAAACCCGGAGAGCTGCCGGCCGAGTAGTAGGCCGTCACCCCCGGCTACCAGGACGCCGACCGAGGCATCGTCTTGTGACCACCCGAATGCACACCCCGTTGCCCCGCTAGGTATTTTGCCGAAATGTGCCGCTTGTGTGATGGTGAGATTGGTCTGGTTGTTGTACTGGACGTGGAAATCCTGGCTAGCTGGACTCGCTAGATCCGGCTCTTGAGGAAATAATGTGTACAGTTCACTGGCGTAGATTCTTGTTGTGTTGCCGGTTCCTGTGCATGTCGTATTCCTTACCGCCAGTGCCGACCTTGTGGGGAGGGCCTTAGCCAATGCCAGGAGAGCGGCTAGCGGGGTGATGAGCTTGGCGAGTGAAGGCATCTTGGGTGATTAGGTGTAGGTGATAATTAAGAATTAAGATAGAGTTTTCTTTTTAGATATTTAATAGCTAGTATATTAGGATTAAGAAGGTAAGGCGTATGATGTAAGTGCGGGAGGAGGGAAGAAGTGGTGCTGATGGTGGTGAGATGTGCTTTTTATCAGCTCTGCAGGTATTTAAAATGAGGATCCGCGTGGCCCAGCTAATAATCATGCGCGGATCTATTCAAGACCCTCCACTCGGCGTTTGCTAGCATGGTCTTTATGTGGATGGAATCAATATGTTCCAGCTCAACGTTCGATAGATGCATCATGACGACAAACATCACGGCCGGCTCGGTGACGCTGAATCCTAAAGTGGACCGGAAAACGCCTCTGCGCCAATATCGAGAGAGTGCCCTCACGATCAACAGAACGTCGAAACTTGCTTCCTTCTATGGATATGCTCTTGCCAAGATCTTGGCGCTGGAGAGAGCACAGACGTAGAACTATTGTCATTGGTAAGCCGGCGATCCGAGGGGTTCTTTGAAATAAACATCACGTTGAAAAAGTGATTGGTTTTATATGAAACATGATACCCTTTCATCTGCTATTAGGCTGTGCGGTGAGTCTCCAAGACCTCAATTTTCCGAATCTCATAAATGCTCACTTAAGTATTCTGCAAGTCTTAATATGAAACGTCCCGGAGAAAAGGTGTCAACTGCAGGCAATTTATGAAAAAGCATGATGTCTTTGGTTGACTAGGTAACTGGGGTCTCGACGGCAGCAAGGGATATAGTTTGCTCATTGAGAGACCCAGCGCCCACAGGGAGAGGGCGAGAAGGCCGCATCCTAGGAAGTGAGGCACAATCTTGGCTCATCACTTATCTCTGAGTTAAGAGCTTTAGTGTATCTTGTATGTCGATTCATCTAGTATCGGGTGTTTCTATTCCAGCCGTTCCCTCTACGCCAACACCATCGAAAAGACGCCTAACCCTCAACTTACCATGGAGGCACAACTTGAACGGCATATTTTGGGTACCTGTCATCGAGACCTGGGAGAAATCTCTAGGTAGAGCTGACCGCGCTACTGATCAGAGTTGGCGGACTTGCTACCAGCTTAGGATGAGCTTTGATAAACGCGAAGAGTTTACCTTGCTTCGTGAAGCCGATGAAATTTTGTTATTTGACCGGTTATGGGTAACCTAGTAACCCGCGATGAGTCGAGCACTTGCTTGCTATCGGTAAATGCTTGCGGTAGGATGATAATCGTCGTTAGTGGTTGTTGAGCGGGATCTGAGTTTCTGCTATTCGGAAGGCTCTTTGAATCGCATTCGGAGCAGTGCCAGGAACGCATAAATTACGATAGGTTCCCATATCGTGGGGCTGACAACTGGAAAGAGTCTATTCTCTGCATATAAATCGGCTCTTATACTCAAGGAACTATAGGATTTAAATTCAGAATGGTATATACCATCCAACGTGTAGTGTTGTCGTCTCTCGAGCTACGCGATAGCGATGTACCAGGGCCAAAGTTAGAGCAGTGCAACATCAGATCGCAGAGTCTAACGCTACCAGGTATCTTTAAGTGCTATCTCGATGATGTACGTTAGCAACGATATTCTACCTCAGAATATTATGAAGTGGAACGATACGAAGGTAAGAAAGGATAGAAATAGAGCCGTATAGGACGGGGAGTTGTTAGGAAGTGGATGAAGCAGTGAGTGGGAGCGGGTAATGGATCCATTTAATTACCCCGCTAACAGCCTTAGAGGCCCACCTAAAAGTGACTGCCTGCGCTATAATTGTAGAGCATTTGGCGCTACTATGTTAATTCTTGCTTCAGGGCGTGTGATCGTTGTCGCGATCACTTTGAAAGATATCACTAATCTGATAGTCTAACCTAGAGAAATTTCGATCCTATTAGCAGTCAACAGTAGTTCCTGCAAGAATTCTTCTCTTAAAGCTTGATTCACAGAGCTCTTCAGCCGGACCGGGGGCGGTAATGATGCTGTAGCTGTGAATAACCAACAGTACGACGGCTGGAACTAAAATCTGACTGCATGTGGCTATACAGATGCGCTGAGGGTATACTGACCAATAGGCCTATAAAACGTCAATATACCCCTGAAAAATCCTACCTCCAGGCAGCATGGCTACTATTAATTACCGTAAGATAATCGTCGGTTGTTGGTTTTGAATATTCCCACTGACCTAGTAGGCGGCAACAAGCTACGCGCTCTGCTGACAAAATATTGAATGCCCGAGTCTTCCAATTTTCGAAGATGTTGGGACTTCAAACTTCTTCACATCTAGATTTTAACATGACTTGATCGTGGTATGTAGTGTCGAATCTATCAGAATGGGACGCGCCGATTCTATGCCGTCGCCTCTATCAATTCACCCGTCCCTCGATCCGCTTCTTCTGGAGCCCGCTCCAAGCCCGACGAAATCGAATCAGTTTTTTCGCATGGGACGATGGATATCGCGCGAGTGGAAACAGACTATCGAGGAGACTTTGAAAGACCTACGTTCTAGGCAAACTTGGAGGCCCTTTCTTTTTTATCTCTATCTAATCTGGATCGCGGTTCTGTTGGTCGCAATAGGCTCCCTTACTAGCTCGCCAGATGTCACATCGCTTTACTCAAGCGCTGTGGAAACGGCATGCCAGCCTGATGGTAGCTTCAGTCCATACGCAGACAACTACAATGCCTGGAACTGGGCTTCCTCCGGATTTTTTGAGATCACGCTGGTTTTTGGAACATTAAGTTTTACGGTAGCGAAGGTCATTGATATCTGCTGGGATGTCGTAAGTCATCGCACTGCTCGAACGCGCTTTGAACTCACGAGTATTGAACGAGTTTTATTCAGATTGTTGGCCGGGTGGGACAATTTACCCTCGCTATGATCTCATGGAATGTTTTCGCACAATACACGACGACATCGATGGACAAATCTCCCGTCACGTACGGAACGTTCTGGCGTATCTTTCTTCATCAAGAGCCTACTTTCTTTTCCATCGTTCATCTGACGAAAGACTTCATATCCTACCGACGTCTTCAGTCCGCCACCGCGATGGTGTTCATGATAATGACGATGATCTTCGTCCTTGTATTCCCCACTATTGCTAGTGCCATGACGGGATACACTCCTGTGAACCAGGCTTTCATACAGGGCGAAAGTGGAAATTTAATTCCCTTCTCAGATTTCAAGGCTGTGGCATACGTCGTCCATGACGGCGATAGAATCAATTTAACCACAGACGCCTATATAACATGGCCTCTAATGAATAATGAAGTGGAACCACTAATTGTAGGAAGCGACGGTTGGGTTTCATTTGAATATTGTTACTATGGTGATAAATGCAAACTTGTCAACAGCATATCAGACTGTAAGCGACTTCAACATCAGAAACAGTAATCATTGAACACTGACTCATAGAATAGATGTTTCCTCGTACGGGTTTTACGGCACTAACAACACTAAGTCTGAATGGAACAACACGAAGCTCTCTGCACCGGCGCTCAACATCTCAGCATACTATATTCCGTCAGATTATCTCTTTGGGCACGATTGGACTGATCCGTCGAACGGACAGAAGCCTTTTCAAAATCAAACAACATTGACATACTTAGCCTCAAACCGTACCTACGACTTGCCTTACATAATTAGTGAAGGCAGTTGTCAACCGGTCTTAAATGTATGAGATACCTCGTACCAAACCCCTTTTCAAGTGAAGTAGGCTGACGAGATACTACCTACTAGGAATACCAATGGGGATTCTCATTCGCGCAGTTATTCATCCTATCGGTCCTGCTGATGATCTGGACCATTGGAATAACCATAATGTGGTTCAGAGCTCATCACAAACTGCCCCTCCAAGGCCACCCGGAGACACCTAAGGGATGGAAAGCACTGATGTTACTGGCCGATTCTATGAGCATGGAGCTTCCCGGGGCTGACATCGATGCCCATAAGCTGAAAGACGCACAGGTGAAAGATTTGATAAGAGAACGGCTACGAGGCGGAACTGTTCGGTTCGATGCACCGCTTACTAACGGGAAACTCAACTTTCGGGCCGGAGTTTATGGTTGGGTTAAAAATAACACTCTTGGGAAGCAGATTTATAGAAACAAGTGGTGGATTGTGGCGATTCTGCTCGCTGCTATTCCTCTTATACCACCATTGACCGATGGAATGTATGTTCTACCCATCGGTGTGTTTCTAATTGCGATATCCAGTTGCACTATTCTCGGGATATTCTTTGCTCTAATTATTGGGAGCACGACGAGGAGCAGGCTATTTGTGACCTCTTTGTGGAGTACGGCTGGATTGATTGTGTTTATCGGTGTTTGTGCTTCGGGGGTTTTGAAAAAATATCAGGGCTACATGAAGTGACGAAGACTGAGGGTAGAGGGATATGAATAGATATATATAACTACTACCTAGACTTAGACAACATAAAAAGCTCTTCTAATTATAGTCTACGAATGAATTCGTGGCCTAGTCTGAATAGTCTATCTGCTGGGCACTACTTAAGTGGAATGAAGTACTGATCGGTAGTTGAAACTTTAATGGCGGCCTCGGCCTCCGGGAGTTCCTTCCAATTGTCCTATATATCTTGGCTACCCCTTTCAATAAGGGGCAAGTACGGAGGTAGGCTCCACTAAAAGTGCACCGCCACTCGGTCGGGAGCCTGGTCCGGAGGCCTAGGGATCCGGAGGTCCTACTGTGGCGGTGTTGCACACACAGCATTAAGGGGCTCTGGAAACTCAACTTGAAATTGGGAGCCGATGAGATTCAAATAAGAATCCGAGAGAGTAAGAAGAATGAAAATAGTATTGAAAGCGCTCCAGGATTCTTGGTTTATTCCCGTTCCTTTAAGATATTAACAAATTCAGACAAGACGTATGAATTTCCAAGCAGTGTGTTTACAACCCGAACATCTTTACACCCTTTAATCTATATATACATTGCCATGGCCAATAAATATGGTAAGTCACAGTCTATGACCAAGATCTCACTACTCTATGGATACTAGGGAGCTAATCTAACGCTTCCTTTTCTAATATAGAAGGCATATCCTTCTGGATATATGTTCCCAACAAAGGCGCGGCCATCTTTTTCCTGTTAGCGTTTCTTATCTCGGCGCAAATACACCTTTGGCAATGCTAGTATGTTGTTTCCGATCGGACAGAGTTTGTCTAGTCCTACGAAGGATAGCTAACCCGTACTGTTTTACTAGTCGCTACCGAAGTTTTAAAGTAACGGGCTTGTTCGTTGTTAGTGGTTTCCTTTACGTGGTCGGATTCGCATTTCGAATCAATGGTGCATTTGGGAACTACGATGATCTAGGCCCCTATATCGTGAGCGTTGCTCTCATCTACGTTAGTCCGTACGTCTACGGCTTATGCGCGACTCTTCGTCTGTGGGGAGATAAGGCATACTGATGAGAAACTTTTGATTTAGGCCCCTTTTATCATTGGCAAATTACGACATCCTTGGTCGCATCTTCTATTATGTCCCGTATCTCTCGCCTATGGAACCCGGTAGGGTCCTCTCTACATTCGCCTTGTTGTCTATGGTTATCGAAGGAATCAATGGCGTCGCTGCCTCTTTCATGGCGAACCCAAAAAGCAACCCGACAGTTGGCAGTGCCTTGATGTGGTCGGCTTTGATTCTCCAAATCGCCGTCATCATAGCCTTCTTAATCATAGCTGTCTATTTCCACCGAAGGTGTGCGAAGGCTGGCATCGCTGGTGCCAGGGGTATACAGAAGAACCTTACCACGCTATATATAAGCGTTGGGCTTATCTTGATACGTACCATCTACCGCGGCGTGGAGCATTCCGTCAACGCTGTGATCAGCACAGAGTGGCCGTTCTACGTTTTTGAAGCAAGCCTCATGCTCATTAATATGTTCATGTGGAATATCCGACACCCGGCTCCTTACCTCCCGGCCGATATCACGACATATATCTCTCGCGATGGCGTGACGGAGGCGAAAGGCCCTGATTTACCGAAGGACACACGATCCCTTATCCTCAAGATCCTCGATCCGTGGCGTGTGACGGATATATGTATAAGTGGGGGACGAGATAAATCGAATAATAAGATCTATCACGAGATTGAGCAAAATGGGAATGAGGTAGGTCTATCTACATAATCGAGTTGCTGCTAGGCTAACCGTCTTGTCGTCAAGTTCTCATTACACCCTGTCGGATTGCATTCAGAGCCTCTGAGTGGCGGAGAATATCAGCAACATGAACTAGAAAGCCGGCCTAGGGAATTGGTCTGAGGCTAATCTATCTTTAATATCCTGCGTTTATCTATAGGCATTTATAGGAGACAGTCGTAATGGAGATACATGAGTTGGCACTGTTCGTTAACTTCGTTGCGACTTGATCGGGCGTATTTGAATACGTCTAACAAATAAGTCCATATCAATTTGTATGTCCGTTCTTTTGTTCAAGATCAAGTTTTGACTATCTCGTACCGGTACGCATGTCATCATGATCAAATTACCTGGGTCCAGATGTTGCGCCAAACCAAACATTACTTAAGAAAACGACTGTAGAAAAATATCCATTGAACTCACGCGAGTAGCGACGAATGTGAGATGTTTCATTGCACTATTTTGTTGGAGGCGGCTTAGAAACTCTCCGAGTAGCAGTTATCGTGGATGGAGCAGTCTGCCGCCTTGGACGACTCGGCCGCGTCCGCGCTAGTAAAGCGGCGCAGTCACTGATCCTATCTTGAACATAATCGTCATCCAGGTACTTCTTCGTGTGGTATTTCAGAAGGCTAAGACGTTTGTAATCGGCTAGGCCGATAACATCATTCCCCGTATTCACGTCGAATCGATGATATTCAATCCCGGAGGCTTTTGCCCGGTCCGAAATAGACTTATGTGAATTCTCCGTATTAGTAACGCTTTTGAGGATTTTTTTGCCCTTTCCAATGACTGGAAGGATCGATTTCTTTGGTTTCTGCTCAGTGAAGCCGGTACCAAGGCTGATTATGCAACATATTTTTCTCTCAGGGTTGATGCTCTGCGCTTCTTTGTAGACCTCCTCAACAGGATTATTGTAAGCTAGAGCCCCATCGACGAATTTCTCTGATCCGATGGTGATAGGCGGAAAGTAGAAGGGAGCGGAGGATGTAGCTCGAGCAGCCTCCCATATCTTGCAATCGCTCAGCTCGGCGTCATCATGTTCGTAGCTCCTTATTCGGATCGCCTCGCTGTTCCTTGATTTGCACGCGCATACAAATCTTGTATTCACGTTAGTTGGAAAATACCAAGTACAGACTTAACTAGGTAGCTTACGTCTTCCCCTGGCGCAAAGATGGCGCTCTCGGTTGGTTGGATATTAAGAAACGGGCTTCTGAAATTTCTCCCCACCGTTGCTTTCGTTCTTCCAAAGGAAGACGTCTTCGGATGATTTCTTTTATTCCCACTTCCAAAGGCCGTGCTTTAAACCAAGGTTTTGCAAAGACAGATTTCGCAATATTCCCACCTAGAACACTAGCGAAGCCTTGATGGAAAATCTCAGGGGCTAGATGTTCGTACTGTTCTATAGCACCATAGATATCCATCCGCTACAATAAACCAAGTTAGACACCGTCGACGGTCGTATAAACCTGCATAATTCATGCCAGATGGATTGATACGTACTAGTCTGAAAAGCATGATACAAATCAGTCTGTTAACAGTGTTAAACAAGGTCTTGGATCCCGTAAAGCGCTCGTTACTAACCCACCGGTGCTGGTTCCTCCTGCTAGGTCGAATAGATCGCAAGGGCGGGGCAATTCTAGATTTGGGGCGTATCCTGATTCGAATTCGTGTTGGGCGACCTTTTCTAAGATTTCTCGTAGAATGAGAAGGCTCGAGAGCCCACGAACTCCACCTCCATCTGTATGAAGTTAGGTACGAAATATTTCTACGCCCCCTAGCGCGTTATAGAATAAGTACCAACCGAGACTTAGGAGGCGAAGACCTTCAGATTGACCTCCATATGTACAGACTGTGTCATAATGTATAGGCCGCAGGATGAAATGCAAATACCATTGTTTAAAGCTTGAAACAATCTTTCGAGTTTCTTCTTCAGCAGAAGTTTGCCCGAGGTCTTCGTGCCAATCGGAGTCAGTGCGTGTTATCGGAAAATACTTATCTTTGCCCTTTCTTGGAAGGGTGAATAGGTTCGACTTGTTGCCAAATTTCTATGGATCATTAACCTCTGAACGTGTATTGAGATAGACTTGGTTCCTACAGATGGTAGTACGGATTCATTGAGAATTGATAGACTTGGTGGCATTTGATCGAGCAGTTCCAAGTATCGTTGGTTGATTCTTCGACCATCTTCTGCGACCTTCCTCATGGGGTTTGCATTGTGAGATGATGTTGCGGGGCGAACGGTCCTGAAACGAAAGTCTATAGATGAAGATGAGTCTAAATTATGCCACATATCGAGAAATACTGTGCCGATGCATTGCCTCCATATACGTTTTTCCGAGGGCAGTTTGCTCCGAGATCCCTGGTATAGTGCCTAAATAGTAGTGAATTTTAGTTTTGGAGTTGATTAGGTATTGAATATACCTACAAAGTAGCCTATTAGGCGGGTAATTAGGAACTGACTTACTTCCTTAACGACGGCACCGCCGAGGCCCTGTGATATGAAGACTAATCTCAGCTCATCCGGTGACTGTGATTATCAGTATTTCTCAATCCAACTCTTCCTATGAGAGCCTTACATTTAAATCACGATACCAATGAGATAGTTCGCTAAGCAAGCTTATTGCAGCAGAGGATAACGGCCTATCTTCTGTAATAGGCAATGAATAAGCAAATGATAAAGTATGGCCAACTTCCAACTTCCGGGGTAGGGCTTTGAGCGTGTTTTTGCCACTGAAATCACGGTATCCTTTCCCCCAACTGAAAAGGGGGTGACCTTCAGGGCCATGGACAAATACGGCGCTGTCTAACAGTTAGTGAATATGTTTTGAAGAGGGTCTAAATTTATAGATAATGAGGCATACCCAATATCTTCTAGACTATAGATAGTGCTAGTAGCATCAAATAGACCCTGAGGCTCTGTGGCGTTATATGTCCTTTCGACCCTTGGGATGCCATCCATTTTTCTTTCCCTCTCATATTTAGTCAGAAGAATAAAGATGAGATAGTGAAGAAGGGCAACTAAGAGAAGATTGTGGGAATTGAAGGAAAGGCTATGAGCGGGGATTCGGAGCCTGCATGTTGGTGTGTTGACAGTATTGGATACTAGGTAGTTACGCCACATTTACATCGGCATACATTTTTTTATTAGCCACGTTTGAAGACTGGCAAAATTTGTCTCATAAGCATTTTCAATTTTTGTGTTTGGCATATTGTATATGTGGAGCTTTTAACTAGGAGTTGGAAGAAGTCACTGATGAGAAGGCCGAGGAATTCCATCTCAAGCTATGCCACCATGGTGCTAACAGCTAATTACAGATCCAGGAGTACCCCGTTGATTAGCTCGGCTGAGCGTGGCTCAGTACATATTCGGAGCATTGCCCCTCTGCTTCCAGCCTGTGACCACTGAGAAATCGGAAAACCATAGTGCCAACTGCATCTAACACATGCTAGGCGGAATCCAGTGGAGAAGTCATCGTCTTGGTGTATGCGGGTGGTAGAAGGGAAATGTTAGGTACTTACCGACTTCACTACGTACCTGATCTCAGGAACGACAAGTCTTGAAATAGTCGCATAAGAAGAAATGCCTTGGAGAAAGCACTGCGCTACTCGGCTGTTTGGAGTATCGGTGAAGAATTATGTACGAATTTACTCCCCGTAGGTAGAAAAGAAACTTCGTAGGACAATGTAGGACACTACTAAAAGAGGGGGGCGAGGAAAGACTAGATAGAGATGAGAGACAATGTTTGGAAATGAGGTCCTAGTTCAATGACCGAAGTTCCCAATGACGCAGTGAGGAAATCATTGTGGATGGTGACGGAATTTGAGAGATCGTTGAGACGGGCAACACTACTCGAAATGGCGACGGGAACTATCTAGCGGTTGTGGGAATGATTTTGATATCGCCATTTGACGACCAATTGAGAAGAATGTGCATTTGTGATGGATGTCTCTTGACAGTTCTTTGAATGGATGAATAGTGGAAGATGATGTGAATAGTCGGATAATTTGGGATAGGACATATAAGCATAGTAAGCTATGAATGCGGAGAAGAAGACACGACGGCGGTCGATACGACTTGGAGTTCCATCGAAATTGCCAATACCAGATTCGCGAGTCTTGAGTGCTTCGGGAGCCGAGTTCCCGGTTCAAGTCAACTGGAGCTTGTCAGTTGCCGTCGACCTACTTGGCCGGGCGATGATTATGGACGCGAACGGGACTATCGGGAGGTCGGACGGCGGGCAGTAGGCACTCTTGCAGGTTAGGTACTATCACCTAAGCCTAAGGCATGTCTCAGACAATCACACGTCAGGGTGTCTGTTCGACATGAAGCCCCGCCTGTAGAAGTTGCCCCTCTAAGTATACAAAAAAAGCTTCCGTCTTGTTGACTCGCGGGACAGAAGGATAGAAAATCCGATCAAATATTAGAGGCTTTCCAGGCCGTGATAATAATGGAACGGAACGGTCGAAGAAAAATAAGAAAAGGGTGTGTTAGTATGTTGATCCGGGGGAGGCACCAATAGGGAAAATGCTTATGTGCCGGTAAAAGTGCTGGAAAATATATTTAGGTGGCCAGGTGCCGGCAGCTTGGTTGCGACCGTGACAATGTGTGCAAGCGTCTTGCGTCTTTTTACCGGCTTCAGATGTCGCGTGACGTGTATCTGTCACCATTGTAATCGGATTAGAAATTCTTTTGGACAAGACTTCTTTTCTGTTCCCGACTCAGTTACGGCCGATAGGGATTCCTCTCCCGGAAGGTAATAGAGACAATTCCATAACGATAGTACCTAAATAATCAGACGATGCTCTGGCGCGAGCTGTTTGCCTACCTGTCTCGTATGGCAAATAGTCCTAGACGAAGACGATAAGAAGCATTAGACCTCATTAGACCCTGTCAACATACCAGGTGCCGCTGGGCTAGGCCCGCTCGGGATTATATGTATTTCTAGAAGTCCATGCGTACCAGCATATTGAACACCGTAGGGCTGGGGTGGAAATGAGTGCGCAGTGGTAGTTCACCCATCGTTGTTTTGAACTATTGAAGATCTCTCCAGATTCGTGCGGGAAAGCCAGGGGTAAAGCGAGCTGACGAAGTCTTTCGTCTCCACTGCTGGTGATCCAAGCGCAAACCCTCCCCCAGGAACCGCTTATCACTCGTCCCTGGTTCGAATATCTCAAAACTTCTGTACCCGGCTGCTAAGATTGTCAAGTAAGATAACTTCATGCAGACGATTCATCATCTGCACGTGGAAAGTCACCTCAGAGCATCCGAATGAAAAGCTTAGCTGCTGAATTATGTATAGCAAGGTAAGGATACTTGTACTTGTCCAGCTCTCTAGTTCCGCACGAAAGACTGCTGAAAAAGTCTTGGAAATAGTTTCCGCAATGTCCCTTTTTGCCCCTTAACTGCTGCATTTGCATTCGAGGCATTCTCCGCCTCCCCGTTCTAGAAGAATTTCCACCCCCCAGCAACCTCGTACTTTTGAACAACCAATGGGAGACTATCTTTATGCTGCTGCGGGTGACAATAGATGTTTCGTGATATGTCCAAGCATACATAAAATGTATTACTCGGCATAACTCTCAGTGTTACGGGCACCTCACCTGGAGAGAATGTCGGATCTAGTAAACATAACCCGCTATGGGTTGAAATATGCAACTGCGTGCGTAAGCATCTTGCTTACTTACTATTACATAGTACGCTATCTCTCTCTATACCCAACCGTTTCCCAACGGTCTTGAAGATCACTGTTGTAATTATTCGAACCTGGCACCAGTGGATAACCACAATATCGCGAGGAGAAATGGTAGGTTCGCGTAAGCAGACTAGGAACCAACCCCAAGGTTCGAAACTGCTACTGTTGAAGCTAGACCTTGATGCGGATAGCCTCAATCAAAGCACCCAAAGATCTGTCGGCGCAGTCCTGTAAACGGCATAGCTTGTTTCGTGATTGTACCTGAAGCCCGCAGCACCCTACCGCCAAGTACTTCCCCCGCTAAATTCTGTCTTTAACCGTCTGCTGTGACCATATGGAGTTACCCCCATAATGGTAACCAGGATACGCATCGGCTCCGGTTGCATGGGATTCCATATTCGATGCTCGGGTCCTAGTAGAATCTGTGTGCATATTATGCCGTTTCTTATATTTCCGCTCTCCCCTCCAATCGCGCTAGCTCGGGGATCACCTTAGAGCTAAACTACGAACAGGCGATAATACGTCTACTATTATTACTAGGCAGGCTGGCAGGTCGGACTTTGAATCTCAGCAACGGAACTCCACATATCTACCACAGCATAGGAGACAAGAAAAACCCAGGTGGCGCGCACGGATGAATGACTTTTGCTATCTCCTCTCCTTCGACTCTCTTCCGCGTAGACTGCGTCGACGAACGGACAGACGGATTGAACTATGTTTTAAAGGTCGGCCGTGTTATGGAAACCGACTCGACTGAACTTTTCGGACCTTTGGCTGGGCTCTATAAGCCCCGGGGGACCATACAGCCAGCATGAGCGCCTATTGGGGCATAGATGCCGCCACATGGGAACGTCTTCCTCATGACAACCGCGCCGGCGAGGCCATAACGGCCGTGGTGCTGTGTATGTCTGTCGCCACCACGGCCGTATGTTTTCGCCTATACACGAGACGTTTTGTTTTACGGCAGTTTTGGCTCGATGACTATTTCGCAATAGCTGGCACGGTAAACCACCCTGAACATACGATGTCTCCCACTAATAGATAACTAACGACCCTCAATAGTTTGGTATGATATCGAATGGTGTAGTGCAGTGTTTGCATACGAGATATGGACTTGGTGCTCATATATGGGATATTAAGGATGCAGAGGAACTGACGGGCTTTTGGAAGGTAAGGACAAATGCCCTCATTGCGATCAAGTCGCAGCATACTAACACATTATGCGTAGATGTTCTACTTTTTGACCGTCACATATGCAACGACTTTGATGTTCGTCAAATTCAGTTTATTCTTCCAGTATTACCGGTTGATCCAGGAGGTTCCACACTATCGCATATTTTACCTTGTTGCGATGGCTATTGTCGGTGGTTGGGTCATCGCGCAAGAGTTCGTTCTCATATTCTCTTGCACGCCGATATACAGTTACTGGGACCACAGTGGAGGCGGCACATGCTTAGACAGCAATCTTCTTGGGTGGATGAACGCTATCGGCAATCTCGTAACCGACCTCATCATCCTCTTGCTTCCCATTCCTGTAGTGTGGAGATTAAACCTGAAAAAGGAGAGGAAATGGGCAGTCATCGCAATATTTGGCCTGGGCTTCTTGTGAGTATTCTGACACTTCTTTTGCGCAAGGAGACACCTCTAACATGAAATAGCACCTGCGTCGTATCTATATGTCGCATGGTATTCTTCGCTAAGCTCAGCGCGGACTTCTCATACGACCTCGTCTCAGTTGCAGCCTGGGGAGAAGCTGAGTCGGCTTCAGGCCTCATCTGCTCATCCCTTATCGCCCTAGGACCACTAATTCGACGGTTCTCCCGTCGCTTCCGGACTGCGAAGAAGACATCAGTTACACCACAGAAATACACATACGGTGGCACGAATCCCTTTTCACGCCACACTACGAACCGAGATAAAAGTCTATTACGGACCAACGGCGGGGATGGAAGCGAGACGGAACTTAATCGAATAGACCTCGAGCGGTCGCGGAAAGCCGAAGACGACGGAAGGTCGATACGGAGCACTAAATCCTCTGGGTTAGATCAGAGCGCCGAGAGCGACTTTTCAGAGACGATGCCGGACCTTCGCTTAGGACTCGAGACGGGAATACGGACGGTTATCAGTACAGGAAATAGGGATAGCATGCATTCGCAGTCATTACCGGTGGCACCTAACGGCATTGTGGTGAAGCAAGTATGGTCTGTTCGTAACAGAGAACCTGGCGAAAGAGAGGATTGATTTTAAAAAAGTTGAAAATAAAGCACACAATACCCTAGAGCGTCATATTAGATGGTTCGATGGCCGAACTACGGCGTAATTGATAGAATTGTCCAAAGCTTCTCTCCCAGTGATTAAACCAAAGTCTAGAGACAGCCTATACGCCATGTGCATATCTTGAAGCTTTCTCTGTACCACCCCTTTGTCCTACATGTTGTTGTCTTGGGTACTAAGCGCATTACCATCCCAAAATTGATCGCCACAACACAGTCATCTTCAGACATTGAAATTATCTTATTCTAGAACTTCGCATACATAATGAAGAGATAAAAATGTTGGGAAACAAGAGATTGCATCGCTTGATACGTCATTCTACATTTTTCTTTAGTAGAGCAAGGAAAGGAAGTGTCATATCACACATGTCAACTGAAGAAAACACAATGTAGGACTTGATCTGTATATTGAGCTAGAGCGAGCTCTCAATCTATAATGATTGTATATAGTATATTTTCTCTTCACATGATAGAGGTAGCTATTCCTGACCGCTTGTATGTAAACAATAAATTTAATTGAATATTTCAAACAAGTGTCAAGCCTTCTACGAAGATCCCGTGATAGTCACAGAGCTAGGATCAGCCCATAGAGTATTTCCTTGGCAGGGCATCTCTCAGTATACAGATAGAAAAAGAGGCATTTCCGTATATAGCATGTCTCCTAGTACGAGGTAGCTTAGAGCTCCTCGTGCAACAATGGAGTCTTTTCTTGCTTCTAGGTTTGCATCGTGACAACAGGTTTACCTGTAGTTTACAGATTATATTCGATATATAATTTCGAACGGTTATGCACCGAAGCAGACGATAGTATTATCGCCAATCGTCTAGATAAGTACTACATGGAGATGTGTTACCACCCAGGTAGGTACTATTTGATGGGTCGTAAGACACGCTACAATGAATATAGCGGGCAATAATGAGTTCCTTGAGCATTTCTCGGAATATGATGTGTGCAATGATACGTCGTCAACCGTCTTCTTTCATGAACACAAGGGCAATAGTGGTCAAGAAGATCAGTCTTATCGTGGGAACAGGGGCAGTAATGATCATCGAACGGCTCAGCCCTCCAACGTGGTCGACGACAGTAATGGTCGAGAAGTCCTTCCGTATTGTGATGAGGACAGTACCTGGGCTGCGCGAGTTCACAATGATGAACTACCCTTTCGCCTTTCGCATGTGTTGGGCAGTAAGGGCTACAGTCGCCCTGATCAAAATCGTATTCGAAAAGTTCGAATATCCTATCGTCGCCGTCGACGACGTGATCCGCATTCCTCGAAGTCGCGAAGTCGGTCGGGTTCCCTTTCTGGTCGACTGTGACGTGAACGTACCCATACAGGTTGATGTGATCCTGCCCAGTGCCAAAGGCTAAGAACATATGAGGGTCCGCTGCCAACACCCGATATTTGAATTTCATATCATCGACGTGCCAAGCATGGACTCTCTTTCTGTCTCTGTCAACGAACATACGAGACTGCGTTCCATATATGATATACACATGAGTGATCGTATTCAGTTTCAAGGCAGCCTGTCGAGCGATATATTCATTTGCCCTTTTGGCTTCGGCATCATCAGGTACCCTTCCAAGCCATACTATTTCAGGATCATCGGTTGTGGCGTTTCCTGAAATGCGAACATCTGTGAAATCTCTGGTGAAATGGAGTCGGGTCTTCCCTTGTGGCATTTCCATGCTAAGATCCCATTGCTTATTCGCAGTATTCGCAGATTTTGGGTGGTCGGTCTTGATCCTCTTGGATCTTGGACCTTTAGGAGCATTGGCTATCACGTCATCGTCATAGTTGAGAATGCTAACTTCGTTGATCTTTCGCTTATCGGCGCGATTGTATCGGGGATTGGGGAGGTTGAGAGGCATTTTAGAAGCTTTCGAGTGATGGGTCAGGTTCACTAGGAGCTTCAACTAGATGTAATACTCTTAAGAAGCGATATTCATCAACTTATTTATAGCTACATTTTTAAGGCCAATAGCAAACATTTTCCAGAAATCCATAAAGCCCTTGTTTCGGATGTGATGTCTAAAGGTCTCAACTTAATGGAAGATCGTAGGAAGTAGATGCTGACAAAGAGCTGACAAAGAATTGAATATACGGTGAAGATACTAAAGCTCAACTCATGCTGAGACAAGGTATACCTAGTGCTTGAGTGGTAGCTTATCTGCTTTGCTCATTTCAAACCAAGAACTCCTACATAGTAGCTATATCCCTAAAAGAAGTTTATACAAGGAATCTAACGCTCAACACGTAATAAACCAGCGCCCTATGATATGTACAGTATTGAATCGAAAAAGGGGATCACTTGTGTGACTACACGCCCCAACCAGACAAAGGATTGTTACCCGGAAGCTGCTTCACCCACTCAGAGGCAGATGGGCCTGGATATGCGGCCTTCATCTGACACGTCTGCGTGTTAAGTCCTCCAGGTATACTCGGACATTTATCCATCCCGTTGAACCCAGCATTGCAGGTGTCGATGATCGTCTGAAGCGTCTTCTGATCCCACCCCGAAATGAAATCCGCATGCGAGCTATACCCCGTCCTGTCACCATTCGACAGCACGAAAGGCTGCGTCTTGCCGTTCGGGTCCCACGCGTTTTGGAACTGCGGCGTGTCATAGTAGACCTCGATGAAGAGATGCGGGACGTGCGTCCAGCCCTTGGGACAATCTGCCTTGCCGCCGGATGTGGCCGTTGGCCACGCCATGTTGTTCTTGTAATCGTTCAGTCCAGCCTTGGGGTTATAGCACGACGGCATGTGGATATCTTGTCTTAGCGGGGAAGAATACCCATCGCAGTTTACTACCGGAAACCCGGCCCCGGCGCCGAGATTGCTCGGGTCGGGTAGTCCCGCTTTAGTGCCGTCGGAGCCTGGTGGGTATCGGGCGACGTTGTTGTTTTGGGTGGGGCAGGTCCACTGCACTGGCTGAATCTCGCCTTTGGAAGGGTCGAGTTGGACGGCACCTGACTTGGGCGGGTTTCTTCTCGTGGCGTTGCCGCTCACGATTTTGAGGCCGGGTGGGAAGGCCTTGATCTCGTCGTTGGTGGCATCAAACCTATTTCGCTGTTAAATCTAAGTTGATGTGATAGGTCTAGTGCGGACCTTACTTGTAGTAGGCATTCATATAATACAGCGGAACCTGCTTGAAAGTGTGATTGACAGGAGATTGGAACCAGAGAGTAGGAACCCAGTAGTTGCTCTTGTCATTGAGAATCTTGGCATTGGTGCACTTGGATTTTAAGAGTTGATCTCCGGTGACGGTGAGGCCAAAGTTGCTCCCTCCCATGATGCCGTGTTCATGCGCCGACTTGGCCCCAGGGCTTACAATGGGATCCATTTGTCCCTGAGTAGAGAACTGGCCGCCAAAATTGTTAAAATGTAGGACTGCATAAGTCCCTTGGTCTTTTGCATTCACGCTCGCAACCAGTGCGGCGACTAAGTAAGGAATGGACGCTCTCATTTTGAGCAAGGTAAGTAGGATGACGACTACAGGTTGTAGAACTCCGCGCCGGTGGCATCAGATCACTAGATATATAGCTGAGCTTCATCTTGGCCTGTAGGACTTCACCTGATCCCTATGAGCAGACATGGTCGGAAGGCGGATGTTGAAACAATCATCCTTTGGGGCTTTTGGGAGTTGGCATCCTCATTTACTTAGATCCCGAGTCACCAATAGCAGCTCAGCTGTCCATGCAGTGCTCGCAGCCAAAATAGGTAGGTCTGCAAGTATTAATATATTAAAACCAGATTTCACTGCTGGATCTTTATTCTTGATTGCCTTGAACCCCGTGGCTCTAGATGGCTTGTGTGTTCTAGATTAATAGATTATGAGGATGCGAAGGAGCGTTACCCCTGATCCGGATTCGAGTCGAGCTTCCACAATCGTGAGAAAATGAGGCTCCAGCAGGAGCTACTTCCCGTGCAAACAGAGAAACGCCTAGAAAAAGCATTTCTAAGAATAGATAAGCTGTCCTAACCCCGGAATTGGAATTAACTTTAAAACATTCGACCTGTAAGATTCAGACGAACCTATACGGCAACATCGCCGCCACGATGTTTGCCCGAAGTGAAGCCCTCAACTAACCCTGGTACAAATCACTCTTTTTATGGTTGCTTGGAAATCAAAAATACCTGGTATAGTTATTGCATAGGTTGTGACACGGCATCAATATTTTCTGGCATTTGACATGGCTATGATATCATGGCAGAGCGGAGTATAACACGTCATGCACCCCTTTCCTATATTCCGCATGTATCAATTCTATCAATCGTACGAGAATCAGTTCTGTGCCTGACTTGACACGTCGCCCTTGCATAGGGAAGATTCTCATTCACGGAAGAAATAGCAGTAAGGTTGTGAAACCCCTGGATTATATATCCCGACGGAATATATTAAGATCTCGTCACACGTCGGCGCCTCTTTACTCCTGAATGTCCGATGCGTCCACCACAACGGAATGCCGACCACAACTGAAGGCTTCGTCGCGGATGTCACCACCTATCGAAAAGCCTTAGGCGCTTATACAATTAGGTAAGTAAAGTTGTGTCATAGTAATGTGTGAGTTCCAGGTATTGATGACTAGAATACTGGCTTCACTTGGTTCCGTAATGGTCAAGTAAAAAATATATGACTTGCCTCAGAATTTAAATTTTCAAAACATATATAATTCATTGTACTGAAGACATATTTGCTCGTAGGATGGCAGCTATATCATTTCATGGTGCGCTTTGTTAAGTCCCCGGATTCAGCAAAGAAAGGGACATCACTATATATGGTTACCTCATAAACCTCACAAAGCCTTGTGAAAGCACCTCGCCATTGGAGCTTCTTCTGAGGTAAGATAACCCAGAAATCATTTCGCTCGTGAAAGTTTCCCATGCTATGAGATATTGTCTCGGTAGCTCCCGAACAGTGTCGCAACGATGGTGGCATACGGACATTATCCAACCGCTCGCGCCCAAATCATCGGCAGCTGCCCGAGTAAAGAGGCGTCGCCGTCCGTCGTCAGAGACTGGATCCGATTATACCTCTGTTACCGGGGCCTCGATCAAGAAGCCTCCAACAAATTTCTGTGGCGTGGGGCGGAGCTTTACCGAGCGCAGATTCCGGAGCTGCGGAATGCTTTCAAGAGACATTGCGACCTCCAAGATTGGGAGGCGGATATCATAGCTAATGATGTTCATAGTATCCTTGAGGTGTGTTGTCGCTATGTCGGCGCGAGTCTGTGCTGAAAGTTTGGACAAATTGATTGCTAACGCTAGATCCGGATTATAGAAAGCTTTGCCGGTTTCCCAGCGCTCGTTCTTCGAAATCTACGTCTATTATGTTTTGGGCTTCGACTCTTACCGCAAACTCATGCTTAAGGAAACTCGGGACCCGACCTTGATGGATTATCTCGCAGGCGTCTCGACGTGGGCCAAATTTTTAGCAGGGCATCTTTTAGCTGTGGTATTGATTTACTCTTTTTACTGGGCAATGACGAATCGCGAGCTCCCAGCAAGACTAAGTCGGCGCGAGATCTAAATAAAATCAATTTCGTCGCAATGACGTGAGCTTATAAATCTAAACAGGTGGATTAATCGTGGTCAGGGTTAAGTCCATAGGGACTTATCTACAAGGCGCCATGCCAATTCTCTGGGCAGCCATGCAGACGAAACTCAAGAATTCGGCCTCCAACGGAAGAAAGTCTAGACAGCCAATGGAGCAGATAAACCTGCGTGTCGCCAATTAGCCGACAAGGACCTCGACATCCGAATAGAGCATCCGAGAACGGGTCTCCACACATCTGCCGCCCTTGGCCTGCCTAAAGCTTGCTTAAAAGGGGAGTTATGTGAACTTTATCGCTTGGCGGCCAGATTACGAGATCGAGTCTCCAATAAATCTTGTTTCTCTACGATTCCAAGGTAAAACAAGTCAGATCTTGAGATTTCATCTTCTTTTTCGTTCCTGGTGTATCTCAAAAGTCGTTCAAAATGTTGAGAGTTAATTCCTTACTCGCTCTCTGGAGCATCACCGCTTTGACGGGAGGAGTACTAGGCCAGACAGATTGTCCTGCCACAGGGACACCGATAATTGCCCATAGCGGAGACCCTGTTGGAAAAGAGCAGCTTTACAATGACAGTATGTACCACGGCATGGGCGGGAATTGAGAACGACGAACTGACTCTGATGCAGTCAACATGTATGTCACGGGCAACACATCGTCGGAAACAGGTGTACTGTACTTGACAGATGTGTTCGGGATCCAATTAGCCGAGAATAAGCTGTTAGTATGACTTGGCTCCGTGCGTAAATCCTTACCTGACATGATCCAAGACTTGCCGATAGCTTTGGACGAGCTGGCTATCTTACGGTTGCGCCGGATATGTTCAACGGAACACCGGCTCCCGGCGACATCAATGGGACGCCGACTTTCAACGCGACGAAGTTCTTGGCTGAGCACAGCCCTGAGGCGACTGACCCGATCATCGATACAGCAATTGACTTCATGCGCACCGAACTTGGAGTAACGAAAATCGTGGCTACCGGCTACTGTTTCGGTGGTCGCTACACGTTCCGTGTGCTGGCTGAAGGAAAGGGTGTTACTGCCGGGTTTGCCGCCCACCCAAGTCTGCTAGAGGATGGTGAAATCTCCGCCATCACCGGACCCGCTAGTATCGCCGCTGCAGGCAAGTAACCTCCACCAACTCTTGGATTTTGTCGGTGAACTAACTAGACGGTTTAGATGGAGATGATATGACGCCTGCTGAGCGGAGGTCGGCAATTGAAGCCTTGCTTCTCGAAACCGGACAGCCGTACTCCCTTGCGCTGTACGGCGGTACCCAGCATGGATTCGGTGTGCGAGCGAACATTACAGACCCGAAGCAGAAATTCGGAAAGGAAGAAGCATTCTTCCAAGCTATCCGGTGGTTCAACGCTTGGGCCTAAGATGGTCAATCGCTATATCTATTCGTTGCAGCGGTATCTCGTTATGTTGTCTAGGGCCATTTCTATCGAAACAAATCGTGAATATACTGTTCATAGTTGAGATTTGCCACTTAGACAATAAAGCCAAGCAAGTTAGATATGCGTCATGATCGTTACAGACTGAGAATAACTTGGAACGAGATCTCGACTGTGATGCAATTGAATATATTTCATAGAATAATGAAAGCCGTTGCTTCAGTGACAAAGGCCATCCTTTTGGATCCAGTAGAATTGTGCCGGGGATACGAGACGTAAAAACAGGAAAGGTCTTAACGGAATCGTGCCAAGTGGGGATCCTGTCATTAATAGGGGTATTAATGCAATATTTCACAAATTATGAAATCCATTGGATCTGGTAGAACGATGAATGATATTCACAACTAGTTCGTATACGGTAACGCAGGTTCTAGGTTATGAGGTACATCTGTTCGTATTATATGCGTTGTCGATGCGTGGAGAGGGGATCTTTATGTAGGCGCGTAGGGCGAGCAATAACAAAACATTTGAATGCATTCAATCTGTTCAGATGGAGAAGTGAAAAGTGAAGATTAAAGATTGAAGGTCGCACGCTGTGGGGTGCCTTTTTTGACGTGGAGAAAAAAGATTAAATTCAGATGAATTCAAGGTACAAATATCAAGGTACACAGTCAAATTGAACCAATTGGTGCTAATTGCTTGGACGGAGCTTCGGCAACCAGCATTAGTATGCTGATGTGGACAACCCACGTCATTAATGTTGCATAACACCGCATATGAAAATCTTGATTGGTTGACAAGATCCACCCATGCAAGGTCCCAGGAGCTAGTTGGGTACCTACGACACTCACCAACCACCAGCAAAAAGTAAAGTAGCCGTTTAGCCAACGATATCCTGCCAAATTCTTGGCGGTTAGCTGAGATCCCCACTCTTATACCAGGGGTCTAGCTAATGATACTAGCGGCATCGCTGCAGCAACGGACCCAGCCACATCTTTTATTTACTTAGCGAAGACGAGCCCGACATTCTCATCGTCTACATCTCCAAATCCTGGTGGCAGGGCCAATTGCTGAATCTTTTACCATTCATGCACCACAATTTCGAATCATACCTTCGATCGATCTACCAACCTCTTTTTTAATTATCTACTCTTAGGATAATTCTTGTACCGAAGGGCAAAAAAAGGGAAAGGAAGACTTAGAGACACATGACAACGAGAATACTCTATTCTTCTTCTCCTTCTAGACTTTCCAAACGGGCAAAGGGCTGTTGTCCCGGAGGAAATCAATTGAACTTCTAAGTTGCAATACCATCATACCACTCACCTCTTACCACACATACAGTCATACCATTCCTCACCTTACTCACCTCTCTCACACCAAACACCAGCAAACACGAACACTTACACTTGCACGATACCCTCAGCGTGCCTGTTTAAAGAAGTTGATCTGACAAGCAGAGAAAAGGACTACGATATCCTATAACGACGAGACGAGTCTTTATATACGTTGACGACGAGTGAGCGAATTTACGATCACATTCCAGCGAAGACGTCCGTGAGATATTCGAGATCAACCTTGCATCCCGCATTCCATCTCGAGTATCTTATATACGCCGACGAGATTACCATCGCATTCCAGCACTGCTGCGGCGTGTTATCATCCAATCACACCGTCGCTCCAAAGGGAGGACGGGTGTGGATAGAGGACAACTAACCTCGGGACTTTGGGAAAATATTAACACAAGATGCCTGGAGAATTCCAAGTCGGCTGGTACCGTGAGTAACTAGATGTCTAGAACAATACCATCTGTCAGTATGCTAACATATCGTAGGGTTCATACCGTTCCTAGGATACCACCATGTGTTGATGATACTAATAGCAGTCGCAATAATATTATTATGTATGTCCTCACATTCCTCTCACCACCTACACCAATCTAGAATAGATCCACTAACACTCTCCGGCCAACAGCACTTCTATTAGCAGGCTGCTCATCCTCCTCTCCCTTAATCCCTGATATCTTCCTACTATCCCTTTACTACGAGAAATACACAGCCGTACCGGACACGTCGCAAGTCGACTACAATGTCAACCAAGCCATCAGCAACATCGTCGGGTCCGCGCATCTGCAAGCGCGCGTCGGCTACTTCGGCATCTGCATCAACCCCGACGGCGGCTCATGGCTCTGTAGCAACAACGCCACGGCGCTAGCCAACGAGGTCTCAGTCGACCAGGACCCGCTGAACCTGATCTGGCTAGCGAGCCAGTTCAAAGACATGATTGTGTTCCCCTACCTCATCATCATCGCGATCATCTTCGCCTTCGTGTGTTTCCTGCTCCTGGCCACCTTCCCCGGCTGGCACGAGGAAGAGGACAGCGAGGGCTCGGATCGCGAGATCAAGCCGTTCCCGAGCAGACCCGTGTCGCAGGTCGCGCTGGCTATCATCTTCATCGCGTCTATTTTCGTGCTCGTGTCTGTGCTGTGGCAGCACACCGCCTCCGTCGCCGCCTCCATAATAGCGCAGGATTTCGGCAACGGGAGCGTGTTATCCGGCATCGGCACTAGCGCCATGGTCATGGGTTGGTTCAGCTTCACGCTCCTCATCATCGTCACCATCGGCCTGCTCGTCATGATATTAAGTATCAGGGTGCTCTCGCAACTAGCGGATTAAACCCTGCCTCGAGCTCGGGGCCGAGTATCTAATGAAGAATTGAGGCGGGTTTTACGTGTTCATGCATTTGGGAAAAACAAAAAACAAAAACAAACTACGATGACAGAATATCTGGACGACGGATGTGTGGTGGTGGGGAAAAACACTTGTGTATATGGGAAAGGCAACCTGGCCGCTTTTTTAAAGAACGCGACGAAACATTTTTCTGTGGATCGATTCAGCATCTGGGAACTGGAGTTAAGCAAGAAGGCGGCCTCGGGTGAAACATTAATGATTTTTTAGTGCCTTTTTATTACTCCTCTTCTCTACCTACTACTACTTATCTGGCCTGTTTATGTCTATTGTTTTGTTCATGTTGGTTTCGTCGACGCTACTCTGCTACGATGTCATTTTTCTGATTCGTACTTACTAGCTCATATTACGCGGAAAAGGAGACACGAAAGGCCGATGGGAGCGGGGATATCGATCGATGAAGACATGCGAGGGCCGGGTCATTAATGATGGAACGATGACTGATTAGAGGCCTGGGATTTTGGTTCCGAAGTAATCGACCATGGTGGCGGACGACTGATTTGCGAGGGAGGGAGTATCCGGATGAACCATGCCGACTGGTACATTTCTGGGCTGGACTGTGTATAAGATCTTGTATTTGAAAGAAAGAAATGAAGAGAATGGCATATTGGTTCTTGACGCTTGAAATGTTTGTCCCTGTGACTGATGATGTGATTTATGTACGATTTATGTGCTATAGAATATGTATGCCTTCTATTACAAGTCTTGACCTACCTTCTGCATTATAGAGTGCCTTCTTGAACTAACTAATTTCTATGACAGGTCCCTCGTAAACCTTCCGCGCCCACACGGCATAGTATATCAATGACAGAATAATCGTGCCTCCAACCATCACAGAGCTCATGTTCATCGTTTCAGCTGTGGGGTTGATTGCGGTCGGCCAAAAGCTGAAGAAAACCATGACAAGAAGGTATGCGCAACCAAATGCATTCACGATGGTTCCGAGAGGTTCCGGTATTCGTGTAGGACCCCATGAGAGCTGTTCATGAGACACGTTGGTCAACTCTGTGTTTTCCCGATTATATGACCGGATGCCTCCAGTCAGACGACGCCAGAGTAGAAGGCTGTTCCCGATAAGGTAGGAGGTGTACATTCCGTTTATCGTCAAGGAGACGATGTCGTTGAATGCTACGGATGATCCTATATTGATTAGGGCGAGGAGGCATGAGATAACCGTCGTAAGAGCGATTGACAATACGGGAATCGACGTTTTCGAGTTGACCCTGCTAAGATACGACCACCCTGGCAGACCTCTATCACGCGCAAACGACCATGTCATCCGAGAAGCCGAGGCGAGCACAGAAACAGTCCCGCAAAGCATCAAAATCACGAGAAGTGAAGCCATGGTCTGAGCTCCGCGCTCTGACCTAACTCCTTGTGCGAATATCGCCATGAATGGGAATCCGGTCGGGGACTCGAGAGCAGCATCTATGTCGACAATACAGAACAAGACGGCGATCAACATGCCGAAGCCCAACGCCCCATTTAGGATGACGGTGAAGACCATAGCTCTCGGGACAATAACGGCTGCGTTTTGGATTTCTTCGGACATCTGTAGAAGCGCGTTAGTGATAGAGGACCCCGAGATTTGACTTCATTCTGCTTCACTGACGTGTACAGCGCCATCAGCTCCAAGGAAATTGAATACCGCGCCTATCATCCCAAGCATAAAGGAGAGGCCTTGAGTCTGCCATCCACCTTCATTGAGAAAGACCGTGAAAACTTCCTCGGTGCTATTTTTGGGACTCAAGTAAACTAACGGTACTAGAATCCCGAAGAACCCCAGAACGTGGACGATCAAGACTAAGCCTTCGACTTTGGGAAGAGCAGTGCTGATTACTGTATTAACGCATACTGCGAATGCGATCGAGGCCCATAGGAGCAGTGTTCTTTGCCAAGCCAATGGGTCGTAGTTGGGGTTACCCATCACAGCTAACCCCTGAATAAGCTGAGCGGAGAGGAAACCTAAACTCGCGACGGCGGCCTGCCAGCCGATGACTGTCAACCATCCTATTATGACGCGACATGAATTAGCTTAGAGAACTCATAGGGGTCATGCCAGTTGACGAACCTATGAGATAACTCATAAACTTTCGCGAGCTCTTGGGAGCTAACATATATACCCAGTGATACTGGCCTCCTGACGTCGGTGCCCTTCGCAAAACGTCAGTGTTCTCATTCTCTTGTTCCCTCTTTGGAACATATGCTGACAAAGATGTCGCTTTACATTGATGCTAATTCACCCATGCTTGCGAAGACACATAAAGTGCCAAGCCAGACAATTATGTAACCATATATCGAACCCGCGGACCCGCCGTTGCTGAACGATTGGGTAAAGAGCCTACGAAGATGGTTAGGTCTTATATTGGAGTATCCATGATGACCGATGGCTGTATGAGGCATACAATATTTCTCCCTCCCATGTATTCATAACCGTACACGTGAAGCCGACCATCGACATGAAAGCGAAGTTTCTCTATGGAATATGATAGGTCAGAATTTGATGCATGTAGTGAGGATATGTGATATGGTGATCATTCTCATTACCTTGAGAACTGGTATTTTCCCCAAACGCTCGAGTTCTCGATTGTCTCTCTCGATTTGGGAATCTTTCCGTCGTGATAACGACTCGATTGAGAGCTGCTCGATATTGAGCTCACCACTCGAAGGTGAGCCATTATTGTCGACTTTGGAGGTCTCCATTTCGTAGGTTCCCGCCATGCTCGTCTTACTTTCGAGTCTGGTCTGTCATCGAAAGTAGAGATGCTGAAAAGACCTCCTCAGCGGAGACGTCTCGAAGACGAACGCCGTAGGAAGAGGCAGAGAACGATAAATTGTTAGGGGGAGATCGACACCGGAAGTTTTAGGAAGGTGATTGCGAAGACCTCCCTTACGTGCTGTTGTGTAACCATACTCTTCGATATCGTAGACCAACCGGAGAGCAACATATGTGATTTCCCTTCCTATATAGAAAATTGGGAGATAATAAAAAGGGAATAAAAGAGAACTGATGCCTGTGTTTTCGTATTCGTTTGAAATTGGTTACATGGTTCGAAATGCTGTGACACCTTACAAATACTCCTATTGTACGCCGTACTCATGCAATCCCCAGAACAGCAAAAGCTTGTCTGGCGAACGGCATATGCCGACCTAAAATGCGCGGGTGGCTGACTCTTTAATATGAACGGCTAGGTATATTGCTGTCGCAATCGAAGAGAAAATCGCTCACCAAGAAATCTGGGGATGCGGGTAAGCCCCCCGAGGTGAGGTGCCGTAGGGACCTGAACGGATCTAACCGATCGACCTTTCGAAATGCTACGCGAAATAAATCCAGACTAGGATATGTAGTGACCCTGTTAGACTACCTAGTCATGATGAAAAATCAACGCATTATTCAATATGATTGGACTAATTACATTATCTGGATTCACTGTTGGTTAAACCCCACCCCCTGGAGCTACAGATTTGGTGATCCCCCATGTCTTCACTTGCTTAATGAGCTTCGCCTCGCTATTATAACTTGCGCTCTCCCAATCGGCCGAGGTTCCCGCCCTTCCCGCACTTATCGACACCGTAGCTCTAGAATTGTCATACCTTAGATCTTGCAACTCATGGGCCGTCACATCACGGCTAGCAGATCTGGGAGGATTTGAGGAGAAGGAACTGTCTGTTTGTTTTTGACCGGAGCCGCCGGTTGACTTCGTACTTTTCGCGCGGCGCCGCATATCATCGCTTCGTATCAAGCCCGACTCTAGGCTGTCGAGGAACGGTTTCAGGTACGGGACGGATGCTGTCATAACGCCTAGGTTTTGAGCTAGTGTCATCGAAAGGACAAAGGACCAGTATGAATATGTCGGGTCTGCGTAGTCGTTTAGCTTCGGGATTTCATAAATCTGCCAACTAATTGCCGCGATAGTTCTTGAAACGTTAGTATCTGGCAGGTCGAATGATCGTGTTCCAAAAAGCTTACAAGAGTCGAGTGGTGAAGCATGACATGACCACTATCTTCCGTTTGAATTGTGTCTGTAGTGTCCATATTACCGTTAAGGGTAACGCTATCAAGCAGACATCAATGATGATGTTGGCAATGCTGATATAGTACCAAATTGCCAGTCGGTTCATGCACCAGTTGGTCAAGAAGTCCCAAAATCTTGGATTACCACACTGGAATAATAATATTATGACCGAAGTCAACACCCACAAAAGGATCGCTGACAGAAGCACCCAGCATGATACTCTATGGAGTGTAATGGGCGAAAGTAATCTGATATAGGACACTAGGGACAACTTCGACATGGCTTGGCCTGCGACGAAAAGGACACTGGCGGCGTAGAATGACTGATATGATATCAGCTTGTAGCTTGAGTGGGTTGAGCCTCGATAACTTATGACATACCTTTTGGAAGGCCGCGACATGGCTAGGACTGAGAGCGTTGAGATGTGATCCTAGCCCGTTTGCAACTTCCAGAGATGTTGCGACCGTTTGTGAAATATTAAAAACCTAATAAAGATGAGAGGAGTACGAGAACGTTTGAAATATGGTGCGATCTACTTGCGACACCAAAATCAAGCCATCATCAGTGTGAAATTTCTTCAATAACACCCATTTCATCGCAAGTCGTACAAGAATAGTGAGGCAACTCGTGATAAGGATAAACCAAGAGACTACATTGACTACGGTCCCATAGTTCTCGGGAATATCCTGTAAGGAGCCATTGATGTTGGAAGAGCTCATTGAAGTTCGATTCGCGGTGTTGTTGGATCAAATCGAAAGAAGGTTGCGCTTCGAGGCGACAATATCATCATTCTCATATGTGATAAATCCCAATATCCATGAATTGCGTAGGTTCTACATATTTACTATGGGTAGATAGACATGGTAGTTTGGCTGAGCACTTGACTAAGAATGAGAAGATCACGTCTCTCAACATTAGTTATGCAACGATTACCATGTCATTCACTCCTTACCTAAGGAGAGTAGCATGGATAGGGCTTGTCCGGAATGATCAAGCTTTACCGATACCACCGTGGCAACCATCCATCTATCACACTCTTGCATGTATCCACCGAACTATGCAGTGGTGTAACTGCGTGAATACAACCGTTACGCCGACACCAACATTACCATGAATCAGAATGCCTGTCACGTAATCAATAATATGAAAAAGCATTCGTGAGAATTGAGCGCATCCAGCCTTATTCATGATTGGATTCCTTACCATTAATATAGGTATTTGGAAAATCGTTGCCGCCGTATGCTAATAAATCATGAAAGCTCGGCAGCCCGGCGTCCCACCATCTACGCGTCCTAGTCAGAGTATTACGTGCAGTGATCTGGTGGATATGCGATGCAACCCTAAATCCTCCCAGGAAACCAACGAGAGCCTCAGCATGAATGGCATATGAGACACCTTATTCGGAGAGTAAGCTGGTTTGTGTATGGTAGTTCATCAATCGGGAATACTGCGCTTAATTCTTAGAGTAGGTAGCTAGTTAAACACATGAATGAAATGCTTGCTACATTTCGTGGGTACTTACAATCAAAGTACTAGTCTTTCTTTGAAGGACAGGGCCGAACTAGTCTAGTAATGGAATTGAAATGGGAATAGGGGGAAGGATTAGAGGCTACTAAAGTTGTGTAATGGTACTAATACGTGATCCTCTTATTCCCTAATCTAACTGTCCGAGGTGTAACTTGAGAGTGATTGGCGATCTTGAAGGTGTACAAAAACATCCCTTGCGTCGCAGTCAGGTGTACACAGCGGTTGAATGCATGGTGTTGGATAACGAGGGGCATACATAAAGGAGGGGTAGGTTGGTAGACGGAGAGTGATGGTAGGTAGATACCTATCCCTTATTATACGAAACTGCCTCGGTAGGTATATATGTAGTAGTATGAAATCGCAGTTCAAATTCACCAGAGTTCGGTTTTGGTAGTTTGCTGTTTGCTTCAGCTTCTCTTCAATTCTATTGCCTCGTATTCGAACAATGGCGCCGCTGAAGCTCCACGAACTTTCAAGCGACGAAGAATTCAGACCGCTTGTCCACGTAGAGCACGAGGCTTATGGCAAACCCCTAAATGGTGTCTGGGAGATCTTGAAAGGATATTCGGAGGACGAATTCTGTGCTCGTCAATTGTCATGGCATAGAAGTGATCCCACTAGCCATTGGATCTATGTAACTGACGAAGCGACCGGCGAGGTGATTGGGGGAACGCAATGGAATATCCATAAGACGAACCCATTTGCAGTTGAAAGGACACCACTAACGGCTTATTGGTTGCAGGAAGGTAGGTTGAAAAAGAAGTCACTAGACGCCAGGGATAGTAGAATTACTAATGCTCAGTGAAAAATAGGTACTATGAAGCAGATTGGAGACCAGCTCATGCTTGCTTGGGAATCTAAACGTCCTACTTTCGCAAGCAAACCACATCTCTGTAAGCCTTATTCCATATGCCATTGGATCATTTAACTTGCTTACCTCTGGGACTTATCAATAGTAATAGAGTTCTGCTTTGTGCATTCTGCGCATAGAAGACAAGGCGCTGCCAGCATGATGTTGGAATGGGGGATGAAAAAGGCCGATGAGCTTGGGTTAGAAGCAATTGTCGAATCGACTGAATCGGCCCGCCCGGTCTATGAGAAAGCTGGGTTCTATGTCATCGACGATCTATACCTAGACGCTCAAGTGGAAAATCCAAGTAAGGAGTTTGAGGAAGCAAGAAAGAAGCTTGGATGCCCTATCCATGGTTTCGTTATGAAGCGAGACCCCGTTTCGGCGAAATAGAACTAGAGATCTTTGATATAGATGATGGTAGCTGGGTAGGTACTTAGTTTGGGGCTCTCTTCAATAAATTCTCACGATCTCGCTTGCAAATTATCCCCTTCTAAGACCCGATACGATGGCCTAACTCCACATAAACAGGGGAAACTTGATAGTTTCTATCCAAATTGGCCGGCAAATGCAAATTTTAGTTATTTTGACTAGCTCTATCGGCCTTGCCTACTTGGAGATACTTCCAACTTAGGTACCTGAACTTCGATCGAGTTCGAATTCGGTATCAACTGACTTCCCTTCTATGCACTCCGCCCCTAGCAGGCCCTTAGTCTCTTATCTCTACTCGAAACTAATTTTATCATTGGACGATGTCTATATCCTAAGCGCGATCTCCTATTTGCTATATACAAGGTGGGTCAGAGAAATGGTTTATGCTTGCTTAGGTAGCTATAGGCACCTACCTAGTAGTATAACACCTACTTGTCTAGCTTTGCCTTTGATCGAGCAGATTGGTCACATCATCATGAAAATTCTTCCCATATCATAACAACTATGTCTACCTAGTCCATCTTCAATACCTAGGTATGTTACACGACAACTAGCCATCCGGTCGGAGTTATCATTCGCGTTCACGATGATACCTTGAACCCTGGTGGTGCATGATGACAGCATAGAATGATCAAAGCTCCTTCTTAGACTAGTAAGCTACTAGGAAAGGACGCATCCATCTAGCTATTGAAAATCGTTTCTTCAAGACCCTCTAGGTAGATGTTGCTGTGCCGTTCATCCCTTGACTAGTAAAGGGGGTGGGGTCGAATCTAGCTAGAATAGTAATATCCTCTCCCAAAAGAAATCCAGCCGGATTCGATGACATGAATCAGAATCCAATCTCCGAGTTAGTTGCTTTCTTTAGCAATGCGTTATCGCCGTCGGAGCTGTCATTGCCCTCCGTGTCTCTTACTTGCTGCTGGGCTTGAGAGTCTAATGATTAGTTTTAATGGAGTTATAAAGGCCGTTAAGAAGGTCTTGGTACTCACCTGTAAGAGGTAAGGCAGTGGCCGCCATAGCCATAACGATGACTATGCTGATAAGTGTGATTTTCATGGTGACAATTGTACTGTGTGGTTTATTGTTCAGATCGTCTGGATCATTGGTCGAGATGAAGAATTGATCCTGGGAGGAAACTTTTGCAATTGGACTTGGACGCCCTCTTATAGTCGGATGGTATATTGGTCGATGCATGTTTCGGGAAGAGAGTATGGCAGTCATATATTGAAAAGAACCGAGCTCCCGCCAGCTCCGCCCACTCCTCAGCGGAGCTGCATGGAGACTTAATGAAAATGGGCGGCATGTTCATGCGGTGCAACATGTGATCTAAATGGATGTAGTAATCTGACCGTTAATCTATCTCACTGGGGACCGAGATTCGGCACTACAGAATTAATGAGAGGCATTAATACCTATCTCTTCCTGCACTAGTCATCCATTTGGGTTTACTGATACTCGCAGGCGTTTTGTTTTTCACTTTAAACCGCACCTCCATTTCTTATACCCGCCATCCTCTGTGCCATGGAGTCCTTTTACTGCAATAAACTTTCAAGAAATAGGGATATGGTAGCTACAACAAAGGCTGAACCGCAGTACCACTCCATTCCATATGAAGACGAGGATATAGGTATCTCCAAAGGCTCACATGACGTTGATGTCTGGCGGTGGAGGTTCTATGCCCTCCTTGTATTTACAGTGTTTATCACGACATTACTCACCACGAGTCTCTTATACGCCATTACCAGGAGCTCGCCAATTTGTTCGTCGATAACACCAGATATAAAGGTGCCATACTGTAAGTAACAGCCGCCTTCGTATGAACAATGGTGCTGACAAATCAACTCACGTGGAGCGCCCGCGCCAGTGAAGTACGTAAACAGGAACCTCACCAGTGACTTCGGTGGATCGAGCTTCATGGGTTATCCGCGACCAGAACTGGATAAAGCGTGGCATGATTTGCTCAATGGCACTGCCATACGTATATCCGAGGAAGAGGTCGAATTAATTAATGCGACTAATGTTGTTCGTCTCAAAGAAGGCGGCTACATTGGCGGCCTGGGTATGATGCACTCATTGCATTGTCTTGTAAGTTGCCTGCACATTCGTCCTAGAGCACTTTCCCCTATAGTAACATAAGCGATTTTCGTTCAAGAATTGACCTGTCGAAATCCAAACAGAAACGGATCAAGCAATACCTTCACCCAAAGTACTACTACACCCAGGAACAAGTAGACTGGGATGGTATATATGTACATATCGACCACTGCTTAGAGTCTCTTCGCACACAGACATTGTGTAGACCTGACTTGAGTCTGTACACATTTACATGGACCCCAGAAAGTAACATCAAACCCGCAGTGCAAGTAACGCAGGAGTCTGTCTGCGTGGATTGGGAGGAGGTCCATGAATGGATGAAAGCAAGGGCAGCAACCATTCACGACGTTATTGGACCGTTGGAGATGTAAAATTAATACTATGGGATTGACCGCTAAACTTTTTTTTATTTATAACTGTCATTGTGTTGTCTTCCTTTTTTTACTGACCTTCTAAGTTTGGAAATAGGCTCTTGGCGGGAGTTGGTGGATTACGTAATTAAGGGGTAACCTAATGGATGTTGGGAGCCACTCCTTATGTAAGTGGAGGACCTCGAACACTAAAAAGAAGTTAGCTAGACGGATGGTTTGGTTGAACTATGTCACTTGGTGAGTGATGCCGTCCGCTCTATTAGTGCCTAGTACATATATATGCCGACTTCAAGTACGAACGACGTCTTATAGAATCTAAGTGAAATAGTGCATTTTCTTTACCGCGACGTGGGTCTCCATAGCGCTATAACTTAAAATTAGTCACTCCCTTCGTAAAGTGTGATGCCCAAGTATATCATTGGTTAGCCGTGATGAACACAATCTAGATTCCCAAGCTTGTCTTTCGCGATTAACTCTTGAATTATGCCCACGGTGGCCAAATCTCTGAAAACATTGATCCATTCGAAGAAAAGAATAGTCTCCCTGAGAATGCCATACTGATTTCGTTAGCGGCACTCCACTAAGAGCTAATCTTTTTATAGATAGTGTTTAGTTGCTTTGTGACAGTATTAGGTAACCTCTTGTCTTCTCGAAGAAACTCAACAGTTCAATGAAACCTTACGTCCGTTACTATTTATTAGCTCAGATTCTCCAGCTCAAAAATATGTGTTTTTCACCGTAGACTCACTCGTTCCGGAACCTCTGAAGGTTACCTATGTCGCTGTCTCGCAAGTAATATCTGCGTTCCTTTGTCCAGTGCAGCATTACCTAATCCACTCCCCATTCCGTACCGAAGTTTGAGATACCTTGCTAAACCACTCGACGCGCAATATCAAACAAAGAAACTCGCTGTCGGCGACTCGGTGCTTTTCTCCTGTAAGCTAACGAATACTAGACGACCTTGGTAGCTAGACTGCTATGAAGTCTCATTCAGCTAGTACCGTATCCTATCCAGTAGCAGCAGTCCCAAACTAGGGATGTCATCGTAGCTTGTCTACAAATGCTTAACCTTGATCATCGCCCAAAGTTGGATGGATGAATTGTGATTAAAGCCTACTAGGTACCTTTATTGTTAGAAACGATAATTTATCTAAGCTAAGACGATTTCGTAGGTATGTTGCGATCAAGTTATCTTTCCTCGATACGGTGATTGGCACAGGCTCCGAAAATTCACCTTGATCGTATGGGAGCTGATTTAGAAATGTTACCGATAAAACTTAGTTTCATACTAATGTACATGATGTCGGGACTTTTGTCGGGTACGACGGTGTAGCTGTGGAGGGAACTTCGGGATGAGCAGCGATGAAGTCTTTGTGCTTGAAATTCCCGTAGTAGTGGTAGATTGGAAATAAGTGGATCAACTAAAGCCATCACTTTGTTCTTGGTCCTTCTGTATTCATAAATAAAGACAGGCGGGTTTCAAGCGCGAGTCAATTAATCTTACTCACCAATATCAATGGTTTGCGGCTCTGCTGCAGACCTTTTCTAAATGTAGACTCGTCAAATTGATTCATTGCTTATTGCAATGGACTTGCTCGCAAGGTCTCTTTCTGCTATTGAGCGAGGGTGTGGCCTCGTAATAGTTTCGTGGATATTAGGAGGTATCGGTTGTGTTTTACTCATCCTGCGCCTCTACACGAGGGCAGCTATTCTGAGGAGAACTGGTCTTGATGACTGGTCTATGTTAATAGCAGTGGTGAGCTTAAAACGATACTGCAATAGAAATTACTCACTAACTTCATCTAATAATTACTTAGATATTAGCTATCGGTAGCAATATTGTTACTACACTTATGGTACACTGGGGCGTTGGCAAACACTTAATAACACTAGAAGATGGCGATAGAGTCAAAGCTGTATGTATGATCTGGCTCAATGTCTTCTTCGCTCCAGGCTGCACCTCTTTCGGAAAAAGCTCGATAGCATTATTCCTCATGAATCTCATCCACTACCAACGGTTTCAAAGATCTTTCCTCTGGGTCCTGATAGCTCTCCTGATCACAACATACCTAATTCTCATCATAATCGCGTTTGCTCAATGTACTCCTGTCACATATCTCTGGGAACGCTTTATGGCTGGCACGCATGGGACGTGTTGGCCTGCGACTATTGTTCAATACTACGCTTATTTTCAGTCTGGATTCTCGGCATGGAGCGACCTAGTTCTCGCACTTTACCCTATCGGTCTTATATGGAATATGCATCTATCAAAAGTAACGAAGTTTGGTATTGTATGCCTCATGTCGTTAGGCATTATGTGAGTCCAATATTTCCATAATACCAGCAACCAAGTTCAGTACACTAATTTATGAACAGCGCTGCTGGTGCAGGAGGGGTAAAAACCGCCGAGTTAAAGCACCTTGCCAGCCCGGATTTCACATGGGACACCGTTCCGCTTGTCTATTGGATCATCGCAGAAAACTGGATAATAATAATATGCGCGTGCGTTCCAACGACCAAGCCGTTCTTTAACAATGGCGAGTGGCGGCTTAAGAATATATATAACCGCCTCACGAAAAAATGTATCCGCTCCTTGCCCCCTACCTTCCACAATCGCTCAGAGCATCCCTCGTATAGGCTCGACTCGTTAGACCAATCAATATACGAGAGGCCATTTAGAAGTTTTAAACAGCAAGGAGTTGCTGGATGTCGGGACGCCACCACTTCGTCAGTTAGCTGATAGGAATATGGATGAAATCACTTCTTTGTGTGTAAGGTGATGGACAAAGGACGTGAAGGATACATCTTACGTAATCGCGGATGCAGTAGTCGATTACATAATAAAAGGGGGATATTGCCGAGCGTCACCATTTTGAGTATCTGGCTTGGAATATAATTTGGCAGTACATAAATTCATTACTATATATTAATTCACCTCGACGCCCCGTGTCTTAAGGTTGGCTTCACACTTCCTTGCTCTCTGTTATGCACTTGACTTATAGGCATAGATGGTTGCTCCCAGTATCGAACTCCCGCGGTGTGTGAGAAACACAGGGTGTATGGGGCAGATCGTGTGTTAGACGAAGAAGCTAGGACGGAATTTATTGCTATTTGCGATTATGAATCGGTCTTACTAGGTGACGGGAGCGGCCGAGCGGGTACTAG
This sequence comes from Annulohypoxylon stygium, assembly GCA_003314315.1. Classification (NCBI taxonomy): domain Eukaryota; kingdom Fungi; phylum Ascomycota; class Sordariomycetes; order Xylariales; family Hypoxylaceae; genus Annulohypoxylon; species Annulohypoxylon stygium. The sequence goes on from QLPL01000001.1 coordinate 375,700, forward strand.
CGTGGACGAATCTTGTATTCTTCCGCCAATTTTCGAGATATCTAACTAGATGCTTTAACTAGCGGTATCTATCGGTCTCGTAACTTAATATCTACCAGGATTGTCATAAGAAGCTAAGAGAAGCTAACGCAACCGTCGAACTCCTTGTAATTAAGGAATTGCATCCACTTAACGTTCTTGTCCTTCAACGCTTTACAGAATCTCTTATGGTTCTTGTCTTTCCAACCCTCAGATTGGCAGTCCTATTTTTTTTTTAATTAGCATCTCGTTTGTCGTAATAGATGGTGAAACGTGACGAGATATTGGTACCTACCTTGTTGCAATAATAGGCTGACTCACACGCTGCGCATTTGAGGAGATTGTCCTTGGTCTTATCACAGCTGTGGCACTTCTGCGGATTGCCCTCGGAAGCAGTATACTTGATGGATTCCCTGTTCATTGCGAAAACTTCGGAAAGTTTGAGGGGTATGATCTACAAAAGTCAGGTTATGGTTTGACGAACGCTGATTGGCTGAGGGGCTCCTTACGATAACTTCATCAGAATCCTCAACTCGGATGCCCCAGGTTCCATCTAGAAAGCCGTGGACCAGAGGATAGAATATAGCGATGGTGTTTCCAACTGTGAAGTTCTTCAGGAGACGAGGCATATCATTCCGGTCATCCGGGTAGAATGCAACGACAAACTCATGTCCTTCGTAGTCCTTTGCTACTATTTCGGGACGAATCATGGTGTTGGCATCGATTATCTCCCCAAGGAGACACCAATGCTTCTTGTTGGTCAAGGCGCTTTCTGGATTTCCGGAGTCTGCTTCAACGAGATATCGATCGTCCCACGCATGTTCACCAGGACAGTTGCGAAAGGAGGGGAAGTAATCCCGGTCTTGGAAAGACTGTGGAGTAGCTTGCTTGACCATAGTTGCGAAGATCCTATGTAGGTTCAAGGATGAGGCGTCAACTGTCAAGTCTGTTGGTTATTCCGCATGAGGTTAAATGATAAAAACACGACTTTCTCCCGCGTCTGCTTCTCCACTTGGATGTAGGATATTTTCTATTAGCCCTGAGGTTAGAGCCTTAAATTTAGGGGTGCTGTTACGAACCTATACCTAGGTACTCAGGTATACTGGGTGATTCGTGGGTTTCCTTGTTTGTTAACAGTACTCGTAGAGATCAGATCAAAGTTAGTCTGTTCGTAAGAGAGGCTTGGAGTCCTCTCTCTATTAGTTCGATGCGGTTGAAATAATAGACTTAGATTGATAGCTAGAGAGCTGAATGAATGACTAGATACATAGGAGCCTGCCATGTTTATATAGATATCCTCCCTACCTATTCTTTGTGCTTGAGGGTATCGTGATCTGATTGATTTGTATGATCTGGATGATCTGTTCCTAGATCACTTAGATCATTCAGATCGACTAGATCAGGGATTTTCCGTGGTTTACCCGTGATTGGTTTGGGATGTCTCCGCTTCTTGGGTCTCTGAAGTGGCCTGGTGTTGTTTGGTTTGTGACAGGTGCATATGCAGCGAAATCGCTTGCCTTTAAAGACCCACCGTATTCTTGGTAGTACAAACGCGGGGAATACTTCTTCACAACACACCACATTTCTTGTATAAAAATACTGCCAAAAAACCGATGGGTACCCACGACCAAAGCCTAGGCTCTTCCCGCGTTCCCCTATCTAGATGTCCACATTTGAATCGCTTATGGTGTTCAAGGAGTCTGGCATGGAAATCGGGATAGCGACCTCATTAGCTCCTTGGTTACAAATTGTCTTCGGCGAGCTGGAGCTGTGCCTATATGGCGAGTTACTTTAATGAACGATGTAGATAGTAAACCTCAGGAGAAGTCTATCACGAGTATCATTCATCTCTGACGTTCCCGAGGAGCGCAGGTAGGCCTCGAAAGAAGCTCTGAAAAATTAAACGGGCAAAAGATGGTTTTCTTGTGCTCCACTCGACGGATGAGACTACCTATGAGTATAATATGCTTGTATGTAGGTACCGATGGCATTTATAGCACTACCTACAAGATTATCCTCGATGAAGATGACCCGGCCGATTCACCTTGGAACACAGGCGCTTGAATCGTTATGACCCTTGATTTGTATGCGAAGTCCCTGAGTAGTCTTGGCGAATGGAAAGGAATGGACCTAGAAGACACCCACGATTATTCTTAGAGTAAAGAGGCCTCCTTCATTCTGAAGAGATCGAAACACTCTACAATCACTGACCGCCTCATCCGAATCAGGTTATGAGCGAGGCTTGACTACCTTATTCTGAGCCTGGTTATCATAGGTGAGCAAAGTTCACTCAACATAGGTACAGTTGTTAACTTATTTGATCAATTTGGCCAATATACTTATGGCAACACCAGTCAGTCCGCACTTATACATCACGTAGAGGAGTTGGAATTGGGCCTGACTTGGGGAATTATGACAATAATTGCCGCTGGGGTGGATTCTTAAGAGGCGATATAAATGACAGAGAGTTCAAAGATCAGACAAGAGTGACTAGTAGATGAATAAAGAATAGCATAGCCCTGTTGTTGGTCCTTTCACCTGAAAATATAAATGGATGATAATATCATGTTTACTCGTTTGTCTAGTGAATTTTATTCGAAGTAAACATTACCACAAGTCGGCATTTGTATTCATTTAGTCACCTATAGATAACCAAGTGGTGTATAACATGCGATGTTCTTCCCCAGTGACCAGTTTCTCTCACACTCCCTATCTATTCCCGCCAAACGAAGCTATTGAATTATGTTTAAATATCTAGGTAGGTTGGTAATGTGCTCTCTTCCCTTCTATTGTTTCCCATAGCACCCCACAACCAAAACCACAAGACTTCAGCGACAAGACACAAGAGGCTTTAACCAGAAGGGCTTTCCGGCATACAAAAACTTTAATATGTGCCATGCGGATAAAACGAGCATGGTGTGCAGAGATTGTGGGGACCGGTGGTACTATATTCGAAATTTTGACCCCCTTTGCGGACATCGTTATGCAGGCACCGAATACTGCCCGAATTTGACAATCAACTACCTAGGCCAAAGAACCGATATATGCGACTGGTGCTATAGATGGTACCATGGGGGCAGTTAATAGTTACTCTACCTAGGTAGGTACCTATTTGGAAGACAAGAGATTGGAAGCAAGGCTTAGTGATAAATGATAGCCCCCGAGCGAGCAGTATCCTCCTAGAATGATGATACTTAGGTAGCAAACATACTTACCCAATTAACCAAATCTATTTCCTACCTATGCATTTCTAGTCGCCATGCTTGTGTTGAAGAATGACACTGAATACCGATCCGAGAAGCTTCTCATTTGACTGTGATAACCCTATAAGAATGTAACGACGCATATCACGTGGTGGCAAAAAGAGTGTATGTCTCTTTGAACAACTTAATCTTGCAACGATACTTCTACATATTATGCTACGATGTTCTGTGATTGCCTGTCGAGTGAGGATACTGAGATCTGGCGTATCTAGGTACGACCGACGATAAAGTCTTGAACTATTCGTATTAATACATAGCTACTAGGTACTAAGCCTAGAAGATGAGGCGTTTTCAGGTTGATTAGCTCATGGTCGCGATGAGGTAAATGAGACTTTCTAGGATCTCCGCTGATTTTAATGATGTACGGCGGCCTGTTCGTACGTCTTTGCCAAAATGATTTTGTTCAAAAAACTTAGCCCAAAAGGGTATATAAGGTGGATCAACACCTCTGACGATTAATTTAGCGTTGATATCTCAATACTTCACACTTAGAATTTTAACTTATAGATAGATAGTTTTTGAATAAAGGACTTTGAAGGTTAGCAAGTAGCCTTAGAGCTTAATAGGTAGGTCAACAGGTAGGTCAGTAAGTAGGTTAGTACTTGTAGGTCTTGGGACTTAAGTAAGTAGGTAAGTAAGTAGGTAGGTAGGTTAGTAAGTATGTCAACAAGTAAACTAAGTAGTATATTACTAAGTAGGTAGGTAGGTGCGCAAGTGACCTTAGAAATAATTACTTATGTAGGTAGGTAGATATTTCATTAGTTGGTATGTACCTAAGTACCTTGGTTGTAGGTATGAAGCTATTCCCAACTTTACAACTTAAGAATATAACTTTTCAAGTTTTATACGAACACGTAGTTTAATAATATATACTTACTTACCTACTCAAATGCCATTTTACATATTACTTAATTAAATTCTTATCGGATCTCAATTCAATCGTAAAACCTTGAAGTTTTACCTACCTGCCTACCTACTTAGGTGTTATACGAAGCGACAATAGATACCTATGTCTGTACTCGAATTTGCATATAAATGTATGTACCACTTATCTAGGCTCTTACCTACCTACTGACCTACCTATTAACCTACATTTACGTACTCATCTAACAATTACCAAAAACTACTTCCAGATTAGGAGTAGCCAAATCTTTTTTACAGACCAAAAATATTTTTTTGGCAAAGATGTACGAACAGGCCACCACATGATGTCGGGAGATAGAGTGAGAGGTGGGGTTAGGGTTAGGGTTGCACATTTTTTGAACGACCTTTATTTCCTATTCACCTCGAATTCCGCTGTATTCAACAGATTATCGATCTCAACTTGTCCTTACAACCAACCTGAACTCGAACAACTGGATGCATTTGCTCCCCATGCTCATCCCAATACCTCGGTACCGCTATATGATCGCTCCTAGCTAGCATCACCCGCTTCACCGGCACTAAATCCCCAACATACATCTCCTCTACTAGCTGCCAAATCCGCCTTCGATTGCGCAGACCATTTGGTACCTTCAATGAGCTGCCCTCCGCATCCCAGATACTCCAGGCTTCTTGGCTGAGTTTGCGAACAAGAAGTTCCCAATTGGGCTCTTGCTTTCCATGATCTCGACTCCATTGCGCGCAGAAGTCTTTGACTACGGCGATGTCGAGGTCGCGCAAGAAGGGCAGACATTTTCCGCGGAGTAGAACTTCGCGCCAGACCCACTGCGGGAGGAGTCCATTGCAGATACCTGGCATGCCGTTGCGCGATGCGAGGAACGAGCATACGTGGTCTCGGAGCTCGGGAGGGAGCGCCAGGAATCTCTTCTGGAAGGTGACCGCTTGTGGGATTGCTGGCGTGGCTGGGGGTAGGCTATCCAGGTTCTTGAGGACTGCCGAGGTTAAATCTGAGATATGCAAAGGATAAGCCGCTTCCTGCAAAGAAAGTTAGCCAACGGCATACGAGAATATATCAGGGACATATTCAACTTGTCCACATACCCATCTCTCAACTTTCCGACCGGTTGGTTCGCCGGAAGAAGATCCCGTCGTTATGGGAGCGAGCCGGAATGGCATGTAATAACTGTGGGGTAATTGGATCCGCTGAGGCGATGCTATGAAGTCAACCGTCGAGTTCATCAAATACGTATCATCGACCTTGAAGCGCATGCGCAAGACTTTCCAAAGTGTGCGTAGGTCGCGGACCGCAATATTGTGAGGCGAATGACGCATAGCAGTCTCAGCTACCTCGAGACATGCCCCATGTGTTGCGATATAGTAAGGCGTCACTACCCATTCTCCATTTTCTTCCCGGCCGCACGATTGATTGGCATTCACCTCTTCGCCGTCCCCATCTGCACTTTCAATATTGGAGATAATTCGAAGGCGGTCTTGGTCAATGACTTGCGCGCGGTCCTTCCGAATCTCCCGCGCCGTGGGGATATCTATCCGCTGGGCGTTGAGTTTCTTCCCTCCTCGGTAATGTTCTTCTAGAAGCTCGAACTCTCGGTTTGGATCACTGAGGAGTACAGCTTCCGTCTGCCATTTCTCAGATTCGCTGAGTTCCTGCGTTGGCGGGAGGATCGCGTCGCCGCAGATAGCGCAGCACAATTTCCCCTCGTAGGGCGCCGGACTCGACATGTTTCGATCTGCCTGTTCCAAAAACTCTCGAGAACAGGAGTGAAGGCAGTTTCCCTTTATTACCTCCAGCAAACAGCGACAAGAGAATATCCAAGGAACAAAGACAGTTATCACTGCCCTAGATACTCGCACAGCCATCAATGTGGGGCTCTTCTAGTAATAGCTGACGGTCCGGAGTAACTCACTTACGCCAATTGAAAAATCCCCATGTCTGATTGGCTGGGAGGAGGTTCGTTGGATGTCGAGATGTCTTACCGCAGGCGTGGTAGCTAGGATACTTGGGGTCAGCTCTGGGTGCTGTCCAATGAGCTGAAGCTACACTTGCGACGGCGTTGTATGGCGCACTTCCCCTTACGGCCATCTTCCCTTCCCGCCCTTGTCTAACTTCTAGACCCCGGCTATTAATAGAACATACTGATTATCTTTCCGTCGAGGGAGATATGTTTAACGTCGATCTGCTTAGATTCATACATCACGATTGTTTTATGCAGGACGAAATATTTGGATGGAAGGGTTGTTGTCGACTAATCTAGCCCCTTTGGGATTGGTGGAAGAGAAGTTCAGAGAAATAAAGCATCGCCAGTCGTGAGATCGTGTATTTTATTTTTTACTATATATACTACCAGCGATAATTGTTTCTTTTAACAGTTTTTCCTACCTACGTATTCATATTCTAAAAAGTATGTTAAATAGTAGATGTCTAAGAGGTACTTAGATGAGGTAAAGATTACTAGGGGCTAGGGTTAGGGTTAGGGCTGTGGTTGCTATAAACGTGGGGTTAGGGTTAGAGAGACTCTAACAGAAGCACACCTAAGAAATATGACCGACTTCATTGAGTCAGCGTGCAATTCCTGATTCATAGGACCTGACTTAATTGGCAATCGAAACAGAAATCACGCATGCCGGGATGCGTCAAATGCCCGCGATTGACGCAACGCAAGTTAGTATGGCGGTGAGACTATTTTGAAGGGACCTTACCTCACAGTAGTGACTAAGTATATGATCATGCTACTCGCAACTCATTATGGGGACTAATAGGTATCGACAGAGGCGTTAGTCGAGTTTGACGATGACTTCAGACAATAGACTTGTGTTCGCCTTCTTGCGTAGTAGGTATTCCACAGCCAATCTCAATGTGACAGTCAACACTCCCTAATCCAGTGTGAATGTATACCATGATTGTGTATAAGTGAAACATCTCAACGTGGAAGTTTTGCATGCTTATATCCTTTTTTATAAATCAAAGATAGGCCAGCACCAATTGATGCTTTTCTTTCCTTCTGTCCTTCAAGTCACTTATTTCTTCCTGCTAAAGTACTACTTGTCTATTCATATACAACATTTTCCATCAAAACAACGAAGAGGTCAACATGTGTGTTGCCGATAGGACTGATGTCTTTTGCCGAGCCTGCGGCGAAACATGGGTATATATTCGGAACTACAGTCCCGTATGCGCCGACCCCTTTGCAGGCACTTGGCGCTGCCCAAACCTCAAGGTTAACTACTTAGGTGAAAGAACTGGATATTGTGAGAAACACGAGCCGTAGGGGAGTTGCTTGTTTCGACGAGACGCAATGTCAAAAAGGAGTTTTCCGTGGATTTCTCTCCTGCGATTGGACGATGGCTGTATGGAGATACACGGCGACCAAGAAAGTGTCAGCCCTATCAGATAATGTGGGTGGAGGGGGTTATGCATATAGACTACACGCCTATTCTCTAAGATAGGATATGTAGTTTATGTGAAGTCTATACTTTTACCATAATATATCTTCACTGACTATTGGCCTTCGCTGGTATTATGATAGATCACATACATGGTTAACCCCTGGGTGTGCATCAAGTACCTAGTCGTTATGTAGGATATAAGTGCCTGACACTTTCACATATTTTCACAGCTTCTAATGGGCCTTGTAAACATACTTGTACATGTAGTAGGCAGAAGCGCACCGGCACGTTATCTACATTTATGTACTCTAAAGTCCCTCTCCATTAAAATCAATTACCAAATTATCAGTCTTTTACGGCCCACGAAGCAGAATCCAAGGTCAACTGCACTGTACAGGATGGGAGCCCGAAATCTGACTTGCGTCCGAGTCAATCGGGAGTGGTATGTATTGTGTTATCCCTTGGTCGAATATAATTGACGTACTGATGATATTTGCTTTCAAGGGTCTTTGCCAAGTATGGCCATTGGGATGGCTACCCATCTGTCCAAGCCGTCCGCTTGCACAAATTCCTGCACATCGAGGGGAACATCGCACGTCTACGAGCAGGCCTACCTCATATATACGAGCCGACCGAAGAGGACTGGGCGAGGGTTTCCAGAGAGGTCAAGGCTGAAATGACACGGGTCGAATCTTTAGGTCCCAAGGATCTCGATGATTATCTCGAGAGACACGTGCCTCGATATAAGGAATGTGACCTTGAATATCGGAAAGATCGAGAATTCTATATTCCGGATAAGGATATGCAGTCCAAGATACTATTCCCCTCCTTATCGCGAGATATTGGTGCTCAAATCCTCGAGCTAGTCGCGAATGCTACCGCTGATCACAAATTGCCAATCCAATCAGAACTGGAATACGCAAATGGTACGCTTCATACTAGAGCCTCGCATCGTCGTCATGTCATGGCGCTAACAATATAGTAACATAGGGTGCCTAGACTGTGGATGGTATTTAATTCCGTCCGACTGACGAGTTTTCACGTGAATGCTCACCATCTCTAGGGCATATATTGTTGACTTGGATGAAGAACAACTGAAGATCTTCGCATATAGTGGGCCGAAGTACGAGGGCCATCCTTTCGAAGATGTCGGCGGTGATAAAGAAGAGGTACCCGCGTTCGTTACTAGCTTTACTTTCTCGGAACTTCGTAGTTGGGACGATGAAGGATTTAGGTGTCGCGCGAACGAGATCCAAATAGATGCGGAAGATATGATTTGGGAACATTACAGCACCACCATAGAGAGACTTCAACAAAAGGGAACTTTTCTCTTGGATGAGGGTTTTTCCCAAGATGAGAACGAAAACAATGAAGGTGACTACGAAGATGCTGGCGAGAAGGACACACACGGACGCGGCGCCAATGACGACGGCGTTGACAATACAAGATCCAAACTTGATCAGTTGCATTTAGACTGAAAATCCTACGAGTGGAATAGGAGCGAGTATCCGAGAGATTGGGTAACTACCGGGATTTGACGCGCTCTGATGAGAGTTGAAATACAGGGACTGGGCCCTGTGTTTAGTGTGTTTAGTACACCACAATGATGACCATTCATCCATATGGATCCGTCTACCTCATAACAGTCTTTACCTCTAAGAAGCACTACAAATAACTGACTACAATAGTCACCGAACGCAGCGATATATAGCTACTTGTCAATTACTTACGTAACTAGTTTTTGCTTGCTAGAAATACACTCATTTTTAGCCATTGTACCTAGGTAGCAGTATTGAGTAATTTACAGGGTCCTCTTAGCACCCAGTGCACATCAACCTTCCCTTAACATTCCATATCGCAAAGCCCTCTTGTAGCATATTCCAATAGAAGCTTCCCATACGCGAAACCCGTAGCGGCTGAATAAGCCACTAAAATACAGGGCAGGGAGCCCGGAACGACTTCCGGCTCCCCCAAAACCCTCCGCACAAAAACTCACCAGGCAACGAACGCAAGCGTCCGTTTGACTCGTGAGACGGATAGATACTCCCACCTCCTAACACTTCGTCGATAATTGGGTTTTTGCGGATGTGGAATACGGAAGTGAAGGAAGGGGGAGGATATTCTTGGGACCACTCTTTTTGTTTTTAATTTCTTTTCTTTTATACGCGAAACTCTGGCTCTGCTCCCGGTGCAAACTGGGAGTACTCCAGACGTCCACACACGCCGTCGTTGCGGTACGACGTGGCAGCACTGTAACTAGATAGATAGTTGTAGAGCCACGTCCCTCAGGGACGTAAAAGAACTCATCATCATCATCATCCAGTAGAAGCTTCCTATATGGGAGTTGATAGACATAAAACTTGTGAGAATTGCCTAAATAAAAACGTCGTTCTCTTTAAAGCACCTATTTACGGGACTCGCCGAGTCGACCCGAACTCGAACAGAACACAGCAAAACAATAGTGCATTTAGAACTACGCAATGTAAATACTTTACAGTGGTTTCCGTTCCTCCGATCAACCAAAACACACTCCCACCGGATCCGAGCCGGATACTCCAGCACTGTCATCGAACCCTCGCCACAATCATGCCTAGACAGGTATCCTAGTAGTATACCTATACTTAAGTTCCAGATATCACTCTATCATGGATACCGGCATATTACCTAGGTACCTAGGCAATACTAGCCCTAACGAAAGATTAGTTCTTAACATTTCCGATAGCTCTAACCTAAACACCCGAACAAGTCCTCTATCATTTCCGAATGGCGTAGGTGAAGCCCTGTCTCCAGCATCGCTGCCTTCCCAATCGTCCCAGTACTCTAGGGGATCGTCACCAAATGCGACCTCTCCATTGCGATGCTGGAATCGCCATATTTCGGTCGGGCATATTGGGAGTCTTTCGCCGTCATGCTGCATAGCGAATATTTGGTCATTAGTTGGATAAATCGGCTCTGGCTCGCCATTGAAAAGTGATTGCCACTCCCACCACGGTGATTCGCGTAGTCTTTTAGTGTTCGAAGCGTTCTCGCGAGCTTCGACAGGGTCCTGATTAGCAGATTCGTTGTCGTCATCATCATCATGCCCCGTGTGAAATGCATTCCCCATTCCATCCCTCCAGTCTCCATTCTCGGTATCTAATATGCGATATTCGTCTTCGTAATTTGGTAAACCATATATCGATCGACTATCGACGACAGCTGCAGTTCTCCAGGCATCGACCTCGTATGAAAGCCACATGCCGCGAATGTACGCAAATTCAGCGAAATCGATGTATCTTTCCAAGAACCCGTTTCGCGATAATTCACCGCTTTTGAATATCTCGTTGAACATTACGAACGGGATATGTTCGAAATCGGCCGGCATGATCACGAGGTCGTCCAAATCCAGCTCCTTTGAGACAATCATATCCACGAATTGCTCCAGCACTTCCGGCGGAAAGTTTTCGTCTGCTCGAAGAAACCTAAGCGTTTTTGCATGTTTTTTAACGACTCTGAGGAATATGTGAAGCGGGGTTCCCGTATGCGAGATGTGTAGGCAGCGCAACCTCGGAAGGTAAAATTTTGGGTGATTGAGAATGATAGATGCTGTATTGGCCGATGGTCCCGTCTCGAAATCGGTCAAATAGCTCCTCTCGAAACACAATCGAAGATGTGTGAGACAATTCCTTGCCATAATAAACTCTCGTAATTCGTACAAGTCTTTCCGGCTTTTGGTGACGCTAATGCACAAATCGAGATGTGTCAGATTCGCGAAGAGGGTAGGGAGATATCTCAGCCCCATCCCAGAGAGAGAGCTGTATTCATGGATATCCGCATAGTAAAAGCGATTTAATTTGAATTTCAGGTCTCGTGGGGGGTTCAGCATTCGTAGTCCCAGATGGAAGAGAGCATGAGTGGTCTGGTTTATGGTTGAGTCAATACTGCCTATGCCGCCATTCAGGAGCTGAGCAGTTATCGGATAATCTGTAGAGGACTTGGTCAGGAGGCGACATGGATGCATCGGTTGGCTAACTAGGGTATGTAACCGGGGCATGGCATCTAGCGAATTCTAGAACTGTGCCATGAAGTCCTCGAGCTTTTTCAATTCCCTCTTTACTGCATCGCTAGTATTCGTATCTCTATTCAGAGCATATTGTAATGAGAACCAGAAGAGGTTTTTGACTTGCGAAGCGAGTTCGACGTAGAAGAGCCGTGTATTAGGGTCCTCGTGGAGCGACTCAAGCGAGTCTGGCAAATCATTGTAGTGAGGGGCTTCATCGGGGAGGTACCAATGAGGGATATCGTTGGCGAGCTCGTACCATACTAGCACTCGAACACATTTTGCTAAATGAGGGCGAGCTGCAATGTTGAGAAATGAGTCGCGATCCTTCTTGAGTCGAGAGAGACAGATTCGGTGGAATAGTAGATCAGTGGCATGATCAGTCCACGATTTCGACACTAGCCTTAGTGACTTGAGATCGTCGTGGGTGACGTTGATTTCGGAGAATATTATGCGGAATAATTCTGCTGGTAAGTCTTGAGACATGGTGGCTTATTTGAGAAAGTGGTGGTGAGTGGTGATGTTTTGGGTTGTGTTGAACAAATTGGAGGAATGAAGATAGGGGCGTTTAGGGGTAAGCAGCCACGGGGTTCTTTCTAACGTGCAAAATGTTACCTGCTACTAGGCAGGTATCCATTTTGAACCATCTACCCTCCAGGGCTGTGATGTACGTACGGCTTTCGTATATTCTATATATCAGGAGAAGCCACGACCGGCGGAAAAATACTAATAGGGTAATATGGTCCGCATGTGAACGAACAGGGGTGTAGCCCTTATTAGGTAAGCATCTCAGATTATGTACGCCACGGCCACGATATGATGACAAAGTCCTACCCCCCTGCTCGGATCGATCTCTTGGCGTTGATTCGAACTAACCAAGCTTACTAAATATTCAGGTAACTTGAAAGCAAGTAAGCAAGGAGGAGGCGACACTTTGAGTTGGTGAAGTCCGAAACACAAGCCTATCGAAGGATTCCGATTGGTTCCCGAGGTGTCTCAATGAGGGAATCCTGCTCCCTTCTGACATCTATCAGCGCGCCGCGGATCCGGAGTTTCTGCGTCATGGGTTAGACAACATTGGACCATTTATCTTTCACCGATGACATCTTGTTTTAGCTTTACTCATTTCGAGATTTCTATCTTGTTTGCGCTTCTTGTTCTCTTCTGTTAACATGCCGATATTAAAATCTGTGCTTTGTTGTTCATCTTCGCCTTGAACTGGGAGCTCTACCGACGTCTGACAATCCCCGCATCATACATCTCACCAGCGACAGTAAGCAGCACTGAAATCGCCTCAGTTACACACCGAAAGTTCTCGTTGTACGCGCATCATGGCCAATCAGGAGGATGCGACATTGGTGCTGCCGCGCATTCTCTGTTTGCACGGCGGCGGCACCAATGCCCGAATCTTCAGATCTCAATGTCGTGTCTTGTCGCGCATGTTAGCACCCTACTTCCGCTTCGTCTACGCAGAGGCTCCATTCGAGTCCTCTGCAGGACCAGATGTCCTTTCAGTATATGCCGAGCACGGCCCCTTCAAGCGGTGGCTGCGTTGGCTGCCAGGCCAACCCGAAGTCGAGGACGATGCCGCGATCGAAGCGATCGACGCCCAGCTCAAACAAGCCATGGACGAAGATGATAGCGCGGGAGCTACGGGGCCGTGGGTCGGACTGCTCGGGTTTAGTCAAGGCGCAAAGCTATCGGCGAGTCTGCTATTCAGGCAGCAGATCCGAGCGGAGAAGTTAGGGGCGGCGCAGGCGGGCTCGGATTGGAGGTTCGCGGTGCTTATGGCGGGGCGGGCGCCCATAGTGAATTTAGCGCCCGACGTATTTACCTCGTCTATGCTGCATCACCCGTCGCAGATAGGACTCATGGGCGGCCCGGATCTGATGGATGTCATGAAAGGCGAACATATCCTAAGACTTCCTACTATCCACGTGCACGGCTTAGCCGATCCGGGCCTGCATCTACATCGCGAGCTATACGACGAATACTGCGACCCGACCACTACAAGGTTGATTGAGTGGAATGGAAACCATAGGGTGCCGCTGAAAGGGACGGACGTGAACCCGCTCATAGCCGAGATTCTAGACGTTGCGAGGGAAACAGGAGCACTGAAGGCTTAAAACGCGGTAGTTGATGAAGGTGTCGGGTTGGAGTTTTTCACTTGCATTTAGAATTTAGACTAGATACCTAAGTAAATAGGCCATTTAACGGAGTAACGAAAGATGAAAATTTCATTTAACCTTCCTGGAGTTGTATTTCTGACCTAGGTTTAAACTTCGGTCTAACAAGTGAGCAAGTTTCAATGTTCTACTTAAGCACCGTGAGGTACACTTAAGTCTAATTCTTTGAAAAGCTGTTTTAGTTTTTATCTTAAGAAATACAATATCCTCTTCTCTCTCCTGATTTCCTACGATCTCTGAGATTAAAACGATCTGCCTCTTTTTCTCGGAGACTTTTACATCTACGCCATTCATCATTCTTGATCACCAGTGGCCGGAATAAACGATTGCCACCTGCCCGTCGCAAGGAAAGATCGGAGCAAGATGACGGTCACATTACCGAGAGGTTTCAAAGTTTCGAATGTAGCCCTCATGGATGTCATGATACAAACCTGAAAGCAACGAAAAGACTATATTGTTGCGCGAAGAGCTATAAGCTAGCTTGAGCTAGGAGACGCGGTATATACAAGAATCCCTCTTCGCCTAGGTAGTCGACAATTTTCGCGTGTATGTGACAAGACCCATAGATGGTATAAATATGGAGGATTACCTAACATGCCTACAGGACCAACAGAAAGCGTGGAGAGCTAAATTACTCGCGTCAGGAGAAAAATATCTGGTGGAACGAGTAAACGGTATGTCCATACAGGAAAGAATCATTAGGGGCACAACGTCGTCGACAGCGCCAAGATGTGGAATGCGACAACAATTTGCTGAGATCTCTTCTTTCAAGTGGACGTGTAGGTAGCTAAGTGCCTAGGGATGCTCCACCAAGGAACCCCTTCATGGGCCGATCCCAACCCTGTGGCTATTAAGGGACCTTCATGGAAGACTTGAAAGGGTCATCGATGGTTAAGATAGCGATACTACGGAGAACTTGATGGACATACAGGAACAGAAGCCACAACGATCTCGGAAGAACTGCTGAGCCCTAAGGTCGTGCTGCGTCTGCACAAGGGATACAACATTCCAGCTGCAGCAGTCCTGGGTCGAAAATTGGAACAACAATATACCGGACCATTCAGAGCCATTGAGTGAATCGGACGCTTGGCTCACAAGTTGAAATTCACGATGTCATCTCTGTGGACCATTTGGAACCAGCACCACCCAAGGCTCCAAAAGATGGAAGCGGCTCATGTTCGACATAGGTGCTTGGGCTATGATTCTTCTCCGTTGCTCCACTTCCTTGAGACGCGAGCGAACGACCAACATGCGGCGATGAACGATGATTACGTGAAGCCGCAGATGCAACATCGCGGATGAGAACTCGCAACACGGGAATAGAAGAAGCCATAATAGTGGTGGCAACTTCTGCAGTCCCCCAGATAGCTAGGTTGCCTCCAGCATCTATTGATATAGTTAATAACGGGGCTTGGTGGAGACCACGCGAGTGCGACATACAGAAGAAGTCGACACTATATAGATTGTGTAGGTAATAACACTTTACAATCGCCGTTGTACCAGCACTGCGAATTTGAGTTAGGTTGAAAGCATATATCTGCGTGTTTGCGAGTGAACTTACAAGATGCCCATGCTCATAGCCGCTGCTACCCCTATTTTCTCCTCACGCCTGAGATTCAGCTTCCAGATGAATGTCCACTAGTTTTGATGAATCAGTAAGTAGCTCCCTGTAGTTGAAGGTCTTTCGGCTCCTGTACAACCTATGAAGGCCGAGAAGAGTGAGGGTAGTAGATGAAAGTCGTCTTACAGGAAGTAAAGCAAGAACAAAGTCCATAAACCCCGAATATGCTGAGGCAAGCATAGAAAGCACCCTATTCATATCGGGCCAACACGTTCCCGGAACTGTAGGGTTCCATAACTTCTCGACGGGACTGCATTGGAATAAGAAGGAGAAGGCAGCCATTACAAGTAGAAGGTTCGTCGATACGATGATAGCCCATATGACTATCCTAATCCTTCCTTTATCTATGTTTAAGAGTGTCACCGCGAACGATGTTTTGCTCCAGGCAATGGCAAAAGGGACAAGAAATCCGACAATGTCGTCTCTCATTCCGATTCGGGTCAACGCTTCGACGCCATGCTCGGCAATGATATCAATTTCATGTTTTCCAAAGCCATCTCGTACGTCGAGAGTGATCAGAGCGCTAGTTGATAGAAGAATGCACTATCAAAAAATCAGCCAAAAGCCGAAGGTCCATCGCACGTGTAGCTTACCCAGGACACGACCAAGATATAGTCATCCCAGAATGGCAACGCTCGTTTGTAAAACTTACAAAACAGCCGTAGCGAAAGGAATAGGAAAGCGAGAGGCGTGCAAGTCCAAAGCGCGGCAATGATGTTGGGGCCGTAATCTGGTACGCCTGAGCTCATCGTGTGAAAAGTTAAAAGATAACTGGATTGAACAGTTTCAAAATTCTTCGAGGATTAGATGCTGCGGATTAATAAAAAGAAACAGGGTCCCGAAGGATGAACTTCGATACTACGCTGCCCCATACTGAGTTCGACTTCAATCCTACAATCCGACGTCGGGAATCTCTCTCGCAGCACTCATAAACCTATTTGAGCAACCATGTAACTTGTAGACAGCCCTATTTTGTACTATATATACCTACCTACCTACTCAGGGCGTATTTGGAGCATGCTTGGGGTGTATTTGGAGGTGTGATAATGCACACGTGCGGAAACCTACCGACTATTATTAAGGATATCCAGCATCAATCTTTAACTTTATCATGCTTGCACATCACGCTAGAATGGACTATTAGCGTAAATGCTCCGCTGAAGAATACCCACATTGGATGAAACGCGGGCGGTCTATCAATTATTATCGTCAATTGATCGACATGAAACTCGTTGGGTATGTAGTATTTCGATAGAGGGCCACCAATAAGCGTGATTGATTTAGTCACTCAAAGGGAGAATGATACAATATAGGATCTCCTTGTAGCATCCGCGGTTTTGGTACCGGCAGAACAATAACATGTTATTTACCGGCACCTAGTAATAGTCGGGCGATGATTCCTTCGACCCCAAACAGAGTCTTTGCCGATTGCTAGTGAGTAATGCACTTAATACCATATACCGTCTGTACGTCCGCTCCAGGTTGCAGCGGGCCGTCCCGTTTCTAGAGCGGGTTCATGGCACCCTATCAGACCTAAGATTCAATTAGCTGGTTGAAGCTCAAACAGACTTTTGTCAAGTGTGACAGCTGGTAATTTTCATCGTCTCCCCTTTCTTTTTTCTCCTTCTTTTTATAGGTGAAAAGAAATAGTTCATATTGGAGGGAAAAGCTAATATTATAGGAATTGAAACAGCATACCTTTCAGTTTTTCTTGTTCTTATTCTTAATTGATGGTTCGGATGATTTGTTCTCAACTTTCTTCTTGTTCTTAGTTGATTTGCCAAATGACTCGTCCCAGGCTTTCTGTTTGTTCTCCTCTCCCAAGGCCTTCTGCCGGCGCGCCCCTTTTATCAACTGGGCATTGACGAGTTTGCACCAATAACCTTTATTATATTCTCTTGCTACACGACTAGCCTGGCAGACCTCTTCGTCTATTATACCTGTATATAAAACGGTCCTGGCAACTGTAAAGTCCGTAGCTCTTTACAACAACTTCGTTATTTTCCTCATCGTTTAATTGGTCTCACGACATTTATATTTATGACCCTCTTCCAAGGCTGTCATTACTTGTTCTTCATGGTTGAAATAGCGTGTATGCCTATTACCCACATCATGTTCTGACCCAGGTGTTCATGATTTATATACCACCTAAGGTACTAGCACTGGCTTGTGACTCCTCCTCGTGCCTACGGCACTGCGCTTTAATTAGGAAATCGGGCAGCGCAGTGCCGTAGACACGAGGAGGCGTCACAAGCCAGTGCTAGTAGGTCATAATCTTATCCTAAAATCTCGCAGTTATCATGATTCATGTGTCCACCAAAAACCATTCAAGTATTGATGCGCAGGTATAATTTAGACGACACCTTACTGCTTAGAAAGAAAGTAGAGAACTTCTAGAGTCTAATGGGAGTATTATAAGCTCAAATCGGCATAGGTGGGAATGAAAAGGGGTGAGTGAAGTATGGGTAGTCACGTGCCTGAAGCATGCTGATATAAGACGAAACTGACAAACCAAGTCTCCGCATCGTTCGCCAGGTTTCAAAAATAATACTTGTGCAATTGCTCGGTAGCTATGCATTCATTCTGCTGGCTACCGGTAGTCCTTTGAAGATTGTATAATCATATAGGTAGAGTGGTTTACCTTAAGCCCATCATAGAGGGAAGTAAATGGTTGCTTATTCAATGACGAGATATCTTGGAAAAGGCATCATAATTCAACACGAAAAAGATACCGGAGCTACCTAAGAATACTTTGATAGGTGCCTACTAGGTAGGTCTTACTGGTATCGAACTATCTACTTCAAAAAGTGAATAGACTCTAATTGCTTCGGGTCACCCACAGAGTGGCTGATATCTTTGATCTCGTCCAAATCATCTTTGGTATTCTCAAGGTTCCCGGCGATCAACCCCCAGGCATCAGCTCCTAAGGGAACCCGAATCGGAACTCGCTTTCCGCGACTGACAACTTGGTACATAGCCGCGGCTATAGCGCTCGGTTCGGCCCACAAAGCGCGACCTTGCTCGCTGCCGATGTGTGCAAGCAGTTGGTTCGCGGGGAAGCTGGGATCTGAATAGGCTTTGTGTCGTACGGCCGTCTGCTTCAAAGACGAAGTTGCGTAATTGGTCTTCACGCCGCCGGGTTCGATGTTGCATAGATGAACTAAATGACCATGAGCGTCGGGATTTGGAGATAGAGGGGAGCACGAAGTGCAGAGAGCAATGAACACTTACTGTTCCACGTCGAGGGTGCCTCCTTTGCTACTGCCTCGGTCCATCCTTCGACGGCAAACTTGCTGGCCATTCTTGGCATTCTCCTCTCTCATGATTTGCAAGCACCTCTTTGATATGTTCACCATTCCCCAGAAGTTGGTATCGAATATATCCCGAGCCTCCCCATCTTCCGTGGCTTCAGCCTCACCGGCGAGCGTGTAACCAGCGTTGTTGACAAGGACATCGATGCGACCGAATCTGTCCAGAGTAGCCTGGATCGCGGCATTGATAGAGCTGATATTAGACACATCTAGCTCCAGCTTCAGGACGCGGTCATTGGTGGGAATGGACGACAATGACGCTGCTTTGCGTGCAGTTGCTACTACTCGGTTGGGCGTTTAAGCGACAAGTTCAGCCAGAGCTTGACCGATTCCCGACGAGCAGCCGGTAACTATACATGCGTGCATATGATTGCAACTACTGTGCGAGTGGTGGACCGTGGTAGTAATATGGAGAGGGCACTAACCGAACCAGACGGCATCTGAGGGTAAACTGTACGGCTTGGTATTGGGCGAGTCCATGATAATTGGATTTGGCGATGTTTAGGTCTTGAATTGAAGGAGAGGAATTGTCTCAATCGTTACCTAGAGGAGGGGCTTTTAAAACATTGCCCCCAACATCGAGCTGGAATGTGATCGGATCAGGTTCAGTCTTGAGGTCGGATTTTAACCCTTAAATCCATTAACTTGCATAAGTACATACATGTATATCGTGGTTACTCTGGGTGAGTATTTTGAGTTGTCTATAAGTACTTTTAGGTACCTAAGGTTACTAGGTACTTAAAGGGCTTCCTTCACACGACCCAAGCAAATAGCAAGAACAAAGAACAGGGAGGGACCCTGTTGGAGGCAGGCAAATCACAACTTCTATCTATCTAGTTTCCTCCTTTATGACTTCCTACCCGCCCACACCCATCTGCGTAAGTCTTTCCCATTCGTTCAGTGTTGAAACCGGAAGTCTAGCCGCTTATTCCCTTCATCTGTCGTCGTTGAGAGATAGTGGAGTTTCTCATCATCAGTCATTGCATTCCACTTCCTATCCCTGTACCGATTCCTGGAGACATAGTACACCTTAGTAAGGGAGTAGAGGACAATATTCATAACTAGCACAGCTAGAAGCTGTCTGTTACCCCTGCGGTAGAGGGGCGCATCGTCTGCGCGATAGATGTTGGAAGAAATGATGCCGCCAGCTTGGCAGAACATGTTGTAGCACGCCGCCGATACCGTTCGAGCGCGTACCGTGTTAGAATTACGCGAGTTCCAACCGACTTGGATAGGGTGCGCTAGTAACATCATGTTAGATTTTATACATTAAATAAGAAGGGAGTAGGAACAGCATACCGTTTGGATACGCTAGCAGGAGGGTCGTCACGGTCCACACGACCCACCTACTAACAGCTGCGGTATTGGCAACGTTCAGATAAATTAAGAAAGGCAATATCCAGATCTGCCCAATCACTGCGACGAAGGTAAGCTCCTTGAATATTTCAGCTGTGTATGTGAGCGCAAGCATCGTGATAACTACATGGAGAATTAGTGAGCTAATATCTTGGTAGCTTTTT
This sequence comes from Annulohypoxylon stygium, assembly GCA_003314315.1. NCBI lineage: Eukaryota > Fungi > Ascomycota > Sordariomycetes > Xylariales > Hypoxylaceae > Annulohypoxylon > Annulohypoxylon stygium. The sequence goes on from QLPL01000001.1 coordinate 395,945, forward strand.
GGAATTTCTTACTGTGGAGCACTGTCCATGGAATGGAAAGCAAGTTCGAAGTCAGTGTATTAAAATTCATCTGTCGAAGAGAAAGGGTCAAGTATTGCTGTTCCGGTGTGGACGGGATCTGGAACGTGAGTCCGAGGATATATAGCGGCCAAAGATCGAAGTCCTTGAGACACTTCCACAGAAGCCTCGGCGTTATTGGCTGTCGGTTATGCATGTCGCTCTTACTAGGGTCCTCACGTAGGACTCTATTGACGATGATAGTCTCCTCCCGGGGTGAGAACCAACCATTCTTCCCTCGAAACCAATTTGCAGTTTGACAGGGTCCGGGTGGCATAAGACCGAATGAGAGCAATCCGACTATGAGTGTGATCAGAGCCTCGAGTAGAAATAGCCATCGCCATCCGGAGTAACCCAGCACTCCCCTCATTTCCAGGAAACCGGCAGCTAAAAGACCGCTGAGAATATCGGCAACGCTCATCATGGTCCAGAAGAAGCCGAGACGGATCGACAATTCATGGTGCTTATAGAAATATGACAGGTAAAGGATGACCTATTTATACGTAAGCATTCAATATTGACTTGACTTGCGGGTATGAATCATGGGAAACTCACGTCAGGAATAAAACCTCCTTGTAGAAATGCGAGGAGAGCACGCGTCACTAAGAATGAAGTCCGACCCGAGAGCCAGAATTGACTCCCGGCTACGATACTCCAAAGAACCATCTGCGAAGGGATCCACCTGTCCGGACCGACCCACTTCGAGACAAGCTGAGACGGAAGTTCCGCGATCAAAAATGCTAGCTTGAACACGGTATTTCCTAAGTTATAGTCTAAATTCTGGTTAATGTCATTCGACATTGTCGAGGATATGAGGCGTACCATTCGTGGTTAGATGAAGATCAACTAAGAAGTCGTCGGTAAGGGCTTGTGTCAAGTTCGCTCGGTCCAATTCCAGCGCCATGAACATGGTACACGCCCATATCATGATCCTCAAGTCAATCTTGCGGATTATGGCATACTCTTCTGACCAAGTCCACCGGGCTTTAGGATCGAAACGGTGTAAATTCTCCCTGTGAGTGCATGTAAGACCCCCAACCTACGTTCGGGAAGAGCTAGAATGTGACATACCAGTCATCTCGAGGATGATACTGTTCCGCGATCTTAGGATCATCGAAGACGCTGGGCTGTGTGGCAATTGCCTCACCATCGAAATTCTTTGTGCGTTGGAACCAGAACCGTTTTTCCTCGTGTGGAGCTCCTAGGGGCGGCACGTCATCGATGTTGAGCGAAGTAGTCGACTCTGTGACGATTTTCTTGTCGTCCTCACTTTTGACAAGGACAGTCGCCATGTTGAAGTTGAGTTCTTTGAGGAATGAATATGGCCGATCTCGAAATTCTCTCTTTATATATCGAAGTGGACGTGGAGTAAACGTCGTAATACCAGCTGGATGGTATCATTTACAACGATTATTAGCTACATACACCCATCCATCCAACGCCGTCGGGGCTTCCTAGGGTCCCCAGTGTGGGGGTTCACATCTGTTCCGAATGTGGAAATGCCCATCACGATCAGATAACCAGTTCCCCGTTACTGGGTAACGTTATCCTCCAAGGAGCCGTACACGGTCAGCTACTTGATTCCGAATGAAGCCTTTTTCCGTATTGCAACTAAGACCTTGAAGTGAAGATAGGATTGAGGCTTTCTTAGAAGATATGTGCATAGGCTTCAATTCCTTTACGAACATATACCTAGGGTAATGGTATTTTGTCGAGTCAAAGATGTTGCAAAACAGCATCAGCCACCGGAAATGGTTCGCCATACCAATTGGGTATTATGGCCGCCAATGGATTTCCAGTTTTCTAACCTTGCCATTACGAATACCTTTATAGTGGGGTTTGTCACGCCAACACGTTATGATAGCTATTAGGTTGGTAGATATCTTGATCCTTGATAACCAAGAAGAGCTCAAATAATAGACTGTCTGGTCAGAGCATTATAGTTACCTTGTGTACCAACATGCCCAACAAGAGTAGGTAGACATCTGGAAACTCTGTTTCGATGAAGAGTAATAATTATATTTGATTGCGTCTGTTATAACTTCTATGTGAAATGTTCCTCAAAGGTTCGATGATGACAATTGGAGGTTGAATGTCGTGATATATCGCCATCGCGTCTCGTCCCGATCATCAACAATTGCCCCACTCTGATTGGCCGTGACGTGACAGCTCGCTAACTTTGCATAAAGTCCCGAGTGATAAAGCTCAATCGAATATCTAACGTATCATTTGGATTTTATGTAAATTATCATCTCTTAAATGTGATAAGGCTTGAAATTTCAGGAATTGTACTAGTACTTCCTGTTTGTCTTCCTCTCGTGATTGCCAAGATAGGACGACGGGTTCAGCTCTTAAGAAGTAAGGTGTTTAAATATAATGTCGACTTTCCATGGAAGATACCTAATGTTTCTTCATATGACTAATGTTGTAGAGTTTATCTCATAAGCCTGTCCAACATTTCCAAAGATTGTAAGATTGGAATCAAGATAGCCAACGTCTGTTGACTGACGTTGAAATCTCGTCTAGAAGCCCAGACCACCGGGTCGATCTCTAGTTCCTGGACCAAGCTGTGGATGCTTCTGTATGACAAGATCTCATCTGCATCTAACTTCAATCTACTGAATGCGTTGTCTATCGTGGGGACCAACCTTACCCGCTTTAGCTTGTACTAGATAGCTTGAAAAAGGCCACCCGTCATCCACTATCATCTTGATCGCGTCAGCACATCGTACCATATAGATCGAAACGATCTTTATAGAATTCCTATTATAGTATTTAATTGCGCGCCCTTTGGATCAACTGGGATACAAGGTTTGTGTCACTATCCGATGTCTACCATGATGGCGCGGACACCCTAACCCTTGATAACCCTAACCCCGAAACCCCTGGGTTCCCCGCAACCCTAACCCGAGACCCTAAAAAGATGACTAAGCACTATACACTACTCCTATTCTTCCAATTATGAGGCACCTCACGGTGAATCCCCGAGAAATCTCCTTAGCTGAATTGCGGGCCATCATAAATAATTAGAAACTCGAAACCCATTTATATAGTCCTTCCAATATTCGTTTAATATCAATAAATGCCAGGGGCAATGGTTCTCTTCAGCTTGGTGAATTGTGATGAAGGGGAGACTGTGGACTCATATTTGACTATTTCATTGGGTATGGGTTGAAATTATAGGCGCGCTCGCCTGATTTAGATTAGCTAATGTGCCTGCAAGCTTGAAGACGTTGGGTAAATAATTGCGAGATTGAATCTTATCGCTGGGCCTAGAACATGGGACGGATCGAAGATGGAGTTGACACCGCTGATCTGCAAGGTCCTTCTATAGCTGATAGCTGGGTCGTGGATCTCAATATGACATCCATGATGCGATCGCGCCGGGACCGGATAGCGGGATACGGGTCCGAGTATCGCGGAAATAACTACGGGAATCGGGAAATTCCCGTAAACGCCTTTTATTTGGCTATTTTTACGTCGCGCGTCAAGGCGCGCTTGAATCCTAGCGGCCGGACTGCCGCCCGCCGATCTTTTGCACACCGTCGCCGATTCAAGATACGGAATTGATTCCGAACCTTGGAAGCTATCATTACTAGGTATGTGATGACCCCAGCAGCCTACCTATCAGCTCTTATTAAATCAAGATCATATAGAATGAGGAATTATATTTAGGACACGTGTGACAAGAAAACAAGAGTTTTATGTCATTCGGTACCAAAGACCACTTCGCATTTAATCAAGGGGTTAAGAACCGCAGGGTAACTCGCTTATCTCAGGACCGCTTCTTATTTGCGACAGTATTTTGACACTAACCCGATGGCGGGGCTAAGCTGCTAGGAAGATATACCTGGAAGGGTTTTGTACACCTAGGCGTTCGCATTGCCGGCCGGGTTAGGTAAACAATATATCAAATCTGGGCGCGCATCCTGTGGGATCGGATATTTGAACTAGGGATACCTACCTAGGCACCTACCTAGGTATTTCAAATAAGTACGCCGTTTAATCCCACCAGTTGATCTTCTCTAGAGAACGCTTAGTTACACTCGCATTCGTTTCCTTCGACTCTCCTTCGACTTTATAACAGATCCTCAAGGTTTTGCGCCTCGTTTTATGGTAACACCGACGGCGTTTAAAAGAGCTTGCCGCCTATGATTTCCCGCGAATGATTGGATCGCCTTACCAAGAGTCCGCGATTCCGAGTCGAGTAGCACAAGGACGGAAACCCCCGCTCTAAATTTGGAACAGAACACGCTACCATCTTACTTCTTCAACTCTTCAAAGTACTTCATAAAATTCTCTTGTTGTCTCTGTTTCTATGCAAAAAAAGAGAATTGCAACTAAGATATGACGACGCAATTTTATGATTTCGTGATAATCGGTGGAGGGACGGCCGGACTGGTTTTAGCCAACCGTCTCTCCGAAGACCCGAGTCAACGGGTTCTTGTCTTAGAAGCTGGTGGCGATCTTACCGGAGACCTCCGAATCATTACCCCAGCATTTTTCCAGATTCTTCTCGGATCAAAAGCCGATTGGAGCTTCCAGACCGAGCCTCAAGTACGTGCAAACATTTAATTATAGGAATCGCAAACTAAAATTCCCATCAGCCAAATCTCGAAAGTAGACGGGTTGCTTTAAATCAAGGCAAGGCGTTGGGGGGTTCCAGTGCCATCAACTCCCACGTGTTCGCACCTCCTGCCAAGGGCCTAATTGATTCTTGGGAGTCTCTGGGCAACGAGGGGTGGAACTGGGACACCCTCCAAAAATATTATGCCAAGACATTCACATCACCACATGTTGATGAAGTCACCAAGCAAAAACTGAGAATAGATGAATGGGCGGCAAGAAATGATTCATCTAGAGGCCCTATCCAAGCCTCCTTTTCCGGCGATAGCTCTCATCCCATTCGGAAGGCTTGGATAGACTCCTTCAAGAGTAATGGATATTGTATGCCAACTGACCCATTCTTGGGTGCCTCTGTGGGGGGATTTAGTACTATGGCTAGCATTCATCCGGAAACCAAGGAGCGAAGTTATGCTGCTTCAGCATACTACAACCCCATCAAGCACCGCGAAAACCTTCACATCCTTACAAACGCCTTGGCGGAGAAAATCCTCATCGATGGCGGCCATCAGCCGAGAGCTTATGGAGTTCAGTACAAACAGAACAACAAGACGAAGACAGTTATTGCTGCCAAGGAGGTGATACTAGCTGCAGGTGCTCTACAGTCCCCAAAGCTACTGGAACTTTCTGGAATAGGCAATGCGAAAATATTAGAGCAGCACAATATCCAGGTTGTCAAAGATTTGCCTCAGGTTGGCGAAAATCTTCAAGATCATCTGGGCTGTTACGAAAGCTATGAGGCAGCCGACGGCGTTGACACGCTCGATGATCTAATACGACAAGACCCTCAAGCACTAGGAAAAGCTAGTACGTACCGTTAAGATAGTCTCACTAGAAACATCTCTAGTTTCGTGCGAAGTATCCGTCACTAACATATCGTAACAGTGAAAGATTATGCAGCAGACAGATCGGGAATGCTTGGCTCACTTGGAGTTCATGTATACGCATATATGCCCTTGGCTCAGTGTCTTTCTGGCGAATGCCGCGATACGCTGAAAAGCCAACTTAACCAACACCGGCCAGCTCCGGGAAAACATCCCGAACAAGCCCGAGCCAGCATCTACTACGATATAGCAGAGAAAACATTACTTAGTCTGGAAGAGCCATCAGGGACATATCTCGCCGCACTCTCACAGATACCAAGTCCAACGGAACCTAAGTCAAACCCATCAAGTCTTCTGGACGGCAAATTTATTACTTTTAGTGTAATGCTTTCGCAGCCCCTTTCCCGTGGGAGCGTTCATATTGGCTCCGATCAAATTTCCGCATCTCCGGTCATCAACCCGAACTATCTATCTCACCCCCTAGACCTTGAGGTCTATGCGCGCCATGTTCAATACATCGAAACCATCGTGACGTCACCTGCGTTCAACCAGGTACTCAAGCAGCCTCTTCATCGCATTACTTCTCCATTCAATATGGGTGACCTAGACCAAGCTAAGGACTATATAAAGTCGAATGCAGCATCGTCAGTAATACCCTTTTTTTTTCTTATTCGACTACATAACTCCACGAGTAATTATTGCTAACACTAGGATTCAACAGGGTATGGCATGTCTGTGGTAGCTGCGCCATGCTTCCGAAAGAAAAAGGTGGAGTTGTGGATACACGACTAGGGGTGTACGGAGTAGAGAACTTGCGTGTAGTAGACGCGAGCGCCATTCCATTAATCAGCACGGCGAGTTTGCAAACTACCGTATATGCATTTGCGGAACGTGCTGCCGATATAATCAAGGAGATACATGGGTTGATATAATAGGAGATGAGCGCGTAAATGGACCTGTTCGGAGTTAAGGGGCTGCAAAGCTGTATGATCGATCGAGATGATCTGCATGAAGCTAAATCATAAAAGGTATTGGCCTATCTAGGTACATATTCGAAGTGACCTCTTGGCACTATAGTACATGACCACGAAGCTATTCCCAACCATACTACAATTTATCGCGCTTGCCTAGCACGTGACGCCGATATTTTCCTAACAAGGTGATAATATCAGTATATATGACTTCTCTATAAGCCTTGCTTTGTTAAGTTTAAATAGGTAGGTAGATAGTTTTGGAGATGGCCCTGTATCATTGCGGATTTACCAACTCAAAAAGTGTGGTTGATGCTGGCATCATGTCGCTGCCTGAAACTCCAACTCACAAAGATATTGAATGAACACCAGTTAGGAAACTACCTCTTTTGCGTTTCAAAGAAGTTAGATATATATTTCCCTCATTGTCAAGAAGCATGTGGGAAAATGTATTAGGTTAGGTCCGACTTTAGACGAAACTTGTAAAAAATTTTTTTTTCAGTAGGTAGGTAAAAGCGACCCCCTACATAGCGCAAATAACAACTGCGCGAAAAAGTGAGTTATCAAACCCGACCTGGTGAAAAGGAATGTTTCTAGTAGCATAGTTGACTTTTTTACTGTGTTCATTGTTCTGAGTAGATCATGCGACGAACTGACATCACCAAAACTCATGCCAGCTCATAGATCATTGGTGACAAAATCAAGTTATCCTGCAAAACAGTCAAAACTTGATGTACTACAACTCACAAGTCGCGAATGGAGCAGCGGGACGAGTTATAACGCATAGGCTATGCCACGTAGGTAACGACACGTTGAGGGCCGTGATTCAGGTCCATCGCATTCTACCAATAGGAGCCCCTTTTTAACGAGCGCCGACCCATTCACAAATGTGACGATCTATTCGCTGCTTCTCAGTAGGAAAAGCCGCAACGCAGAAATACCTATTGTTTGCAACTTCTCACTACTACAGGAACGAGAGAGTGACTCAAAATACAGATAAGCATTTTTAGCGCGCAATGGAAACCCCTCTAAACCGCCGCGCCAGCGCCACCGGATCTACCAGCAGTAGCGTATACTCCACGCAGACTCTCCCGGCCCCAGTTCCGCCGGCCGAGACGGCGCGCGGCTCTCAAGCTAGCTTTGCGTCACGGGCATGGATCTTCGGCAAAGTGCACAACCACAACACCGCGCCCTCGTCCCCTATCAACCCTAACCCTAACCCGAGCTCATTCCCAAACAACACCAATACCCTGAGCCCGCAAAGCCGGCGCCGGCCCTCCCGACAATCACATACCCGCTCAAGCGCGCACCTAGAAGCAGTCGCGATACGCGATAGCGTGGGGTACCCCTCGGCCTCGAGCTTCGAGGCCACGATTGAGAAGGGGACAGCGCGGTTCGGGAGGCGCGCCTCGACGAAGCCGCGATTAGTGGATTTGAGCGGATTGAGGAAGAAAGTGAAGCGGATGACTATGCTACGGCGCGGGCCGGAGCAGCGGAGCGTGTTGGGGCTGGGGAGTGGGGCCACGCCGGCGACGTTGCGGGAAGCTTTTGGGGAGGCGGGGGTGGCTGTGGAGCCCGGGAAAGAGGCGGGAGGAGAACGCGAACAGGATAGGACTAGAGAGCAAGAGATGGCGCAAGTACAGGTTCCGATACAGGCACATATACGGCCGAATATGCAGGCTGAAGAGCGTGGGCGCGAGCCGGAGAACGCTAGGTTCGGTCCGCCGATGAATCACCAGCTTGCGACGCTGATGTACCACCAGACACAGAACGACATAATGCGGCGATCGAGGACAGAACCACTAACGGTGAGGGAGCCTGAATTGCCGTTTAGAGACAAGATCAGAGGGAAACACTTCAGTAAGACGACAAGGAACTTAGGAGAGGAGGTCACGAGCTACGCTAGGGGGAAGAGGAGGGGTTGTACAACAGATCAATGTATAGTCAGCTAAGCTTTGGGGAAGGATAGCGCCAGGATTTGCGGATCTGTGTTGGTGTCTAAGGGTCTTGTACAATAAGGGCGTCGGAGAATTAAAAATATAATTTAGTGGATGATCTGAGTCAATTTCTTATAGGATACTGTGGATTTGGGGCTTCTTAGCAGCCTACTTACTGGGAGATGGCAAGAGGACATTTTGCTGTAGCCGATTAGGAGTTTCCCGGGGGCCTCAAGATCATCTAGGAGGAGGCTTAAATGGAAACTAATTCTTAATCAGGTGTATATATTATCCACAAGTTTCAAACAATGTTTCTCATGCTTGCTAACTATGAGTAGGTACGTACTTACCTAGTTAATGGGCTGTCTGAATCAATATAAATTCACTTCTTAGTGTTGTTAAACTGTTAGGAAGCAAACCAACGAGCCAGCAAAACTAAATACATTTAAGAGGAACCTCTCCTAGTCCCGGTAGCGTATCGGTAGCGTGTCTGTAGCGTGTCTTAGATAACTTAGCGCATAGCTCGATAAGGAGACTTAAACGTCTTTCGAGGACACGAGATCTTAGTAATATCCGTAAGTAAACTTACAGCAAGAGGGTATCTGGGGGTATCTGCTGACTCATTGAGTATAGTAGGGCAATAGGTATCACAGGCGCACAGCCCCCTATGGAACCATACCTACCTACCTAGCCATAGAGCTTTCAAGGTTCCAATTCAAAAACTCTTTCTACCATTCTTCCAATAAACTTTTCAACATTAAATATTATAAACATTAGTCCTTGCTCTCCCATATTTAATGCATTTCTTGGTCAATCCGTCGCTTTTTTTCTTCCCCACCACATTACCACATTAATGACAAGAGGACATGACCAACCTCTCAAATACACTGCGACACAGAGAGGAGAGGTTAGCCGACAAGGGCCAGTGATGTAATAGGGGCACGGGGCACGGAGCCTCTTACCTTGGCGGAGACGGCTGCGGCGCCCGGGATATTCCCATAACTGAGGCCACCAAGCATCGAACTAGAAAAGCAGGAAATATATGTCAGCTAAGCTGAGCAGGAACCTCATAAGTCGTAGCATCATTACCGAAGCTAGCCTTCTCCGAATTACCACAGAACAAAATCATTGGAATTACGCCGCGCGGGGCAACCTGCCTTTGAATTGGGGGCCTATCATAGAAGCTAAGTTTCTCACAAGTTACCACAGGATATATTGCCGATGATGAGTTACCGATAGGGGTTTAAGTGACGTTCAGTCCGCATTCCTTGTACGGGAACATGTCATATCGGTATGACTGAGGCGAACCAATGAAAAGTGCCGTACAAGTGTGCAGGGATAAGGGAGTTAACTCGAAGAACCGAGTTGAAAGCCGAAGTTTAGACATGCGTGGGTAGCTCTGCTTGAAGACAAGTGTCTCAAGAGCTTGTGGTGACCGACGTCAAAGGCTTTGGATTTTGTCAGCTAATGAAGGGCAGATGCAGTACTTACTACACTACCATGGATCCAGCATGGCCACAAGGACGGCAAAGAAGAGCTCTCAATCCGGTGTGTAAGCAAGCGAGGAAGAGAATATCAAGATGACATCAATTCAGATGGAATAAGCAAAGAAATTTGTGTGTGGACACAATGGAGAACAAGAGGCCGAGGGGGCGGTGGGTATGAAAGTCGTGAGAATGATGAGAAGAGAACATGAACCAGAGAGGGGAATGGGTGTCAAGAAATACGTCCGACATCACAATCCTGTTAGAGTTACTTCTGACTACATTTGAGTCGACTCCTATCTCTTTCTACAGTCTATCTATATCTATGGAGAAGGGTCTGTCAGTGTATAGCTCCAGAAAAGGAAGCGGAATCATGATATTCTTGAGATGCGCTTGCAATCCTTTCGCTCTAATCGTCTACCAGAGAAAGAATGGCTCTCTAATTTGCTCTCCAAATTTTAGTGCTGGAAAATACCGACTTCCAACAGGCTCAAGGATTTAATGACGGCGAAGCACAATTCGAAATCAAAATCGGAGTCAAAGAACGTCATCACTTGCTAGCAATGGACTTTCCAAACAGTCACTATCTTCGGAAACAAGCTTGGAAGTTACGATTGTGTCTAGAATCTCTTATTTAAATACTAGGCTAGAGCAATCTAGACTCTACCTCTTGAGCTTCACCTTCTCGCACTAGAAGAGATAAGAAGACGATGTTTCCTACACTTCAAAGGCGCACAGGACGCCGCACTACAAGAACAACTGAAGAAATAGAGATTGGAGACTTTTCGAAGTTCCCTCACAGTTTCTAATTCATACTACATGTAGATGATATAGTTACTCGAAACTACCTAGGTAGCTTCTCGGTGCATTCTCGCTGGACATCAGAACTTGCCATGGTAGGCTCTAATTTCTTCAGGGGTTACTCATACTAATCATATAGTGCGGGGTGGGATTGTCTTTATATGGAGATACTATAATTAAACATAGTCCCCATGCCTATCCCTCCTTTTCCGCTTTCCCCTTTCTCCTTTTTCTCCTCTCCCTTCTTCTTCTCCCTGATTTCCCTCCTCTAAACCAACGTCGCCGTACCCACCACCGCGTCGGTCCCCCTGGTTGTAGAACCACCCTCACAAGTCGCAGTCGCTCGCCCCTACAACCCGTTACGGTCGGGCCAAAAACCGTGTTGTCACAGATAGCTGCATTAGTCACATTCCAAGATTATGAATTCAGAGACGCGGGAAAGACGAGGAAGCGGGGGAGTCTCGGAGGGAGAAGAAAGAAAAAGGGGAACAACCCCAGCACGCTGTGCCTCACAGCCCCCCCAAAAAGAAAAAAAGAGGCTCTCAGAGGTGTACTCCGTACCCGAAACAGAGGATATGATACTATTAGGTACCTATATATCACAATACAAACCTAACAGTACGGAAAATATTATTATTACGCAAGGAACCCAAGCTACCTTGCGCTAAGAGGTGCGGTATATACAGGAACCCCTCTTTGTTAAGTTATCTAAAGATGCTCTTCGACTCTACCAAGGAACTCCTTCATTGGCCCAAACCCAACCCCCCATAGCTATCAACGAGATCTTACAAGGCTTGACACTATCCCAAGAATAAAAGGCATTGTAAGCTCATTGTAAATTAAATTTGGGCGCCTAGGGGACTTATGGCGTAGCTGAAACTTTAGAGAGGGGGCTGCTCTACTTTACCCCCAATACTGAGCTGGTCATTTATTACACGAATGACGTATTCTATCAGAGATGGATTATACTGAGATGGTATGACACGAAACCCACATTGGTGATTGGTGATTCCGAGATTATAGATTGCTCGTCGGCAAGCACCATGGCGTTGCATTATTGGCATGCAGAATAACATAATGGCAGGTTGCGGTGCTGACCATATAGAGACAGGTACATGATTTATCAGTAGGTAGGCAGGCTGTGGTCAGAGCCTACAGAGTACCAAGATACACCCATTCCACGACCTAAGATTGGCTAGCTATTTTGGTGGTCACAAAAACATTTGGCATCATTGTCAATGACTAGATCGGCACGGCCTCCAAAGGGGGTAATGAATAGGTACGTTACCTTCACTGCACAAGACTTCATTTCTGCTCTTCGTACAGCGAATCGCATTTCAACAAGTACTACTATCACCTACCTTCCTTCCTTTTTTGAACTCGTCATTTCTCCCCACTTTAACATAGTTCCAAAATGGCTTCGTCGCTGTCAACAGTCGACCTTTGTATGGTACCATCTATTGACCCACCAGAAGGCCAAATACCAAATTTCGTCAACCCCAAATCGTTGGCTCCTACTCTGTTTGGTGTTTCTATTCCTATGACATTATTGGCATTACTGTTTGTGGTAGTGAGGATATGGGTAAACAGACGAGGACTGGGTGTTTCAGATTGTAAGTACCTATCTATCATCCACGCTGAAAACTCTAGCTTAACGAGACAAAATAGATTTCATCATGATAGGCACAGCTTCAGACATCGGGTTCACTATCATGATCCTGTCGCGTACAACTGCCTCTTGTTCAACCTCCTGCATTTCGATTTTGTTTATGCCTAGGTACTTACTGGTCGGCCGACAGAGTATCGTTATGCTCGCCATCAATGGGACATTCCCATTTGTTGGCTTGACGGAAATTACATGAAGGTGATCTAATGACATACTTTGCCATTCAAGATTCGCGGAATTGATCTATCAGCAGATCATATTCTTCGTAACGTCCTTGTTCAGCTTGAGTGGCCTTTGCAAAGCTGCCATACTTCTCATGTACTTGAAGCTCTTCTCCGTCTCGCGCAGAATGCGAGTGGCGATTTGGATCGGTCTTATATTCGACTTCGCAACATATATCACAGGCATCCCCATTGCTGCAGTCTATTTGGCACCACAGCCCGGTCATTCTTGGGACGAACTATTGGACCTATCGAAATCAAGATTACAAAGTGTAATCATTCCGTATGCAATCGTAACAGGTTCGGCATCCACCCTATTGGACATCTATATATTTATATTGCCATTACCAATTATAAGAAGACTCAATTTGAGCCGTTCCAAGAAGGTTCAAATATTTCTAGTCTTTACGACTGCATTGCTGTAAGCAGGCGACCTCTAGAATCACTTCCCAAGCCACTTCATATACGTGAATCTAACACTGTGCCACTCTCAGGGGTGTTGCTGCGAGTATAGCCGTACTTGTATGCCGTTCAATCTCCTTTGAGCAAGTGGATTTAAGTTGGCGAGAAACACTTTGTTATATTTCTATGTGAGCCGACCCCACTTACGAAATTCTCATATTGGGACACTTACCACTTGTTTCTTAGGATTGTTGAAAATAACGTCGTTATCATCGTTTCCTGTATGCCAGCCTTCTCAGAAACAGTCAAACATGACTTTTTGAATTCACGTATGATTATAAAATTTCGGTCCTACTTTTCACGTGGGCGGCCAGCTGGAAACGATGATAACCCCTCGTCTTCATCCCACTCGAATCAAAAACGACCTTCTCTACGACATATACTACACACCTTTGGATCATCTCAGCGCCCCATGAGAAATGAGGGGTATCTGGAACTTGACGAGTTAGCACAGAGCAGGTCAAAACTCACGGTGTAGTACACGGCCCATATGTAACTGCAGAGAACAGGTAGAGGCTTGAAAAAGCAGCTTGATTATGGTGACATCCGATGTCTCAATAGTAGTGCTTGCAGTGGCATCCGATTAGTTGCGAGTTTTGAAGGCTTGATTTATTGGGCTGTATCAATTTAACTTTTCTTTTTGAAGATCGCATATGCATGTTCGTCGAAAGCCCTTTAGTTTCTTACGATTCAGAACAATCTGATCGCAACCCTGGCGAATAAAAAGGTACCGACCCGGGTCTATTGGACCAAATACCCAGGAATGTACTAGCGACCTGTGTAGTCTTTACATTGAAGAGGTCTATTATAGGTACATCTATTTTGATCATAAGAAGACCAAGCCACTGTGCTACCGTCCTCATAGATACCTCGGTACTCATGTAAAAGCTCCGAAGGAGAGGCTACCTATCGCCCACGGGCTGTAACTATAGCATGCCCACTGAGCAAGGTACCGATATGACGCAATCCATAGATCTACGGGGGATCGTCGTATGGAAAAAGGCTTGAGATAAATAAGCACACCTGGATGCTGGACTTCAAACATAATGTGACATAGAGTAAGTAGATGAGTGGCACATGAAGTCGTAGGTGTCTTAACCACATACATCGCTTCCAATGAATCAACAGAGTGTCACCCTCCTTGAGACGGGCGTATTCCACGCTAGCTTTCCAGACAATCTGCCTCTTTTCCTTGTCAAGGCGATCTTGTAAATCACCTCTAAAATAGGATGCTAGTTTTAACTATTAGGCACTAAGACCTAAAAGGTATCACAACAGCCTTACATCATCATAGCTGAGCACATTTTAGCAGCAGCATAACGTCTGAGACCGCCTTGCCAAGATGGGTCTTCCCGCTGTGAACTCCAAGTGCCCTTAGCGATTGGCCCGGTGCTACCGATGAGGAAAGTCCTCCATTTCTCGTCATCGAAATACTCACCCATAGTGCCATGATTATATGGATCAAAAGGGCTAAGTTCTTCCTCTTAATACGGTTCTTTGTAAATCATGAAGTAGGTACTTACTCGTGGGTATGACATCCTAGTACCACTAGGCGACCATTTTCTCGATCCATACTTCCAAGAAGTAACATTGCCAAAAGCCAGTGGCTTAGATGGTTGATTACCCACGTCTTGTCCAACCCTCCTTTAAGCCAGCTTTGCTGTTCATGTTCAAGATAACCGGCGTTCAGCGCCAATGCCTGGATGGGAGGTAGGTTCCCCGTTGAAACTCTTTCGTTGATATCGGCAGCGAACTTGTACACGTCATCCAATCGCTCCAAATTCAAGCTAACGACTTCATGCAAAGTTAGTGCGGGAGGAGGATTTTGCTTCAATACCGATAGAAGGGGTAAGGCTGATGATGAATCTCGGACCGTATAGATAGCATGGTAGTTAGTTGCGAGATCGTGTGAAGAGGTAATTTTAGCGGCTATAGATCGCCCAAGATCGCCATTAGATCCTGTGAGTATAACCGTACCTTTCAGTGCGGCTGAGGGCATTTTGTGGCGCTGGGGTTGACCTAGATGGGTTTAGAATATTGGAACAAGAAAGAGTGAAGTCAGGAAAATCACGGATGAGGGAAGGGATGGGGCAATAGCCGATAGTTGATGTCGATTAAACTACTTTAATAAGGTAGTACAGGACCCTCTAGTTTAGTGTCTAAATTTCCCTTGCATGAACTTGTTATACAATGAAACGTAGCCGATCATTTAAACTATTGAAAGACACGACTGTTATTCGAATTAGCAGAACTAGTGCCTTTCCTATGGGATGTATGTTGGGGATAACAGAGCAATAATTGCTTACCATCGTCAAATAAAGACATGCAGTTGGTGAAGATATTTAGTAACCACCAACACAATACTTCCCGATTCAATGTCTCACCTATGCTTATTATTAGAGGACTCCGATGCTAAAGAGAATTGGAATGGATATATTGAACTCATTGGGAGCTGAAAAGATGATCAACGCGAAGAGAAGGCTTAGATAACATTCTATCGTGATGTTTAAATATTCTAGGAGCGAAATGTTATTCTTGTAGGTTAATACCTAGATAGTTTTGACACCAAGAAATATAAAAGCCAAGCACCAGTTCTGGTGCTACAATAGCCCGAGTTTAGGAGTCTTCAAGCACCTCTTGCTCGGGACGCTGGCGCGCCCCTCGGTAAACCACAATATAGGTAAACAAAGTTCTTTCAACAACTATTAAATAAACAAAATAAATTACTAAGTCACTCATTTCTCATTGTTCCTATTTAGGAAATTTTGAAATTTTTGCCGAAAAGAAAAGCGACACAATACCCCTCCTAAACTCGGGCACCAGCAAAGACAAAATGGAAATCGATACCGTAAGAGCTGTGCTTCTAGTTGCAACAGTTATTTTGTTTCGCTACGTCTGGGTAGTTTTTGGGTATCGTCAATCACGCCGCCATTACCATAACAATGAAAATTGTATAGAACAACTACCGCCGACACACCCTTCCCTCATACCATTCTTGGGTAATGGTTTGTCCTTTGCGTGGGATACAGCTTTGTTCACACAATTAGCAACGTAAGGTAGGGCTCATAACACCATATGGACGATATATTGACCAACGCCTGTGTAGGTCTTACAAGAAAACCTTGGTATCAACGCGTGCTTCTGTTTTCGGTTCATCAATATACTTCTTCCAAGATAGGGAAACTGTCTGCAAGCTTATAAAACAGCGTAACAGCCTCATTCCGATAGCTATCCGCTTCGTGTTCCCGGCGAAAGTGTTGTTTGGAATGCCCGAAGAAAACGGCTTAGACGCCTACCGTCAGGATAACTCGGGTCCCCTTTCCAAACCCGAAGCAGGAAGTAGCATACCCGACCAAGATCGCATCGACCATCTTCACCATCAAGCTTTCCAACACGCATTTATAGGTCCTGGATTAAGCCCTATAGCGATGCGATCTAGAGAAGCTGTGGATGAGAAATTCAACAACTTTCGGTTAGATTCTTCGGAATGGACAGAAATAGACGATCTATTTGCTGTGATAGGCAAGGCAGTCAGCGCGGGCTTAACGGAAGCAATGTGCGGCCCATCTATATTAAAGCTTCATCCTGACTTCATCGACAACCTTTGGGATTTCGACCGGGCAACTCCATGGTTAGTACGTCTGATTCCACGCTGGATTAATCCACATCCGCACAGAGCCCGGGATACAGTGCTCGAACAGATTCGAAATTGGCATGTCTATGCACGACAGATGTTCCACGAAGGTCTCATTGGACCAGACGGAGACAGCGATCCATACTGGGGCTCCAAGATAATAAGGCACTTCCAGCATGCCTTATGGAAAAGTGGAAAGCACGGCGACGATGCTATGGCAGCGCATGATCTAGCTTTGATCTGGGGGTGAGTGTCCTGTCATTCGTGGTATAGGTAATAACTCTAACTCCAATGGATCAGAGCAACATCCAATGTAGCGAGCGTCACCGGTCTTGCGGTATTTCACATCTTCAAAGACCGCTATCTCACCAGTCGGATTCGTTCAGAACTTCGAAAGTGCCAATACGGTTTCCCGGAAACCAAAAACCTGAGCAAGCTACCCCTCCTCTCCTCGATATACGCAGAAACGTTGCGCCTTTACCAGAATGCTTTCCTTGTTTCAGCAAGCCCTCCAGATAGAGACATACTATTGGGAAAATGGAAATTTCCACGGCGTAGTATGAGTATCATCAGCCCAGCTCTGTTACATCAAGATGAGAGCTTTTGGAACACCAAGGGTGATTTATATCCAGTTAATACATTCTGGGCTGATAGGTTCTTGGTATATCCAGGAGACCCAGAAAGCGGACCTATTAGACCTGAATGCCGAAAGCAGAATGTTGATAATGGAAGTGATAGCGAGCCATACTATTCTACCGAAGGCTTGAAGAGCTCTTGGCTACCATTTGGGAGTAAGTAGTATATTTGTCGTGGTTTTCAAATTAAAAGCATTAGATCAAATGACTAACAATTGTGGTATAGCTGGAAATGGGATGTGTCCTGGGAGATTCTTAGCAAGAGATGCGATTATTTCAACCTGCGCTTTGCTCGTAGAACGATACGACATTGAAATTATAACGGAATCTCTAGATATGGACCCATGGAGATTTGGGTTGAGTGTAGGACGGCCAAGGTCGCCGATTGCCGCGCGAATCAGAAGGAGAAGATAACTTCTTCAATTTTTCTATATGATGGAGGGATCAAGGGGTAAAGCTTCGTAGAAAAGAGGCTTAGGTCTGCAGTATGGTGAAAAAAAACTAGATATATAGGTAATCATGTACTAACCATGCTTGTTAGAGCTGATTAGTAGGGTATAAGATTATCTCAGAGGAGGTCACATTGACCACAGGTGGTTCTGGCGAGCAAGGAGAATTTCTTGTATTTATACTGCGAACCTTAGGCGAAGTTCCGCTGGGGTTTGAAGGTTATCATCCTCCAAATATCTTGCTTCATGTTTCCTCATGCATCTTTCTTAAGTTGCCTTTCGGCCCACTTGACGATATATTGAAGATCGACATCGTGCTGCTCAGCTGGCATGTACATCCACCTCTCACGTACAGCACTCCAACTCCTATTTGGAAGGTACGCTTCGAGCATATAGTAATTGTCCCTGTGAAACGGAAAGTCAAAGCTGGGTGGCCCGCTCCTCTCCAAGAATAAATCCGATCCCGATTCCATGTCTTCATTTTCCATGCGAAAACGCAGCCGCTTATTGCCTTTGTTCGCAGCTTGCCGACGTATAGATCTAGTCGTTGAGTCCAAGTGGGCCTCAAGCAACCTAGCATACCAGAGACGACTGTGCAAGGCCTTGCGCACGATATCAGCGTTTGAAGCGATCAAAGCCTGGTTCCATTCAGGATACGTTCCTCGGCGGATCATGGGAATAGGTTCACCGATATCCAAGTTCTTCTGCCAGTGAGCGAAATCGGGAATGAGACAGAGAGAAGACCATCGCAATAAGCAGGTTAAGCATGTGCAGACTTCCGTAGGATCCGGCGATTGCACATGTTGGTACGGCTTTTTAAGGATAGTTAAACTCTCCTGTCGCTCGGGACTTAGGACATATGACTGGATGTTGGGGTCGATATCCTCCGTGAGGACAGGAAGCCGAAAACACTTCTCCAGACAGGCATAGCGCCAATTGACGATGGACTTCGCGATGCGATCCTCATCTAGGATGATAAAATCGCGAAAAGCTCGGTTGACCCTTTGGAGGTTGAAGATGTCGCTAGGCCGAAGGAGTACTAAGATATCCAAGACGAGCTCATAAGGCAGATCCAAGGGTTTGTGTGATTGAGGCTTCATGTTCTTGGGTTTTTTCGCCTGTCTTTTCCGAACCCTTTCTGTGCGTTTGGATCGGAGGGTGAGAGCTTCGGTCTTATCCTCCAATTCCCCCAGTTCCTCATCGTCTGACACTTCAACTTTTCGCATATCGATGCCTCAAATTTAGTGTTTAAGATGTGTAAGGAACAATACAATGTTATCAAATATGATGAGAATGCTGACTTCAAATTGTCGCACGTAATTTAGGCAGTTATCGTGATTTGTCGTAAATCGGAGTTAAGAAGGAGGAGAAGGACATTGGAGATTCAAGATTAGCGATTGAAGATCCCTAGAAGATCCCCCCTCAGCTGATTCCAATAAGGTTTTCCCATAGGTGACCAGCGCTTAATCATTGGACCTATAGCTGCATCATTACATAATCGTTAGGTGCATCCATGATGTACCACCAGACCAATGACCTGTATTCTATTAGACAATGATACAAGAGCAACAACCTTGAACTTAGAACCGATATGGTTCAAACCATCTCAGTAGATGAAACATTTAAATTTGAAACATCTTTGATCACCTTCAATCATATTCGCCATGACCGTCTATCATATCGTGCTATTCCAGTTTAAAGCTCTTGTGCCACCTGACGAGGATAAGGCCGTGAGTCATCGCGAACACGAATATCTAGATAGACTGACTTTATCTAGGCTTGCCAGCGCATACTAGATCTGGAAACGAAATGCGTCCATCCCACGTCTCAGAAGCCGTACATGAGAGTATTGGGAGGCGGAAAAGACAACAGTATTGAGGGTCGACAGGTTAAGTCTGGCATAGATTTTCCTGATTCCAAGCTGACGACCTGCGCGATAGAATGGAATGACGCACGCGTTCATTCTTCAATTCGAGAATGAGGAAGATAGGAAATATCACATTGAAAAGGATCCAGCTCAGCTTGAGTTTGCCGCAAGTATCCAAGACATACTTGAGAGATCTCAAATTATTGACTTTACCCCTGGAATATTCTAAGATTGTCCCGACATCTGAGACTCTTCAGCAATTCCTCGTCGATTGAGGGTTGGAGAAATAGAAATGGGGTTAAGAGATGACGTCGATTACTTCGCAACGACAATCTAAAAGCATCTGCAGAGGAGCAGAATATCGCGATTTGTGATCTCCTGATCAATTAAAACTCGACGAGAAGATAAAAAATCAGGGTACATGGCTAATGGCAATATTCTTTGATATGCAGGATTGAATAGGAGTAGTAATGAACATCTAGAATGGCTTCAAATTACAACTACTATGCAGTAATAATCACTGGAATTGTTCGCGTGGGTAGGGAGACCAAGTACTAAAATTAGGCGCTAAAGGTGACTCGAACAGGCACTAGAGCTAAATCGGGTTAATTAACAGCCCTACGTCATCCCCCACCCTAGCTTGGAATAGCACTGAAGCTACTAAGCTAGGTACTCAGTACACTGCTACAGTACGGGTAGTGTACCTATGCAACCGCCCAGCAAATTGCAACAACCGGAATCTTATCGATTCGTTCATGTGTTCATGATCAGTTCCAGGCGTCCCAGGTTCTTAGTTCTAACCCATATTTCCAATATTTCCCATCCTTCCACCTTCACACCAACCAACTTTAGTGACTGACCAAATTTATTTTCAACAAAGAATTGTCACTATCCTCATCAATTGATACATAGAACATCCATCAATCCAAGATTGAGGAGGCGATCCCACTGACGCCGCGACTGATTTAAACAGTCCCTTGTCTTTCTTCCAGCTATTCCGATACCCCACCACCCACTATCCATCACTCTTCACCCGTTACCCGCCAACGATCACATCAGCCCATATCTATATTCCGCTATCTACGACGGACAACAGGCGACCTGTGAGACTCTAACCGAGTAGCGCTAAACGACGTGACCCTACTAATCCGGATCTCAACTTGAATCACGACCCTGCTTTTTCCTAAATCATTCCCGTCAGTTCCCAAAAGCTCCAATAACCAACAGCAACGATGTCGCAACAGCCGACGGCACCGATGCTCATCAACGTGCCTCCTCCTCCATCTAACCCAGAGACTCCGTCGGATATGCCGTATGTTTCCCTTGGCTCCTTATACGCATCACCTGCATCACCTTCTATCTCGACACAACCAGCCATCGCGAAGAGTCGTTCCTCACCAGCCATTCTGTGCAGCCACAGTCCTCCTTTACCCAGTCCTTCACCCTTCTCCTCCTCCTCTAACATGTCCATCTATAGTGGAACGCCGACGAGCACTACCACTTCCCTCTCCACCCTGTCTACGACTGCTATCAAGGACGGCCATCGAGGCCATGCCTTCCATGGCCTCGGAGGCCCCCGACACCAACATCACTCGTCCACAAACTCCCTCGAAGCCGAACGAGCTGATCGGATCAGCCGACTTGCCGGTCTCGAACGTGTCTCGACCCTTCGCGCCCCCAACCAGAACCAAGGCAACAACGCCAATGCCACACAACCCGCGCCCGCTCCCACGGCCGCCCAGCAGGCTGCAGCCGCAGCCGCCGGCCTCACGCCAGCCTTCTTCGATTCGAACGGACAGCCGACAGCTATTACTAAGATGAGCACTGTCGGGACGGCTTCTGCGACGGGTAGTGTCGGGGCGCGGACCACAACCGAGGCGAGCCAATTTGCCGACGCCGACATGGATGCAGATCTTACCGAGGTTGATGAGGATGGTATGTCTACAGACACCAACTATCGTACCATGGATGTTGACTCTATTTCTGGCCCCATCGACCCTATGGATGAGGACATATCGAGCCGCTCAGTCGGGGGCTTTGAGGACCGGATGAGCGACGACGGTACTGCTAGCCTTGTCGCATTCGGCGAAGGCGCAAATAGCACGGTTAGCGGACCTATCTATCACCGTCGACCCCTACCTGGTACCGCTGGCGCGACTGGCGTGTGGGGTCTGGAGCGAAGCAGTTCTGGTCTTAGTCAGGAGGCTATGAACCGCAGCCGCGAGATGCGCGATGTAGGTAACGACACTCCGATCAGCGCGACCGCTGCAGCAGAGACACGTCAGGCCAAGTACGTCGATGGCGTGGCTGTGGACGGTGGCGGCCATGTTGGCACCTCGGATGATGATGTGTTTGTCGACACTACTACCCACGGACCTGTACCTGTTCAACCTGGTCAGCCGCGAACAAGCGCACTTCGTGAGGGTGTAGGTGGCCCCGCGACACGCGAAGCCGCTGAGCGCATCATCCGGGAACGTCTCGACAGTGGCGAGAACGCGCGTGCCCCAGTCCTGGGCAACCCCTCCGGTAAGGACGGAGACAAGCTAGGCAAATTCTACTTCGAGGAGAAGAAATAGAGACGCGCGGGCGATAAGCAGAGGATAAGTGATTTATGCCTGCCTACCGCAACGTTAATTGTGACGGGTTCTTTTTCACTGTTTTACTATGTTGCTACGGGATGGGAAGGTGTTGTAATGGCGTAACGCGGACAAGACAAAATACCAAAGAACAACGGACCAGGACACGGCAGTGGGAAGAGTGCGGTTTCGACTGACTAGCTGTCTTTTTTTTTCTTCTTACCTACTGGATTCACTGATTCGTATCGCTCATGGAAGGAAATCTGGGATACAGAGGCAAATCGCAGCTTTAAACCGTGTATTACCTACGACGACTTGAAGGCTCCATAAGAGGATAACAAGAGGAGAGTGGCCATAGGACTCTTTTGATTAAGAGAGTCCCGGTTGTATGTTAAGTGTGCTTTTTCGGCTCGGGCATACGGTGGGCGGGTTCATGGTCTGATTCGAGACCTAGGGTTGCTTTTAATTTGACGTTGGACGGTTCTTGCCGTTCGTTTCATGAAAGCTCATGCTTTGCCTGGAAGTGATGACGTTGATAAGATCCTGCGTTTATATCTCAGGACTGTGAAAAGACGAAGACCCATATAGAAGTAGATTAATAAGCTTATTGCGCAGATGTCTTGCATTACCTCTTGGCATCTGCGAAGTGGAACATATCCACTGGGGATCTCTCCATAACTATACCCAACTCTACCAGAAAGGGGAGCCGAGCCGCATCGACAGTGGAGTCAGTTATATTAACCACAGCATTAGCCTCACATTGGATAAGCCCTACTTCTTGTACACTAATTCTCTTTTAGCTTCTAGCAGTCAAAATTAAAATCTACCAACTGGTAGTCATCTTCACATTCCCTTCATAGACTAACTAAGCCTGGCGGCAACAAAGTTGTAGATATAAAGTATAACCTCCCAACTAGCATCCGCTTACGCATCAATGGAGCGACATTTAGCAAAAAAGAAAGCCGCCCACGGTGGGACTCGAACCCACAGCCTTGGGATTTCACTTATACTAGGTATCCATAGTAAAAGTCCCACGCTCTAGCCATTGAGCTACGCGGGCCTCCAAGGTACGAATGCCCATAATTGTGTGCCATACGCAAGTGGGACTTATATGTGTAAATTGAACAAACTTGCAAACCTAGGGTGGCTTGCCTCCTTTTCACGCTAAGCAATCCAGTGTCCCTTTGACTTTCCTTCTTCCATCCCATGTTGCGATTATGCCGTAGGTGAATGAGTCATCGCTGCTTAGATTTATATGTAGATGTATGTAGGCTATACGATCTTGATATCAACAAGCTTCGACACGTCTACGTCGAAGTACTTTCCTACGAAGAGCCGGGTCTTTTGGAAATCCTCGCCTTGCATGGCGCCGTGGAGGTAGCAGTCTCCTACAAACTCGTAAGTCGATGAGTCTTCTGGAGCTTCAGAAGTCTGTTCTGTGGGTTGCTCCTTGCTCTTTCCATGTTTATCTCCATCGTGCTTGCTGACTTCTCCTTCTGTTTCTGTCTCTGCTTCTGCTCCTTCAGCCTTAATTTCCTTCTCTTTCTCTGTCTGTTTCGGCCGTAAGATATAAGGAAAGAATCCCCCGACGCAAGCCACAACCAAATCTCCCTTCCTCACACCGTCATCCAATCTCCCCAAGCTATCCTCTGTCATCTCAGGCAGCGCACCGCGAACGGCCTTCGCATGAATACGCGCCATGTTGGGGTCCCGCTGATTTAGGAAAGCCTGGAACTGATCCGTCATTATCTTGGACATCGGATCCTTCATCATCCTTCCCAAATCTGCCATCCTCCTCCTCTCGATCTCTCCCTCATCACCTCCTCCTCCATCCTTAACCTCGCTTTCCTTGTCCCGATCTAAATTAGGATCGGCACTTCTAACGTCTTCTATGGCCGTCATACCAAACCTACCCCCTTCGGTGCGGAAGAAGCGCCGCCCAGCGGCGTTCTTGATTAGAAGTTGTTGGTACGCCCCGGCTTTGCCGCAGCGTGGGAGAAGAGACATGATTTCGGGGGACTCGCGCATGCGCGCTAGGTTCTCAGGGGTTTGCAGCTCGTGCGTGCTACAATCTAGTGCCGCCATGATGGCCTCCTCGGCGAGCACGCTCTCAAACGAGGCCCCAAGACTGTCAGGGGGCGGAACACTATCGCTTGCGGTATTGGCGGCGGATCTTGAGCCTCCGGAATTAAGAACCAGGGTCCGCCAAAAGCGTTGGACCGTGGTAGCAGAGGGTTCGTTTGCAAATGGATTTGGAGAGGAAGAAGTAGAGGCCGACGACATAACTTCATGCAGCTTCTGGAATTCGGTATAGCACAGACGACGTGCGTTTCCGCCGTTGAGGAGAGGTGAGACGTGGACGATGCGATCGAGCGGCTGAGCCTGCAAGTGCAACGCGTTGTCGTCTGAAATAGTAAGGGGCTTCTTCGCTGTCTCGGGTTTAATCGTGTCCCACCACTTTCGCATACCCATGCTTGGATTGAATGAGTTTCCCATCCACGGGGGCACGGAAGCCCAATCAGGAACCCAGCTCGGCAGTCCCTTCATCCGCCTTGCGCACGGCGGACGCTCGTGAAACCATAACATTAAGTCCTGGCGCTCGAGAATAGTGTACCGCGCCGCCTCGATGAAAACCTGTTGAGGCGTCTTATCATAGTCGATGGCAGGCAAGGGTTGCACGCCCATCTTGTGAAATTCAACGCGCTTCGAAGGGGTCGCGATAAGCGTCATCGAAAAGACGCTTTCCCTCGGGTCCCTCGGCTCGCAATCCCGCGCCGTTTGTATCATAGGTAACAGTTCAACTTCTTGACCCAACCTCCTCCTCCGCTTTGCTACCTCGATTTGGTTTGAGATATCGATTCCCTTCATCGTGTGTGGATACACTGGGGTTTTGAAGAACTTTGTCTCGTAGAATGGCAGAGCGCGCGACGCCGCGATATACTGCAGCCAGCGAATATTACTCCTTCCACATACGACAATAGGCGCCTTCGCTAATATGATTTCCGCTACAGCCTGTACGCTACTCCAGTACAGTGCCCCGAAGATGTCCCTGATCTTGCGCCAGACGTCGAACTTGAACGAGTTCAAGTCGTCGAACGCGCACGCATTTAGCCGCTCCCGTATCTGTTCCAGCTTCTCCAATGACATAGTAGCGGCCCTATCGTCAGGCCCTATTCCAGCAGCCCGACTTGCTTCCTCATACCGTCGTCCCATCTCCGTGATCGTTTCGAAGGCTTTACTCGTTGTGTCCTCGTCATCTGGACCTATCCAGCATAAAGTACGCTCGGCACCCTCAAGAACAGCGCATTGCACGCGCGCCTGTGCACTCCTCTCCGCAGGGGTGCGGCCAACTAGGACATCTGCCCAGAGCGTGCGCGGGCGCACTTTACGCCGGAACGTGCGCAGCGCATCGCCCAATTGCTTCGGAATTTCCTGGACAACGCCGTCGACGGTTACCGTCACGGGGTCGGCTGCGGCGGTAAGGGTTTTCGAAGACCGATCATACGAGATGCATTCATACGACGTGTCCTTGAGCACCACGTCCGTGAGAGTGAGCTCGATCGGCGCATCCCGAGTCTCAGCAGGCTGCAGGATGGCGAGGCGGGCGGTTTGGAGGTTGCTCTTTCCAAGTAGTGTAGAGAAAGGGTTATCAGAGCTACTGCTACTTGAAGCCATAGTGCGATAGGTATCAAAGCTCCCTCGTGGGCCGAATTTAAGATGGTGAGAATGAGAGTGAAGGTAAAATTGAAAAATGAAGTAATTCCTAAGCGGCGCAGCTGAATAGAAAAATCGTGCTGAACTCGAAGCTTGGCACCTGCACCTTCGCACCGCAATCACCACAGGTTTCGTGAAAGGACCTCTCATAATATACCTCACGATTCACAATTATACCCACGTCGCGATAGATAGGCAGCCATGCCTGCCTATTTCTTACCTGCCAGGACAGATTGATATCCATCGCGATACCGCCAATCTGCCTAACAAATGGAACGTTAATTGTGGTCTCGATCGTGGAGCTCGTTGGGCTTGGTATTCAGCTATTCTAGCCAGAGCGGGTTGGCAGCCTAGATCGACAATCTCGCTTCAGCACGTCCGGGGCGCCTAAGCTATATCTAGTTAGCTGCATAAATCTCCAGGGCAGATCCTCCACTATATTCCTCGGATCTCCAGGGCTGAGTACCCCTGTTTTAGGCTCTCGTACGAGTCACCACATTTATTCGACAATAAGCAACCACTTCTGATACGAAATAGAATCTTCGACATAATTTTCGAAGTATCAAATTACCATTACTACCTAGATTATTCGGTTCCAAAGCATCCTTTTCGGAAATATTCTGCGACGCGATGATCGCCAACAAATAAAAATAGCGACACAGAACTGCTCACCATGCCGTAGACCATCAACTTTTAAATCACACGACCTCCCCCTAAATACGGCGTTTAGGCGTGGATGGCTACCTGGACCTGCGGGTAGACCCGTACCATCTCATCATACAAATCGGGATGATTCTGCATCAAAGCCTGTGGGTCCCATCCTGAAGCTACAAAGATCGTGTCGATGCCGCTGCTAATTGGTGTCGTGAAGATGTTGCAGATCTGCAAGCCGATAAGGAATGCGAAGGCAACGACGACTGTTATACCAAGTTAGCCAATTAATCATATAGGGAAAGCCGAAAAAATAAAGACTTACCGGCAGTGTAAGAGCCGTCGGAGTTGTAAGCTGGCTTGGTAAATACCTAAAGCAAAATGTAAGCAAGTTATCTTCAGCACATCCCCCCTTAAGGATCCTTACAAGGTACAAATAAGCAAGTAAACTCGTCGCATAGCCAACAAATGTAGCACCCATTGAAAGGACTGGCCCGATCAGACACTCGTTAACAAGTGCATCGATACCGCGGTCTTTGATCATAGTCCACGTATCCTTAGCAGCAGCGAAATAAGGTTTTCCATATAGTGCGATGTAAGAGAAGGCGTAGCGGTTGAGAAATTGCACCGCCCAGTCCAGGAGTCCGATAATGCATCCCAAGATCCAGAACATTACCATTCCGACCATGTTTCCTTGAGAGCCTTCGCTCTGTTGAGCGACGGAACAAAGCTGTCTCAAAAAATTGATAATCGCAACGACTAATGATCCAAGCGATATAGAACCGAAGCTGTACGTGAGCGCTCGTCGGAGACTGCCTCGAGTAGCGCCCCTGGGAAGATTCTGCGGGTGAAAATACCAGGATCCGTAAACGCCGGAAATGGTCGTGTGAATGGTGTTTTTCAACCATTCGGACATCCAATACATAGCAAAAGTAATGAAAACAATCAGACCCTTGACCTTGGCGTTGCTGCAGCCACCCGCCCCTTCTGAGCAAGCTGGATTTTGGCCTGGAGAATACTTCGCATACACCGCTACAAGGGTGACGGAGTACCATGCAGCGAGAGCTGTGGCGCAAAGGCCGCCCAGTGCGCTCACCAGGTATACGTGCCCATAAGTCTTGGAGACATCAACAGCGGTCTTGAGCATAAGAGCGCTAAAGGGGATTCGCGGAATCCATGTCTGAAAAGCTAATGAGAATTGGCTTAAGTGAGTATAAGGGGTAGACTCACGATGAAGGCAAATATCAAAAATGCGACAAAGATCAAGAACACAATACCGCCAGAGTAGTAGTGGCGTGTCAGCATGTAGATCGCCGTAACCAAACCAAAGACAATATTGAGGATGCCACTACGGCCGTTAGTATTTATGTCATACCCTCTAAAAATCCCATGAACAAGACTTACGTTATCCAGATGAATTGTTTGGGAAATTGGCGAGCTAACAGTACGTAGACATAGCTGAACACGATTGCAACACAGAGACAGAAGGCGAATAGAATGAGAGTGTTCGTGTTGAGGCCGACTCTTGACCCAGAATCATAGATGCCACCTCCTTGGAAACTTTTTGACGAAGCTATCATTGATCAGCCAGAATCGGAGTAGTAAATTATAGCAATTCCACCAACCATATCCATTGATCGAGATACCCGAAACAGCTATGAAGCCTGCGCAAACGGCGAGAAACTGATGTTATTAGTATCTAATCACGGTGCTTCATTAAGGGAACGCACTAGAATTCCGGCCCAAATATCATTATACTTGGGGCGTTCTAGCTTAAAAGCTTGGTCGAACATGGGCTTCTCACTACCATAGCCATTGGTGTAATTCGGACCCGGACCCGGTGCCGGAGCTTGAGGACCGGGCTGTCCATATTGAGGCGGCGGGGCATATTGCTGCTGCCCAGACGGATTAGGTGCTTGCTGCGCGTTGTAGTAGGCGGCAGCTTCGCCGCGGGGTTGATCAGCCATCATCCAAAGCTCTGACCCCTAGTTTCAAGATCAACTTGGTAGCTATGACTTAATCCAGGTGCATCAGCATGGAGTGAATTTCTTGGGATAGTACGAGGCTTTCACGAAAGGAATAGGAAAATTAGATGATGCGGATGTTGATGTTGCGCTCAGCCAAACAAAGACAAAGAAATCTTGTTGAGGAATGAGATGTTTCAATGGGAGATGCAGATGCAGTTTCCCCAAAGATACAAGGTTGACATCATAGTCGCACTAGCCAAAGCTTGAGAAGCTCATTTTGGAAAGAATAATATGAATTGAAGTTACCGATAACTTAGGCTTTCGGTAGTTTAAACTTGACAAGATTCATACTATCCCCTTTCTTTTCAAGTCTGAGATTGTTGCGTCGTTCATTGGCAGCCCCTCATATCAATGGCGTCACAGTCGCACCAAGTCGTCCCACAGGAAACGGGAAGTGGATAGGCGAATCAATCATTTTAATCTCAGTTTGTGTCTCACACGTTACCATGGATTGGTCATGAAACTATTAAGTCTTGGTCACCACCAAGAAATTTGCATATTATTCGGATTAGTGCTGCCGTGCCGTACATCCGCTGTATCACCGCATTACCGCATCACCGACCTCGCTGCACATTCACTCCAAGAAAAACAATGCTTGCGCATCCATACAAAAACGCGCTCACGTAATACGGTATCCCGTAAATGCCCGTCGAGATGCCCTTAACCCAGATCGCTGCCATCAACGGAGCACCTACCAAGGAACCGAGGATTTTCACCATCATGACAATGGAGAAGATGTGAGTCTCCGGTTCCGTCGAATCCGTTGACCGATCACTGTCTTTAGGCGTTACCGACGGTGACTTCAATAGTCCCAAGGTGAAGACGGGCAGAGCGGAGCCGAGGGAATATACAAGTAAAGCGGGAAATAACAGTATCGGGGTGATTGAGAGCGCGATGGCGAGTGCGCCTATCTCGGATAGGATCAGGCAGATCCGCGTGTACTCGACGTTGTCCCAGTCGGACAGCGTGGGGGGTTGGTTCGGCCCTTGTGTTCCTCTGATCCTGAGGATGCCTGGGATCACGAATGTGAGGAGCGTGAAGTTTACGATGGCTTTTGCGGATAGGAGGTACCCCGCTGATGCGAATTCCCAGTGGTATCTTTTTGATATGAATTGAGCTAGGAGAGTGGTGTCGGAACTGGCGAGGGAGGTGAAGAAGAAACTTATGAGGAGAAGGGTTAGGTTTCTAGGATGGCTCCGGACGATTGAATGGAGAGTATGGAAGCGTTTGATAACAGGCTTCAAAATGCCACTATTAGAATTCTGCGCTTTCAGAGTTGGAGATGATATAAGAGGCCGACGCTGTTCATCTTCCGATGCTGGGTGGTTATGAGTGGGATCTGCGAGCAATGATATTGTAGGTACGGCTAATAGCAAAAGGCAAATTCCAATTAATAAGGGTAGAGAAAGGTTCAGGGTCATGGTCGCGCCAGCAAGACCAGGACCGACGAATGTTACCACATATGAGACTGCATTAGTCCAGCTAAAATAAGTTGCTCTATGATAGCAATGTCAGCTAGTAGGATATCGCATGCTTAAAAGATTCTTACCTGATGACGTTGTCGTCTGTCAAGCTAGCTGCGAGGGCATAAACGATAGAATTCAGTACGCAGTTGCCGCCAAGAATGGAGAGGCACGGGCCAGCAATAATTGCTTTTAGAGGCATGCTCTTCTCGAAGTAGCCGACCATGACGACCCAACTGAGCAAAAACAACCTAGGAACGATATTAAGCCAGAGGACGGTTCTCCGACCATACTTCTCAGCTACAAATCCTAAAGGAATAGTCATGACGAAATCTATCCAGCATCAGCTTCACCGAAGGACAGGGCACCCGAAACCTCAATAGCGCCTAACTCACCACCAACGATCCACAACGTTTCCATAATCCCAACTATCCAAGCCAAGCTCTTCTGCACATCATCAATCTTGCATAGTTTCTCATCGATATTCCCATCGTCGCTGATGGCAGAGGGGTCATGGATGCCATAGTAATCCTGACACAGACGCCTCTCGATGATCCGGTTCAGCGGGAGCTGGTACAGGCTCGCCGATAGATTGACTAGGAGTATCAGAGCCAAGAGCGGTGCTATCGTTAGCCGGAGTCGTGGGCGACGGCGTGACTCTGATATGGGCTCGTCTGCATCGCTGCGTATAGCATCCATATCGCAAGGACGATTGAATGTTGTTGTTGGCGACAACGAGCTCCTGATCAACTGCCTGCTCAGCTGGTCCAGGTATTATCATGGGAAAAGTGGGGCCTGTGATCAGCAGATAAGGAGTCCCGATTTTGCGTATTGAGCTCTTATATGCATGTCGCCCTGGTGAATATCTCGATATTCAGTTAACCAATATATAGGATTGCCCCTTCTCAACCGCTTGATAATATGTGTAGACACGGAAGGAGATACTGACGGCGTTTTTAAGAGTTTGAGGTTGTAATTGTGAATTGTCGTTTGAGACATTTCTATTCTAATACGTTTGAGCAGTCCTATTATTCTGAATTAACATGATGGACACCCCACAGCAACATTGCATCCAATATCAATCGTATCCAATAAGAACTAGATTCCGTCACAATCAGCTATGGATGGGCCTATGGTATTTCAGTCAATAAATTATGGAGACGTCGAAGCGGATTTGAAACGGCAAAATGAGGGAGGTTACTTTTCCCAAAAACAGTTCAACACAACCGGATCCTCGTGCCGGGGGAATTTTGCGCCAGAATACAAACCGCCATCCAATCGACCCTATTCTTTCAGAAGATGGATATCCTTAATCCTCAGCAGCCGTTCTCTTTCACCCTTCGATATACAAACCATCACTATCCCCAACATGAATCTCCGTCTTCTTCAAAGAACAGCCACCAGAGCCCGCATGACCTACATCACAGATGAGAAATTCTACGAAGATGTCGAGTATCTCATTAACCCTCTTTTTGAGGGATTAAAATTTCCTCCCCGGGGTCTGACCATGCATATCACTAGCTGTTCCACGACAGACGGCGCTCAAAAACATCCGGGAGGGGTATTGCATTCAGTTGACGAGGTTGTCCACCAACTCCTCACCTCACTACGAGCCCTGAGTGCATTTGTTTCGTATATTGACAAGACGGAAGAGAGATTGACTTACTACGGCTCTCCGAAACTTCCAGAGCTGCAACAGGCAAGTTTCACTGTGAAAAACGATGGAAACGAGCCTTTCAAGATCTACTTCTTACCATTCGATGAACGAATGACGCCAGAAAGACGGTACCGGGTCTTTTGCCCACCGGCCTACAAGTTCGCCGGATGGAAGCCTCAAATCACGGCTATCAGTCAATAGGATTTGACCAAGCCGTGGCTCCATGCGGGGAAGCCCGACCCAGAGATGCAGACAATAGGCAATGAGATCGTCTTGAAATGCATTGAGATATTCGAGAAAATAGCAGTCAAGATCGACTTCGACGACAAGATGGACTTGTGCATGCTCTAGCAGGGCTTCACATTCGACGTCTGCATCGACGAGGAGTCGGATACCGTGCAGCTTGCCGATATAAGCGCGTTTGGTCTGAGATCCGAGACTGGGTCTTGCTTGTTCAATTGGGAAACAGACTTCGAGTTATTGTACTATGAGAAGCCGGGTTCGGAGAGACAGTTCAGAGTTGCGCTTTAAATCATCGAGATTCCGATCCGAAAGACACCTGCGCTTGAGATTGATGGATTGAGAAAACAGGATATCATAATATGTCTATCAGGTCTATATACAATGTGGTAGTGTAAGCTACCTGTGCACCTTATCATGGCAGTCTATTGCTGAGCCGCATTCTTCTCTAGTTCGTCTTTCTCGTCAGCCGTCAACTCAGCTGATGCTTGACCAATCCTCGTGGTTACAGCACAAGCAAAGGCCACGCCGGCCAAACCAAGACCAGCCCAAAATCCGACTTGGTACTTCTCACGAAGTGTGGGTTCCTCTCCTGAATGAGAGCGAGCCCAAGATGAGACGGCCAACTCAGCTACACCTAGCCAAAATGCCAATCCAAGGTAACCGAGACTGATGACCCACCCCGCAGCGGTAGCCTGCAGACGCCTTGGCATCGCGGTCGTGGTGAAAACGTTTGTTACGTTGTAGGTAATGTCTATACCTAAAGTACCGCAAATCATAGATGGGAATACGTACGCCCAATAGATATGGCTGGTCGACAACTTGTTCGGACCATCTTGATCCGGTATCAAGGGAAAGAGCAACACGCAAATTATGTACCCCACGCAGGAAACGAGCAACAGGATCTGTCCAGATAGTATGTGTAGGACAAATCCTCCCGTAATAGCTAGTATGAAGCCGCCGAGAGCTAATGGAATGAACCAGACGGCCGTCTCTAGAGGGGTTGTGTGTAGAACATTTTGCATGCTAGTTAACACTGTCAGCGCCGGTCGAACAAGGGTGTAAATCCGGGAGGCAACTTACTAAAAACTAGTATAAAATAAAAAGATTGAGAAGACTCCAAAGCCACAGAATATGAAACCCGATATGCGTTTCATATACTTGGGACGGAATAGGTCGGCCGGTAAGAGTGGTTGAGCCGAGACCCACCCTTGGAGATACACCGCAGCACAGAGCAGAAGACCACCAACTATGAATGTGACAAATATATATGGCGTTCGCCAACCATCCGGGGCATTGCCCCCGTCTGTCAACGCGAACACGATAAGGACTAGCCCCGGCACAATGGTGCACGTTCCCCACCAATCCATACGAACATCCGGACCATCGTGTCCGAGATTCCGCGGGATGGTGAAGAAACCCGTGACAATAAGGAGAAAGACGAAGGCAGCGCCGACGTAGAAATACACTCTCCAGTTGACAAGCTGTCCCATGACGGCACCCAGAATGATGCCAAAATAGAACCCTATGCAAGCCGCCGCGCCATACAGACTAAATATGAGGTTCTTGCGCGGTCCCGGTCGGTATGTCTGACCCAAAAGAGTCAGGCCCGCCGGGAGGAATGCTGAGGCCCCTATGCCCTGCATCGCACGGCTTACTATCAACATGGTCGGGTTCTTGCTAAAGCCGCATACGATCGACCATATCAACAACCAAATATGACCGCCTAAAAACACAACTCGGCCTCCATGTTGAGAACAGAGGCGAGCGAAGGGAAGGAGAAGAGCGGCGGTAGTCAGGTTTATCACACCCGCCGGCCATGTCTGTTGTGATTCCGGGATGTTCAACGCTTCGGTGATCGCTGGTAGGACGATGTTGAAACCGCTAATGAAGTACTCGCTCATACATAACGAAGATACGATAGCGAAGACGAAGCCAGCCTCGGCGGCCCAGTTGGCGAGAGTGTCGGGTCTCTCTCGACCTAACCGCTCGATATCAGCTTTGCCTAGGTTTTCGGTGTTGCCCTCTTCAGGGGCTTCGGAGGCTGTAACGAAGACGCCGTTGTCGGTTTCCGCCGACAAGGCCATTATGAATTACAAGTTAGATATAGGTATCGAAGATTTAATTGAGTTTCACTAGGTAGGAAGTAGATTATCAAGAATGTGTTAAGTTTAAACTAGTAGGCAACTCGAAAGGAGACTCTTCGAACAGCACAATCCAATATACTTGGCAGGAGAAAAATATTAACAGAGCCATTATAACAGTTTATATACAGACCGCTTAGAAAACCCTTTAAGATGCGGCGTCACCGTTAAATTAATAATATTAATAACATAAATAGGTTGTCAGAGTCGTCATTCTGCAAGAGATGATGCTTGGCCACCACATTGAGAAGTCATTTGAATTGTGCAATCGAGTTATAGTGGATGTTGGTGGATGTTTCGAGGATTTAGAGGATACATGGAAACACATGCTGGACTTATATAGTCTCTGATTGGCCGATATTGGACGAGTAGCAAGTAAGAGAAATTCAATTGGGACCCGTTATAATGCACGACTTGTGTCTTGGCTACCCGTTTAGGAATAGACTATACAAATTGTACATGATGCTAGATAAAAAGCTTAAATCGCCCCTCGCAACCTTCGGCTTCCTTCTGAGGTTCCACCTGGAAAGTCCCTGATCCGAACTTGGAATCTTTTACAAATCACTTCGTAGAAACATCATCTTTATTCACCGACATCGTCAACATCCCATTGGATCCATCAGAGGCTTGTCACGGCACTTGGAGACGGATTCGGAACTACCGTTGGTCAGGATCGAGTTTCGAGTCCCTTCTAGGTAATCTCTTGTCACCCGACAAGGAAGGGGAAGGGTCCCACGGTATTGGACGCGGATATCATATGGTTGCAGAGTTGGTCGTGAGGTCGTCCAGTCAAGCTTTACTTTAGCCCCGATTCGGATCATAACCAAACTTGGAGGCGAGCCGCAGACTAGGAGCCCCTCCTTTCGGCCTCGGTTGGGTCAATTTTGGGTCAATTTTGGGTTGTAAATGCAACAAACTGCCGTTTCTCTCAACCTTTCTACTCGCTAGCCCCAAATCCGTCCATCTCGTTTCATCCGATCGAGAAATAGGAATTATCATCTATCACATACATCACATACCTATAATACCCATCCTCGTATAGATATCTGCTGCCGCTCCGGTGTTTACTTGTCTATCCAATCCTATGGTTGCGACTAAGCCTTGTCACAACTGTCGTCGCCGTCGCATAAGGTGCGATCGCTCCGTCCCCGAGTGCCACAAATGCACCAGCACGGGGCGGGAATGCTCCGGCTATGGCAAACTTTATAAGTGGGTTGATAATGCGGCCTCCCGCGGTCAAGTGACCAAGAGGGATCCCGGCCATCTAATCCTGCACAATCAAGGATCTCCCGCCTCCCAACCTGCTCAATCTGACGCAAAGGGTCTCGTTTGGCAAACGCCAACGCCAACGGCAGCAACCGAGGAAGTTGAATTCTGGTCTCAGCCCCTGAATTTCTCACTGCTAGACCCACTATTCCAAGACCTGGGGATATCTTCACGACATTATTTAAATTACTGTATGTCTCAGCCCAGCTTACCCCTACCCCTCTGTGCCGTTATCATTCTAAATATCCATGCTTAGATGCTGTACGCTTTTGCCAAGACCTGATTGTATATGACACCCCTCAGTACGGCACCAACCCGTTCAGGGACCTGGTTCCTATGTCTCAGGAGTATCCATTTCTCCGGGAGATCGTCATCGCGGCGTCGGCGTTGCATTTTTGGAACACCAAGCGCTGGAACAAAAACCCGCAGCCAGCCGCTGACGCTCTAGTCGACGCCTTACGTGCGCGACATAAAGCTATCAAATCGCTGCAGAGTACTCTAGAGGATCTGAAAGCTCGCGGCGATGCTGACATCGACGATGGTCAGAAAGATGCTCTGCTGGCAGCCGTTCTCTTTTTCGTCAATTTTGCCCTCGTTGACTCGGGAAAGGGTGGCTGGCGAGCTCACATGGGTTTCGTCGGCAAACTCCTTAGTCTACGAAAATCCAAGTCCTCTCAATCGATTAAGGCTTTAGACTTCACTCAGGGGTTCCAATCAGACACCAACTCTATCTTGGATCTATCGTCGTTTGAGCCTCTTATTCCCTATACCTTGTCATATCAGACTGGCTCATCTTCCCAGACACTCTGCGTTCGTGATTACATTGCTTCGGACTCAATGGCGTACTATATCTGGAGTAGCGCGCTTGATTCACTGGTGTCGTCGAAGAGCGAAGCTGCTTTAAATTACTCGGCATCGTACGAAGATGAGATTGATATTCTTCCCATTCTCTTCCGTACCGAGGCCAATAGTTACCACAGTTGTCCTTCTCGTTTATTATATGCTGTTTTCCGAGTCTCACAACTAGCAAGAGATATCAAATCTAATGATACCAGTATGTTGACTGAGAAGCAAGTGCGATCGTGCCTTGAACTTCTAAAGGAAGTCCAAGCATTTGATACCGATGGCTGGGCAGAAGAAATAGGAAGAAAAATAGCTGCAGAAATGAGATACCTGGACGAAATTGAGCTAGCGTATCGCAGGCGCATAGGTGCGACTTTTCGCGCTGCTGTGTGCCTGTATGTTCTTCTAGTTGCTCCGGACTTACCAGGACAAGTCAATCGACATCCGTCACTCAGTGAACTTGGAGAAGAAGTTTTGTCTACTCTTCTCAATACTGCAGAACTTTCCAACACAATTTTATACCATCTTTCTTTCATCCCTACCGACAGCCCCTTGTTCAAATCGGCTACGTGGCCCGTGTTCCTTACGGGTATCGAGACGGCAAATCCAGACCACAGAAAATGGGTGCTAGATCGATTCCGCGAATACAGAGTAATCTGTCCTTGGGGTATGATCACCTCGACGATGGAGACGCTGGTGGAGATGTGGCAGATGAGAGACAGTACGCCAGTCGAAGAGCTAGATACTGGCAAGAGGCTCAACGAATTGACCACATCACCACGCGAAAGGGATAACATAAACTGGCTCATTCAGTTACAAGGTTTAAATATCGATTGCTTGATCGTATGAAACTAACTACATCAATGCCCGACCCTTTCGGCTTCGAAGCTAGACTACCGGCGTCATTTCTTGGAAGCAATAGCTCAAAGCACCATCATTCTCATCTCTTGGGAAATATGCTCTCAAGAGGTCCTACGCTTACTCTAAGCTTCTAGCCCTCTAGTGCGCAGGACCAGGAGCAGGGTTGGCTTTCATTTCCTTCGCCACAGCCACGTAGGAACCGTGTCTGATATCATCTAGAATACCCGCCTTCTCCTTGATCTCCCAACCAAGTTCCATTCTAGCTTTGGCGCTAGAGGCGCGAGATGGAGAATTGATGAAACGAGCAAAGAAAGGTCCGATTTTTTCGCACGCCTCAGCATACGTATAATCCTTGATAGGGACACCCGTGATCTCGCTGATGGCTTCAGCGATCTCAAGCTTCGAAATGTTCGTCGCATCCGTCGCGTTGTACACGGACCCGGCGGGAGCCTTCTCGGCTGCGAGCAGGTACAGCCGCGCCGCGTCGTCGACGTGCACGGTCGAAGTGATGGTCTTGCCGCCATCGATGATGAGCACTTCGCCCTTGCCAATGGCCATTTGCACTAGCAGCAGCGTGTTAGCTTCCAGACTTCAATCTTCGAATCACGAAGCAAAAGGTCACTTACTGAAGAGCTTAACCCCGCTACCTCCGCGCCCATACACATAAGGAGCTAGCCGAATACTCGAAACCCTAATGCTCTTCTTAGCCAACGACAAATCATGCTGCTCAACAAGATGTCGCGGCAGAAACGGGACCTCGGGATACGGCGCCGTCTCATCGGTCTCACCACCGTTCGGGTCCGCGGCTACTAGCAACGTGCCCCCCGTCATCACCAACGGCTTCCCGCTGCCCTCCATCCCCGCCGCGAACGCATCCGCGACGTCCTGCTGCGCCTTCACCACGTGGTCGTAGCCGTTGCTTAGGTCGTAGTTGAACGGGTCCGCTAGGTGGATCACGATATCGGCTGAGGCGGCCTCGTCGCGGAGGAGGGTGAGGGAGGTTAGGTCACCCCGGACTGGGACGGCGCCGAGGGCAACGAGCTTGGCGTCGCTGGCTTCGGTGCGGGAAAGCCCGCGGACTGTGTAGAGGTTGCTGGAGAGCGCGAGGCGCGTGATGGAAGAGCCGACGTAGCCGTGGGCGCCGGTCATGAAGATGGTTTTCTTGGGGGTGGCCATGTTTGATATGTATAAAGCGTTGCGAGTTGGAAAAGATGTATATGGGAAATGTTATCGAACTTGTACGTATTGTATTTAGTGTACATAGAAAGCTCCTCGCTCAGACGAGCGGGCACGTCTGTCTTTATAGTAAATATTCATGGAGATAACTCGCTCCGACTTACCGATGGTGATATACTCCCCCCGTTGTACTGAGACTATACTTAGGAGTCGCGGACCGGGGGGCTACTGGATAGGTGCTAGGAGGATGTGATGGAAGGGGAAGGTCTAAGGGGATTGGTAAGCTAACGTACGAGAGTTACGTCTTCGATCGTTACTACTGGGTGCTAAGAGGTAGGGAGGCGAAGAGCTGAAAGATGAGAGATCGGGTGTTGCAGCGAGATGCCTCCGTGTGTGGGGATGCGAAGGTTCTTAGGAGGATTAAGATGCAGAGCTCCTGGCTCACACACAAGGCTTTTAGAGTATAGCCGGGCTAATTTCCGTGCTATGAGCTACCGCTGGTGAGTTACGTATAGGCTTACATAAGTTCCAGGGTTAGTAAGTAGGGTGCTGGAGCTGGAGTGGAGGGGCGCTGAGCGACGCGGGGATAGCGGGGATACGTCACTAAGCCCCAGCACGGGCCGCGTTACGGGGTTGCCTTTTTGGGGCATAGGATCAGGATCCGAACTGACTCGGCGACAGCTAACTAGTCTCAACATCTACATTTTTAGTTATTGGTAGTTTAGAGGTGACGTAGGATGTGGGATATTCTTTTCGATCTTTTTATCTTCTAGAAGTTTGTTTGGTAAGCATGCTTGCTTTCGAAGCCCGTCGGAAGGTATCGAGGCCCGCTAGCCTCCGGCTTTGCGGGATTGGAGATCCCGGAGGCCTTCGGTCGAATTGGGGGATCGTGAATTCCGTTAGATTATTTATCAGAGGACGTTTTTATGATTGTTTTCATAGACGTGGCACACTTTCTACGTCAGGTTAACTATTGGCATTTGCACACCATGTAAATATAAGTTCTATCATTCTTTACGCGATAAGTTCATCATCATCCACCTGAAGGCTAGGTCTTAAATCTCCCCAAAACTTTCCCCAACACTTGAGTCAAATCTCTCGCGATTCTCATAGTCGCCAGATGTCGTCTTTCAGTTCTATATGGAAAGTCAACATGCCAAGGGGTAGTGGGTCCGGGTCCCATCCTGGAATAGGCTCAACGGTCTCGCCTTTATCATACTGGGCTCCGAATCTGTCTACTACCGCGTCAAATGCTGAGACAAGGTTGTCTCGAGTATCCCGCAACAAATCCAGGCCCTCGTCTTGACGCTCGATAACAAGACCCATTAATGAGATGAAACTAGCTAACTTCCTTATCGTCTCTCCCCATAGAGCCTTAATATTGCGGTGATCGCTTCCCTTGGCCGCAAGGATGGACGCTCGGTGACGAAGTAAGATGTAGGCCGCCGGTACGCCGTACATAACGACCTCAGATGGCTTGTCAGCGAGAACTGCCAATTTATCATTGGTATATCGTCATCTACTCACAACTGACGAATAGCCTCTCATAAGCGCCATCTTGCCTTCCTCAGTCGGACTTAATTTCAAGATGATCCTCATCATTTCCTAAGCTTATTCATCGGCTGAATGGAACCGGCCAATCCTATCATAAGCCTCAAGCTTGATGAAGAGATAGTCAAGGGATATAGACGCTAATAACAGACTCATCTGTCTTGCATGTTTCCTCGTAGCCGCACCGGTATCAAAAATGGAATACTTCAATTGTTTCTGAAGACTATCCCACATTAGAGAATCATCATTGACAACCGAACTATATGATCATCGTTAGAAAAAGCCGTACGCAGATCTTTATGAGGTACTTACAGTATTAATAACTTGCTGTAAATTCCAATTGGACCCTGTATTCCTTTGAGCCTCGCGCGCATTTCGTTTAGAGCATAGCGTAACTTGACCCAAGCCACGGCACAGTATTCGACAGATATTGTCCAACCCCAGAAATCCTCGTTATGCGCCTGAAACATTCCCGGGGACCGAAGGGCAATAATGGGCGGGCGACCAAGGGCCGCACAGATCGTCTTGTCGATGTTCCATGAAGCCGCAAAAAGACACCGACGCAGTTCGATGATATGTGGGGGGATTTCCGCTCTCTTCTCGTGATTATATAGTCCTGACTTAACAAGAGAATTCGCTAGCCGGCGGAGCTGAGTCCAGGTTCGACAATCTAGGCACGTTAGTGGAAATATGCATATGTTTCCATAGTGTGTACCTACTTTTATCTCCATAAATCTGCGAGATGGCCATGAGATTTTGATAGATTGAGAGGACACAAATTTCATTGACAGGTCCACTCTCGCGACATATCTCCACACAGGAGGACGAAGCCTCAACAATATCAGAGATCTCAGGATTCTCGACGATCTGCCGAGCATGTACTATAGAGGATGCTACGAGGGCGTAGAACAGACCTATACTTTCCCAACGCAGGTTGTCCCCCGTGAATTGGTTGAAGTAGGTGTAATCTTCATCACCTCCATATGATGTTTCCAATGCTGTACTGTGCGATATGTCGTCTACTAACTTCGATAATGTAGTCTTCCTCATTGGACCTTGGGAATGAATCTTCATGCAGAGAAACCTCATCATACCCAAGATACCACCCGCAAAATCGAGCGGCACAATGCAGGTCTTGGTGACTCGCAGATACTCCTGGACACCATTTATATATTGCACCGTCCTCGATTGAGAGACCGAACTGAAAACGACATCTAACACGTCGTGACGCATATCGGGCTCCTGAATAGGCATGGTGAGATTGCTTCGATCAGACGTTAGGTAGAGAAAAAGAGAGTCAAATTTAGAGTGGGAAGCGAGTGAGGTACTTGGAGGGAATGTGTAGCAGAGTAACACAGATAAATTCTTAATAAATGAATTGGTCTACAGAGGCCTCTCGGGACTCAAGAATAAAAGTATGGCATAGACTTCTACATAGGTCTCCAATTTAAGACGCCCATGTAAACACCATCGTCTTCTAACCAAGGAACATCACTCAAATGAGTATTTGCAATGAAGTTCATACGTATGACGCAGAAGGGTAGCGCTGTACAACCTCAATCTTGCCGTGTCAGACGGGTAGCTGCTTGGGAGCTAGGCTGGCCAAGGCTGGCCAGATCATACATATGTGCGTTGTTTGATAGGTAAATCCATGGTATAGGTACCGGTACCTACCTAGTAGATACCAGCTACTCCCGAAGTGTATAATTAATTTACATAAATTTTATATATACCAATCTAGAAGAGAGAAGCCGACGCTTATAGTCAGCCAACGAGTACTTCAAATACCTTACCTTAGTATCCTCTGGTCCAGAATTATGCCTTGCGCAATGACAAATGAGCAAATAGATTCGGATACATAAGCAGGGGCCTCATAATGTGAGTACAAGTCTCCTATTTCAAGCGTTCGGCTACATACACCATGCATAAGCCACTTAATTTCCAAGGAGCTACCGTTTGGGTTGATGAGCCAAATGAAAATGCTCTTTCAGCAAGGACGGACTAAATGGGGCCTCAAGCCATGTACTAGGTTAGGAACCTCAAGAATTAGGTTGTGCAGTGTTTGAGAAAAAGAGTAGGTACTTTGCAGGTTTCTGACAAATTATCCCCTATTCTATCTAAAAAGGTAACGTACAGTTACAGCCAATAGATATCGGCATCCGTCACGCATTTTAGGGGGTAATCTATAGGTCTTATGCATCTTAGCTCACGCCCCCATACATCCTAAGCCCATCCACACCCACACCCGCAGCCGTGGGCGTGGGTCCATACATGCAGGACATGTCAGCTGCAGAATCTCAAAAAATGTGTCACTTCTCATTCTACTTCAAGCCTGCCCTCAAAGCTAATGTCAAAGAATGTCATGTCGATTTTGCAATTGTCTTAAAGGTGTGGGGCCTCTTCTAACGGAAGATGAAGCCAGAAATCTTCCAAGATTACCTAATCGTTATTTTATACACGAAGGCATACCCTGGCCTGATTTGGTACAGTCCGCCAAGAGATGCTACTGTTGCGAGATACTTCTTAAGGGAACCATAGGATGCCTAGAACAGCATCAACTTGAAGTTAGCCATATTGAGAAAGTCAGCTTCCGGTTCTATTACTGTAGCTGGATAGATCAAATCCACGACCACGAGAAATTCATCACATGCGACTTTGGTGATGGAAGAGAGTTTTCTATAGAGTTCTTCACACTGGAAGGTATGGTGTATCCAATGAACCAACACTAGCCTTGCTAAGATATACGTGAAGATGATTCCTGTCCCTGTCCAGAAGCCTGGGAAGACGTCCCCATTTCGATCAGGACGTCTGCAGAAACGAACTCGGAGGAAGCCTTCGCAAAGGCATGTGAGTGGCTTGAAGATTGCGACGACAGATACCATGGGTACGGGACTCCGGAGAAAGTTTTGGTCGCAAGCTATTGCTTTCGCTCCCCAGATGCTCTAGCAACGGAGTTGCCAACTAGGGTAGTAGATGTAGGGAGGCATGATGGCAAGGTGAGGTTAATTGAAGGAAACGGCCAAAAGCATAGATACATGTGCCTGAGTCACTGCTGGGGCTCACATCAAATCATTACAACTACAAAGTCGACGATCATGAATCGAATGCAAGGTATCCGTACAGAAGACTTGTCCAAGACATTCATGGACGCGATCATGATGACTCGGCGCTTTGGAATAGATTACATTTGGATAGACTCCTTATGCATTATTCAAAATGATTCCACAGATTGGGAACGCGAATCTGCAAGAATGGCGTCGATCTATCGCAACGCCTATTTGACTCTTGCGGCTACAAAGTCGAGTAGTGGGGATGGTGGTTTATTTGCAAAGACCCCTGACTTTGAGGTCTCTGGAACCACACCGGCCGGAGAGGATTACTGCCTTATTTTTCGAGAGAAAATGTTTCATATCCTATCTCCGGATAGCGGCACATCTCAATTCCCCTTAATGACTCGGGCTTGGATCTTCCAAGAACGCATTCTTTCGACGAGAGTTCTACATTTCGGCTACCACGAGCTGTTCTA
This sequence comes from Annulohypoxylon stygium, assembly GCA_003314315.1. Classification (NCBI taxonomy): domain Eukaryota; kingdom Fungi; phylum Ascomycota; class Sordariomycetes; order Xylariales; family Hypoxylaceae; genus Annulohypoxylon; species Annulohypoxylon stygium. Next base: position 439,271 of record QLPL01000001.1, read on the forward strand.
CGAATGTCTGTCTGATGCCGAGTGCGAATGTGGAAGTATCGGCTTCGTGGGCTACACCACAGAAGACACACCCATACCAAACCCGAAACTGATGTATTCCAATGCCTTACATTCCGTGGCGAAAACCCGCAAGGGCAGGTGGACCAACAAGATGTGGATGAAGCATGCGAAATATTTTATTGCGCGGATGTGGCGGTCTTTGGTCATGGATTACACCGGGCTTCGTATCTCCATCCTTAGTGATCGTCTTCCGGCCATAGGAGGTGTGGCGAGAACGTTTGCCGCAAAGAGGAAGACATCATATCTAGCTGGCTTGTTCGAGGATTCTCTTCTTGATGACCTATTGTGGCATTCATTCAGCTGCAAGAAGCCTAGGCTCTCAAAATGGAGAGCACCTTCATGGTCGTGGGCTAGCATCGAAACGCATGTCTCCTATAGGGATGGTATAGTCTACTATGATGACGAAATGTTCACAGAAAGACCTGCTAAGCGCATTGAGTTTGCATCGATCGAGCATTGCACATGCGAGCCCGCTGGTTTAGATGACTTTGGCCAAGTAAGATCCGCCTCGCTCCGCATCACCGGCCAGCTTTTACCAACGACTCTCCTTCAACCTGGCCTCGACAGACATCAACGCCCGATGTACTGTGTCTATGCTGGAGATATAGCCGTGGCGCCTCGTATGTGGCCAGATTATGATCTAAGTCAAGCTGGTCCGTATCAAGTCCTTCCTGGGACCGAGGTCTATTGCTTACGGATCATCCGACTCATAGAAGATGAGGCGGACATATCTTTAATTGTCAGAGCCGTTACAACTCAGCATGGACTATCGTATGAGCGCATCGGCTTTCTCCAGCTCGATCCTCGCACAACCACACTTGACGGACTAGAGCCGGAGATGAGAGATTCATTCGTCTCGGAGTTAGAGAAGGCTGAAGTTAAGACGGTTAATATTATCTAACGGAAGTTGATAACGTAATGATATATCATAATACACAAGGTGTCAAAGATTATTTCCCTAATAATTGCGATATTCTGTATATATCTCATGAGATTCAATTTCACCTTGTATCTCTCATAGCAAGGGGGATATGACTCACCTTCTAACACCTTCCTTGACGGCATCTTCCTCAAGACAGAACACAAGTCGGAATCTACCTGGGCTCGGGGCATGATACGCCTCCCCTGTCGCCATTATAACTCCTGCCTGGGTAAATCGTTGGGATAATAGCCTCTCGGCTGCCCACCCATCCCCATTAGTCTCCTTCAGGGGTAGAAAAGGGGCTAGGTCGAGCCATATGAAAAATCCCGCATTTCTGAACGGATGTTAGTCTCATAATATCTTCTAAGTCTGATGAACTTACCCCTTTTTGTGAAACCCGATGCCTGCCTCGTTAAGGAGATCCTCGGCTGCGGAACGAGCCTTGGCTAAGAGAAGACTTGATTTTTCGAGCAACTTGGCAACGTATTCCTGGTCCTCCAGAATCTTGGATGCTATATCCATAGCGTATTGAGAAGGAGAGGAGAAACGACTTGACTCATGTAAGCAATCATTAAGCAGACGAGCCGAAAATGACGAAGACTCACCACACGGCACGCGTTGCCTTAGTGAATTCTTTGTTCTGGGAAATAAGACAGCCTAGTCGCATTCCACCTGAAGCAAAATCTTTCGACATGCCATAAAGGATATGGACTAAACCAGGGTCGATAATACCGGTATAGTCGATAGACCGTACGGAAGTGAACTTTTCGGAAGGACAATCGTCCCGGTCGTAAATCGAGAGAGCATAGATTTCATCGCTAATGAGGTGAATTCTCTTAGATGCGCAGAAACGCATGAGCCCAACGAGAGTCTCACGAGGATAAGACTGTCCTGTTCCCGACTTTAGTTCTCCTATTCTCCGTAAAACTCGGTGGTCGTCGCCCTACCTAGAGGGTTATGCGGATTACATATTATCAGCGCCTTAATATCGACGCCTCGTGCTTTCGCCGCTTCATAACCGGCCTCATAGAGGGCGACACAGTCTGGAGAGAATTGGTCTGTATCCCCGACTTCTACATACTCTAGCTTTACCCTTCAACAGTATTTGTGTCAGATTTAAGAGTGGGTCGGTCATGGAGACGCTACCTACCCAGTTCTGATAGTGAGGTCCCTTGCGAAGGCACCGTATATAGGCATCCCAAGCAAAATGGATTCCTTGTCTCCAGGATCACAAGTAAGCATCGCGCAGACCTCATTCAGTTCGGTCACGCCAGCAGCGAATGTAATTTCTTCAGGATCGAATTTCTGCACGGGGTTGAAATAGGCGTTCATGTGATTAGCCATCGCGGTCCTCAGGCGCACCGTACCGGTATATCCCTCTCCATACGCACACAGTTGCTTGTCAAACTGGCTCTGCACATCGATGTCTAAGGTTAATATTCGATAGCTGCGGATTAGATCAAGATGTGTCTCACACGTTCGTTGATGAAGTTAGTCAAGTCTTCTTGTATTAACCACTAAATGCGACGTCAGGGACTGCGTTTCGGTCGCGTAACATAAGACATACGTTCTCCGCATTTCCGAAGCTCACGATCCCTTTCGGATTCCTCGTCGGGTGATAGGTGTTCAAGTCCCCGTGCGCGTAGCGCATCTTCGCCCAATTCTCTCCCCGCGTTGACAACATGGTGAACAGACCGGAATAAGTGGAATATTATCTCGTTGATTTTGATGTGTTATGGGAATTTTGAGTGCGCTATTGAATTATAAAAAGGGGTTTCATGTATTATAAGTACAAGTAGGATGATTCCTGCCGGAGGTGATACGGAGCACAATGAGCAAATTAGAGGGGATCGGCACGGTGCCTAATTGGTGCCCCCATCTGCCCGGAGGACCACCTCAGTAAGCGCAGAGCCTAGTCCCTGGAGAGCGGAGAGCCGAGCGCCGAGTGCCGCCCGGGTTCTCATCAATTGATTGCTTTCAACCAGGACTTCCGTCTCTTTCCTTCTGAGGAGTTTTGGTCGCGATTTCTTCATTTGATGTTATCATATTTCACCCCGTTAATATTAATATATTCTACTTACCTACCTAGTTTTGTTACCTCGATACCGTGGTCCGTTGAGCGATCATCGAAGCCGACAAACATTATGACTTCATCCAGTCATACAGGTGTTCCCAAACTCAACGGAACGATCCTAGCGACGGAACATCTTATTCGGCTTCGGATACAAATTGAAGTTGTCCAAAGGAAACCTCCAGCTTAGGAAAGACAATCGTAGGAACTTGCTATGTACTCATTAAATATTTAAGAATTCTCAATAGCAGTTCACGTAATACGAATCAATTGCTAATAGCGCTGTAACTACGCCGTGAATAAGCGGATTGTGGATCGTGGTTTCCATGTTGCCATACTCTGTCTAGCCGTTCCTGCGTCGGCTTCGTAACGGCATGCATTTTGGCTGTCGCTGATGTTGCCCTTCCACAACCTATTCATCAGAATACTAGAATTCTGTACTTGAATGGTTTTACAACCGGGTCGATGCTTTGCCAATCCGCGTGTAGTGAGGCGATATAGCATGTGTAACGTACTTTGTAGGTGAAAGTACCTATTGTAGTGCAGCGAACAACGTACAGCGGTGGCGGGTGGACTCGGCCGAGGTCTTAGTGGATCTATCTTGCCCCTGCAAATTTAGTGTAAGAACTTAATCGTGTTTTTGAGTGAATCTTGTTTTTACAATAAGGTATACCCTATTGGCTCTTAAAAAAAGAGGAAGGTCCCTTACACGATTAAACCTTTTTTTATTGTCAAGCTATCTAGATATACTTTCGTCAATCGTCTCAAATCAAACGGCTGGGTAAATTCATGAACGTGTCTACGCCGCGTCATTACCATCAAGTAATTTCCCCGATTCCTAACAAGTAAACGGTTCCCCACCGTACAACGAGACCCCAAGCTTTTAGCGCCTCTCAGCCCTAGAACTTTTCCACGCTAGCAAGGTTACGACGTTGGTTGGCATAAATTTGCATGCGTCCCCGTAATCGTCGCCATCTTCTCTCCGAGTGGACAGAACGGGCGAGAGCCACCGAAATGATTGCCGTCTCAACCGCCCCGTACCGTCTCCGCCTAACAACTACAAGCCCCATACCGCGCCGAAGGGGATATGAATATATGGGCTGATGGACATGATGGTGGATGAATGAAGGGAGGTTTGGAAGTTTCGGCGAGGATTATGCAGAAGATTACTTCTGCCTCAGTCTCTCTTTTCTTGGACACCAATAGCACGGAAATTAAGAACTAGTCTTCATGGTTGCAAGAGGCGTTCTTCTACATTAGCTTCGATGGCGAAAAAAATCGAAATTTTCGCAGTAATTAAGACCGAGACCTTTTCAAGAATCGGTATTCCAAGGATACCTACTCGAGTAAGATCCAAGTCGAGCTGAGATCTGCAAGGCGAAAAGACCTGGAGATTGCCCACGTGCCACTTTTTGTGTCGTTTCTCACTTAGGAAACCCGAGCGCTCTGCCTGAGGCATAGCCTTGACGATCCCTGGGCAAGACTTTGCAATTTCCAGCCGACTTCTCAACTACCCAACAATGGAAACTAAGGGCTATTATAGCCAATGCTTCCTAGTGTTAATTCTTCTCCTGTTTTGTCTGGTATGTGGGGATATAGAATGTAATAATGAAGATTATTATTCCTTTTGCCGGAAAATTTTAGAGAAATTCGGACTACGCCGCTGGCCTGCAATTGTACCGGTAATAAAACTCCCTTCCGTACCACTAACCTATGCCAAGACGCTATACCTAATTTATTCACGTAAATATTACAGACTGCTTTTAGTGATGAACGCAAACCATGTTCCTTTTGCCAACTCGAAATACAACGCCTGTGACGCGTTTCTAGACTCTTCACAGCTATGGTACGCGGAAAAGAGCTGTCGCCTCAATCGAGGTCGAATATTTGCAGATTAAGGCAACTTGGTCCAGCTCGAATCCATAAGTTATACCCTGAAATTCCTCTGTCTACAATCAAAACGACTCTACAAGCTGAGTCTCGTCGACAAAATCACGTGTCGTGTCCGCGACCTGGGGCTAGACGAAAACTCACCCAAGCGGATCGAGACCTCATTGCAAATATGATCCGTATAAGCCCTAATATTAAAAATAAAGAGCTTCTCGAAGCCGTCAATAACAAGATCAAGTTACGGTCGCTACAGCACCTGCTCTGGGAATTGAATATTTCTCGCAATATCAGCTAACTAAGGGACCTCAGAAAGGCAGGTCTCGTTAGCTTTCGAGGCAAGATTACAGCATTGTGCATCCTACCCAGTCCGCTATAGCCTGGTAGCCTACGAGAACCCTAGAGGGAAACCTGGTGGAGCGCAACCCTTGACAATCGCCCGGAGGCTACGAATACGTATATCGGTGTCTTGGCGGGCGAATTGGCGTATTGGCTTGAAGCCTAGTGGACGACGCGAGGGACAGAGGATTCGCGGCATTGTGAAGAACATTACCTTTACATTTGCTATTCCTTCACTCATCTGTTCATCTGCAGCGCATCGAATCCTTTACGATCGTCGGTGTGCACCTGAATGTCTTACATCGAGTAACGTGTATTACCTACTAGGTACTTAGTTACCTAACTTTACCTAATTCAGCGACTCGGTCGCAATCGATCAATTCGAAGAACAATCAACCGTTACACAGCTGCAACTTTACTGACCCCAAACCCAAAAACCGGTAGGTGTGTCGCATCCTAACAACCTTGGAAGATTTGTCGATCGAGCCTGTCAGTTCTGTCGAGTCAATTGACCAGTCGCGACAGTTGCTGTTAGTGCAACCGGTGCACTACCAGCCCAGGCCTACATCACGCGAACAGCGGTGTAACCCCCACCGACTAGCGGGTTAGCCTGGTTAGCGTCTTTTGGGGCTGCTGGGGCCATGTCGCAGAGAGGTGATAGCGGCTGATTTCCCCACCTTTTACTGCAGTCCGCCACAAAACCCTACTATACCCTTGTCAGCAATGATGACATAGGTCAGCGTATAGTTGCAGTCATGGTCGTACCTGAAGGAATTAGAGAAAGTACAATGCTATGTACATGACCTGATAATCTTTTTTGAATTCCTGAGAAATTTCCTTTTTTATTTATTCTAATCCTGTTCCCAAACCTTTAGAAGAGTTGTCAATTTTTGTCACTATTCTTTCCTTACTCCGTCGCTATAATTTCATAGCATTCTTCATAATATTATTTCCGACTGCGGAAGTAAACAACGCCATTGCGTGCGCAATATAATGAGATCGGTGCCTCTGTGCTTCCAACAATCCTCCTATACTATATCCGACATTCCGCTGTCTCAGCGGAGTTCGCTCTCCTGCTCTCAGTATGGCGGCAGCACAAGATAAACCCGAACCAGCTTCGGCGCCTGTCAACCGGAGGGCTGTCGACGACGAGAAGAACGATGCTTCGAGTGGCGATATCCGTGAAACACTAGTCGAAGTTTCGACTCAGAACCAACTCCTCCGCCACCTGGGCAATCGCCAAATTCAACTGATCGCAGTTGGTGGCAGTATCGGTACCGCGCTCTTTGTTAGTATCGGTGGTGGTCTAGCTAAAGGCGGCCCGGGTAGTCTGCTAATCGGATACACCATCTACGCGATCATGGTCGGCATGGTGAATAACTCTATTGCTGAAATGGTAACCTACATGCCCGTATCCGGATCCTTTATTCGCATGGCCGGGAGATGGGTCGACGAAGCTTTGGGATTTATGGCCGGATGGAACTTCTTCCTCTATGAAGCCTGCCTTATCCCTTTCGAGATCTCTGCTATCAACTTAGTCCTTGGATTTTGGCGAGACGATATTCCCCCTGCAGCTATTTGCGTAGCATGCATCGTGTTGTACGCGTATGTGACTCCGCACTCGACTCCTTTCCGATGCCCCATTAGATCCTAAATTGATTAACATGTGATAGTATCATCAATATCTTGGCTGTACAGTATTTTGGGTAAGTGTTTTGGTTAAGACATCCAATTTGGATTACGCCACTTTCATAATCGCCGTGACCTTGCTTACCTCACACGATCCGCGTTCAACAAACCTAAATCAATCGTCCCCCGTGATTTGCATTCTTACTAATACTCATATTATAGCGAGGCCGAATTCTGGCTGTCGAGCGGTAAGATCTTGCTCATTTGCATCCTATACATGTTCACGTTAGTCACCATGTGTGGAGGTAATCCCCAACATGACGCATACGGTTTTCGGTATTGGTCAAATCCTGGGGCTTTCGCCGAACACATCCACCAAGGAACCTTAGGTCGTTTTGAAGGTTTTCTTGGTGCGATGTTCTCTGCCGGCTTCACTGTCGTCGGACCTGAGTATTTAGCCATGGTTGCCGGAGAGGCAGAGCGCCCCCGAACCTATCTTAAGAACGGATTCAAGACAGTATATTGGCGATTTGGCGTCTTCTTCATTGGAGGCGCGCTCTGCGTCGGTATCGTTCTTCCGTACAACGACGCCACGCTACAGAATGCCGACACAGGAACTGCCAATGGCTCGCCCTACGTTATTGCGATGCAGAATCTAGGCATTGGTGTACTTCCTCACATTGTCAACGCACTTATGATCACCAGTATCTTTAGTGCAGGCAACGCTTATACATACTGCGCTATGCGATCCTTGTACGGTCTTGCTTGCGATGGTCAGGCACCGAGAATCTTCCAGAAGACACTCAAGAACGGCATTCCAGTCTACGCTTTTGCCCTCGTCATGGTTTTCCCTTTTCTGTCCTTCCTACAGGTGTCGAATAATACCGCGCAGGTTGTAACATGGTTGGCGACTCTCACCCAGGGTTCACAGATGATAAACTACATTGTCATGAGCATGACGTACATATTTTTCTATAACGCTACGAAAGCACAGGGCCTCGACCGTCGCACATTACCGTACTATGGATATTTCCAACCGTATTGTGGCTATATTGGCATGGCATGGATGATTATCATCGAGGGCATTTTTGGATACTCCGTATTCCTACCGGGCAAATTCAACGTCGGCGACTTTTTCGCGTTCTACACGATGGCTATGGTCGCCTTCTGCACTTTCTTTGGCTGGAAGATTTACAGGCGCACAAGCTTCGTAGCCCCAGCGCAGGCTGACCTTGTATGGGAGAAACCGGCGATCGACGCGTACGAGGCCTCCCACAACGAGCCACCAACCCGTTTTCGAGATGAGATTAGGGCTATGTTCTTTGGAAAAAAGAAGAGAGAAAATTACATGGGCGAGGATCCGAATTAAGACCGATCGATCGCATGATTTACAGCTCATCTTTCAACACCAGAAATGGTCAAGGATCTAGTTGTATGTATCTTGGATATCTAAGGGGATAAAAGGGGTTACGAAACTTGGCGTGGGGTTGATACCATAACGCGATTTGAACAATAAAGTCAACTTTGAAATCCAACAACCGGTTATCAAGTGCAGGTAAACTTGGATTTGTTATAGCAACTGCTGACGAATGCTGGGATAGCGTGCCAATACGACTCGATGATAAGACTAATCCTAACTTAGTAAAGAACTTTTGAACATGTAAGACGCGACAGCGATGGTAGGGTCAGGGGTTTTATTGGAAGGAATCTGAGATCTGATAACTTCAAGGTCTTGTCAGCTTGGACCGAGTCCGAATCGGGAATTTATTGTGAGAGCCAATGACCGGGGAACTTATTGGTTTGGAGTATGATATTGGTTACTAACCTTTTATATAGGGACCGAGTAGACTCGCCAAATGTTGAACATCACGGAATCAATGATAAGGGGGCTGTACTCACCTTCTGATATGACGCCGCTTTACAAAAAGTACTTCGGCCTCAATCAGGAAACCCCTTGAGCGAGACCCTGGATGTGTAATACTTGCCTGGATACCTCTTACAACTATGTTAAGGATACCGATGAAGATAGGGGATGGATTCGCATTAGCCCGTGCCCACTTCGACTTGAGATAGTACCCTCCACAACCCGTCATCCCCGCTACCCGCCCCGATTGAGTCCCCAGATATGCGGCTGATTTACTAGATCTACGGGAGCAGGGGTCACGACACTTCGGATCATCTCGGAGATATCTCGCATTTGACCTCGACATCATACTTGTCGGTATCCATTCTCGTACGCTGCCCAAAGGACGCTGCTTTAATTTGGAAGCAACATGGGAATAGACCGAAGAGTGTGGGACTGATATCATGAACATGTCGACATATATTGTGAGATATTGATATGATCTCGTGATGTCGTGCTAAGTTTGAATGCAGAAGCGGCTTGCAGAACGACGATACAAGGATGAAGATGTATCTAGAAGTATTAGAAGTTCAGTGAGACAGTCACGAAGCCTCCATAACCTCGCGACTAAACTGCAATATCCAAATCTGCAGCAGACGACGTCCCTTCCTCCAAGTAGGCCCCAGAAGCCAATGTACACACTCTCAACTCTCAACCACTTCCCCCTATTCAACTCCCTCCCCTACATCCCATCCTTCAACATAGCATCGACAAGCTGCACATGCCGATCCCCATTCGTCACGCTCCACTCACTCTCATAGTTCAAGCCATACGGCCAAAAGTGTCCACCCCCACAATTTATCTTCGCCCCCGCGCCATCCCAACTCCTTAACAGCGGCAACGCACTCGGCCAATCACCCGCCGCGCATCGGCGATCGAACTCACTCGTCTGGCCCACGCCAAGCGTGTGCGCGATCTCGTGCATCGCGGTCCGCTCCGTCATGTACGACCGGTCGGAGCCGAAGCGCAGGTCCCCGTTGTAGGAGGCCTCGGCTGTTGGGACCCCCGGGGCGTAGTACACGCGGATTGTCTTCGAGGCGCTGGAGAATTTGGCGTAGTGCGCTACCGCGGCGCTCATGGCGGCCTCGATCGAGGCGTACGCGGATGATTGGTCGGAGGTTGGGTTCGAGGCTTTTTGGAGGGACCAGGTTAGCGCGGCGGAGGCGCTGGCGGTCAGGGTTAGGAGGGCTGTGAGGAGGGCTGTGGGACGCATTGTTGTGGCGAGGAGTTGGTGATAGATTGCTTGGTTGGTGTCTGGTAAGGCGGATTTTGGGATTTGGGGGGGATCGACGTAGGTATTTGCGGCGTACGTCTGTATAAGAAATCTCGCGTTCGTTTCCCCTGTCGATCCTAGATGCGGCGTCTGCCTTGTTATATACAGCATTCCTAGCCTAATCTCGCCGGTGGGAGATTAGCGAGCGGCATTGGTTCATGGAGATATATTACTCCAGATTAGCTGCTCGAGATAAACGCCTTATGTTTTCGGATGTTTGTCCTCCGATTTATGGGGTCCGAAGCGACCTCAAGACCTTGGCGATCCAGGGTTAGAAGCGACTCAATGGTATGCGCTTTCAACGTAAAGTACTGATGAAAATATCCTGATTTTTTATGAATACATACTTACCTAAGTGATTTTCTTCGGTGTTACATTTTGATTTCATAACTAATATAGATATAATAGTTTCAACCGATTTTAAATACACTTTTAACGTACTTGTAGCCCCATTCAACCTGCTAATCTAATTACAACACAGTCGATGTGTATAAATTCGAATGGCATCACCTAGAAACACGTGAGAAGCGCTTCAAACCTAGTAGACCATCGGTTGAAAAGCACATAGAGTTAAATATAATTGTCAAGCCTTCTACGAAGATTCCCATAAGCTAGGATCGACCCGTAGAGGAGTTCCCTAGTGGTATCCCTCACTGCTCAGGTAGTTCTTAAAACCTAGACAAAGAGATCCTTCAGTATATAATAGGTCTCTTGGAACGAGGTAGCTTAGAGCTCCTTGTGCAACAATAGAGTCTTTTCCATGCTTCTCGGTCTGCATTGTGACACCTTTACTGTTGATTAATAAGCATACTCTTTTATAAGACTACCTAGTTCAACCTGAAAGCTCTCTATACGACATTTATAACGAACATTTAAAGCAACGGTAACGTGACGATGATCAGCGGCATCTCCAAAGGGCAACATCTCCAAAGTGTTGAAATGAGTGTTCAAGGGCCTGCTGTCAGGTACAGTACAAGGCATGAGGCAAAATTGTGTATATAAGTCAGGCTTCCCTCTTCACTCATGAAGAAGCTCTGCTAGTCAATCAAGTCACTTACCTACCTCATATCCCATATTACGGCGTCATCTTTAACCTAACAACATGTTATTCAGGTTCCGAGTTTATTGAAAGTTGTAAGGTTTCTACATCAACATTATCTCCTCAAAAATAGGTAAGTTTAATATAACGTTCATGGAAAAAAAAAACTCTAAAATCGATCATACAATAATAATGACGCAGTTATAATTTCATGACGACTCACTCGAGGTATTATTCTTAACGACCTGCGTGGTGAACAGGGGGCGGCATATACTAGGGTCCGGACGTATAGCATTGAACACCTATAGAAGAGGCTATCTATCTAACTTAACATCAGAATATGGATGCTCATTCCCTTTCATTCCTTCTTTCCCCCATCTTCCCATCATCTCCTACGCTCCCTATAGAGCATTGATCCACTCCATCACAGTATCCGGCTCAACCCTCTTCGAGTAATTCGCATCCAAGAACATGTTCTTAACAGTGCCCTCGCGGTCGACGAGCAGGGTAACCGGGATCGGCACCTCGAACGAGTCGTCGCCGTTCCTCTTCTTCAGGTCATTCCCGATCTTGGCGAACACCTCGCGCAGCTCCGCCGGCTGCGCCCACACGATGCCCAACTGGTGCGCGTACTTATTCCCGACATCAGACAGGACGGGGTACTCGAGCCCCTCCTTCTCCGCCGTGGTTAAGCTACTGTCAGGCAGCTCGGGAGTGATGGCGACGAGTGTCACGCCCTTGGCTTTGATCTCGGGGAGCTTGGCTTGCAGCGCGTGCAGCGCGAGGTTGCAGAAGGGACACCAGCCCCCGCGGTAGAAGGTGATGAGGAGAGGCCCCTTGGCGAGCAGGTCCGCGCTTGAGACGGACTTGTTGAGGGAGTCTGGGAGCGTGAAGGAGGGGATCTTTTGGCCGACTTGGATCGCGGTGGAGGGGTCGAAGGATTTGGCGAAGTCGAGACGGGTGGCCATGATCGGGTCCCGGATCGCGCCGGGAACCTTCTCGAACTCTTTGTCGACGTTTTCGAGCTGGACTTGGAGAGCCATTGTGTCTGTTGATGTTTCGGAAGAAAAAAAATAGTGTAGATAGTAGATTGGATTGTTTGTTAGATGAGTTGACTGGTTGCTGTCTGATGATGACTGGAACTCAAAACGAGAGAACCTCTCACCTCTTAAATACCCTTCTCGTCGTCTAAGTCATCACATAGCAACCATCACAACGTCTCCCATCCATACGTGAATCCAAAGAAATGTGGGGTCTGATATGTCACATCTAGTCCCAAAAGGGCATCCGGATTTGTCACGCCCCATCGTCGCGTATGCCGTCAGCAACTTGCAGCTGCAAAGCTGAAGGGTACCTATTTCCTAAAAGGGACAAGAGGAACCAATAGCAAGGCTCCCAGTTGTGGGTGGGAATTAAAACCCGCATTATAACCTAACTAATCGCTTTTCGGATAGCTTCGAGATCGCGGGTCTGTCGCTCTTGAATTCCTGTTTCGAATTAGATAGGTAGTTTCTGGTATCGTCTATGAATTCTTTCCAGCTTACAAACATTAGCGGTATTATCTAATGAGGGATATTCTATTTTCCTGTCAGATTGGTCTATATGAATCGCGAAAAAATACCTACCTGGCTACCCAATAGGTAGGTATTGGCTAGTGGTGTTGCGATCGTAACATCGAAGTTGACGTTGTGTAACCATGTATGTAATATCACCACAGCCGTTGTCGTTCGGGAAAATGTCAACAAACTATCCGTTGGAGGAAACAAGCTTCTGGTATTACTGCTAATGCAGGGGAGTTCTCAGGGCTGAGATGAATCAGTGAGTCATGCTGCCGCGACAGGGGTCGGCTCTTATGCACATCTCGAAAGTTGTACCTAAAAATGCCACACCCAAGGCAACCACTAGGCCTATGATATCATCAAGGATTAAAATGCGACTTAACCTAGAAAATTCGTTTCACGAACTGACCGAAAAGTGAAATTACGGTGTGAACTCGAAGATGTTAATTGTAACCTGAATGATGATTTGAATTCGCTTCTGAGTCATCTCGATAGCTCCCTACGAAGTACCACAAGATAGTCTCAATTGGGACTACCAAATCTCTAGAGACCATGCGTGCCGTAGCCTACGTATTCGAAGACCTCTTTGGTAAATGACATCGTCGATGAAACGGCGAATAGTATCCCCGTTCTTATTGTGAGTTGTGACAGGAGCTAGGCAAAGAAGCGTGTTCAACAACCCACCAATCGTGGTTCCTCCAAGGTGAAGCATCTGTGACAATGGAGATATAGTTAGTGGATACAGAAAGTTTAACCAACGGTATATCAAGTCCCAATTTGCAATAAACGCTCAACGCCAAAGTTCCACACTTTTAGTGCCAGTACAATATCATGAACGATCGTGGTGCAGGGATCGATCCGCTGCCAAACAAGCTGATAACTCCAATCACACCCGTAATGAGTAGCCTTATTCCAAAATGCAATTTTCTTTATAACGCTTCTACCCGTACCCTTCCGACGGGATGTATGATAAATAGACGCTTAATGCATGAAGCTATTGGCGATAGTAATAGCTGTAGTGTAGACCATAGCAACCGTTCCGACCACCATAAATAAGATATCTCCGGCTTTGGCCTGCCACGAGGTTGCGACACCCTTGTAATGTAAATATGCGGGGTAGATGTAGACCAGGGGTACGCAGGCAACGGACCCGATCAACGCGACGAACCTATCCAAGTTCGAAGCGCCGACTATCGAAACGAGACCGCACACGATGACCACAAACGTCCTGAAGGCATTCTTAATCCATTTCGTTCGAGTACTCTTCTTTCCTGAATGAGAACCGAAGATTCTACCCTCAAGGATACGCAAGGCGGGGAAAAGCTGAACAGGGGTTCCGACCAGGACGGCGAGTGAGTAGAGGAACTGAACCGAGTTGACGAATTTGCTATCTTGAGGGAAGTTGTTGATTATCTCGATCTGCGTGTTGACGCCGAATGTAGCATAGCAGAGAGCACCCACGGCAGTAAAGAGGACCGTGATAATAAACATGACAATGCCAAGAAGCCATTCGAACCGTTCTGGTTTCGTCATTGATGATTGGATCGGGAGAATGAGTCCTATTCCTTCAAATGTGAAAATAGCCGAACCAACCGTCAAAGTATACTTCGCCGGGTTGAATAGAACGACACTTTCGTGAACACCGTCGGAAGCGAGGTGATTGATGTCGTAGTAGTAGATGTAGGCGACACCAATAAGTATGCAGACATCTGCAAGTAGCGCAACAGGACTAAGTTTGGCTATATTCCGGATGAAGGCCAGTGGTATCAAAACGATGAGTTGTATGAGAATGAGGGTCGTGGGCGATAAAGGACTGTGACCATTTCCTACAGCTTGGAGGAATGACGTCATATTCTCTGCGACGAAGACTATGCCGGCGCAGACGAACCCCAATTGCGACAGTGTGATGGATATTAAGATAATCTTGCGCATCCAGTCACCTGCTATCGCTTGGCCGATTTCACCATAGCCACCACTATACCGTGCCTTACAGGCCAAGAGCAGATGGAACGCCAACATGGTGACAGTAGATATTACCAGCATTGTCATAGAGGAGAACAATATGCCGCCGTTCTTAAAAGCCTTAGGAAGAAACATGATTCCGGTTCCAATGAAAGCTTTCAATAAGGTAAAGAAAGTTTTCTTGGTGCTGGTCTTAGCCGAGCGCGAGGCTCGCGAAGACTTACGTCGCCCGAGAAGTGGCCTCGTCTCAGTCGGTTGCTCCTCCTGTTCCTCCTCACCTTCGTCGGATATCACCGCTTCATCGTCGGAGTCGGCCAGGTCTTCTCCAGCAAAATTGCCGTATAACTCAAGGAATTCGACGAAATTTCTAGTGACAGGAATCCTAGCAGCCCATATGTCGGGCTCTTGCCGTTGCCGTATGAAAGCTCTACGGAATCCGCCCGGAGCCAATTGATCGCTAACCGTCAAATGCTCTGATTCGTTGTCGCCCGTTAAATCTTGGGGGTGGTGAAATGTGGCGGCTCGCTTGTGCATCTTGACCCGCGCGGCCGTCTTGAATAGATCTCGGTGTATGTCACCTCCTTGGAGTTTTAACGAGGATTCGCCTAAATCCTGGTCTCCCGCATCTTGACCGGAAACCGATGGAGCTCCAGAACTACCGGGTGCCCCATCAAATTCGGCGGAGTAACCAGATGGTAGATGTCCGGAGACGACATGAGCCTCGTGCTTTGATTGATCCGATATTGGCGAGCCCGACATGATGCTGATGTGATATCCGCAATCGGATTGGGTCTAGCTAGGCACGGTCTATGTGGTGCAGGAGGGATACATTAGATGGGGTTGGGTTATTGGAGCATTGAAGCAATGGAATGAAATTGTATGTATTTTAAATTTAGATAATATTGATATTAGATCACAATGGGAGAAGCGGGTAATTAGCGATTGATTGATTGAAGGTCAATTGATGTTGAGCTGTTCTACAATGAAAGTTGATTGAGGTGGTTTTTGAAATTCTTGAGTTTACTGTGAAACTTTAAGAGGCCCTAGCTTCCAATATCGTCAGACCGACGACTAGCTGGGTGCCAGGTGGCACCCACAAGCAGCGTCGGCTCGTACCGGACTCACCGCTAAGAGCCGTTGCAACCCAGCATCATTGGTTGGTTCAAAATACGTGGGACAAACCAAGCCACAACTAGTCACTAATCCGGATTTGGTAAGAGAAAGCAATGTGTTATAGGGCATCATTCCGGCTCGAGTCGGCACGTGAGAATCCAATCGCCCTCCCAAGAGGGTTTGAGTGGGACCTTGAGTCCCGTTGTAAAGTCTCGATTGGTCTAGTGGTCAGGATACCTGCTTGTCATATATGAACAAGTTCGCAGGTGGCCGGGGTTCGATTCCCCGATCGAGAGCTCATGCTCCATAACCTTTTGCCAATGTTGTGGACTAGCAGTTGGTCTTTGCTTTTAGCAGGGATTCTCTGATATGACGTCAATGAGGTGGTTCCTGGCTCTATTATCAGCAGTTAATAAAAACCTTCAGTACTTTTAGTACATATTCAACCTGCTTCATTCTATCAATCTACTTCAAAACTCACCTATCTATTTCTGATCAATTGAATGCAATATGTGGCAAGGTCGTGGTGGTTGAATATGTTATAAATACGCCCTATCATAATTGACTAAATGTCTCAAGTCCCCAAAACCTCACACAACGAAGGCAGCACCGAAGAGTCGTCATTCATGTTCTTGGCACGACAGGATGAATGACCTGAAGTGATGAAATACATAATATAATTCCATGAAATATAGGTAATGAAGACCGAATAAGATTACTGACATATTTTCGATCGAATTGTATGATTATTCATCCACGATGCGACGGACGAATAATGGTCTGGTGTCTTCTACGGTTGAGTTCTAGGATGCGTAGTGATTCCAATACCAGATTGGCCGACAGTTACGATGGGAATCCTATAATTGCCATTTCCGTATCTCACAACCGAAATTCGCAGTCTTTATTGGAGGCTTATAAACTCTTGCTTTGCAATCAATTTTAGCTCATCCAGCGGACGGACGAAATGGAGGAAATCCGCTTAACCCGGCTAAACCCGACTCTCCCTTACATAGCCAAATTTTGATAACACTAGATCACCACTATTTCCCACGTAACTATTACAAATAATCGTCATTTTCTGTATAAAGGTAGCTCTTCCTTTGTCTCGTCAAACACGAATTACCAAAGACACTGACGTCTTGTCTATCGCTCCCTATTACATATTGATCAACATCATAAACCGACCCCCCACCCCCTAAAATGCCTTCGTATCTAGTCACAGGTGTCTCCCGAGGAATCGGGGTAAGTGTGCATAGAGGAATGCACATGTTATGAGAACTAACATGAAGATAGTTTGCATTCATCCGCCAGCTATCCGAAGACCCGGAGGCCGTCGTTATCGGACTTGCCCGGAACAAGACAGCCACGGAGAAGAAAGTGTCTGCCGAGATTGGGCGTTCCAATATTCATATCCTCGAAGCTGACCTCGTGGACTATGATTCACTGAAGGTTTGTTTGGTTTCATCTCTATGTTTTTGCATGTCTTCGATGCTAACAGCATGGTTAGAAAGCAGCCGAAGAGACATCTAAGATTACGGGAGGGAGTCTAGATTACCTGATCTTGAACGGTGCTATCATGAGTCATCAAGATGGTTTTAGCACTCTAAGTGACATGTCAGTTTCCTTACTCCTCTCCTCAACCATTATCCAAAGCCCCAAAATATTAACAAGTCTCACTAATGTAGGGGCGAGGATGGTAAAGCTCTGGAGGAAGATTTGCTATCTACCTACAAGACTAATGTCATCGGCAACGTCCATGTGATCAATCTCTTACTGCCGCTCATTCGTGCTGGCAAAGTCAAGAAAGTCATCTCAATCTCTTCGGGACATGCCGATTACGATTTAGCTCGCGACTACAAGATAATGAACTCTTCATCGTATACTATGAGCAAGGCAGCGATGAACCTTGCCATAGTAAAGTACCATGCAGAATGGAGCTCACAGGGAATCTTGTTCATGAGCATTTCGCCCGGCGTCGTGGATACTGGACACCTTGATACAGCTCAGCGTGAGTTCCTCCTCTCTTTTCACCCCATACGAATTCGTTACAACCCCCCTATGGATCTCATTCTTACCACTAGCTGATTATTTTATACGCAGTGTCGGAGAAAGAAATGTCCGTTCTGGGGGGAATGATTCAAAAGTTCCAGGCGTACGCACCTCATTGGAAGGGTCCTATCACACCGGAGGAGTCTGTCAAGCTTGTGATGGGGGTTATCAACAATGCAAGCGTTGAGGGCGGAGACGGAGGTTCTTTCGTGTCTCATTTTGGCACTAAGAATTGGCTCTGAATGTGGTCATCTTCAGGGGTCATACGCACCCACGAAGGCTTGCCAGTACGTGTGCACGTATAGTATTTAGACCAGCTCTCTTCTCAATTATCAACTAAATGATCGTTTCGACAGGCAAAAAAAATGAATTATTACAGTTTGCCTTGCGAATTAAAACATTTGTGTCGCTTAAGTATACTCAGTCATAATATGGTTTAACCTCAGCAAAATACACTGAATTGATCTCTGTCTCCTACATGACTCTCGTTCATCTTCTAATTTGCTAAGCTCAACCTGAAATCAGAATTCTTATCAGTCATCTCTAGGAAAATCATCTTGCTTACATTTTCGTACTTTATGACAAGTGCATAGAAAAGCGTACTCTCATGCCAGTTGACCCGAGGATCTAGTATATCATTGGATGCTATTGGAAGATCAAATTAGTTTCCAAGCTATCTACTTCAGCCTTATGAGATCACAAAGAAAAAAATGTTGACTATATCTTGATAATCTGACGATCGTTAGCTTCATTCTTTGTTTTCCTGATCGCCCGCCCCTAAGCCTCATGCACAATTTACGTTTTGACTACATAACACCGTCATCTTAGAGTTGACTCATTAGAAGATGTTAGGGGAGATAGATGGAATTTCAGTGTTTGCCCATATATTAAGCATTAGAACCGACCGAATTTTGAATATTTATAGAGCTGAGAATGGGCAAGAGTTCCCTGAAACTTGCTTCCCTAACTTCTACCTCTCATGCACCCCAGTGTTTTGATTATAGCTCTATTATATATAACCATAATCACAAGTATCTTACACAGCCATAAGCATAAGCCTATAGCTATGAACTCACCACCTGTTGACCAAGGCCGTAGTGGCTATGATACCACAAAAAAGTCTTCCTCGCGCTCAAGTGGAGAATACTTCTTCTTTGCTTTGGTGGTTATTGGTGCATGCGTAAGTTGATCGACCCTACAAAATTTCCTGACTTTGGCCATGACTAACATTACCAATTAAGATTACTTTGATAATGTGGATGCCTGGTGCCTAACCGCAATTCGGTGGGCGACTTCTATTCCAAGTCGCAGCAGAGGATAGCTCGTCGACTTTATTTCACCTTGCATTTCCATCAAGCTCTTACTCACTGTCCCACTCATCGTTCTGTTTTACATTCGTCCAACTGTAACTAGACGCTTCCGTATTGTCAAAGAAGCAGAGAGGAACGGGACCTGAGGGTCAAATATATCTAGACCTACAGGGCTTTGGCTCGACCAAGAAAGCGATACGACTAGGTAATGTGTCGACGCTACTTTGCGCCCAATTATCATACACCTTGTTCTACAGAAATAGATATTTTTACTGTATCTTGCGAGATCACAGATAAATTATCTCCCCATTTCCCAGGAATACATCACGGCAGTAGGCTGCGAGGGTTCCTGCTGTTACAATATACAATAGTAAAAAATGGAACAGTTGTGACTACCAATGCCCTGCCCGATACTGGAGCACATACATACCTTTCAGTGAACGTGCCCGTCGCTGTCAAGATGGTCTGGGGTGCAGCCCATTCATGCAGGAAATACATCACCGAAATTTTACAAAGGGGTTCATTGAACCATCTCTAGGCCCGTGGGCAATGTCACCTGCATTGCAACCGTAAATCTTTTCATTTTCTTTCTTTAGCTTCCTTAATTCCACCACTTTATGCACTTCAGGGAGACCTCAGCGCTGACTTGTTGATATATTACTCGTTCCTGAATAAATTACCTATGTAAATTTACCTACCTAAACTTTTTAATACTTTCAATATTTTCTCTGAAGCGGACCCGGAGGGCCATGATATACCCTGCTCTACAAGATGTCACGACAAAGTCAGCTACATCTTGAGTCGTACGGGCGGAACCGCAGCGGCAAACCTGTTGCCGTTTGTTTCCGAGGATAGTCAGCTACCTGAGAAGCTGACCACTGGCGACGCCACGATCGAACACCTGTGCAACCAATATAAAGACCCTAACGCCTACGATAACAAGGGACGAGTTTAGAGACTTACAGATGAAGCCGTCAGAACGTTTGTCGGGAGTCAATGGCGTACAGAAAATATAACACGGAATCTACAAGAAACATTCTTTGGGCCATCGTTGGCTTCGCGGGTAGCCCCTTTACTGTTCTAGAGAAGGGCAAGCGGCGTACGGAGAGTTGCGATTCCGCGGGGACTATCGAAAACTGAATTCATTTACAAGGAGAAACCGGTAACCCGATAACTCTGGCCCTCTTCGGGAACTCCGTTTCCATGTACCTTACCATGGAATCGATCTCGCCTCATAGCGTCTATCGACGCTTTCTACCCCTTGAGATACGAAGAACAACCAACATCAGCGAAGATGTAGACCATACTTTCATACTGTTCCATTGAAGTAAACAGGACACTAGTTTTAATGTTGCTCTTCGATATCACGCGCTGGTAAATCGGAGATACAGGAATCCATTCGCCAACATCGGCCGTGTGGTTTATTCCGTTATCTAACAATTTTCCGTTTTTTCTCTCTTTTGAATCTTGATTAGCAGTTGATCTATTAGACGAATCGTTTACAGCAAGCTCAACGAAACCCGCATATGCATGGCTAGGTCTTGTGGCTAATAACATAAATATCGACTAAGAATACGCTGCGTTAATCATCAATTCTGCTCGCTTAGCCACAACAAGGCCTCCAAGGGCCAGCTGAAACGTACACTAATATAGAGACACAAACAGTCCCGAGTTTTACTTTGCCGAGTAACGGAGACGATAGTGGGAAATGAAGTAGGTATCCTTGGACAAATTCAGAGCCGAGGTGGTTGTCAAGAACTACAGGATGGACATAAGGTCTGGCACCGGAATCAATACTAGGAAAACGGTGGTTGAAATTAGAAATTTCGTAACCATCCCGTCAGAGAATCTATTTCAAGCTAGATCTACATTCAATAGCAAATCATTCCATGCTCGCTGAAGATAGCAGTAGTCCCAAAAGATGCCTTGTCAGAATTGCCACTTTCGTGAAGTGCGTAGTTACTTCGTACAAATAAACCCGCTAGCAAGTAAATAGATCGGGGCCTATCCTAGGCGTTAGTGTCTACATGAGCAAACATGAACCCCGGAGGGGTACTTACCAGGGATGACGTATTGACTGTTCGCGGTCATGGAGTAGATGTTAACGAGAATGCCGGGGTCATCTTGCTTATAGATGCCTGGAAGACTGTAGGTTGTGGGCGTCTTGTTTGCGGAGCCTCCAGTGATGTTGACTTGTGCGCATTCCATCTAGGGTCTGTTAGTACCGGTGACTTGTAACATTTGGAAAAGGGGCGGGTCCACGTACGTAAAGTTGCGCTCCGTTAGGAGAGCTTGCGCCGTGAAGTGCGATCATCTCCGCGCGCAGGAGATACTCGCCATCTGGGAGACAGCTGGGAATCGTGATTGGCTGCTTGCCTTGGTTGTTGATCACGGTCGAAGTGCCCCAGACGCCGTTGGTGTAACCATCTTCCTGGATCTTAAACCTAATGGGATTTGAGCTTTTATGTTTAAATGGGAAAGAGCACACATCGAACTTACCAGCCGTTGCCGTATCCGACATCAGTCGTCGCATCATCAACCTTTTTGAGGTAGGCTAGCGTAGGGCCCTTGTGGCTAGCATCCATGACATCTTCCGGTCCAGAGGTTAGTGTATGTCGCCAGATCGCGTTTACCGTAGAGCCGGCCTTGATGTCGATGATCTTGTCGGATGGAGTAGTGGGGTTCGGACCGCCGTTGCATGCGACATCATTGGTCGTCACGTCAGTGATTGGACCATCGTAGCTCGGCGTTCGGATACCGTAAGAGACAGGGTTCGTTACGCTATCAGCCTCAAGCTGGACGAATATCGTGTGCGCAGTTGTTAGGCTAGCGCTAGCGATAGTGGCTGCTAATGAAGAGTACCTCATTTTGACGACAGCGTATATAGTAGCTGGAGCAGCTGAGATGAACGTCCTCGCTGATCTATCTTGGCGGTAAATTAATGATGAAAATCCGGGGAAAATCCCCCATATAAATAATAATTATGGTCGTATTGACGCCCACCTCAACCCAAGGATCGAAGACCGCATTTCGCGGTACTATCCAACCCCATAGTGACAGAGAAAAACAAGGCTTGGTTTCTTCAAAAAGCTTGATTCCACCCGTAATGGTTAGTCCCACGGAAGCTCTGCGCGGAAAGGGAACGGCGATGATTCCACCACGATCTTAGCGCTTCGATGTTTTGCGGTGCGGCGGAGGTTGTCCGTCCGGGGTTTATTTTCGGAAGACCGAAAATGGACAAGCTAGGGATATAATAGACATAGTCAGCTATAAGACGGACAGGTAATCTGAAAAGGTCCAAGGGCTCGGAAATATATTGAGCACTCCCGTTCATGCATGGGTCATGGTTCCCCACAATGCGGCAGAGAATGTCACCATATCCTAGCTAGGGTCGGAATGCCGGCACGACGTCAGTCGTGGTTAGCATGCTTCAGACTTGTGTTAGAGCTGAAAATCGGCATAGTCTCCCGGATCTGCGAATTTGAGTCAAGAAAGTGATTTTTTTTGGTAGGTTATATCATATATTGCGAAGGAAGTGAAATTGTACGCTAGTGTTGACTTTTTATCTAGAATCATTGCAATCATTACTGGTTTCTAAAGGCTGTTCAAAATTTTCGAATTTTCAAATACGTGTAGCTTACAAATGATCCTTTAAATACCTGTTTCCAGACATGGTATTTAAACCTTTTCCAAGTAAGCTATTGCTTGCGCGCACTCTTGGTGACAACCTCCTCAACCTCGGCATCGGTTAATTGCTTAATGCCGAAAAGGTCGTTATCAAGCTTCGTGAAAAGACCACCAAACCCTTCAGCGAAGACCGCAGACTTCAAGCTCGTGAGGAAGACGATGAAGCCGTTCGGCTCTGGCTTTTTGAGCTCTTCCTCTCCCTGCTTAAGTGCATCGGCAGTGGACGACACGGTTTCCTTCCATCCATCGGCGCCGACAGCCTTCTTGAGATATGCGCCTAATTCCTTCTGGGTGATCGCCGCATCTTGGACATAGACAGGACGGTTCTTAGTGGCCTCAAGATTCTTGAGCACACCCACCACAGCCTTTCCAACGGTTTCCAGGTTGGACACCGAGTACTTCTGGTTGCCTCCGTCAGCGTATTCGATCTCCTTGGCTGAGGCCTTAGCTAAGAACTCGACGGCAACGCCCCAGTCCAAGAAAGGTCCGTTGACGATACCTGTCCACGTTAGACCACTCTCGGCAGCAGCTTTCTTGGCGGCATTTTGAATTTCGATCTTGTTGGCGAAACCGGGAAGCGCCGCAGTCTTGGGATGGAAAGTATTGCTGCCGAACTCGGAGAGGATGAAGCGCTTGACTCCTGCCTTGACTGAGGCTTCAATCAGAGGGATTTGGAAGTGCAATGCCGCGGATCCGAGGACCGCGACAACAGCCTCTTGACCTTGGAGAGCATTCACCAAAGAGTCCTGAGAGGTGTAGTCGACAGGCTTGACGGTAACATTGGAGGGAAATGTGTGATTGCTTTCCTTGCGGGTTAGGACGGTCACCTCGAAACCAGCCTTCAAGAGCTGGTTCAATACAGTCTCTCCGAGGTTTCCTTTAGCCTATTTCATGTTAGGGATATCGAAGCAGGCCAGATAGGGATTGGTGTTTGCTTACTCCCGCTATGGCAACCTTTGTGACGGTAGACATGTTGATCTGGCGATATAAGATGCTTAGGTAAGTGTTTCTTTTCTGATGTTGATGAGGCAAGGGGTGATTGATACAGATATGAAAGACATTCCCAAAACTTGAGGGAGAGGGAGTCATTTATATATTCACATTTACTCTACCTTGTGCAACAGTGGTCTGTTTGCACTTTTCGCCTCCGCCGACACTAAGAAGCTGGATAGCGCCATATGAAGCATTAATGTCGGGATGATTACATCTCAATATTCCATGAGTTCGAGGATTATCACATAATCCAGCCTCGGTTGAACAATCGTTTTCATCCCACTTGGGAAGTCCATGTACACGCACATAGCTTTCTGCTTGGTCGAGTACTTGGACCAGACTTGGCTAGAGAGAAAAGGCGTAGTTGAAGGAACGTAAGGAAGAGACTTGAAGAGAATTAGGGGAAGGTCAAGGAGAAGTGTGGGTCTTGGGGTAGTGGATTGGCAGTGGAATGGTTAGTGGATTGCATGATCTATAGTAGAGATGCCCCACCTCCCACTTCCCTAAAGGGTATCCCACATCCCACATCCCACATGCGATGACTAATTTTGCTCATACCGGAGGTATCGGATTACTGGAAGAGGTACCGGAATCTCCGGGGCTTCTTTAATTCTCTCCTCTATTTTCTTATTTTCTTAGGGATTAGACAACTCAACCTTGTTTTAACTACCCAACTTAATCTATCCACATGGTGATGTGGGAGGATTCACAACGTGTAATCTTACAGGTTACAGGTCATTATCTCAATCCCGAAGTCTTCAGTGAAACTAGACTACCTTTCGCCTATTGTCCCGACTCCCACTATCCATTGTCCACTGTCCGTTGTCCATTGTCCGTCGCCCACATTGCCGCTAAGATCTGAGATTAAGGAGATTAGGGGCGGGATTCACGAGCTTCCCGATCTCATCCACTTCTCGCTTGTACCCTTACCTGCCTTACACATTGCTTACGTGAAGCAAGGGGTAATGGTTAAAGCCACAGGTCACGGAAATGTCCTCTTCGCAAAAGAGTTGGGAATGTTCCTTTCCTGGTTGTGGTAAAAAGTTCTCGAGAAAAGAGCATCTAACCCGACATAATCTCGGACATAACCCCGAACACCAGTATAAGTGCCACATCTGCGGAAGACGTTACGCAAGAAGGTATACATTCCGTTCCTCATTCGCTACTATATACCTACCTACTATTATGTAATCGACTGATGCCATCTCGCTAACTTGAATACGAACACTAGCGATGTGTTTAAGAGACATGTGAAGCAACATAACCCACAAGACGTCCAGTCTCCGGATGCACGAAGGTAAACATTGAAGCTCATATTATAAGTATCCAATTTAGTACCATCACTTACATAATCCTCTCCTGTCCTTTAGAATATGTCTAGCATGTGGTGATCGAAATACCCCGTGTGATGGCAATTCGCCCTGTGGTGCTTGTATCACGAATTGGACTAACTGTCGTTGGATTGATTCGGATAATAGCCATGTAGCTACTACCGAGCAGACAGTTGTGATACCGCCTAATGGCCACACCCAACCAACATGGTTTCAACCAAATCCAGAGGTTTGGATGCCACAACCGTTCTTGGCAACCAATCCCTATCTGTCATCGGTCCCCAATAGCTTAAACCCAGACCATCCGATCCAGGGCGTCGGCGCTATGGAGACTGCTACCTATACGCCTCCTACGTCAGATATCAGCGCCACTAACGTCGAGACCATGCTCTACGAGCCATCGAATAACCCCTTGAATTCCCCTCAGCTAACGCCACCACTCCCATCGTGTCGACAGCGAAATGTCTCTAGGTCACCGGAATCCGCCGTAGTGGCTGACTTAGAAGCTAGCATCGATAGAACGTCGCCCGAAATCCAAAGGCTTATTCAGCTGTTCTTCACGGAAATAGATCCGTATTGGCCTATCCTGCATTCGGCCACCTTTAGACTTGACGAAGCTTCAACGACATTGATCGCGTCAGTGGCGATGCTAGCTAGTTGGCTCGAAGGTGGACACGAGCACCATAAGCTTGCTCCATTGATATTTGAAGAGGTCATCCAGGTTCGAACGGTATGAACGGGATTCTTGCCTGTTGCTCTATATCAAGCAACTAACATCATTCGTAGGAAAGTTCTCCATCACTTAATATGTTGCAGTCTGTTTTACTATACATCATATATGCGACGAGCAATCTGGTATGTGTTGGGTAAAAGCGGGGCTGTGCCTCGACCTTCGATATTTCTTCATCAATATGACTAACTTCGATGTATATAGACAACAGATGGAATGGTTGCAAGAGCACTCAATCTTAATGCATGGATAATATCGACCTGTCGTTATTTGGGAATCTTCAATGGCCAATTCGCATGTCAGGAAATGCTCGGAGATGGCTGCCCATTCGTCGCGTGGCGCGCACAAGAACAGCTAAACAGGTACGCCTCTTTTCCTTCGCCCAATTCATCGTTTCAACTAATAGAACGGAATGTTTTATAGACTTGCGTTCTCTGTTCTTCGTGTCGACGCTTATCTTAGTGTCCTATTAGACCACCCTCCTACGGTACGGTATCAGGAACTCTGTATTCCTCTGCCTAAATCTCGTCAGCTCTGGGCCGCCGCCAACGAGCCGGAGAGGCGGAATCTCCAATGGAACGAACCTGCCGGGCGCGAAAAGGCGTTATTCTCATTCTTCATGCGAGATGCACTCAATCCTTCTCGTGAAGGAACCTTACCGTATTGTCTCACAGATGTCGACTACCACTTGAGTACGTGCGCAACGCAGACTCATATTTGGGAAGCAGCGCGCGAAGCTCACAGCTCTATGTCGGACGAGATTGTCCAGGAGATGGATCCGGGAACCTTCGTTAATCGAGCACATCCACACATGGACCTTTGGCGTGACAAGCGCAAGGAACACTGCGTCATTCTTAAGAAATATTTTGAGGGTAACCTAACTGGCGATGAGCATCGGCTAGGCCCACTAACGTTCACGCTCATGTACATGTCAAGTTTGAAGCTACATTCGCCGATGAATGTTCTACGTGTCAAAGGCCACTACTACAAGTCGCGTCCAGGAGCCGCCATCCCAACGCGCAAGCCTCGCGCCCACCTGCATAGTTGGATAACATCTATGTGTCCGCGCTCAGCATTATGGAATGCCGCCCAAGTGTGCCGCATCTTCCTCATCGAGTCTGGGCGTTTCGGCACGAGCGCCCAATCCGCAGGAAATTCCCATCTACGCGCTCGCCTACGCTTGAACCCGCTTCTGATTCCAGGCGTCCTGATGAGCGCTATCGTGGCCTGCTCATACGTCCGACATACCCGAACATGCGGGTATTGCCGCGCGGCCCCCTCCCCCCACTCGCCGTGCTCAGACCTTAACCAAAACACGCCCTGCACCGCCACCATCAACACCACGACGACCCCTCCCTTCCAAACTCCCCTCTCCTTCTCCAACGCGACGATGGCAGGCGTTATTCCCGATGAAGAAGCGATCGACCTCTTCAGCGTAGGCTCCCAAGACCCCGTCTATCTCAAGTGGAAGCAGACCGGCAAAGGCATCCCGTACTGGGGCACGGGCGATTCGCGCATCCCGCTCTGCGCCTGCAGGCTCCAGGATATCGCGGCTTGGTTCCGCGAGGCGTTTGCCGAGGACGAGGGCGCCGAGATGGAGTTCGTGATTTTTCTGGCGGAGCTCAGTCGCGAATCATGACGTAGCACCTGCCTACCTACCTATTTTGATTAGGTATGGTATATACACACTTGGTAGTAAAAGGGCGTATGTGGGCATTGGGCTTGGAGCCAGTCCTTTCCGTCAAACCCATTAAATTTCTCAGAGCGATCTATTTTTCCTTCTCGGCTTGGGCGGCCCTTATTTTTATCACATTTTACAATTTATTTACCTTATACTGGAAGTTGTATCTATGGGAGGAATTTTCTATCAAGAGCGTTTTCGTGTTTTATTCCAGGCGCACGGGTGTACGACATGAGATTTGGATGAGATGATTCAACACTATATATAGGTAGCTTTGTAGCTAGGTGCGATCGCTACGGGCGTGTAGCGGTTGTGACCGGTTCTGTCATTACTGTACATCACGAGGAGAAGAGAGGTTAGAACTAAGAGATCTAGATGAGATGATAAGATGACCATGGAAAAACTTGGAAATACGTGTTAAATATTTACTGATTGTCGATATAAGGGAATTGTCAAATATGGGAGGGATATTGGGTAAATAGAGATACAATGGACATACCTATTCAAACGCAAGTGCTCTTGTTACAAGAGCTGTAGTGTGTGGTGATATGAGAGGCTTGGCGTCGTTACATGTTTATGAATCGTTTCATGCCCGGAACCGATGTCAACTACCAAGACATCTAGGCATAGATGGCTAATTCGAACCGCATGGAAATATTACAAGATATATGGCGGGGATGTTGATCTAACGGCAAACATCCACAGGCGCCAAGTGTCGAGGTTATAGGCGTAAGACGAGGACATCAATCACCACATCATTCAATCACAAGTCATCGCTGGGATCTAGCATATTGGAACAGCTCAGTTGGCAACTTGAATCCCCTCTTCAGGATCAAGTTTGTATTAATTCTTTTCTCTCTGCTTCTAAGAAGCAGCGTCATCTCTTTCTCAACATCCACCTACTTTCACACAGACATCCCCATATCTTCTACTTTCTGGGCAATCGGCGCAGCGTTGCCCTCGAATATCGACTATTTTTCGTCCCCTGAACGCCGTTTGGTAAAGCCACGATACCAGTTGCCTCTAGTCCAAGGCCCCGCCACCGGAAAATCCATCCCGTTAACCGGACTACCCAGAACCGGGTCTGACGTATCGATGTTTTGGGAGAGTAATGGAGTTTCCTATTTTCTAGTAATGTTGTTGGAAATCAACGGGCCTCCTTCTCCAAGGCCTCCAACTCCTTGACGACCGCAGCTTTCGTGGCGATCTTCTTCATCTGCGTATCCTCGAGCTTTTCGCCGCCGGCATGTCGCATCTCTAGGTCTTCGATTGCGCGGATCTTTTTCTGCAAGCTGCGCAACTTCTTAGACGCGGGGTTCTGGCTACCGGGTGAAATCAGGGAGTCCGGACCGGGGGGTTGGGAGGTCTGAATTTGTGGCGCGAGAGGTGCTCCCTGCTGGTAGTGCCCATTCTGTCCGTTCTGTTGGGTGTTGCTGCGATTGCGTCCCTGGTTGCCACCTTGGAAGTTGTGTCGCGAGCGACTGCGATCGTGCCTACGCTGGTTATACTGGTTCCCGCGACGCTCAGGACTACGTCCCTCATTTCCAGAGCCTAGACCTTGATCCCGAGCCGGGGGAGCCAAACCACCGACGTTGTTCAATCCATCCTTGTTATCGACGTCCTTGGCCTTCTTGTTGTTCCTCTTCTTCTTGTTCTTGAGCGCGGCCTTAGAAAGATTCTCGTCGCCATTAGCGCCAGGCACCTCGTTCGGGGCAGCACCAGGGACGGTGCGAGAGCCAGACTCAAGGAATTCTGCACCCGGAATCTGTCGGCGCGATCTCCCGAAGCCGTTCAGGCCCACATTCTGAGAACCATTGCTCATGACATGAGCGGCACCTCCTTCATCCTCGCGTCTAAAGTGAAGCGGTGTGGACATTCCTCTGGCACCCGGAGGGCGGTAAGCACCGACTGGCTTCGACGGCGTCTTAACCGTTCCTAAATACGCGATCGCTGAAGAGTGAGGTGTAGGAATAGGGTGCAAAGGATCGAGACGAGGTAGGTTCTCTGGAAGAACCGGTCTCCAGGTAACGTTGTACAGTTCCACCATGTCTTCGTGGTACATGATGCCTCCTCCAACATGCCAGAGCTTCACGCCGTTATCAACGCGAAGGCGAGGGGACGTAGTAGCAGTCATGATATATCTGCTGTCAGGACTCCATTGGCACACACTGGGATTGCCGCTCTCGATAGTGCAAATCTTGCGGTAATCCTTCTCCAGATCATAGACATCGATTTGACCAGCTAGATTACCAAATCCAGCGACCAAGGCAAATCGGCCCGTAGGCGAAAAGATTATGGTGTTCCGGGGCGCGATGGGGAACGAATGGGTGGCAACAGCGCGGTGGTTGAATATAGTTGTCTTCGCGGGCATATAACCGTAGATGACACCAAACTCCTTACCGTTCGGGGACCATGATACGTCGTGAATCGGACCATCCTTGTCCAAGGTTACGCGAGCATCGAGGGAGCCGTTAGCGCTGAGAAGGTAGAGAGTCGTCTCGCCGTAGTAGCTCTTGTTCGACTTGTCAACGTCCGTTTGTGCCAGCACAATCAGGTTCGTTCCCAAGCTATTCCACTTGAGTTGAACCTTGTCGCCCTTAAAGAAAGTCTTCTGCGAGATCGGTTGCGTAAATTGAGGAACGTTGTAGACTTTAACAGCAGCAGGTTGTCCCTGAATATTGTTAGCTTATCGGATCAGACTAATGCAGAGAACAAGTATACTGACCTTCCTCTCGGGAATGAAAACGGCCACGTTATGACTTTGACCAGGCGCAATGGCAAAATCAGTAACTCCTTCAGCTCGAAGCTTGTTCCAGACCGTGCTTAGGTCATTGCTATCGTAGAATTGAACCTCGTTGGTAACGAGGCGAGCACAGAACTTCTCATCTGACGTATATTGAAGGTTCCAGCCCGTCTGCGACTTTTGAACAAATCGCCCTAGGGGTTGCTTCTCAGCTCCTTCGGGGGTGTCTTCGATGGTTCGCCAAATCTTGAAGTTCTTTGTCGCATCACCAGCTTCGTCCTTTGCGGGGCGCTCCCAGGTACTTAAAAATGAGCCGCGGGGAGAGAAAGCGACCTCAAATACGTTGGGAATAGCTATGTTAGTCAAAACATGGCCGACAGATGCATCAATAACACAGACACGTTCGCTGGAGGCCCAGGCGAGATATCGGCCGCAGGGCGAGTAAACACAGCACCTCAAATTTCCTTCAGGTTGAACGAATCCAGGCAGAGGCGTGTAGATAGGGTCGGCGTCAGTGACGCCGATGGCCTTCTGGGTTCGGTAGGCAAATTGCAATGGACTCGCCATGACTAGTCAAAGTCACAGAGGAATGCGATTGCAATATTGTTGATGTGGTGTTCTTCTTGTCGTTCGTAAGATTCTCTTACCCGAAGCTAAGGACACTAAACAACTGAGTAGATTTATCAAAAATGATACTCAGCTGGTCCAGTGAGATCTTGAATGCGACGGCTATCCTTGATATTGGTATCGTTACCTATGTAGGAGAATATTAGGTAGAGTAGTATCTCGGTAGACTTGTATTCAGCTAATCGCCTATCTGTAATGATAGGGTAGAAGAACGTTTGATAAGAGTCGCGATGATCTTAACGAGAATACTACTAAACCGCGGCGATGATTCTGATGGTCTTTTGGTATTGGCGATGTAGATGCTGATGGTTATGCCGATGCAAAAGGCAAACGCAAATGCAAACTACTGTTCAGTTGTCGGACCAGATAGAATGACGGAATGATAGGCGTAAGATACGCACGAGACGCACGCGGGGAAGGCGGAGAACGGAGAACCAATTTGAATAAAACGGCAAGAAGAATAGAAGGGAACTTGGCAGGTCACCCAGAGAAGAAGATTGACGAAAGGCGGTGGGTGGACGTGACCGTGACGGAACGGAAGCTGGAAGTGGGCTTGGAAGAGAAAGAAGGATACGTGAAAGAAGGAGAGAAGAAAAAAATAAAAAAGAAGCGAGTCATGCTGATGATTTGTTTCTTGGTAGTAACCCTGGTACCCTTAGGAACCCTGGAAAGTTTTTTTGCCATCAGGTACCGACGGCATCAGCCACAAAAACCAGCCCTGGCATCCTAGTCAGCCCACTGTAAACTGTGCTCAAAGCGCAGCCGCGAACGGGCCAGACCCCAAATAAACCCCAAATAAACCCTGCAAATGTCCAATTGTCAATTGTCCTTTCCCCAAACTTTTTTCTATTTTGGAAGCGCATTGAGGCTTAACCAGTAACCTAACAGCTTCAATTGATTATCTAATCGAGCATTACTGTCGGTACTTGGCGGGCTCTTTCCCAAATTTGAAACAGGCGAGGGAGCACAACATGTACTTTGATGTTATGTTTAGATCAGCTGGGGGGCAGAGGCAAGGAAAGAAGATTCTAGTTTTCAATCAGCCGGCACATTCACCGTCCAAAGGCGTCTTAGTCCAAATGTTGTTGCCGTTGCCGGTGTCAAATACACCGGATACATAATTACCTAATTCTAACAAGATTAAATTTTACAAAGAAAATAGGTTTCGTCACAAGATGTCTTCGCTGTAGTAATTCCATATACTCACCTCCCTTGAATATTGCTCTTCAAATACATATCCACGAATCTCTTACAATTTGAGTTAGGCGAGATAAATACACTCATGTTACACAGGCATGTACCTTTGTACATCAATGCGGAACCCAAACTGTCAGGGCTGTGGCTCAAACGATTTGAACAAGCTCCGGTCTAACGTCAGATCTAGATCTAATAGATGCATGACCCGCTTGGCGGAATATTATTAATCTGTCTATACAGTGTACCTACG
The DNA here is from genome assembly GCA_003314315.1 of Annulohypoxylon stygium. NCBI lineage: Eukaryota > Fungi > Ascomycota > Sordariomycetes > Xylariales > Hypoxylaceae > Annulohypoxylon > Annulohypoxylon stygium. The sequence continues at coordinate 471,626 of QLPL01000001.1, forward strand.
AATGGAAACAATTAGCTTAAGGGTGACTTGGCTGGCTTGGCATTTTTTCAACTTTGTCTTGCCGAGGTTTTTTTTCCTTTCCACCTTTCTTCACCATAGCATGGCGAAAACTAGGACCAACCTCGCTAGGTCCTATGGATCTTCCACAATGCAACGCGAAACAAATCACGACAAAACAAAACTTGGCAAAGACTATATAAGTTGTTTTGCCATGTTCGCTTGTCTATTCGCACGAAATGACACCACCAACAGGTGACTTAGGGGTGATGTGGCAGCAGCAAACCCTCGCGGTCCACAGTCTCCGTCTCGTTCAACAAAATCAATCACAATACTAGTTGCGAAACCACAGGATAATAGTTGCTTTTAACTCATCATGAGCATCCACTGACGCGTTAAAACAATGGGGCAATACGACAATCTCTCGGATCTTGCCGCTAGTATCTTCCAATCAACGTTTCGGACCTGCTCCAGAACGAAGCGAGATGGCTACAAAAAGATGTCGTAGAACCAAAATCAAGTCCTATTCTTCAAGCGATCAACTATGTATCACGAACGCTCGCTAAAAACATGCCCATCAATTAAAAAAATAATAGTCCCAGCCGTTCATGACAGCCTCTCAAGATACTAACCAATTACGCGTTATGTTAGACAGCAAATCATCAAGTACATGCAGCTCTAATCCAACAATTCCGTCCATACCAGATACAGATTCCCTAACTTCGACTTCTCGTAAGGTCGGATCTTCTTTCCATCCTCCTCTGTCTCAAATATCCACGTAGGGAAGGCCGCTACGGTAGAACTCCTGAATGGTTTCGGGGGATTAGACCACACATGATGCAGCTGTGGTGCCCCACAGTTGATCTGGATTCCTCGGTACCCCTTAGATTTCATCTCGAGCATGATAAACCTCGCCAGCGCCTTCATCAGTCCCTGACCGTGATACCCCTCTCTTGTTCCTGTACCGACTCGCTCAATAACTTGACCCGCTGCTGTGGGTTCCCACGATCCCTTCGGGCGCGGATCGTGATCTTCAAAATATTTCCCCATAGGTCCGTTCATAGGAAGGGCACTATTAGCAGCATCCCATTCCTTCTTATCACCCGGGACGAACTTGTCATACGATAAGCCGAAGCCTACAAGAGGAAAATCCAAGGCGTCGAGTAATTTACGTCGTCCATCGTTGTTTATCTCGGGGTCATCGAGGTCGAAATCGTCCCAGTAACATATCCCACCCTTAGCAGCAGACTCGGGCTTCTTGAAGACAAACTCCTTATCCCAGATGCAATAAGAAAGTCCATTCTTAGCTACCATCTCGGGCATCTCGTAAAAGCCTTTGCAGACATGATGTGCCTTCAGTGCCTCGCTCGCTTGACGCCCTTCGTATATGGCGCTCCATATGGGCGATCCGAAGAAATGGGAAAAGTATGAGAGGGCCGAGACCCACCGGGAAAGATCGGGCGTTACCTGCCGAATTTCATACCTAGAAGGTAGTTGTATACCGTGGGTGTCGTGTACTGGGGCGCCTGGTGCTATCATCGTCTGTCGCCGAGTCCGCAATTCGTCGAGGCTGTTATGACCTTTCGGATTCTAAAAGGCCCATGGCGTAATATAACACGGCTCGCTTAAACCAACTACTATTTATATTACACCGCCTAGAGCTTTGATCGAGTATAGATGAACAGATTGTAATCAATCTGTCGCACGAGCGCGACATGCGGGACATAGCAGAACGCATCCCAAATGCAGCAAGGAGCTCGCTGTACATACCTGTCAGGGGGCATGTGACCAATTACATGTTTCCATTTACCCAGCTATGTCACATCACTCACAACGCCTTTGAACATATTAGGAAGCTGACTTCTCTAGGATGACTTGGCAGCCTGCTATCATGACTTTTGACAGGCTTGTTAGTTCTGCAAGAGTTGTTCACGAGAAGAAGCAATACCCACCTAGTTATAGATCATCGATTATCGTCAGACTATGCACCACCATATACGAGCTCTCTAAGGAAGGACGATATGGTTGGCGCAGAAACCGCTCGAAATAGTTATTGGATAACGGCTAACCTTACTAGAAATGGAATTACAGTCATGCTTGTGTAACAAGCGAGTAAGTCTTGCAAAGAGCCTTACTACAGATCTTTTTCTTCAGAGCCTCCTACTATGTTTTGTGAAGGTATGGTTCTGATTAATTGTATGGGAGCGGTTCGCAAACTTTACCAACCAGCAACACCAGCATCGAGCAACAGCGTGTCGATAACATCCTCACCAGAGAGTAAGCTCACACTCACAGCACCGGTGGGCTCCTCGATCGCGATAGAACCAGTCCAATATCCTATGTTCTCCAACGGGCTCGCGGCTCCTTCGAGCTGCACGTCACTTTGAACGATCTTGGGCGCAAGCGTGAGCGGTTGCGCAATCGGGGTCGCAACCTTTAATGACAATTTCGACGGGTCGAGATCGGTTTGATTAGTTCTCGCCGCGACCGTGACCGATACAGTGCCGTCCGCAATATGGGTCAAACTCGGGGCTATAAACGCTTTGTCCTGGATCTGAAACGTCTGGGTCTCCATACCAGTCGCTGCGACAGAGAACGACGATGCTCCCGATAAGCTGCTGCCTGAAATTGAGAAGGGGGAGTATTGAGTCGTGGCGTTCGTTTGACTATTGGACAGCTTGAAAGCAGAGATGCCCAAATCTTCTTCGGGAACTAAAGTCTCCGTATAACCATTCGAGAAGGTGATCGAGATTGGGTTGTCCGATACTTCTCCGGTGTATAGCACCTAGTAATCTCTCAGCTCTGCGCTGTCACGAGTCTTGCATTTGGTGGCGCATTACATACCCTAATTTTTCCGGAGAGAACCAACTGACTGTCATCCGTAATATCCCAAGTCACATTGATTGGTTTTATCAATGCCGGCTCGATCGCAGGCTGGAGTTGTACACCAGCGGGAACGGTGTTAAGCATTCGTCCCAACAAATCGACACAGGTGTCTTGGAACCCATCTCCTTGTGCGTACAAGTCCAGCATAGTCTTATTCCCGTCACTTTCATACAGCCGAAGATCCGACCTACTCGACTCGTTAAAGCTAGTCACAAGCGGACCGCCTCTCTGCCCAGTGTTGTCGATATACTCATGCACGACCGCCGAATCGAACACTGCCCGAGTGCCGTCGAGATTGACTGCTCCGTTTGTGTTGTTTGGAGTGATTGCAGACTCTTCGACGACTGTTGGAAACCCACCAGCGTGTACCTGTTGTGTCGATTAATACTGAGTTACGACTTCCCAGCGAGACTTGAAGCTTTCGAGTTCATTTCCCAGCGTTTAATACAAACGGCGCATTCGTAAGAGGACTTGACTTACCGATCCCATTGTATGGCCACATGCAGTTAAGGCAATGGCATCAGATTGATTGAAACCAGTTTGCTGAAATTGAGCAAGCGTTTTTTCTAAACTCGTATCTGGCGCTGGTACTCCTGTCTTAGGATCGGCCGTTGTCGCATCCACCCTGCCGTACTGGTAGGGGATATACTTTCCTCCGCAAATGTGTACCGACATCACCGTTCCTACGGCGAGAAGGTCGGCCACTTACATGGGGCCTCATTCAGTACGGAACTCTCGAAGTTTAAGAACCGCACCGGAATAGGGATAAAATTGTTAGCTTACTGGGAATGAATTCGTTAACGAAGGGCTGCCAGAATATGAAACTGTCGTTGAACGCGGTGCCCGAGTTCTCTTCGCGCTCGGTCTCGAATCCGATGCTGGCGTCTAATCCACCGGTTCCAGCAGCGATATCAGCCGTGGCGAAGTCGTGGAAAGCAACTCGAAGCCATTGTGCCGAGGTTGTCCTGCGAGAGTTAATCGCTGGCAAGCCCACCTCGGTCACGTAGTTTTCGCAGGGTGTAATGGCCGATGAGAAGTTGGATGCATATGCGCCCCAGTTGTCAACAAGAATATGTTCCAAAGCTGATGCTGCTGGACTCGGGTAGTAGAACATGGCGACGGCCGGCTTAACGGCGGTGCTTAGGATGGACACGGCAAGACTTGAAAAAGCGCGCATGTTGAATGAATACCACCTTGGACTAATGGCTGACTCGACAATTTTTGCCACCTAGAGGAACTGTCAGATCTTTATAAGTTCTTGAGATATGACTCGTCACAGTTCAGCCTGCCATCGCACTGATATCCGTCATGGATCGAAGACAAGATGCAGTATGCCAAGAGGACCTCATTTTATAGACCGGGGAGGAGTCCGTGATAAGTGGACCGCAAACCGGCATTTATAATCCACCGGATACAACGTAGTAATTAGCTGACCGTCCGATTTCCTTCACTCCAAGTCGGGGAGCCAGGTTAACCACATACTATACACATGATGAGCTCTTATCAACACAGGTTACCATTAGATAAATTCTTACTGGACCGCCGCGCGGGGCCAGCGGCGCTGTCACGATGGCAGGGTGGTCAGCGATCCGTGCCATCGCAATTGGTAACTAGGCCCGCGAGCGATGTCACCTCACGAAATCTTGAAACATGCGGGAGCCAATGCAAATTAGGATCTCGGAAAAAGCTTGTCTTTTTTCCGCTTGACGCTCGACATACCCGTTCGGGCGCTTTATTATCGATATACTCTGTATGTAAATCGTCGAAGGGATAAGCGAAGATCTTCCCCCCGTCCGGTAACTGAGGCGATTTTTAGTAAGCTGTTCATAAGGCGGACAGAAAATTCCGGGGGTTGTTCTTACTCGGTAACCATGACCCTGAACGAGAACAAGGGTGGTCTGGTAGCGGAAAACGATGCCGCTTTCTGATATACGGACCTACATATTAATAGACCTAGAGGTAAGTTTTCACACGAGTGATACTACTGACAAACACAACTATATAGTAGATATTCATAAAGTATTGCGAATTAAGCTACATCGTTATCTACCTAATCACTCTTCTAGAAGAAGATCATGGGAATTTCAATCGACAAAAACCAAAATCGAACGAGTTCTTGGAGAGAAACCTTAACCAGATGATCTGCAGGGAAACTCTAGCACTCTAGTCGATTCCCTGGATGCTGGGATTGATCGTCCGGGTTACCTTGCCGGACAATCTTCCCGGACTGGCCCCTGGATTGAGGCTGCGTTAGTCATGCATGAACGCAACATCACGCTGCGGCTCTGTCACAAAGAAATGCTTGCGCGATGAGTAAATTACTTCAGATATCGTCTGATTGGGTCGGCGGTTCGCAAATATACGAAATATGCTTAGGGTTGCGGTTCCTTGCAGGAACTTTGGTTGCGAGTGGTTTACCTCGGTCCTGATCAGATGTCGGGCTATCATGGTACGAGCCGGTAACTTGACTCCGGGTCGACGGAGGTCGAATGGTATAGGTAGCTATCGAGATCGTGGATCTGTGGGATTGTTTCGGGTCTGTCCTGAGGTAGGTCTAAGCTAGAAGAAACTTTGTAAATGTTAGAACTCCTGAACCAACATAGTATGTCACATAATGATGGAACACGCAGTTACGCAATCTAAATTGAGCGAATAGTATATGGGTCTATGTTTAGCAGCTAGACTATGATGGAAAATTGTTGAAATACTCCAGTCTTTGATTTGTCCACTGGACACCGTTATAGTAGGTAGTTTTGAAGTACCCTCATTTCTCAGTATATCCTGAGTCTTCGACATACTTCACTGTCCAGTCTGGGCAGAAACCCGCTTCCCTGCTGCTGGGATCTGAATTATCAATGCAGCGTAGGTATACTTGGAATCCACATCTGCTTGGTTACCATACTGATACAGTTAGTAGTTATTTTCATTGTGAGAGCTACCGGGAGGACTTACCGTCATATGTATGAATCCCTTGCTTCCAAATTTACCTTCGCGTCCACTCAGCCAGGTGACTTTCTGTCTCTTGTATTTAGTGAAGTCACGAATAACCACATCCCACTCTTCTTCATACCCGCCACTGCTGGTGGACACAATTTCACCCCATTCTCCAATACAGTTTAGTGTAATAGGCTTGTACTCGTCGCCCCACATCTGCCTTTGACGATTGATTTCCTCTTCATCTAGGATAGTCATAGCACTAACACGAACACCAAGAGCGCGAAACACGGTGTACACGGCCATGTCGGCGCCTTTGAGAATACCCGGCAGCGATTTCTTGCCGAGATCCGTGGTGTACGGATAGACGTGCGTACAATAAGTCCCCATCAAACCCCCCTTGGGCATGAAGACCGGGTTAGCCAGGGCGTCCTTGATCTTCTGGTACAGCGGCAGACTGTAAACATCCAGCGCCGGACTATTGCCGGCAAGCTGGCCGACACCTGAGGCGACATAGAGGTTGTATGTCAGCGTTAGGCGATGACCTTCCGTCAGCTCCAAAACCTCGTGCTCGCAGTCGCTGTAAAATGCCGCCCACTGGAGCTGGGCAGGAGCCCCCTCCTTGGCCTTGGAGGCGCTCCAATCGTAGGTTGCGCTGTGCCCGGCGTGGCGGACGATTAACTGTCCTCCTTCGTGGCGGTAGGGAAGACTGACGACTAGCGAACCAAATTGCGCTTCGGAACGCGGGGTGTCTACGTGTGCCTTGAAAAAGCCCGCGGGCGCCGAGTAGAACTTGCAAAATAAGCTTGCCAAAATTCTCTCTAAAGGGGACAGCAACCGGGTTTAGATACTTACGTTCAATTTGTACAACTCAGCCCGGACCCCCGTTCTCGAGTTTGTATTCGAGTAGTTTGGTAGGAGAACCTGAGCGATCGTATCGATGATCCCGAGGGAATACGGACAGAAGTTTGTCGAGAAATCTGACGTGTCGAGCTTAGTGGCCTTGCGGTAATTCTCATCGTAGACATCTTGGCCCTGGTACCCGAAGGTGGCGGGCTGACAGTCGTTAATAAGGACTCTGAACTTGGCTTGGCTGTCGCTGTCAGACACATCGATTGGTAAGGTGACCTTGTGCGTCGCGTCGCTCTGTCGGGAGTCCCAACGGATGGTGATAGGCTCGGATTTCAATCCAGCTGCCTCGACTACAATGGCATTCTGGGTACTTGTTCCTGCTTCACTCGATGATTGAGGCGTCGAGACCTTCGTTGTTGGGGATATTAGACACGACACAGATATTGCGCTCTCACATTCGAAATATACTTACGATAGGAATCGATCCTCCGCACGTAAACGTAGAAGACCTGCTCTCCACGAACCGTCCCAGCTCCTCGGAGATCGCATTGTCGAGTTCCTCTTGCGGACTTAGGGGTTTTGGTTTACGAAAACCATCTGACCCAATTGAACTGTCCGACATGTTTAATCGTGTTACAAGTAAGATGAAAGCGAATGAGGCGATGTTGATTTCCTGAGGAAGATAGAGAAAAGACGAGAGGTCATCGCTTCCAGATATTTATATTCACATTCTCAGGATATCCCCCCGCGGTCGCCACGCTGCCGTGAATCGGCACGTTATGCTCAGACCGTCATTTTTAAGCGAGAATATCTGTGGCTTGCATGAGGCAAATGTTTGTTTCATTAAAGGATCCCCGACAGGCCGCTCGATCCATGGACGGGAAACAATCTGGTGATTGTTGTGATATCGACCGCCGTTGTGGCTACGGGCTGATTGGACAAACCGAAGCTCTATCAATGTCTTGCTTTTTGATGAGTCACGTCCTGACGTTCATCGCCAGGCAGCATATCCACAGTCAGGGATGCTTGTGGTTGATTAAGCGGTTGATGGGGAACAAAAGTAAAACGGAGATTGAGGCTTCATACCACGCAATCTATAGTATTTTGTGACAGTCAAGGATACCTCCAGCTGTGAGACGCCAATCTAAGGGGGTAATCTCGATATAGGTTGTTTAGTGCACAATGTTTAATGTTAAGACGGCTATCCTGGACGAGCTTTGCATCCTACTCAAGCTTCCCGGTTTGTTTCCGATGACTTGGAAAACTGCAAAGCTAGTTCATACTCGGTACTTGTATAATAACTCAATTAATACTAATAGAATGTAGATGTTTTAGGCTTTGTATACTCATTTCTAACGTCACCACCTTTCCATACTGCCGATAGTGGTGTTGTAGATGAGAGTTGATGTGTTAGTTGTCTTCTTATTCAAAGGAACATCCCTTGCATTCGACTCCTAGTATAATAAAACCAGCCCAATTGATTCTCTTTCTTTAATCATGAATTCCTCAAATATTCTCAAATATTTTGAAGACAGGAAAACTCCGACTACTGAACAGAAACGGGCGAGATAATGGCTGCCTCTAACGCCAAAGGGAGCATTCTCATTACAGGGGCAAACGGCGGACTCGGCAGTGCGATAGCAGAGCAAACCGCCTCGAAACCCGAATTTACCGCCTACCACGGACTCTACTTCGTCCGAGACACGACGCGCGCCCCCGCTCTCACCTCGGCCCTCGCAAACAACGCGACACACCCTCATGACGTCGTGTCTCTTGATCTGACAAAGCTTGACGATGTTCGTCAAGTAGCCGAGCGCATAAACGTGAGTTCTTTCTGTCTTCTTATTGTATCCTCTACTACCTACCTATATATGCTCCAAGAACGCTAAAGACCTCGTCCGTATGACAGGCTCGCATTTCCGCAGGGGAAATCCCGCCTATCCGCACCCTTGTCCTCAATGCCGGCTTCCAAGACTTCGGCAACCAGAGGTGGACAGACGATGGACTCGATACTACCTTCGCAGCGAACTATCTCGGACACTGGCTTCTGACTGTTCTTCTACTCAAGAGCATCGACAAGGAAGCCGGGCGAATCGTCGTAGTTGGAAGCCAAAGTCACGAGTAAGTGCCATAGCAGACGCGCCCCAAATACTAAGACCGAGTCTAACCCTCAACGTAACCACTAGTCCGAAAGACCCGCGCAACGACCGTTCTAAAGCTTACGACGACCCGAAATACAAATCCTTCGTCTCCGACGCAGCCAGCTTCACGGCAATCGCGAAAGGGGAATGGAGCCCCGCGACCGAGGACTCGTCCTTCCGAGGCGGGTTTCGGCGATACGGCGCTTCGAAAATGTTCCTTATCATGATGCAGCATGAGTTGCAAGCACGGCTCAACACCGATTCCTCGCTAAACAAGATATGCGTCCTAGGCGTGGACCCAGGGACTATGCTTAGTGGGCTGCAGCGGTACGCGTCGTGGCCGATCCGCGTGCTTCTCTTCCAGGTTATATACCCGATCGTCCTGTACCTGTGGCCGGAGACGGGACCGGTGCGGCCGATGAGCCGGTCTGCGGGGGATGTGCTGGAGGCGGCGTTTATGGCTGGTGAGGGGGGTGGGGGGATGAAGGATAAGTATTTTAATGGGAGGGAACCTTTTGAGACGAGTGAGGAGTCGAGGGATGAGGAGAAGAGGAAGTTGGTATGGAGCGAGACGGTGAAGATGGCGGGGTTGACGGAGGGGGAGACGGTTCTTGAAAATTGGGAGTAGATAACGACCTAGTAGGTACGGACTCTCAAGTGTTATATTACTAAGTATTTAATGTATACATCTTCATGACTTGGTACCTTGGGGACTATATCCCCTCTTCCTCCGGGATCTTGAACCCACCCTTAACATTCCGCGTAAACACTAGATTGGGATCCATCTTCTTCCTCAACTTCTGTAGTTTCTTAACGCTCTCCTCGCCGTACCCCTTGATCACATCCTGCCAAGGCGCCGCGTAGTCAAGGTAGATATACGGATCGTACACGCCCAACTTCTTCGCTCTGCCCTCGATATCGGTCATTAGCGAGCGCGCTGCGCTGTACACTTGCTCATCGTGGGCGGCGTCAGACCAAGATGGCGATACAAGGCACACGACGAGTGAGCCTTTCCGTCCGGTTAGTCCCAGGGCGTTGGTGTCGGCCCCACCTCGCGTATAGATATGCGGCGGTAGGGGCTCGAGATTCACGGCCCACATGATCCCAGTCACATCTTGCAATAACGAGAGTGATGCGTTGAAGGCGTCATAGGTGGCGCGGATCATAGCTTCAGTGGGGACGAAGGTTGTCGTGGCGGTCATGTAGCTAATAAGGGGGTTGCTTTAGCTCAGTTGCATCGTGGATAAAAGGGGGGAAGGGGAGACGGGGCGAATTCTGGGCTGAACATACCGAGCCGCTTGTGGCCTCTGGAGGGCTACCGAGTTCTGCGCAATTGTTGACATATTAGCGACAACAGTCGTGGCTGAGGCGTTGCTGATAGCAGGCAGATCCAGGATAGGCTTGTAGAAAGCCGGGGTCTCATTCTCAACCGGGCGTGTGTAGACCAGCTGGTTCAAGGTGACGCTCAGACCCTGCTTACTGGCAAAGGCCCAGCCGGTGAGAAAGGAGGCGTTCTCATCGTAATTCTCAGTATCCATGAGCTCTGCGTAGATCCTGGCCTGATTGTCGACTTCGGTAAGGGGGTTAAGCGTTAAAGTCGACCACAGCAGGCCCTGCTCGAAAGTCGCGAATTCGATAGACGTGACGATACCGAAGTTGTTCGACCCTCCCCGGAGTCCCCACCATAGATCCTCATTATACCCCCGTTCAGCTTCTACCACCGAGCCGTCGGCTAATACCACCTGGAACGATATCACCTGGTTGCACGTCAAGCCTTCGCGCGGACCGAAGTAAGAGATTCCACCTCCGAGAGTTAGACCACCGACGCCGACGCCCGCGACACGACCCCCTGCAACGCTTAGACCCAGAGGGTCGAGCTTGCCATATACGGCATCCCAAGTTGCGCCGGCGCCAACAGACAGGATAGTCCCATCGCCGTTCAGGCCAACGCGGTTAAGGCCGCGGAGATCGATGGTGATCCCCCCGGGAGCGCTGTTCGCGTTGGCGAACCAGGTATGCCCACCACCGCGGACAGCGAAATCGCAAGGACCGCCGTTATCAGGCGAGGTCAGCGACTTGACTATATTCGAGACGTCTTCGACGGTCTGTGGAGTTACGAAACATGTCGGTTTGACGGCTGCCGCCTGCGGGCTGAAATAGGATTGCAGGGACATGTCGTAACCCGTGCTATCCGGGAGGAGGACCTTGTCTGCGCCGAGAAGGGCGACTAATGCGCTACACTTCATACTTGTATTTTCCATTTTTCCTCTCGTCCCAATGTCTTCCCAAATTTACATTAGCGGTAGTCTACTATTATAGCTAGGTAGGTGCTTAGGTATATATGCGAGCTCCGTTATGGTCGACGGAAATATCGGTCTGATTCTTTGTCCCCGACAACCAATCAGGTCAGACATGAACCCGGGACATGCTCACTTGTCTCAGCTAACGCCTTACTTGGCTTCCCTTGGAATGATGCTACTCCTCTTCCTGACGGGCCGGCTCCACTCTGCCACGTACAATACCATTCTGTCGGGCCAGGAAGAATGTACCAATCATTGGAGATTCCTTAAATCGAGTTTCCAACTACATGAGTTGTTGGTTATAGTATGTAGGAGTTTTTAAGGCCATCTATGGCATATAAACTAACCTACACATCTTTAACATGAACTAATAGAGATACATATATGATATGACGCGACCTTGAATACGAATTCCTTGTAATCATAACGTTGGTTGGGCGATGCATTTCATCCAACTCTAAGTGGAGTCTTCTAATGTGTAATCGCGTGTATGTTGTCAACGACATCGAGCAATGAACAGGAGTAACAGTTTAAATTGAATTGAAGCAGTGTTCAGATCACCAGTAAGCTTGGAGACTCCCAACGATTTATATAATCATTCCATACCCAGCATGGTACTTTATCCGGTATTGGACAAACGGCATATGGATGCACTCCCATATACCGGGTATTTTCCAACCTGCTTTCACTCAATCATCTGCTTCCGTTCGCAATTATCCGTTTATAGCTTACTATGTGCCGAACGAAGACCATGGGTTGCTCAGCTTTCATCATCGAGAACCTGTCACCTTTACCTTACACCGAGGCGTCAACTGCTAACTTGATATTTAACTTCTAGTGGTCATAACGTCGCGATCCCTCTCATTGGGGGTATGTGACCCAGTGTTCTCGGTCAGGATATCTAGAAATAGCAAAATTTTCAGGTCAATCACTATGAAGGCAGTATCAATTTTATCATCGCTCGCTGCGATCGGCCTCGCATCCGCGCAGACCGCCCCGGATATCATCCCAACAATCCTTGGTATACGCGGGGCCAACTCCGCAGGTTGCTTCTCAGCGACGAGCATGAGCATGGCGCTCAGCGCCAACAACCTACACCTGGACTTCGCCGACATGCGGGCCAGCGTGACTCCCGCCGACCCTTATGACTCCGAGGCCGCCATCTGCGTCATGTCGATTGAGATCGGCGCGTTTCCGCAGGGTTGGCGTATGGCATTGGCTGATATCACGTATACCGGGCACGCGAAGTTGAGCGGAGGGGCTAGGTTGAAGAGTTTTGCGGCGAATGCGTATTTCCAGTGGGAGCATTTGAAGAATAGCGATCCAGTTAATGCACCGACTGTTAAGAATGCGTCGGGTTCGTATCTTGTTAGTGCCCCGCTTAGCCCCTTTTATGACTGTTCGGTGTTGACAGTGTTACTAACACGATGGTTGTGTTGTGATAATTAGATGAATATCCCTGAGAAGCGGGTAGACTTCGGCGCGACTGGGTTCTACGACCAGGACTTCTTGGTTAACATCCCGAACGCGGGACTTGCCTGGTCCCCCTGCTTCACCGGACAGGAGTATTCGTATGACGATAAGATGGAGGTGCAGTTCCAGTTCCAGGCCTACATGACTAAAGAGGGCTTCTCAAAAACAGGTAGTGGTGTATTTGGTCGTGCTACTGGCCCGCCTCTGTCGGCGGATTTTAAGGTCGTCTGGGAGAAGTGCGATACAACGCAGAGGAATGCGTGGGGCCAGTTCCGCATGGGTGATTATGAGTCTTGTCAGCGAATAGGCCCAGGTACTACTGATGGGCAGCCGACTGTGAAATGGTGAGGGTCTGGTAGATATATGGTGATGGAATGGTAGCCGGATCTCGGGAGTCAATGGAAAGTAGTAAGCAACCATATACGTCGTTTCACTCTAGATCGTATGAAGTATGGACACGGTGTAGATTGAGAGCGTGTTAATCAACTGGTCAAAATGGAAGAAATAAAGAATCAATGCAAGATATACGTATTCTCAAAAATACAATTCTAGCTATGACAAACGCAGAAACATCTACATAACTGTCGCCCACTCCGGATAGACCTCCTGCTCCCTCGGCACTGATGCCCTATTGCGATCCTCGATATGCTCCTGTAGCGGCAGGTCCAAGTGCTGACTCCTAACCCCCATGTCCACGCCCCTCTTGTGTATATATCTCGCGAACCCAACCGTCTGCCTCCTCCACTCCTCCCTCGTCACCCTACCTGCGATATAATCAGCGTACAACATCGCGTCAAATGCGGCCTGCGAAGTGGACGCGACAGTGTGGGGCCGGAACCCCGCCAACGCGTCGCCGATGAGCACGACCTTGCCTCCAAGGTACTCGTTATTCGGCGTCAGCACGTCCGTAACCGCCTGCACGAACGGCTTCTTCGTACCGCAGACGATCTCCGCAAACTGGGGCGGCAACCTCTCGCGCGCAATCACGCGTTGCTTTTCCCACGCGGCTTCGCTAATCACACCGGGTGGAACTGTGATCTGCCTTCTTCTCCCATCCTTATCCGTCATGATTTCCTCAAGCTCAGGCGAGCCCGGTGCGAAATTCGTGTAATACACGAAATTGATGAGTCGCTCCCCCGGTTCAACCGTCCCGTCTTTTCCGGGGATCAAGTACGCAAGGATCTGGACGCCGGGGCAGTGGAAGAAAGTGAATCGGTTAGTAAAAGCTTCGCGCGCCGCGGCACTAGCCTCGCTCTCAATCAACGTGCCGCGGAGCGCGCAGTACCCCGCGTACTTGCGCTCGACGCCAGGTTCGAGGATCTTGCGGACGGTTGAGCTAGGGCCGTCCGCGCCAATCAGTATGTCCCCGTATATGCTGCCCTCCTCGCCGGCGCTGTTCTTCCAGTGCACGCGGATGCCGTCGCCTTCTTCCTCGAAACTGGTGACTTGGCGGTCGTGCAGGTGCGTTGCTTTGCCGTGCTCGGGGACCGGCGCGGGCACTTTGCAGTATGGGCTTTCGATGCCGTCGTAGTTGGCGCGCATCAGGTAGTACGTCAGGTCCCAGGAGGTCATGTTCTGCACCATTTCCTCTCGGTGCACGATGTTCCCTTCCTTATCGAGGTACTGTCTTCGCACTGAGCTGACAGAGATTGGGCGGTCGCATCGGTTGTAGCGCTTGAATAACTCGAGGGTGTCGCCGCCCGCGACGATGCCGGCCCCCTGATCCTGTAATAGGGGGGCGGGGTTGCGCTCCAGTATCGTGGTGTCATGTCCGAGCGCTTTCAACGCGAGTCCAGTGGCAAGACCGCCTAGAGATCCTCCAACCTAGTTATTATCATTAGGATTATGTCGTCGCGATTTGGTGATTAGGTAACTTACTATCAAAAAGTGCAGTTTTCTCGACCCCTGACCCTCCGTTGGGGACTGAACTGTAGGAATGGCCATGGTGTTGCTCATTTCGTCAATCAATTATCGCCAGTTTTCCCCATGGGATTTGAGGTTAAAATATTCGGCGATTAGGTGCTGGTGATAAAAGTAATCCCGTTGGCTGATGAACATACGTCCAGTGAATTAACCGGGAGGGGTCCTATGATGGGATGCGCCCGGCTTTACGTCACATTGAGGTAGTCGGCGATGAGCGGCAGATGCCTCATTTTGCCTTAGAATATTGATTTAATTACTCATATGCAGTATATCTGATAAGATACAGTAATATGAAGCGTCTTTATAAATGAAGGCCTCTCCAATTTCCAAGTCTTAGACCGTATTACTAAGCAATGTAAGAGAGGCGAATAAATTAATTTACAAAATGTTGAATTTACATGACAAATGCTTTGTAAATTTGGAATTCATATTACTCCATGAAAAATGAATCTTTCTTCTTCATTTGACATTGTGCGCAAGTTTCCATCCTCATCCTCAACCCCGACGGTATCCCCTGAAAGGTAGCAATTCTTTCAGATGTGAGATATGGCTAGGCACCTAGGTAATGTATGGTCCACCTCAGCAATTAACTAGTACCTATTTTGATCATATTTGAACTCTTAGGCATTTTCGATATTGACATTATTGCAGATATCCCCAAATACATCCATCATATGAATGATACTGTCTCTAACCTCTTGGGCTCTCACTGCCATGTCAACCCCTAACGGAAGCATCATCTCCTTTTCACGACCTTTTCCAATTCCCTCACCTACAACGACGTCGTATATCGCTTTCGTTGCTTTGAGATGGTCACCAGGTACTGTGAAGTTACCTGAGTTCATGATTTCGTATAGCTTTCCCGTGGTTGTTCCCTCATAATCGGGTTCTAGAGGCTTCGATTTCGGTTCGACCTTGCCGACCATAGGTGTATCAAAAGTTCCAAGATAAACCAGTAGAACACGAACGTTGAACTCCGACATCTCCTTGTGGAGCGTTTTAGTCAGACCTTAAGGACGTAAGCTTTAGAAATCCCAATAAGCGTGTGCTACTCACCATCTAAGGCGGATTTGGAAGCACCGTAGAGCCCTAGGGAGTTCCGTGCTTCCATTCCGGATCCACTGCTAAAGTTCAATATCATACCCGACCGTCTCCTTCGCATATGAGGTGCGACTGCTCGTATCAAGCGATAAGGGCCGAAGAAGTTAGTTTCCATAATACGATGGGCCTCTTCTTCGCTGAAAGACTCTACGGGGCCGGTCATGCCGAAACCAGCGACATTAGCTAAGACATCAATGGCGGTCCCTCGCGCCTCGAAGTCCTCA
This sequence comes from Annulohypoxylon stygium, assembly GCA_003314315.1. Taxonomy (NCBI): domain Eukaryota; kingdom Fungi; phylum Ascomycota; class Sordariomycetes; order Xylariales; family Hypoxylaceae; genus Annulohypoxylon; species Annulohypoxylon stygium. The sequence goes on from QLPL01000001.1 coordinate 487,457, forward strand.
ATGACCTTGCCGCATCCTAATTCGTCTTGGTCTAGTCGGACACATTCCCCTCCATTCTTGGTGAATTCATCAACCAGTTCTAGCGTACGGTTCGGATTTCGAAACGCTGCGATGACGTTGTGTCCGTTGGCTTGCGCGAGGCGTGCCAGGGCAAGACCAAAGCCAGAAGAACAGCCTGTGATTAGCCAGGTTAACTTCTTGTTCGTAGGGACATCCGAGGACATGTTTGTCAATTTCGATATACAGTTTTCTCCAATAAGTAGTAAAGCTGTAAAAGTGTTGAAGAAGTGATGCTTGGTATGAGCTTAAAGGATATTAGAAAATAGCCACATTCTATCAGACAGATCTGGATAATTTATATATCTCTTGTACGAGCATTGCTTCAAGTTACGTTAGCTAACTTGCTGCCAAAAATGTATGAAGACGGGTTTACCTCCATCTGGCGGACTTTACTGTGTTATCTCCATAATCCGCGGGTCAATTGGCGGTATGGCACCACTACCAGCCCTATAACGTTCACAATTGGAACTTGGACCAAATTTGTCCGTTATATAGATTGATGAGAGGATTGTCATTATTATTTTTAATTACATGTTTATAAAAATCTAAATAATACACGCCGCCTATTAGATGTGAGGTAGGTACACGTATGTGACAGTGTCCATGACTAAATAGACACATTGAACTGATTACTTAAACTTTGGATTTCGAACACAGTAATCAAAAGTCGTGTATAACTGGCGTGAGAACAGTGCTTCTGTTCGATATTGAAACATTGGGCTCGATACGAAAATTCACAAGAATGCCCAGCATGCACAGTGAAGACTTCCTAGGTTGCTATTTAGGTATTTACTCCTACATATTTCTATTGATAGTGACTGCGTGAATTTAAAATCGCATGCCAAGTTAGTAGCAGCCCATTAAGAATGAAACGTATGATGGAAAGAAAATGGAAAAAAAAAAAAGGCTGTTTACCTAGTAGGTATGGAAATCGTGGAAATATCCCACGGACAGAGAAGTATCATTAGAGAACACACCTCATAATATGACCACAAAGTTCGCTAGGTACAGTTATATTTTTATCATTGCTTATTGATGGGTTACCACTACCTTTATTACCCTATACTGTGTCGCATGCAAGACCCCTTATTCGTTACCCTACCTAGTTATTTGTTCCTTGCCAAGTGAAAGAAACCACACAGTCTCATTATAGTCATAGAAAGACAATGGATTTGTTTGCTATCTACTGTTGAATGCTACTGTGCTTTTTAGTGCCTTAGACATGGCAAGCTCATTGATGACAGGCTTATAAACTGTGTGGTAGTCAGGGCATAAATCACAAGTTTTGATATTTGCCATGAATCTTCTCATACAATTCCTATTTAATCAACCAGTTCTTCATCATCCCATATCCTCTATCTGTCTCTTTTCCAAGAGATCACTGACCAACTCGATAATTTCGACACGAATCGACCCAGAAAATCAACTGCGACCGTTGCCTTCCCGAGGATACTAGGTAAACATGTCTGATACTTTACCTGAGACCAGCAACTCACAGCTGGAACTACCCATTCGAAACAAGACGTCTTGTCTGCCCTCGAAGAGCAGTTCCAGTCCTGAACTGCCCAAACTCCCGCCAGATTTTTTCCGTTATATTGCAAAGGCTGAAACGGAAACCGGCTCTATGGCCGATGTGGCTCGCCTCAGTCGCACATGCCGTCAAAATTTTGACACACTCAATGGGTTTATGATTCGCACCAATATAGAAGACATCGCGGTCGAAAATATATGGGGTGATGACGATATACCTTTTGACCCCGTCATCCATGATGAGTCTAACTTTGGGGCTCGAGAATTAGAAATCATATATCGGCCGCGGATACTTGCTAAGAATTACCGAGTTTCGGCTCTAATTGATGCGATACGAATGGGGCATCTTGAACGCGCAAAAGCTATCATCCAAATGGCATCGCGTGTCTGGCCGGATTACTTGGATGCGAAGAACTACTACGCTACCACAGCCTTGGGCTACGCTGCCCTCGAGGGGTACACTGAGATCGTTGTCGAACTTCTGAATGCTGGGGCTTGCATCGAAACGCCAGTACCTTGGCCCATAATCTATTTAGGAACCAAATATCCTAAAAGTATGTTTGTGGATTTACTATGGACCCCTCTCACGCAGGCAATGTGTGGAGGCCATGAATCACTCGCAATGATGATAGCGCAGAGAAGCGCACTCACACCAGAGGAGGAAGGACTCAAACCTACAATGAGCCCAATTTGCATGGCCGCATTCTATGGGATGCCCAATCTTGTTAAGCTCCTACTATCTAAAGGATGGAGCGCATCACAGAGCGTTGCTAAACATAACAATACGACACCTTTGCACTGGGCCGCTCTTCGATCAGACAACCATGAAGTCATCGACATATTAATAAGTCATGGTGCAGACGTTCATGCCGAGTCGGGCGACGACTGGTGGAGATCGCCTCTCCTCACAGCTGTATACGAAAATGAGGAGGAAAATTTAGCTTGTATGATCTCTAAGGAAAAGGAGAAGGGCAAGTGGGTAGAAGGTGAATTCTCCCTGAAGTTAGAAGGCGATACCTTTCTTACTGCAGTCAAAGAAGGGGTAGCACAGCTGAAGGATGGAATCGAACCCGACGGGATCCGAAGAATCCTTCGAGAAATGACGTATTGGTATGGTTTCCACGGGAGAACTATCAAGTATTTAGTATACTTTGCCGTTTCGGAATTCAACGAAGGGTGCTTCGACCAGGGCATTGAATGCCTATATTGGATGAGGTATGAAGAATGGAGGCATGGTTTATCACGACACATCTCTGACCTCATAAAGGAGCATAAGCTCGATTGCAATGATTCGACTGAACTTTTAAGCAATGATCCCAATGATCCTGATCATCATGCGACCGAACGTGGGTTATGGAAGCTGAATGCTACCATACACTACAACGACTTCCATCATTACAGACATCATTGGGAAGATTTTTGGAGTTAAGTTGCTAGAAAGTACCGGGATCAGAACCGATGGAATGTTACTAGGTCACTGGGTATTAAAAGGGGACAAAGCCCCCTTATAGTTGTAAGAAGTTAACGTTAATATACCTTTCTACCTACTACTATATACTAGGAGATATACTGCTATTCTACACTCATCCTATTTTCGATATATGGGAGCCTTTTACTAACAATAAAGAGGCCTTTGGGGTGTGATGACTTAGGTACATCGATCATATTTGGGATAAATCTGAGTTTGATAAGTCTAGGTCAGTGAACACAATGCATAATAAACTAACCTCGACATTGAGGTTAGAGATAGAATGTAGCTTTTTAACGAATTAGTAGATAATTGAATAATGCCTAATACCCATTATCCATAACGGACTGTGACAAAAAGATTGTACCTTGTAGTAACCGGGTCGTTGCTTCAATACCTACTACCTATGTACTTATTATGAGTACCACGTACCTACCAAATTTGCATACAAGTCAACCAAACATTGGCGACTGCCTGTTGTACTTTGGGAATTCGCCGCTTACATAAATGGACAGTACTAGCACGGCACTACATAGACAGTTAGTACAGTGCTCCGTGTCCGCTTTAGGGTCATGTTCCTGTTTGATTACGTAATATCTTGCACGTCGCTGTTGCTCTTGTTAGAGCTATTAGAGCATTGTGGTAACTTCCATACTGTGCTGCACGACCGGTCTTTCCCTCACTGATTCGGCGCTTTGGCCGATAACACTTCTAGACCCAAATTTGCACTGTATGACTGCCAAAAAGGGCAGTCTCGACTTGGTCGCCCATTATATTTGTGGGCTACTACAGTCTGGTGCGCTTTCCTACCCACTGTCAACCTCATATTGACCATTCTACGAAACTCTATATAATAACCCGGTACTTTTTCTACTTTTCATTTCCTTTCCTATTGTCAACAGCCGCACACACGTTCGACACACACACACATTCGACAAATACCACTTATCACACCTTATCATACATCCTTACATATATTGTCCTGCATCGCCCCAATACTTTCGCACACATTCTAGTGCATATTCACTGGTGCGATTTATCCGTCATAAGTGAATAAGATTACTGCCGATCCTATCGACGAGAAGCATTGATACACCATTTCAATTAAATTTATCAAATAGTAAGTTATGTCATGATCTGTATCTATACAAGTTGCAAGTTGAATTAACGTTGCCGTTCTCGTAGTTCCGACGTTATGGCACCCGTCCAAACATCCATCCGATCGTACTTTCCACCTACCCAGCCTCTTAGACAGAGGATCCCTGATGATGTTCTCTACATTATGGTAGAGGAAGGACATGTCACAAGTTTGAGAGATATCTGCAATCTTCGCCTCACATGCCATTCTCTTTCCAGGATATTGGGACCGCCACTCTATAGGAGGGACATCGAAGCTTCTCTCAGGCGGCAGTACTCACACAGGCGTGACGAGCCCCGTTCACTACAAAACGGTCATGGACATTTGATGCAAGATCCAATAGTATTGCCCCCGAAGGAAGAAGGCGAATCGTCTTCTGACGACGCTAGGTACCGAAGTAGCGACGAGGGCTCTAGCGACGATGACTACTGGGATTACGACCGGAAATACTACCAAGATCGCCCGCATCTCATGTCCCCATACATCAAAAAGCATAGGGCGCATATGGTACATCGGCCAATAACCGCCTCTCTCAAGACAACCTCTCTCCACTGGGCAGCACAGAATGGATATGCGGACATGCTCAAGGTAATTCTCCAGCAAGTCAGCATAAATGACTTCTATAAGCAATTCCTGGATCTCAAAGTCAGAGGCGCAAAGACCGCCCTTGCTGTCGCCGCTGAGTGGGGCAGAGACGATATCGTCAAAATGCTCATCGAGGCTGGAGCTTTCGTAGATGCACCTTCACCATACTCGACATCTTACACCAAACGATGCCGTGCATCCCATCAGCGTGATGTGGACCGAGACCATCCGATCTACTACGGTGAGCGACAGCGACAGTTCTGTACGCCTTTGGGACACGCCATCCGCAGCGGCGAGGAAAGTACGGCAATGATTCTAGCAAGCCATACCGAACATCTCAATAACAGTGGATTCACTCGTAACCGACGGATTGTCTCACCCCTTACCCTTGCTGTAAGATACGAGATGCATGGTGTTATCAAGACCTTACTTTCTCGAGGGTACAAAGAGAACCCGATCTTTTGCGTATATTGGGAGCGCGAATCTCACCCCCTGTGCGTCGCTTCATCGATAAAGAATAATCAAGAGATGATCAAGTTATTGATTGATCACGGCATGGGATTAAATTCTTCAGGTTCTTGGAATTGGTATCCACTCACATATGCCATTCATACTGAGCGGTTTGAGAATGCCTTCTACCTACTTTCCTGTGAAGAGCCCGATTATGCGGGTGATCGAATCGAAGAGGCACTCAGGCTATCAATACTCCATGACAGGAACTTGGAGATTACGAAGGCACTCGTCGAGCGCCTCAACTCCTTCGGTAAATTCGGATGCCTGATAGAAATAATTAGGGAAACGTCTCCTTCGAGAAAGCGTAGCGAGACCATTTGCTATGTCGCCAACCTCCTAGCTTCCGGGCTGAACAAGGCTTACATACGCGAAGACCAAACCTATGTCCACTGGGTCATTGAATACAGCAAACATAATGCGGAATTCGGAGCAGATCTCACATATGTGATGGGTTATGCTGGGGACAATTTCGACATCAATGCTAAGGACAAAGATGGATTGACGGGCCTGGACTTGGCGAATAAGTACTGCAAGCGGAAGACGATAATTTATCTTGAGTCGAAGATGAACCCGGTTGAGGAGCCAGATGAGGAGACAGATGGCGAAGCTGACGACGAGGCTGATGAGGGGGATGATGAGAGGGTGTATGGGTGGTTCGGAAGGAGATATTAGGGCGGTGAGTCAAGGGGCATTTGCAAGAAATGCTTAGCAGGAATTAAGCTTAGGGGCGGGGATCCCAGGAGGATTTTAAAAGGGATAATGGGATGAACATATCGTGGATGAGTTATTCAGCAGATAAAGAGTATCTGTCGCGCCATGGACTTGTGATAATCTAGCTCTAGCTTGATTAATGAAGGATTCATACCAAAACATCTGTTAATCTTAATGCTGTGCTATTATGGATCATGGATACCTACTATACATGCGATGTGTTATAAGAAATGCGCGACCCTTTAAGGTAGATATCGATGTTGTGAAAATCATTCTTCGACGTTCGCCAGCGCCCACCAATATTCATATTCGAAAAATTGAATTATAAATTACACCTCAGAGAATTGCAATGCCATAAATTTCCAATTGATTCATAAGATCAAATTAAAAAAAAAAAAATACCTGGTAGTTATTACCAAACTTCATGTTAAGGCTTTAACGGCGGGCCATTGGACGGTTTTGCCCTTGATTTTACCCCTCCGTTCGTGGGATAGCGGGGTTAACCTTAGGGACGTAGATACTGGACAGCGCTCCCAGACTTGAGGCATTAGGCGTATCGAGTACCATATTATAGCGCTTTTAGATACCTCCAGGGCTAACGTTTGGGCATCAGGGCAGCTACCACGTGTGATCAATAGATCCTACGCATCTTCAACTCGACCTGTCAAACCTCGCCAACCCCGAATTTCAAATTCCTACACCTACCTAATGTAGCCGTCCCCATCCACTACTACAGACCTAGGTAGTAGGTAACGGATAGCTAACCCGCACACTCTTCTCCCGTATCACCGCACCATCAAAATGCCCCCTAAAACCGTCCTGATCACGGGCTGCGGACCCCACGGCATCGGCTCCGCCCTCGCGACCGAGTTCCACATGCGGGGCCACCGCGTCTTCGCCACGGGGCTCGAAGACGCACTTCTCACCCATTTACAAGACATCGGTATCGCGACGCTGGTCCTAGACGTCACGTCCGCGGAATCAATCGAGGCCGCCGTATCGCATGTCTCGAAAATGACGGATGGGAAATTGGATATCCTGGTTAACAACGCGGGAGTCATGCACGTGATGCCGTTCGCGGACTCCGCGGTCACTGACGCGCGGAGGGTGTTCGATGTTAATGTATTGGGGGTCATCGCCGTCACTCAAGCTTTTCTCCCGCTTCTCCGCTCCGCATACCTATCTTCCAAAACCCACCCTAATTACTCCATTGGCAGTAATTACAACGCAGCGGGCACAGAAGCAATTATCGCCAATATAGCCAGCGTAAACTCCACCCTCCGACCCCCCTTCTTCGGCTTCTACAACGCGTCTAAAGCCGCTGTTGAGGTCCTGAGCGCGACGATTAGGCCCGAGTTGGCGCCGCTGGGGATCCGTGTCGTGACGGTGAAGACGGGGTGTGTGGGAACTAACCTCTTCGCCAACGCGCCGGTGCTGCGGCTTCCAACGGGGAGTTGGTACGAGCCCGCGCGCGCGTTTATCGAGGGGCGCTGGATGCTTGGGTGGGCACAGAACGAGGACCCGGCTGTTTACGCGAAAGGGGTGGTAGATGAGTTACTTAGGCCAAAGGGGAGGAAGGTGGTGTGGAAGGGGGGATTGACGCTGGTCGCGTGGGTGCTGGGGTGGCTTGGGTGGGAGGGCATGCTGGTGAGCTTGACCGGAGCGCTGGTTGGCGTGCTGGTGATGTTTGCTGACGAACGAGGTGTAGGACGGCGTTTATATCCGCGAGAATAGGATTGATTTGTGCGCTAATCCTGCATCCTAATTGAGGCCGATGGATCTACTTCCGGCGTTTGTGGGGCGTGTTTGTAGGCGTTGCTCCGCTAAGCTTCTTTCTGCGGGATATTGTCGGGTTACTTATTGGGACTGTGGATATACAATACTGATTGCTCAGGTGCATAGGTAGGAATATAGATTAACTTAAGCATTGGCCCTACCATGTCATTTGCGATCTACTCGATCGAGCTACATGGAGGCATTAGTGGTTTGTGAGTATATCCTTCACAGCAATTTGATATAACACTAGCTAACTAATCTTGAATAGAGTGGTAAAATCCATCGTTGCCATCGATGGGCCCCGCGTTCGATTCGCGGCTAATGCAATTATTTTTTTTATATTGGATTTTCTTATTTGTTCTTACAGTCCGATTTCTGGTTTCGTGATATGGTTCGGTGTGGAGAGCTTCAGTCTGCTCACGGTGGAAGGCCAAGCCTCTTGTGAGGCAGGTTTCAACTCGTAGCTCAATGAATTAATCTATAGATACCATATCTTATATTGAATTTCAATTCAATTTAGACTAAAATAATATATTATTACAAAATGCATCTAGATTTTACCTACTTAGAGAACATCCCGTTATTGTGGGAAATTTTGGTCGGCAAAGCCACAAGCGATCGGTTGTGGCTGTTCATATGGCTGTGGCTGGGACCTCGCGACCTGCCAAGCGAATTTTACACGCACAAACCACCATCAACGAACTGACGATCATCAGGACAAAAAAGAATCGACTTCAGAAGCAGAATTTGCAAAAAGAAGGGGTTTGGCCGGGGATTGAACCCGGGACCTCTCGCATATCAGCTATAGGGTTTTCCCTAAGCGAGAATCATACCACTAGACCACCAAACCAGACGAGAACTGAAGACGTTCCCAATCTTGATGTTTGAAAGGGCTGCTAACGGCGTTCATATAACTAGAACGAACAACCGGCGGTCAGTGACTCAAATCCAATTTTGAAGTTGTGGATAGAGGGCCGAGATTGGACCAGTCAAACGAGTTAGCGCGAAGCCACGCTAGCGGATGGGTTCTTCTGCTAACCTTTGTTGGACTAGCGTTTTAGAGTCTGAGCCCCGGCTAGAAAATCTATCCCAAATTCATTAGTCATAACATGTGGCAGATACTTCGTAACATTGACTTGTTTCCATATTTATGATTTGGCATGGTATTTTGAGCGATTATCGTCTATGTATGGATTTCTCATTGCAAAAGGTCCTCGTTCCCATTCAATTTTGTTGCTCATAGGATCGTGGATAGCCATGATATTCCTACGGCACCGGAGTATCTGAAAATGTGGCTTATCCGCGATCCGTGTGTAACTGTGGCTGATTCCCCATCCTCGTGGCGCTCGTGACAGGAAACACAACTAATCCCCATCCTTCCGCAATCTCACTCATCAATGCGAGGGAGAGCGAAATAAAGAGCCTTCACCAAAACTTCTTATTAGGTGCTTACCCGAGTATCGAACGGGTCCTAGTCCTAACTCTCAAGACGGCCTCACGCCTCCGAAAAAGCCTGACCCAATTCTAGAAGGTATTGGGGAACATCCGGCCGGGTAAAATCGTAGCGCGACGGTTGCACACATAAGCCAGTTTTTTTCTTTTGCCAGGAAAAAAGCGGGTGTCAGCTCCGAGGGGCTGATTTGTCGGAAAGCATGGGCTGGCCGTACCAATTCGTCGACCTCGACTCCGCGCAGAAGAAGGCTAGAAGACAGGCCCTCGATAGGTACGCCGCGTACGCTCAGCTCTCGGCGCTGATTCCGATTGCTCTGGTCCTGCTCTTCCGCCTCGGAGCATGGCTGGTGAAACGGGCTTCGCCGGAACGGCAGCGCGGTGTTTACGAGGCTGTTCCGGCTTCTCCGGCTTTGAAGCAGAGGAGAAGGACTGTTACGGGCGTGTGGGCTAGTACCTTTCGAAGGGTTGTTTGGTGGCTTGGTGACGATGTTACCTTCCTAGGCATGAGTTGGGGACAGCGGGATCAGATACTCGTTGGTGTTGGGTGGACAGTCTGGCTTATGTTCTTGTGTTTTATGGGCACTGGAAATGGCGAGTCTTGATTACTCAATGATCTATGGATGCTATAACTAACCCGTCTAGATTATCTTCACCTGACAAAGCGATTCGGGCAAGTTGCATTGTCGCAGTTTCCGCTACAATACTTGATGGCTCTCAAGAGTCTGAATCCCATTGCTTTCGCATTCGGGTCTTCTCATGAACAAGTCAATCGATGGCATCGTGTTCTCGGTTGGGTCATTTATCTCTTGCTCTTCACCCATGCATGCTTGTACCTCAACTTTTACATTCAGGAGGGAATCCTGACTGAACGAATCGTCCGTCTCATCCCTGCACTTGGCCTTGCCTCTATCATCGGCATGAGTTTCATGAACGCCACGGCGATCAAGCTCATACGCCAATACTCGTACCGTGTGTTTTTCATCACGCATCTCATAGTAGCAATGTTGCTTCCGCCAGCCATCTTCTTCCATTCCCACCACGGAGGTCGCCAGTACGTAATTGAAGCACTTGGTGTCTTCCTCGTTGATATCGCAAAACGCAGGTTCGATACCATCAAGGCACCTGCGACCATAGACCTCATTCCCGGCACGAGTCTTGTCAAGATCGTAGCCGGAATCCCCTCCAAGAAAATCGACCGGTTTCGCAAGTATCAAGGAATGCATGTGTATCTGAGCATTCCTCCTTCCTCTCGCCGTAGTTCCATCTTTTCGCCATCGTACCTTCTCTTCGAATGCGTGTTCAACCCATTTACCATTGCGTCGGTAGATGAAGAGTCAGGGGATCTAACTTTAGTTGCGCGACGTCATAGGGGGCCAATGACCAGGGCCCTCACTCAATTCGCAGAAGAAGGGATGGAAGGCGCTAAGGTGTCACTTAATATCGATGGTCCTTATGGGGGCGCAACGTGGTTTCCTAATTTAGGAGGCCCTGAGTTCCACCGCGTTCTTCTGGTCGCTGGAGGGGTAGGCGCTACATTCATCTTGCCTCTTTACCGGTACGTACTAGGTGCTTTATGTTACCCATAGCTCTTTCCTCCGTTCTATACATGCGATTGCTAACTTTAATGCAGTGAGTGGATACCCTCTTCTAAACGTATCATCCCATGTGCAATCCTCCCTCCACGTGAATCAATCCATCTGAAGAAATACCAGCATTTAAATGCTCGCATATCAATATAATACGTTCGTGATAATAGAAGGCTGACATCTTTGTTTAGGCTTGATTGCGACTGAAAACCCAGCAGCTCGTGTGCAGATGGTTTGGGCAGTTCACGGTGCTGGAGATGCGACTTGGCCTGTCACCAATACGACTGAGAGCGTATTAGACGATGAGAATATTCATCTGTTCTTAACTGGAAATATTCTCACAGACACTAGCTCAGTTCCAAGGTCAAGTGACGAAAGCGAAGCTGTGGAGCTAACTAACCTATCCACTGGTGCTGGCCAAATTCACAAGCGACCCGATCTACAGAGGATTATTGACGACTTCTTCCGACAAGGGGTAGAGGAACGAGTTGCGATATTGGTATGCGGACCTGAAGAGATGGCTCGAGAGTTAAGATCATACGTTGGAACATATGTGAAGAAGGGTCGCGATGTGTGGTGGCACAATGAGAGTTTCGCATGGTAATTCCAAGTACTTTTTGAAGGAAACTCTACTCAGGTGTAGTTGGTACAATAAAAGCTATGTTAGAATATGGTGTAGAAAAAAGAGCTGGATATACCCTGTTGTTTGACTAGAACGGGCATACATTGTTAAACTTCATGTTTCATCCAATGTGATTGTCGTGGATATTTAAAGGTTCAAGGTATGTGCCAGATCGAAATCAACCTCCTTTTCCGTCCTTGTGTCACCATGTTACTAAGGATGTGATTGGTTCACCTAGGCACGAGTGCATACTATATGGAATGCTTCCTTCTTTTTAATAGATCAGAAACTCTTATCATAACTTCGAACATCCATGCACCAAATCTATGATCCATTGAAGACTTAGCACTTTCCCTACCAAAGTGCCGGGTTTTACAATCCACCCGCTCATAGCAAACTCTCTTCTATTCTAGTTGGCCAACCACATCCTCATTACAGTACTCTCCGCAGTGGTATCGCCAGAACAACAAAGCAACCGCTAATAGCATTACCAACACTATCTACATGATATCTAATTGATATTCCTTACTAGTCGCATTAAATAAGGAAGAATCAATTGCTAACATACTTTCACAGGATCTTTTCTAGTTGAATCACCTCTACAGGTTTGCCCATCTCCCACCTACTGTTACCCAAGAAAGAGGGGAAATCTTGCGAAGATGGCTCAACTAGAACATCTACCGCTTGAACTACTTCGCGAAATCTTCAGTTATCTTCCCCCCCGCGACGTCTCCACTGTGAGTCGCTTAAACAAGCAGCTGCACTGGCGACTATTCGAAGAAGTATTCCAATGCGCTTACCAAAGGAAGGTATCGGACCAGCGATCAGAAGCAGAGGTACTGACCACACTACTATCCCATGCCATAGAGCATGATTCTGTCATTCTGGTTGAATGGGTGCTAGAACGAAGTGATGAGCTTGACCTGAACGGGTGAGTAGCAACATTCCTGATTTAGGTTACAGATATTGACCGACGTTATAATCAGATACATCCCAAAGAATAGAGAAGCTCTCATGAAGATTCCTCGAGCTATCCCTAATGTCACCTATCTCCAAATCGCGATCCTTAAGGACGCACCCAAGGTCGCAAACCGTCTAGTCAAATATGGAACCGACATTAAGTCCGATATGGGCGATTATCCCGATCTGACACCTCTTTACATGACAGTAGCACAATGTCGCGTTAGCAGCCCCAAAGCACTCGACATTGCCCTTCGTATTGCATGCACATATGCTCTTCCCAGAACGGCACGCTTTCTATTGAACAACATGGCCAACCCCAATTACCAGGGTCCTTTGGGCCATTCCGCTCTGCACTGTGCAGTCTCGAGAAAGATACCTTACCCGCGCTTTGAAAACCTTTCATCTACGCCTTGGGAACTCATGATCGAAAAGACCGTTCGCGCACTACTCGACTTTAACGCAGACATGGGATTCAAAATGACAAACCCACGGATCCACACATGCGGTCACAAGTGCTGGCACTCGTTCGACTGCGATAGTTCAGGACAAACTGCGCTTCAGGTTGCTGTTAGTCGTGGATTGAAGGAAACTGTAGACCTTCTCCTCCAAAACGGAGCTGACCCTAACTCAGCCAACGAAGATGGATTTTGTGTCCTGTACACAGCTTTAGCTCAAGGACACGTATCTATCGCAATTCGCCTTCTGGAATGCCTATGCGCCAAAATCAATCCGATCGTCCATACACAATCTGGGATGACCGCTTTGCACGCCGCTTGCCGTTTTGCTGTACCCGAAGTAGTTCTCTACTTGCTCAAGCGCGGAGCACGTGTAGATACCCCGGATTCTCACGGTGTAACTCCTCTCCATGAGGTGCTTGGTCAGACGTGTTTTGGCACAGAAGATGATGTCCTGGACACCTTAGACTATCTTGATGAGTATGGCGCCAATCCCGATATCGACCTAGGTATTAGAATCGGTAGCCCTAGAAAGCTAGGACAGAATCATCCTTCTCCAGAGGTTAGAGTCATGTTCATCGAAGAGCGACCCAAGGAGTGCAAGCTTAGGTTCAGAGTCCCTAAGCCTCGCATCGAAGAGATACCACAAACTCCTCCCGCCAACCCTCCTCCGAAGGTTCCGACGGTTCATTCAGCAAGTAACATCCGCCAGGCAGAGAGCAGCGGGGTTCCAACTTGCGTCGACGATGTCACTAAGAACATCTCCACTACCAAGAACACCCCGGAAACACGCCAGAGGAAAAAGAAGCCCCGGAAACCCCGCAAGTGTCAGGAATCTCAGGATAACATTCCACTCCAGGACGGCGCAGCTAAGATGAAGAGACCAGGAATACCTAGCAAGGAACTCAACAGACCAAAGGAGTATGAAAGCATTGAGAGAGATCAAACTTCTCAAGGAGTGACTGGAGGGCTCATGCTTCAAGATGTATCCAACGCTCGCCGTGTGGAGCCTCTCATCTCATGGCCAGCAGACAAGTCCACGACGCGAGTCATGAATGACTTACCAAAGAAGCAAGCCCCGAAGGCAGAAGCCCATGGCGACGACGTAGGAACCGAAGACGGACAGCGAAAGAAGCAAGCTTCAAAGAAAGCTCGATCGCGAAGAGCGAAGTCGAAGGGAGTAGTCCCTCAGTAGTTAGCAAACCATGGAAATAATCAGCCTAGATACTTAGGTAATTATATGCCCACTTAGCGATGTTACTTCTACTCCATAATCTCGTATCGGCAACAGTCCCTATTCAGTGATAAGAGTCATTAATTCTAAGCTTATTCCCATCGTAGATCGCTTACAACCTGGAAGTACGCCGTATATAACCAAGTTGGTGTTTCTTCCCCAGTAAATCATCAACGACATCGGCGCCGCTAAAAATACCAACATACCCCTGTGCTCTGCCAAGACAATGATTAACACGTCAAAACTACGCCCCGAGTATTTGGAAATATTGAAAAAAAATATTGTATTACATCGCACTACGTACGACAGATGATGAGTGTTTTCAAAAGAGATTTACTTTGTCTGACGTTTTGAACAACGTGGATAATTACGTGAGCTTTCATCGAAGTGAGATGCGGGCATATCCCTTCTCATCTAAGCTGCCAAGAACGACGGTGGGTTCAGAGATATGGAATCATCAGACGGGTCTCGCCAATCCCGTCAACAAATCATCCATGTCTTCCCGCCGTCCCAAACCGGGATAAACTTGGCGCATTCCTATTATGTTATACGTTGGTAATTAACTCAGACTGCCAGATCCGCCCAGCTGCTTGGGTCTGCATTTTTCGCACCCGAACAATCGAAATCACCGGGTCCTGCGGCATAAAGGATCGTCATCGCCTCTCTGGGCGCCGTAGCTTCATCCGTCCTAGGCCCCGGGCGCGTCGGGGAAAATTGGAAGAAAAGAGTAAAGGTTCGGCCGTCCTCATTTCGATCTGGAGGAGATGTTTGAAATCTATTCGGCCGATTTCGGTTTCAGGTATAATGATGGCGCCTTCATCCATTCCTACCCTTCGGCTTTTGACAGCGCATCAACCATGTTGGTAGGACGGTTGTCTGGGTTGGTTTGATTTGATCCAAATCCTACAGCAACCCGCATCGCTCCTGTGGATTCACCGACGCAACATGAGAATTTTACGGCTCGGGTGGGTGTCCGTGATTAAACCTTGAGTTGAAGCTATTCAGACACTCGCACAGAATTCGTATACGTACCTGCCTTTCTAGAGGAGACCGAATGACGCTAGAACGCGGGATATACCATTAAGGGTTTTAGTGTGAGCTGAAGCAGTTAGTTGGCGCCCCAACATGAAGCTAGCAGCAGAGCCACTCCGGGACATGTACAAGGTGAAGTTGATTTTGGCTTATCAGATGCGACGAGGTCCTTTTTCGAATGTAGTC
Organism: Annulohypoxylon stygium; assembly: GCA_003314315.1. Classification (NCBI taxonomy): domain Eukaryota; kingdom Fungi; phylum Ascomycota; class Sordariomycetes; order Xylariales; family Hypoxylaceae; genus Annulohypoxylon; species Annulohypoxylon stygium. Next base: position 502,768 of record QLPL01000001.1, read on the forward strand.
ACGTACCTACCAAAGAGGGTATGTAGCACGGCGGACGCCAGCGAGCAGCATCGTGACATCGTCCCCACTGATTCTCGATCATCATGCGGTGCAACTTCGCGTGTCCTAGTCAGCGGAGCTCTGATCAAAGGTTACCAGATGAAGTTAAAGTGTCGTATCCACCGGGTACCTTGCATCTGTTGGTAGTCGGCTCTTAGTCTGATTTCGGACAAGGAAATGGACCAGTTCAGCCCGTTCTAGAAACTTATCGGTAGCCCAACCGAAAAAACGACGGCGAGTCTAACCCGAGAGATCTGTAACGCTCGCGGGACTTGGTTTTTTAAACTTAACAACAAAAACAGGGCTCCGAAGACCTGCCGAGAGGACTCCAGGGCTTAATCGCGATTTCTTAATGTCCCCAAGATATCCGAAATGAACGTCATGACGCCTTACAGAAAAGATAGAGACTGGTCCAAATTAGGAAAGAGTTAAGTTGATTGACTGGGAATATACCGAATCCTTCTACTATGCAACCATAATCCCGGCAGAGCTAAACAAGTCGCATGCGGCATGTGCCTACAATTTTAAGGTGGATCTTCGCTCACGACCTCGTCCTTGACTCCTTGTGAAGAGTGAAGATTCCTAAGTAAGAGACCGGCTCTTGGCAACGATTACAGAGCAGCGAAAGTTGATCAGCACGCTAGACACATGGCTGACTCCTTCCATATTAGAGATGACCAAGACAAAGCTAACCAAGGTTGACAGTTCGACGGGGTGGATAAGTGCTTATAATAAGATGAGAGGATCGCGACCTTCGAAACACTTTTTAAGTCTGCCACTTCCCGGAGATATTTTGAAGCATCGTCACCACCAGCTTTCGCTTCTAGTCTGCTTCTAGTCACTCTTTCGCGACGGTTGTTCAAGATGCGTTCTACTCTTCTTTCTCTTTGTATGCTCAGTGGAGTTTTGGCGGCCCGTCCTTTCATAAACGAGCCGGACACAGGGTGAGCCTTGCTGACAAGAACTATGGAAGTCTGAAGCACTGACCAAATGAAAGGTTCGATGAGTATTTCTCAGACTTAGCAGCCGGCGAGCTGCCGCCCCTGGACAAGTTGGTCGGACTACCGGACTTCGACGCCGCGGCAAGGAGGCATCTTCCTGCTATGAACTACACCTACTACCGTAATGGAGCTGCTGGAGAGTGGTCGTACAGGAATAACCTCGAGGTTTACAACCGCTACAGGTTGAAGCCCAGGACTATGGTGGATATCACTGGTATCGAGTCGACGCTCCCGTATGCAAATCCACAGGTCCACCTTTTGCAATAGGAACCAACCCCTGACTTGCGCGATGTAGGACCACGATTTTGGGCCACAACTTCTCTGCGCCCTTCTTCATCACCCCCTGCGCTCGAGGTGGTTACGGTAATGCGGACGGCGAGAAGGGTCTCGTTGAGGGTGCCGGAGCTGGAGACATCCTGTACATGGTATGAACCTCCCAAATACCTAACTCCGTTCTTCCCCTATGCCAAGAATCATGCTGACATCAGCCACCCGGCATACGTAGCCCTCTCTGTACGCCAGCTTGACGATCGAGGAGATCACCGCCTTCAAGAAGGACGGCCAAGTCACCTTCCAACAGGTATACCTCGACTCCAACGACACCGCCACCCAGAGCATCTTCAACCGCGCCAAGACCGCCGACGCCAAGGCCATCGTCTTCACCATCGACTCCGCTGCTGACGGAAACCGTCACCGCGCCGCTCGCTACGGCGTCGGTTCAGCGTAAGTCTACCAACAACTCCAACATCTCCAAGAATTTCAATCCTTGGCATCCACTAACGCGCGTCACTAGCGACTCCGCCTACACCGTCATCACCGTAAGCCCCTCCCGCCCAGGCCACCGGCGCAGCCAAGCCGCGCCAAGTATTCCGCAGCACGCGGGGTCGTACTCGTATAGTCCAACTTCCCCCATACGACAGACTCGCTAACACGTAGATTGACATAGTGGGACTTATACGATCACCTGACCACGATGACCGACCTGCCCATCATCCTAAAGGGCATCCAGACCGTCGAGGACGCGCAGGAAGCCGTCCGCCACAAGGTCCCCGCGATCTACCTCTCGAACCACGGCGGTCGGCAGATCGACGGCGCGCGCTCGCCCTTAGAAGTCGCGCTTGACATCCACCAACAAGCCCCGGAGATCTTCTCGCAGACCGAGGTTTACGCTGATGGTGGTGTCCGCTACGGAGCCGATGTAGTGAAGCTACTTGCTCTTGGCGTAAAGGCGGTTGGTGTGGGACGTCCGTTCATGTACGCGAATGTGTATGGCACCGAGGGCGTCAGCCGCGCTATTGAGATACTGAAGCATGAGATTGCGATTGATGCTGCGAATGCGGGGGTTGCGGATTTGAAGAAGATTGATCCTAGTATCGTGAGTAGTACCCTTCCCCCTTAGCCTGACCTATCCCTTTTTGTGATATGGGGATGTAGATAGAGGATGTGAGCTAATGATGAAACAGGTTGACTGGACCCCTAACTGGGCTTCTGCATAGATGTAGAAAGGATCTTTAGGTGTGATGGTGATGGTTTCTTGTATATATCTTCATGCTGATTGTATAATCGGTTGTTTTCTTGGTCGTAGATACTGTTAGACTAGATGGTGGTTACATAAAAGATGATTCATTAGATTATTCATATTGAAGACTCAGGATGTCACTCCTATGAAACCTATGACCTATATCTGCACCTAAGCATCACAGGTGTTTCTTGACTAATTGCTGTCATACGCCATCACATTTTAGGCCTTGGCTTCCTAAAACGGTCAAATTACGGCTCAGCAGGAAAATTTCTCGGATAGTTCCTTTCCGGGATGTAATTGAAATAATTGCGAAGACTTGTGCTACTTTTCGTTTTATTGGCTACAGGTATATAATCCATGTGGCAGATCGAAGTAGTCAGCATCTTACATGCATACCTACCTACTTAGGTAGTTATCTACCCGTAGGTAGGAGGTCGGTAAAGTTTCCCAGACACCTATGATTTCCCTCATCGAATGTTCTAACGTAAGCCTATATCTAAGCATGTTAATTTCTAAATGGGAGTCCACTCTCCAAATGCCTTGGGTATGTCGAATATGTATCATGGTAGAGCTTCTTGGTGTGATCCTTTCTAAATATACTCTGCGTTCACTGTTTTAACACCTCTCTGGTGCCAGCTATAGATTCGTTACGGGACAAGTACGAGGAACGAAAGGGGGCCCTAGTAGACGGTCGGAGGATACGCTAGGTAGCCGGTAGTAGTATAAGAAGGCCAGCGTCAATAGATCACTCATACCTACCGTAAACCGGCAGCTGCTCCGCATTCACTCTACGTTTGGCATCTAGGGACCTTTTACTGACACCACTAGGTATACCTTAAATAAACACATAAAGTCATCAACGGCTCGTGCGAATTGATCCCAGTCAACTTTGAGAAGACTTCTAGCTACCAATTAGAATGAAGAAGGCCTAGTAGAACTATATTATAGAGCTTCTCATGCCTTTTGGATTATGGTTGTATCAAGAAAACGGGCAAATATTACTACAGAACCTGTATATGTGACATTTAACTAATAAGATATATTTGTAAAAGACAAGATAAATCAGGATATCACATAATCTTAAAGAATGTAACGGTCTCTGTTAACCCTCTCTGATAATGGAAGTGCAGTGCTAAAGTCACGGAGAGGAGGTTTAAGCTAATCTAAGCTATGATCTTTCAGATATCATGCATGTCTAGGTAGTACCTAGGTATGGATTCCGTACTTTTTCATCGTAATCGTCGCAGAATATCTCTTCTGCACTTCGATAATTCCAGTCATTGTTCATCACTCTATGTCTCCCTTAAGCATAATGTTTTAAAGGTTTTCTCACGCAGCGCCTCGAAAATTACGGCTTGGGCTAAAGGATTGGCTATGACTGGTCCGGCATCTTGGATGCAGTTTGAAAATCAAATATTGCGAATGTATAATTTTTCTATCATTCAATTAGCTTAAATGACACGATCAACATGCGCCAACAGACTGCGGTCCGTACAATCAGCCGGACATCGGCTACAATCAGACGGACGTCCCACGTGGGTTTGACTAACAAAACCACAAAGTGAATTCCGTACACATGCCGCGTCTCCACCAGCTAGCTTAAAGCAGTTTAGAGCTCCATGCGCAATAATAGAGTATTTTCCAGTGCTCTTAGGGCTGCATCGTGACAGCACGTATGGCACAGCCCCTATTGAAATTAAGAATTGAAGGCTGGCAGAATCACATGAAGGATTAAATGGTGGCTTTGGCGAGCTGTGCCTTTGAAATTACGGCTTAGCAAGAGGGTCAACCTAAGCGAATGTCCTATTTGTCCTCTCGAGACTCTGGCGATTCTGTTCTCAAACTTTTGGAAAGCAAGAGTTTCGACTCCTTTTATTGGCTACGGGCACCAAAACAAAACCATAGCTGATTTAGTTTGTTTTTTTCGTTGCCCAAGCACATTTGAGTCATTTATACGCCTTAACAAGGGATTGGAGACGAGGCAGATAGGATCTATGGCAAACAGTGCATCTTTACGATGACCGAAAACTACCTACTAGCACTGGCTTGTGGCGCCTCCTCGTGCCTACGGCACTGCGCTTTAATTAGGGAATCGGGCAGCGACTCCTACAATACCTCATTCTGTATGTAAAATCTCATACAATAAGAAGTATCTCCTTAACAAACACACCAAATTCTCAAAACGGCAACGATGTTCAAGATGATAAAGATTACACCAAAATTTGGTGTACCGGCTAACCTTCGGAGATGTAGCAATCGCTGCCCGTTTTCCTAATTAAAGCGCAGTGCCGTAGGCACAAGGAGGCGCCACAAGCCAGTGCTAGTATATTACCCGTGAATAACGATTTATTTAATACATAGCCCTCTTGGCAGAAGCAAAACACTATTTTTTCGACAAGCGTTTCCAGTCAGCCTTTAGGTTTTAATGTAGTTACGAGGAAAACACAAAAATCTAACTACGCAAGACGCTCTAAATTACCCTCTGCCAAAGAGCACGATATAAACATGCAAGGCTTCGTTTACCTATCCTTCTCCATGAAAACGTTATAGCCATAAAAATCTCTTGCTAAGCCGATCCAAGACCCGGCTAGACCTTTAACAAACCTTGTAACACTATCTTGCATCTTGCCTATTTGTTTAGCTTTCAAAAGTATTATACGATTATTATTTAAAAAGGAAACTTTACGTTTCGTTATACATATGCTCCCATAGTCTTAGGAAATAAAAGTCTCAAAAACCTTAGGTACCTATTAACATATAATCGCTTGCATACCTAGATTATAACATGAAAGCAATGGATGTTTTAATTATAAATTGGATTAATCCATAGCCCATAGTCTGGAGCTACGTAGTGTGGTATACAATATGTCTTTGACAAATCTGCCAATCCGAACAGCTCAACTAACATCCAAGCGTCAAGCATATTTCTATATTTGACGTGTGTTAAATATTTTAGCGATAGAATAGTTAGTCCTTTGTGCTGCCCTTCACCAGTAATTGGTAGCACTGTCATGCAATCGTGAGATGCATCGTTGTCTTTAGCATGATGCAGTATGTGTCACTAAGGAATCACCACTTACAAATTATCATCATATGTAAAGGGGCTTTGACTAGAATCGACAAATTTTGATTATAGGCCACCACGTTAACCTCCATCAACATCATTTTAAATTCCGGATTTAATTCACATCTCCAAAGAAAGCTTAAAAGTCAATCAGCCTTCGAATTCAAGAACCTATCACGATCTGTCAACGCAACTTCATCATGTGTAATGAATGGAGCAGCTACCAAGGCAAATGTGGCCATTCTGTTTACAAACCCGTGAAAGAAGAATGCGATGAGTATAAAGCAAACGGAAAGTGTCAGAATATCGAACAGAATACTTCTTGGTGCACCAGAGAAACATTAAGAGAATTGAATATTGAGCCGATCCGTTGTGATAGGTGCTATTCTGAAAAGATCACCAGATATTATGAAGAAGTCAAGGCGTCAGCACCGAACGATTCAGGTATCTCAAATTTGACTAAAATGCATCTTTACATCACGAAGTGGCCTGACCTCCCTTTCGAAATGATGGATCGAATCCACACGGACGCGATGATGAAGTGGAAATGGAGTCGCATACTCACTGATGTTCGAGCTGCGATGGTCGCGAATGATGTTTGCGGATGGGCAGAAGCCGATAGGGTTATAGCAGAGATTCAAAAAGATATGTAAAGCGGAAAATGGAAGGGAAAAGGAATTGGCGAGGTCAGAGTAATCGGATATAAATAGATGACATGCTTCCCTGGCAATGGCATCATATCCTTTAGCATAACTTGGGTATCTGATACTTGATTGAGTATATTGATCAGACAAATAGGTACTTACCCTTATCAGTATTTACTTGGTACTTTCATGGAGAAGTTGGCACCTCATTGGTATGAATATGATTAGATTCTTACTGCGATTTCCAAATTTGCTGTTTAATGCAGCGGTGGGGAAGGGGTCCTTCACATTTTACGTGGTATCTCCCTACTCTTTAAAATAAGAAAATGTACCTACCTAGTTATGCATGAACATATAAAGAGAAACTTAACTTTAAGATGATAAATAACATACCCCGGTACCTTCACCTTCCCTAAGGATGGACGAGGTAGGACACCGAACCAAGCAACCAACTAGATGTAGCACTCTCAGGTCCTAGGGACTAGAATTATGGTAAATATATTTGAGTTTGGACATCCTCGAGAACGCCCAGGTATCATCTCTAAATTGATACACATGCTGTTTTGAGGAATACCCCTTTTCCATATGACTAATCAGGGTTGTCATTGTCCGGTGGTGATTACATAATCAGACTCAGCACCTACCTACCTAGTCATAATAACAAGATGATTTAGGATTGGAAAGATAAATATTAGAAATAATTATTCTACTTCTACGATTATGTTCCACTGAGAGTGGAAGTCCCTTGGTTCGATTGGCAAATAACCCATGCTAATATAGCGATGAGTGATATCTTCCCCAAATGACGCAATCGACGTCTACGAATCCATCTCCAGTCTAGTTGACCGAACATAAAAAGGGTCGCCAAGGGTCTACAATATCATTTTGAATGTAGATAGTGGAAATATCGAGCAACTATGGCCACTGCCACGTACGTTATTACACCTCCGGCCCTAGCCCCTCCAGGGCAGCCCGACATCTCGTACCATCCGGACCCTGTGAAGTACCAGGCCCGTAGAGAGAAGAGAATTAAGTCGGGTGGGTTAGAAAAGGAGCTTCCTGAAGGTCTTCCGAAACAGCTTTCTGGAAAGTTGGTCTGGCAAGGCGATAATCTTGCGGAGTCGTACGATTGGACTTATGTCCTTGAACCAAGCCAACTCGATGAAATCGATCTTGCTGTGAAACACTTCAAGTGTGGGTAATATCTTGGAAGCCTCACAGTATCAGACTAATAGAAATGACCTTAGCTCTCGGGTTGTCTCTTGGTCATATTAATCAAGAGACTTTCCCCTTGCCAAAGCTGCACTCTGAGCTTCGGCGCCTTTCGGACGAGCTCCATAATGGACACGGCTTCTTCGTGATTCGTGGGCTGCGTGTTGATGAACATCCTCGTGAAGAGAACATCATCATTTACGCAGGTCTTTCGGCACATATCGCCCCTAGACGAGGTCGTCAGGATAAGAAGTACGATGGTAAACCTGCGGCTGTCACGCTATCTCATATCAAGGACTTAAGTGGCCCTGGTAATAATGAGTTGATCGGAAGTCCGGCTTTTACTACTGATAAGCAGGTATTTCATACGGACTCTGGCGATATCGTATCCCTCTTCGCGCTTGAAACGGCCGCTGAAGGTGGCGCAAGCAAGCTCGCTAGCACATGGCGAGTGTATAACGAAATAGCTCGTACTCGTCCTGACCTGATCCACACATTGACGGGGAACTGGGATATAGAAAAGTTAGTTGGCTTCTACCGCCAACTCATATAAACGCTGTATGTGCTAATAGCCGTTTTTTTAGCTTCGCTGAGAGGAAATTCATCTCGAGGCCTTTGATGTATTATCAACCGGCTACCGCCTCAACCCCGGAACGTGTGGTATTACAGTATGCTCGTCGGTCACTCGTCGGGTTTGGCGCCCTACCTCGAAGCCACAACATCCCACCTATCACTGAAGCCCAAGCTGAAGCGTTAGACACACTTCACTTCCTCGGGGAGAAGTTCAGCGTCAACACTTATTTCCAGAAAGGAGATATCCAATACGTCAACAATCTGGCACTCTTCCACGCACGTGATGGGTTCACGAACACTGCTGAGAAACAGTGAGTCGATCTCCTATCCAACTCATAACCGAGATTTGAGTAACTAATATCGCAGGCGACACTTGTTACGGCTTTGGTTACGCGACCCCGAGAACGCGTGGGAAACCCCAGAGCCGTTGAAGTGGAGGTGGACTCAGCTCTATGAGGGATGGACACCTGAGGAAGAGGCCTTGCCTCTAGAGCCCTATATTCGAACAGCAGGAAACAAGAGCGGTTAGCTATCTAGATACTCAAAGTTTCATCGTTCTCTAAACTTATAGTGTGCTCTGTTCATGGCGTTCAGTCCGTCAAGAAGACATATTCGGTATTATAACCAATCATGAGCCGTAGAAGGCAGCTGCCACCGGTCCTTTTTCAAATTCCGTAATACAATGACTGATGTAACGTAAATCGAGTGTTACCGCTTGGCTGGATTCAAGGATTCATCGTATCACCATGGATTCTACCTTGTGGTACCATCGCATACTCGGCGTGTGGGAGGACCAACGAATGCCGTCTTTTGTGATACCCATATCTTTTCATCCCGCGCCACGTAAATGAAGAGACGCGGATGTCACAGAGCGCAGTATCTATTATTTCTATTATCATATGATAAAGACGTTATTTCTAAGGTCTAACTAGGAGATTGACTAGTTCGTACGTAATTGTGTGTAAGCACGCATCTAACCGTGCGCGCCCCATATACTCCCGCGAGATCTGCCAAACTAGGAGATCGCGAATTTGGGCGAGAACAAATGATTTACGCTGCATTTGCTGTTATGCATGATGATCCCCGTCCGTTTCCCCTTCTTCTAACGCCATGGAATGTTCCGTGACATCGGGACCCCCGTGTTACATGGTTGTCATGATCAGCCATCATTGCGTGATTGCCGGGTCCCCTCTTACCTAGGAAGGTCGCCGTGCATCTTTCAATCTGGACAACCAACCGATCTCGAGACTATCTGTTCTTGACCGAGACAACATGGCTCTATATCGTCTACATAACAAGTTAAAAAGATTCGGTGGGCCAAACTTCCCTTCCGTACGCGCGTTCTGAAAGCCCTTGCAGCTTGATTTATAGTTCCAAGGGCCGATTTCATCATCCCGCACTCTGATATCGTATATGTCTTGGATCCGCTTGGCATGCTCTTGTTATCTTTAAAAACTTGCGATCCGTCGTTACTTATGTCACAGACCCGATTAATTCTCGTGCGACTATCTTGAGATTCATATCGTCGACAGTCTCTCGATTGTTAGAAAGTCGCCTGTCTCCCAAAGCCAATCTTGGAATTGAGCCTGCTCGGATGAGCTCTTCATAAAGCCATGGGGATCCCAAAGTTTTGGGCACGGTCTACGACCACGGAGGTGCCGGCGACCGAAACGAACCCATCTAATTCCGATATCTCGGTCATTCACGATGGCAACCTCGCGTATACGGTCGAGAAGGCAGAAAATGGGTCGAAACCATCTTATCAAGAAGCTGCAGGCGCCCCCGTTGAGTCTCACTCGCCGTTAGGATATCATGTTGGGTGGATAACGGTGATTTTCCTGAATGTTAACCAGATGATCGGAACTGGCATTTTTTCAACGCGTAAGCCATGCGATCACCAACCAAGTTTTACCACAATCAGGTTCTAATATAATCCTCCGTCTTTATAGCGGGAACCATCTTGAACAGCACAGGTTCTGTTGGACTTGCATTGATCTATTGGGCAATAGGCTTTTTCTTGGCAGTGACGGGCTTCAGTGTGTATCTCGAGTTAGCGAGCTACTTTCCGAACCGGTCTGGATCTGAAGTCGTTTACCTGGAGCAAGAATATCCTCGACCGAAGCATTTCTTCCCGGTATCTTTCGCTGTGTTCTCGGTGCTGCTATCTTTTAGTAGCAGTAATGCGATTGTCCTCGCGCGATACGTGTACCAGATCCATGGCACTACGGGAACCGATTGGCAGTTGAAAGGAGTAGCAATTGCTGCCTACACGATAGCGACATTCTGTGCGTTATCCCCACCTTAAGGATAAATGATGAGTCCTAACAAATATTCCTAGTCGTGATAATCCATAATACCTACTCGCTTTGGTTATCGAATATGCTAGGATTTGTTAAAATCGTCACCCTCATCTTGTATGTCTAAATGTCTTCAAAATCATTCTTCAGGGACATCAACTCACCAAATCTGATTATAGCATCAGCATTACAGGCCTGGTGGTGCTAGGTGGAAATGTCTCGCATATCCCTGACCCCACCGTTAATTTCCGTAACGCATTTGAAGGGACGACATCCAACGGCAACGATCTCGCGGTAGCCCTAGTCAACATCATATTCTCATATACGGGATATGCGAACGCCTTTAATTTGGTGAACGAGATTAAGAACCCTATCCCGACGTTGAAGAGGAATGGTACTATTTCTATTCTCACGGTGGGCATCCTATATATGCTCTGCAATATAGCGTACTTCTCTGCGGGTAAGTCGCAAGATTAGCTAAGCCTCTATTACATCATATTTCAATGCTGACATGGAGTGTCTAGTGCCTAAGGAAGAATTCGCCAAGTCCAAGGAAGTTGCTGCGGGTGTCTTCTTCATAACAGTCTTCGGTAGAGGCAGAGCGGAGCAGGCATTGAATGTTTTAGTTTTGCTAAGCGCTTTTGCTAACCTACTCGCTGTGGTTATTGGCCACTCGAGGGTGATCCGTGAAATTGGGCGGTAGGATACCTCTTATACTCCCCTATCCACGTGATACGGATGCTGACTGTGCCATTATCTTTCTAGGCAGGGTGTATTGCCATGGACCGAGTTCTGGGTATCTACTAAGCCCTTCGGCACTCCAGCCGCGCCGTACTTCTTGTTATGGGTGATAACTTTCATCATGATCGTCGCTCCGCCCGCCGGTGATGCGTTCCAATTCGGTGAGTTTATCAAATGTTCTTCATATATTCATCTGCCCATATAATTCGTGATATGCTAACACACGGGGCAGTTGTGAGTCTAGCCACGTATCCGAACGGCTTGTTTACTCTGGCACTCGCCGTTGGAGTATACCTCGTCCGCTACCGACGCAAGCGAGCGGGCCTCCCGAGAACTGAATTCAGAGCCTGGAACATCGCCGTTATCTTTTACATCCTGGTGCAAGTATACACCGTCTCAACGCCGTGGATTCCTCCGAAGGGTGGCCCTTACGCTGGAACAGTCTCATTCTGGTATGCTACTTACTGCGTCGTCGGCATCGCCATCATACTTCTATGCGGTCTTTACTACGTTTTCTGGATGTTCCTACTGCCGAAGTGGGGAGGATATAAAATCCGGCCCGAGATCTTGGACGTTGAAGACCACGGGGCGAATACACATCGTCTAGTGAAAGTGCCCCTGGACGAGGTGGAAAAGTGGGATGAAGAACATGATGAAGCTGGCCGCTTACGACGGAGGCGAGGTCACAACTCGGAGAGTCTTTCACAAGGCGAAAGCAATGATGCAGAGACAAAAGCCATCTAGATGATTTAGGTCATAATAGCCGCGAACCAGACGCCGGTGAAATTGCCGATACTATGAACGCTGCGTGGCGATATAGTATGAATGTCTAATTATTTTACATTACATATTCAATCTTTCCGATTCATCATTGCCTAAAATATTGAGCACAGGATGACTAACATTGTTGATTATATCTACCTTGGTAAGTGGCAAGGTACTGTGGGTTATTGCTGGCATCGATTAATATGGGGCGTTAGAGGGGAGGAGGTTTGTAGGTTAAGACAAGCTTACTTTAGAGGCGACTTTTAATTCGGTTTTATAACAACGTCCTTATACCAATGTTGTAGTTTGTTTCCCGGTATGTGAGTTGATTCCGCGTTGATGTGGGATTATCACTGACTCGCTCGCTAGGTCATCGTTCGATGTAACGCACTACAATTTGAATAAAAAAGAAATGGGATGCGCTAAGTGAGTGGTTACTCTAAATTGCGATACGATGACGGTAGAAAGCACGTTTTCATGTTGCTTAGGGGTAAACCACGTTCAGGTACGAACTAAGGACCTGCGCAATAGTTCAAGGTGCCTGGGATACTTAAATGGACATCTCGATCAACATCTTCGGTAAATGGACATTTTCTTGGTCTTATTTAATATTTAAATTTTAATCAGATTACCATCTAGAGAATTGCTGGACCCAATCCAGAATATTTGACATTTAACTAAAGTGATCTGATGGCGGGACGATCAGACCCCTATTTAATTATGGGTACCCACTCACAGGGTTCAACCCCTTTTCTAACTTTCATGAAGTGTTCGGCATCGACAAAATGGGGGCGATCTATATTTACAAATCGACAGCCCCAAGATCAGGCTTCACCCTTCCACCAATCGAGATCTATATATATGTGTAGCAAAACGGTCCGTCGTGGATACTCATAAGCTCCCTCATTGTGATTGGATACCCACCGGCGTATCCGAGATCTACTATGTCATCCAGGGTTGTTGTTACGAACCTATACCTAGGTACTCAGGTATACGGGGTGCTTCGTGGGTTTCCTTGTTTGTTAGCAGTACTCGTAGAGATCAGATCAAAGTTAAGTCTGTTCGTAAGAGAGGCTTGGAGTCCTCTCCCTATTAGTTCGATGCGGTTGAAGTAATAGACTTAGATTGATAGCTAAAGAGCTGGGTGAGCGACTAGATACATAGGAGTCCGCCATGTTTATATAGATATCCTTCCGTCCTGTTCTTTTTGATTGAGGTTGTCGTGATCTAGCTGATCTAGTGACATATCTTGGGATCTGGATGTTTTGGTGACAGATCCTAGGATCTGGTTGTTTTGGATGGATCTGTTGTTATGGATTAAGCAGATCCAACAGATCCACTAGATCCTAAAGTCCGGATTTTATCCGAGGTTGGTCTAGTGTTAAGGTGGGTCTTGTAATGTGGTTGGTTATTCTGTATGGTTGTGACAGTTGTATTTGGCGATGGTGGATTATTCAAGAAAGTCCCTGTCCCTGAGACGGCATCGCGGCGATTCACATAATCGAGACTTTGCCATGTCCACCAAACCAAGTCAATCATACCATGGTGAAGATAAAAGGCAGGGTCCCCAGGCGAAACAAAAACATCGGCACCTGGATCCCCACCAATCGTGTAATGACCACCACCATGTACCCCAATAGAACCTGAGCCAGGAACACCTTGCATTACGAGTTGGAAGTCGGCGATGTCGTCGCTCTGCTGAATAAGATTGACAATCGAGGTAGCATTCGCGTAAGCAGAGTTGACGCCAGCAGAAATATCCCTCTTCAAACAGCGAGGGTTATAATCTAATCCACTTCCCGTTATGGTAGACCCGTTATTAATCGGAAGGCTTACCGGCCCTAGATTCACTACCATATCCTTAAAGGGGCCGGACGTGACACACCCACCCCCGTTACCAGGTGGTAGGTAGACTGGAGGGTAATCACCAAGAGTTAATACCAGAGGACCTTTATCGGTAATATATGTACCGTCACCGGACATGCTATATGGTGTGCCGTCGAAAATTGGTGACGAGGTTGGATCCTCAGCGTACAGTCCCCAGTTCCAATATCTAATCTAGGTTGGTTTGACTCTATTCCAACGGTTAATAGTTGACTTACGGTTGGTAGCCCGTGTAGCCACATTCGCTTCTCAAGGCTTGCTCATAGGTGTAAGTAAACCACCGATGCCAGGCAAGAAAAGTTCCCTTTTAGAGTAGCAAAAGTTAGTTATGGATCCCCACGACGGAAAAGCTTCCTTGCGGGGGTGGAGCACTCACGGAATAATGAATCCTTAACGTCTGATTTATGTGGGTAGCTACAAAGTCATCGTATCGCGATTTAGCCCCAGGAACTAAGCTAGCAGGCGTCTTTGCTGGCAGCTTCTGGAGGCAGAGGACAGCGTCTGTGTAGGATTTACGTTCTTCTTGACTCAAGGATCCCCTGAAAACCTGTTCAGCCCCATCGAACTCTGGTTATCTTTTTACTTACTGACCATGCACGTCGTACCACAAGTTTCTCAGGCGTACATGTTTCACCTCTCTTATCAGAGCCACTGACTCTAGTCTCTAGAATATCAGATTGTTTGAGCCTAGCTTGAATAATTAAGCTCTCCAAGGTTTTCAGAGACTCGATGGCTCCATTAGGGGTACCCAAGGAGGACACTGTAATCGACAGTGAAAAGGCGAAAATGAGGCTGTAAATGTGCATGTTGGAGAAAAGATCTCCAAGAATAAACAATTATAATTAGGTTTGGTAGTCTATAGTAAATACATATTATGCACATATGATGTATTCATGATGTATTCAGATATAAGTAAAGGATCGCCTAATTGTAAGGTGTATCCTAGCGAGGCCTTTATAGATTTTATCAAATTCCACTTTTCAGCTGGAAGCTAGATACCTAAACATTCCCCTCTTACATACATCAGGGCATCCGTGCATATAAATCCATGTATATGATATGTTGATATTATCTTAGAAAGCTCATGACCTTTCCTTAATTGGTCTTCCCCATACGAGTGGCTTCTTCCTATACGTTGACGTAAAATGGTCTAGATCTCATCTACTATTTCTCGGTGCTTATTCTCCATGCAAAGAACAAAAGAACCAGATGTAATATGGGGTAGCTGATTTCAAACACCAATCATACATCAAATACTATGAATGTAGGATTTCCAAGCCCAGTAGTCGGGGACTACATCTGCGGGTGATGTTCAAGACCATGGAAATAACCTGGCTAGATCTAAGCTGAAACCAGCTTAGCCCATTTATACGATCTTACCCAACCGAGCCGACGGCCTGAATCACATATAGCAAGGGTCACAATAAGATGCTTTTGAGACTGCGATTATCTTTTTCAAGCGTGATCTACTGATAAACATCATATGAACACATTTCCATGAGTTGGACTTACCAGATCCCTTAATCCGGAGCTCCATGTTAATGGCAAGATATTGGAGGTGGAATGATAAACATGACTTTTTTATCTCAATAAAACTGAGCCTCGGGGGGTTAATTTTATCCCTCATCAAGATTCATGATAGCCTGTTGCCATTACATCATGATGATAATACAGGTAAATCGACAGCCCTAAGCCAGAATGCGTAAAAGGTGCAATTTTTCTCCAATTCTGAAGCTTGAATAAGCTTTAGCTAGCTGTCAGTGGTAGACTAGACCAGACCTTGGCTTACGTATTCGAGTTGAATCTAGTAGTTAGTTCCCCAGATGTTGAGTCGCTTACATTTAAGCGGCCTCTCCCACCCACAATGTTATTTAGGGGTTCCAGTTTCATGTAACGGCGCCAACTCAAGCCATCTTCTTCCAGCTGAGAACAGAAGGATATCGGCGTCAACCACGCAATTTAAGTTGTGACTCGTTATATCGTACGACATTAGCTTCGTCCGAGTGGCGGGGCCTAAGCGAAGGGTAACTTTGTTAATGATTTTATATATGTCTGGACAATATCCTGTTTCTAGATGCGTCTATCTCTTCTCTAAGATTCAATCATGGCTGAATTAGTGTATATTGTTTCCCTACAACCTTGACGATGTTGGAGCCACCTCTCCCGGGTGTTGGTCCGCCAGATGAGAGCCGAGGCCCCAATATCTTGGGAGCCGTAATATCAACGACTTCGGCCGCGTTCGTTGCCTTTTGTTTAAGGATTTATGCCCGTGCGTTTATGGTACGGAAGTTTGGAACAGATGTAAGAGGGTGCACTTTATCATGTTGAGGACTATGCTGACTAACAGTTTATAGGATTACGTTATCATTTTGGCGATGGTATGGGTTGCTCTTGCATTGTTATTGGTAGTATATAACTAACGTACCATTATATAGCTCTTATCCCTATCAATTATGAGTCTTACCGTCGCTGAGGTTCAGTATGGAGTCGGACGTCATGCGGTATATCTTGAACCCGAGATGGTCAGAATCGCACTCAAGCTGAACTTTATATCACAACCGCTTTCCCAATGGAATATTGCAGCAGTAAAGATATCGATCTTGCTGTCCCTGTTAAGAAAGGAACTTAAGTTGGTCTACAAAAGAATTATACACTGTTTAATAGTGTTCCTCTTGGCCTTCACGTCTGCTCGGTTCGTCTTATTGATGATCCAATGCATGAACATGGCAGCAATATGGGATCCCCGGGTTGAATCGAAATGCTTGTCGGAAGGAACAATGATAGGTGTCAGGTATACTAATTCAAGTGAGAATCTTCTAATATTCCGTTGTAAGGAAAATCATTGCTAAATCCGTCATAGTTGTCAATGTCATCACCGATGTGCTGGTTCTTGTATTAGCTGCTATCATACTTTGGAATACTCGGACTAGTACCCGAGAAAAGTGTTGGTTAATTCCTGTACTGGTTGCCGGTTTAATGTAAGTATTTTATAATCCTGACCTTTAAGTATTGATCTAACCATTTGGTAGTGCATGTGTTGCCGGCCTCATGAAACCGATATCCATGACGAAACTTGGGAAGAACAACGACACCCTGTGGAACTCAACAGATCTCAATTTTTGGAATCCGTGAGTTTTCAATATCCCTCTAACCCTTTAATCAAATATGCTCACATGAATGTTAGCGTCGAGATAAATACAGGAATTGTCGCTGCCTGCATATCGTTCCTCAAGCCCATGATACAGAAGCTACAAGAAAATACGGCTCGTTCCATATCCACAACGAAAACAGACACACTAAGTCTCCGCCCATTTTCCAGCTTTAGTAGTGGTGTAAGGGCATCGAGGTACTTTTCGTCCCAAACACGGACAGAAATCAGTGCTCAACGTCGAAGCCTGGCGGACTATATTGATGCAGAGAGTGGGTTTCTAGAATCGCCAAATGAGATAACTAGGACTACTGTAGTGACAGTTGATTCATTTGCTAGAGATAGAGCGAAGTCGGTAGCAGGGTCTCAAAATGATGTTCCGCAACAAGCAGAAGAGGATAAATTATGATACACATATTCACACCTATGCCGTTCATTTCGTACGTTTTGCGCTGCCGGTACCACTCTTCGCCGAAGTGCTCCCGGTCCCAGGTCGCGTAGCTTTCTGGGTCGATGGCTGGCGTGGGGGTTCGAGATGGCTGTGAGGGCTGGTATTATTCGGTGGTTACGGTGTTTTTGCTCGTGGCGGAGACGCTGTGAGTGTCGTCTTCGTCAACGTCCATCTCGTCGTAGGTCCATTTTCGGATGAACTAGATCAACGGCCATTCAATCACTCTAATCAATTCGCAGTTCAGCTACAGTTGTACTAGAGCAGCTGATTTTCAATCATACCAATCAAATCAAGAGCATATCAGTTACATCCCTGATTCAACCATTCAATTCCCATTGAATCGATTGACCGCGTGGTTTGTGGGTCCGACGACAAGCTATCATACCCTGTTTTGGCTCTAGACCAGGGCGGCGGGCTTCTCCTACGACACTGATATCACTTGAGTCCGGGGAAGCGGGTCCCATTAAGTGGAATCTACATGGGATCTATCAAGCCAAGACGTGGGTTTTATCATGAGGTTCAGGGTCATGCATGATGTATCTAGGATTCTAGGTACGTAAATAGTCCCAATACCGCGGTAACAGCTAGCCGTGAGTTACCTGGGGGACTGTCTCGCGCTTATCTTTCGCTCTAGACAGTAGGCTCTGCTCAATTTATACATATATATTCATCCTAGTTAAACCTTTGTTGTGAGATTAAGATTCATCCCCATCGACATCATCTGGGGTGCTATTTCCACCCGATATCCCTAATAGTTACTGGGATTGGATGCTTGGAGGCAGCGGAGAGCTTCACGAAGCTTCTGGTTCATGTTATCATCACCTAGTCTGTTACCTAACTTCTATTGTTTACCCAGAATCATGGCTGCCATCAACAAACTTTTCGCGCCGATGCGCATGTCCTTGATCTCCGCCCTCGTCGTCTCTGTCTGTGTCGTCGACTCGGTCACCATCGCTTACGATGGTTCATTGATGGGTTCGCTCAACGTTATGCCCAGCTATAACAGTTACTTCAATGTCACGACTCGCACCCAAGGCATCATGTCGGGTGCCACATTTGCCGGCGCCATGGCCATTGCCCCGCTTGCCAGCAAGCTCATCGACTGGAAAGGTCGTAAGATGGGTATCCTCACGTCCGCTCTGTTAAACATCTTGGGTGCCGTGATCGGTGCCGCATCCCAGAACACCGGAATGTTCATCCTCGGCCGCGTCTTCGTGGGCATGGGTGTCGGTATGGCCCAGACCTCGGCTAGCAGCTACGTCAGCGAGACCACCGCACCCAGTATCCGTGCGTTCGCTCTTGGATTGTACTTCACGTGCTGGGCTATTGGATCTATCCTCGCTGCCGGCGTATCTCGCGGTGTAAGCCCCGATTCGCTTTCTCTTTCCGTTCCTTCCTATTTCAGCCTCCGTATAGAGGAGATCTCATAACACTAAAGTGGTCAACTCTCAATTGTTCAGAGACTAAACACGTATTTTAGGCTCTACAACTGGAACCGTCCGATTGGGCTTGGAGACTGCCTAGTCTGCTCCAGGCCGTTATCCCGATGATCGTCTTGATTGTACTATTCTTCCTCCCTGAGTCTCCTAGATGGCTAGCCTATAAAGATCGCCGCGAGGAAGCCCTCGACGTTCTAGCTCGTATCGAGAATACCGATCGTGACGATCCCAGCGTGCAGCTGCAGTTCCGCGAGATCATCGATACCATCGAGTTCGAGAAGCAAGCCGGCCGCGGCGTGGGATTCCGGGAGGCAGCCCGCAGTCCCGCAAACCGGAAACGTGTCTACTTAGCCATGTCCGTGGCACCACTCTGTATGTTGACGGGCTCGAATGTGATAACGTGAGTTGACTCCCGTCCGACACGATTTCAACTTACCGAGGTGCTGATACATTGTAAATAGATACTATTTCGGAACTATGCTGTCCCAGGCTGGGATATCAGACGAGAAAACCCAACTGGAAATCAACCTCGGTCTCTCTGCTTTTCAGTTCCTCTTTGCTCTTACCGGCTCATCTCTAGCCGATCGTCTCGGCCGCAGGGCTTTGGCACTTCTCAGCTTAGGTTTCTGCACGGCCTTCTTCTACCTGCTTGGCGGCCTCACGGCAAGGTACGGAGACTCGGACGACAAGGGTGGAATCTACGGGACCGTGGTTGTCATCTTCCTCTTTCTGGGCGCGTACTCGTTCGGTATTACCCCTCTCACCAGTATGTATCCTCCCGAGGTACTCTCGTACAGCATCCGGGCTACCGGCGCGGCCTGCTACGCCATGTCAAACGAGGTCTGCGGCTTCTTCGTCACCATGGTGTTCCCGTACATGTTCGCCGGGATCGGCTGGAGGACCTACATGGTGAATGCGTCGTGGAATGTCCTGCTTTGGATCGCCATTTACTTTGCGTGGGTTGAGACCAGAGGGAAGACTCTCGAAGAGATTAGCGAGATATTTGATGGTGAAAAGCACTCCTCTGTTCCTGATCTATCTGATCTTAAGGAAAAGGTTATAGTTACTGAGGAAACTGTTTAGGTAGGTCGGAAAGGTAAGGTGAAGTTATGCATCATGTTTCAGAAGGAATTTGAGGGTCAGAAAGCGTGTCTTGGGTTTAAGGAATCGTATGTAGATGGTTTGTGAGTCTAATTATACGATGCCGTCATTTTGAGATTTTTAGGGGGCGGATTAGGTACCTTGTTGGATTTAGGGGTCCTTATAGTGGCTTAATAATAGTGGAGCACTATTAGTGCACATTAGCAACCATTATAGTGGTTAAACATAGCTATAAATAGCTGTTGTTAATACACCTAAGTTTTAGTATTATCCTATTGCGTATATGTCAAACTGTATTACCGATGAACGAATTGCCATTAGAGATAGATATGTAACTTCCTAGTAGATATGGCATTGATTGGACTAGAAAACCACATACGCCTTAGACATAACACGAAGGTGAGTGATCTTACGATCAGAAGAGGAAATATTAACTAACAGCTCCAGCACCTCTTCACATCTCGATGCAGACTAGGTACTGTTACCTGTTGATAGCGAACACCATTCTCGCACACTTGTACACAAGTCAGGATTTCAAGTGGATTAAGCTGGTACATAAATGTATAAATTAATAAGTGGTCTAAAATATAACTCGAATAATCATCCACTTGTCATTTCGAGTTATGATCCACGGAGATTTGTCGGAGCTGCAACTATCTAGAGTTTGAGTTGTAACGCGTCGCATCCGGCGGAGATGCCCGTTCCTTAGTACCTACATACTACCTAGCCTAAAGTGCCTATAACTGACTGCTAAAACAGGTTGTTGATGCTCGCGACGCGCTGTTGCGCCAGCCAAGTATCTAAAGCAAAATCAGGAGCAACAAAACAGGTAGCGAGAAGCAACTCAGCAGTATCAAATAAATTGACACACCTTTTCCTTACCGCACAACGCCCAACCGAATCAACTCTCTCGTAACTCTCCCAAACAACTTCTGATGAATTCTCAACATGCGCAGCATACCGGGCCACCGCTCGCTGCACCAAGAGAGCAGAATAAGACACGAGCTAGAAACATCGACGAAGGCGCCCCAGTCCAGCTCCTCTACCACGTTCGCACCATCCACGCCTCCATCCAGACTCACATCATAATCCATCTCACACATAGGCTTAAGCATAACAACGCGGCCGTCAAGACGCAGAAGTGCGTACGCTAGGAGCGTGCTAGATGCAAGGTAAATGTAGTGCGCACTCATGAAGGTCATTGGATACACCCCCAAGGTGGAGCGCTCCGGAGCTCGGATGATCTTCTCGTAAGTTTGAATTGTGTGGATTGCGGAGTGGAAAGGGTCTGACGCTATGACGTGAGGTGGTTCGGACGAGGTGGTATTCCGATTGTCACCCTCACTTGTGGCGGAAGTGGTGGATATCGTTATTGTTGGGAGTGATGGCGGTAGTTCTGTAACCCCATTTGGTGTTGCTTGTGAGTTCGGTTGCTGCTGCTGTGACGTGTTGGTAGGGTGCTGACTTTCCGTCGAAGATTGCGTTTCGGCAGTTTCTCTCATCGTAGCCCTCAGTGCCTTCATAAGCAACGGTTGAAATAAGAAGCACATCGTAGCATCATACCCAACATCGCATGTAAGCGTAGCGACACCCGCCAGATCATCACCGACAGCCAGCTCGCGACGCCACGCATAAAGAGTCGTGTGCTTTTCCTTCAGCCAATCTAACCCTAAATTTGGTGGCGAGGCGGGGAGATATAACGCACGAAAAATCTCTGAGCGGAGATACACAAGCCGGTAGTGGTGACCGATGCTCATCGCCTGTAGAGTTGGCTGGTCCAGGCCTAAGTTTGTGCTCGAGCCGATTTGGTGATCGACAGCGAGAGGGCTGAAGCCGGTCGGGAAATGTAGAGAGCTAGGATACTCAGCTGTGATGATCGTTTCAGGCAGGTCACTGCCCCGTCCGAATAACTGTCCTACGATACGCTCGATAGCATAAAGACCCCAGAACGTGGACCGTCGAAGCTTGCCCCGGGCCTGAGATACCTCGGCTGGACTACTTATCGTTGCAGCTGCTTCAGGGTCAGGAACGATACCACCACTACCTGTAGTGCCGAGGGAGGCCATACCCTCCTGAGCAAAAGAAAATCGATCTGCAGGCTCTGTCTCTTCAGTATGGTAACCTAGTTCAATAGTCAAACGACATGCGTAGTCAAGAAGCTTCCATATGTCACCCTTGCGCGGATAGAATAAACAAAATACGATAAGTAATAGCAGAGCCTGTAGTGACGCCGGAGTCGCTTCCGAAGTCACCTCCTCGATGCAAGTAACTGCGTCGGCATAGTATGCGAGACATTGAGCTGTGCGTTGGGGCCGGTGACGCGCCTGGTTTGCGCATGATATTGCACACATCATCGTGATGCGGAAAAAACGGTGTGCTTGTTCGCCATGTAGCGTGTGACACAAGAAGCCCGGTTGCCGGCGGAGAGTGAGATAAGTCTGTAAGTCGATTCTAGTCTCCGCCTCGTCGACAAACCTGTACATAGTGTTGAGGGAGACGAGGTATAGACGTATGAGAGCCTGTATATCAACTTCGGCCGCAGGGTCTAGGAGGTAGTGTTGGTTGCTGTGATTGCCGGTGGTAGCGTTTGGACTATTCAGGGGTTCAAAAGACTCCTCGTCGGATGCTTCCAGATCTAGACCTTGCCCTTCTTGACCTGCTACATCTTCTCGTGATACAAACCCCTTCTTGGCAGCATGTTCCAGGAGAACTACTGTAAGGGCAAACACAGAGGAAGAACCCCAGTAACGGGACCGCCCTGCCGCGGACGCAGATGGTATGATGACGTCGAATGAGGGAGTCGGCGACGGTAATGGTGCTGCCAAATTTGGTTCGGCATTCGTAGGTTGCTCCGGCTGCTGTGGGGGCAAGAGCTCGTCGTTTACTTTCGGACTATGCTGCTCTTCCTGCTGTTCTTGCTGTCCCTGTTGCTGTCCCTGTTGCTGTAATAGTCTTGGGTTGGCGACACCATTTTTGACAGACTCGAGATATTCAATCCGGGATAATAGCGAATGCACATATCTACAGGAGAAGGCGAAAACAATCAGACCAACAAATTTTGATTATATAGGTAGGTAGGTATCTAGGTCCCTATCGTAACTACGAATTGGCAGGACGAACTTACGCCCTCGGCAAGGTCTGCTTCAAAGCATGATCATGAAATGTACATTCAGCGCCGGCCTTCTCGCAGATGCGACAGCTCGGAAGCTGAGTATCGCATTTCCGACGAAGACGACGGCATCGTTGACACGTGGGTAGGAGTTGCTGCACAGTTTGTTGACGTTGCGCCTCGGCGACGACGGGTACTTGAGGTACTTGAGATGTAGGTGGTGATGATGACATCAGCTCATCATAGATTTATTTAGCTGTCATTGCAAGAGATAGACATGGAGCATGAGCACCGGGTTAAAAAGAAAAACCACCCAATTGATTTCAATGGGATAGTAGTGATTGTGATATGTATTTCTTAAGTCCAGAATATCTGGTTTAAATCGGTTTAAATCGAGACCTCGGGATTTAGTCCCGAGTCTTATCTCGTATGTACATTACGTAAGCTTCCCCGCACCTTTTGAACGGATTGACCAATTAAATCAATTAGCGACTGACAACTTAGTGTTAGCAGACGTGGCGCATGTGATGAGATAAGATAAGATAAATTTTAGATGCGCTCCCGATCGAGGTCTTGTCCAATCGTCTGCATCAATCATCCGGCATCTTCTTTACTCTCATGTTCACTCGCGAACCACGCGCTCTCATCAATCGAAGGATTTTTGAATCAAATCATTTATTTATCCAGATATAGGTACATGACAACTCATCGAGAATCATTTCAATCTCAATCTCAATCTCAATTTCACACTATTTGCGCCTTTCCTTTCCCGTAGTACTGAACAGTTAGACAGCTAATCCGCCTTGACTTCAAAATCGACGTAAGTCATACCGCAAATCCATTCCAATACAGCTTCGTACAGCAACAACTTAGCCTTCTTACCACCCATGGCACCGCTAAGGGCGACCCAATTAAGTACCTCGTGACCACCGTGACCAGCCTCCTCCTCAACCTCTTCATAAGTAAGCGCCTTAAGCCACTCCGCGTCACCAGCGCATAATTTATCCATGAACTTCTGGTCCCAGACGGCATTTACTAGCGGGTGCTTGCTGTTGAGAGGATATTCGTTCTTCTTCGCCATCTCAACCTCATAATCGTCGAACTGAACGAAGAGGTCCGGCACGCGTTCTAACACGCTCTTACCCACCGTCTGGTACTCCTTCATGAGCTTGAGAAACTCATCCTCTGGCGGGTCACCAGCCTGGGTTGGGCTCCAGTACGGTGGCCAATGGGACAGGCCCCCTGTGCAGAGGAAGGCCACTCGTACGTCACCCGGCAACTTTTCCGCCGCAACGCGACACGCCTCTCCTAGCGCGTACGCGCGACTGTACTTCATCAAGGGCGGGGTGAAGACGTTTAGGAAGATTGGCACGATAGCTGTAGAAGGGGGTAAGTCCGCCGCCATCAAAATCCACGGCATGAGCAAGTTGTTGCCGTACTCGACCGAACCCGTACGCGAGACATCGAAGCCCTGCTCGACCAGCGAGTGGATCAGATGTTCCGCCGTCTCCGGGCTACCAGGAAAATGTGTTTTCTTGTCGATGTGCAACGGCTCCATCCACTGGTCCGCCGGTCCTACGTGAGTGTCCGCGATCGATACCGCGATCGTCGGCATGTGGTTCCGGTAGAAGTTCTCGAAGTGGTCGTCCAGGAATGCGAAAATCACATCTGGCTTGGCTGCTGTAAGGGTTCGACCCAGTGCTCGGCTGGCTTCTTCCGTGCGCGCACGGGTGTCAGCTTTGGCTGTCTCGGGAAATCCGATGGCGCCTGCGAAGTGCATAGGTTATTAATGCTGTTTCTTTCCTAGAACACTGCCGCGACGAAGGTAAAAGTGTAACCACGTACCAGGAGCATGCGACATGCCAATTCCGGCAACGATCTTGCCCATCTTGCGTGAGTGTGCGAAAAAAAATCAAGTGTGTCAGAAAGGGGTTGTGAGGTAAGGGCTCGCGCAAACGAATGATGCTTCTGTTCCGACTCGTTCCAACTGTTACAATTTTGAGAAAATATTGATCTTAGCA
Organism: Annulohypoxylon stygium; assembly: GCA_003314315.1. NCBI lineage: Eukaryota > Fungi > Ascomycota > Sordariomycetes > Xylariales > Hypoxylaceae > Annulohypoxylon > Annulohypoxylon stygium. The sequence continues at coordinate 527,779 of QLPL01000001.1, forward strand.
CCAGAAAGATGAAAATGAGACGACGAAACAGATGCCAGAAAATATAAAAATATACACACTTTGAATTCTCGAGACTTCACGCGAGATCCATGAACCCCGCGACTCGCCCTCGGATTTTGGCGCCCCATTTCTCGAACCGGCGCGACCCCTCACTAGTCAACCGAACTAGCGGAGCGGTCATATCCTACGTGACTTTTCGCGGCCCCTACTAGGTAGCCACCTATTGCAAATGCTCAACATTTTATCTTAGTGTATAGGTTCAACGTGTACCATCCCGGGATTTCGGAAAGCGATGTATCTGTTCTCGTATGATCATTGCTTTGCCCGTAACATCAGTCGTCTTCGACTCGGTCATCATACGATCAAATAGATGGGATTCTAGGTCTGATCTAGTCAACAGCGAATGAGAGAAATACGTAGGACTGCAGTCTTTGTCAAGCTCACGGGAGGTACCCTGTGACGTCCGTCGAAAACCTGGTCAGGCCATCCTACGGAAAACAGCAACTTGGAGACCACCCTCTAAGTAAATATGACGGCACCTAGTAAAAAGATTCTCTTGATTGGCGCCACTGGCGTTGTGGGAAAGGCTTTGACGAACTCCCTCCTCAATGCGAAGGATAGCTTTGAGCGTATTGGCATCTTCACATCTCCTGAATCTGCGGCGAGCAAACCAGAGCTACTTGACTCGTACAAAACTCGTGGTGCAGATGTGCTGATAGGAGATCTATACAGCGAAAATGACATGTTAGAGGCATTCAATGGTATGCTCTTTCTTTGAAGTTATGTATGAGCCAGCTGATAGAATCATCTAAATAGGATTCGATACGATCGTCTCAGCCGTTGGTCGCTTTGCCATCGACAAGCAAATCGATCTAATCGCGCTCGCCGAGCGTACCTCAAACATCATCCGGTTCATCCCCTCCGAATACGGCACAGATATAGCTTACAATGAGACATCGACAACTGAGAAACCTCATCAAAAAAAGCTGAAGGTGAGGACCTTCCTCGAATCAGACGCTATCCGACGGCTTCAGTACACTTATGTCGTCACGGGACCCATCTCAGACCTATATGCCGGGAGCATGGCATCCGAGCCACAAATGGGAAGTTTTGATGTGGCGAAGAAAGAGGCTACACTATTGGGAGATGGGAAAGGACCTGTAAGCCTAACAACAATGGCGGATGTTGGGAGGCTCCTTGTTGCGGTGCTCAAGCATCCCCAATACTGTGATGGGAAGGCTGTCAAAGTGAATTCATTCACGGCATCCCCGGAAGAGATTTTGGCCGAATTCGAGAGGCAAACAGAGGTCAAGTGGAAGGTGAACTATACCCCGCTAGACGAGCTCCGGAGGCTGGAAGCACAGGCCTGGGACTCGGGAAATCCGTTGGCAAGTATATACACACTGCGGAGGATATGGACAGAAGGATCTACGGTCTATGATAGAACGGATAACGAAGCGATAGGAATAACAAAAATGGACTCACTAGAGATGGTTGTTCAGGAAGCAGTGAAATATCCTGTAGCAGGATTTCAAAGTGGGAAGCTATAAGTGTTACTCATTGCTATTTCAATAAAAAAAATCACATTTTCCATACGGCAGAAGTTATCATTGATTCCTTTTCATCAACTTCGTTCATATTTACCTACCATCATTTATGACGCCAGTAATCTTCTGCGAAAATCGGTTTCCTATGGTACCATTAAACAACTCCCTTAAGAATTACTAGTGAAATATATCTATTTAAATTCTGTATTAAGCTCTAACTCTTTCTTGTACCAGCTCACCCTTTATGAACCCGTCAATATTCTCTTGAAGGATCCTTTGATAATTCGAAGTAGTATCCATACCAATCCAAGCCGTATGCGGCGTCGCCACGAGATTCAACCCATCAGCACCTTCTCCCAGCAAAACACTGGTCTCAGGTCCAGCCGGCTCCTGGCCAAATACATCTACCGCAGCACCAGCAATCTTCCCCTCCCGCAGCGCCCCCAGCAAGGCCTCCTCGTCCACGATACCCCCGCGCGCCACGTTAACCACCACCACATCATCCTTCATCGCGCCGAACTCCGGTCCCGAGATCATATTCACCGTCTCCGGCGTCCGCGGACAGCACAGCACCAGCACAGTCGCCATCCGCAGCGCATCCGCAAACGAAACCCTGCCCGCCGGCGGCGCCGCATCGCCCTTCCGACCCGCCACCACAACACGCATGCCGAGGCCCTTCAACAGGTCCTCGACCCGGCGTCCTACGCCCCCGTACCCAACCACAACGGCAACCTCGTCGCGGCACCCGCGGGGCGCCGCGCCCGCCGCGCTGAAGGTCCGCGTCATCAGCGTGCCTTGCCTAGGCCACTCGCCCGCGCGCAGCGCCGCCATCGAAGGGACTAGGGATCGCCGCGCCGCGAGGTACAGCGCGACGGCGTGTTCCGCGACGGCGGATACGTTGCACCCCGGGCTGTTCAGGACGCGGATCCCGCGCGCCGCGCACGCCGCGAGGTCGATTGAGTCTACGCCCGAGGCGAGGACGGCGATTAGGCGGAGGTTAGGCGTTGCGGAGGGGGCGAGGGTCTCGGCGCGCAGGGGGAGCGTGGTGGTTATCAGGATGTGGGCGTTTCTGATGCGGGAGGGGAGGTCGAGGAGGGTTGTGCGGTGGTGGGTTGTTAGGGTGAAGGTATGGGGTGGGGGGACGGTGAGGGTGGGTAGGGGGGTGAAGAATGTCTCCAGGGCGACTATGTTTAGGTGTTTTGGGACCGCCATCTTGATGGGAAGTAGTTGTCGTGGGAGGATGTTGAGCATGGGGGTTATTGAAGCATGCTCTCTTTGGTATTAGATCTGTCAATTAACGACAGCGCGAGAATAACTTCGCGGCAATATTGATGCCATCTACGAGAGTAGAAAAGACAGGGGTTGCGATCGTGCTATACTACTATGTACTCTGTGTAAGTGGTAATGCCGATGGCGTTTATTCAAATTTCAGGTCACTATTCATCTCTACTAATAAGCCCGACTAGTAGATATTCGGTTTCCTCTTCGTAGTGTCGAAGTACATATAGTAGACTAACAATCAAGAGTGGCCCTAGGGTAGGCCGGCCGCTTACTAGAGATATCTCTATAGTTGGATCCACGGCCTTGACGGCGTCTTGGCAGGCTTCGTCCGTCCCCACACGGAGATCACGGAGATGTGCGCTGTTGGAGTTCTGTGAACACATCCATGGATGTGTAGTGCGACGACAGCCCCCGTTGCCCCACTTCTGATCCCTTGCCTTGTATTGGACTGGACTCGGTAGCACCGCAGGAAATATTATCCTCACCATTATCAAGCAGATGCATCCTATTGGCAGGCTTTATCTACCATATACTGCTTTCCCCTCATTACCTATGGTAGGTATACGACTGGATGATCTTGTCTAATACAAAAATCCAAAGAATAAGCTAGGTAGGTAGCCAGCAAATATAACTTCGATCAAGACAGAACTTCGTGGTGACTTGTTTTATCCGTTATAATGGCCCCTTCTGCGATCAGCCCAGCTCCCACGCCCGTGTCCAAGGACGCTACCAGCCAGGAACACCGTTCGGGAGACCCGTCCCGAGCTTTCGTCAGTGACGAGGAGACCTTGCCACCAGTCTTCGAAGATAAGTATGAGGAGCGGAAATTCTTGAAGCACAGGCTCGCTATAGCGTACCGAATCTTCGCTCAGTTTGGCTTCTCTGAGGGTGTGGCCGGTCATATCACTGTTCGCGACCCCGTGGATTCTACAAGCTTCTGGGTCAACCCTTTTGGTAAGATCTGAGCTTATTAGATTGTTTACGTGTACGTATTGCTAACATGAGATACCATTGGGTTTCAAAAGGGTTACATTTCTCGTTAATCACGGACGATGACTTGATTCGCGTTGACCACAGCGGCAAAGTCGTTGAGGGTGGTAACAATCTGAGATTGAACTACGGTAAGACACATCTTCAGATTTATTGGGAGTGAAGCCAATTTCGTATAGCTATTAGTTACTGACTTAGTAGCAGCTGCGTATGCGATTCATGCTGAGATTCATAAAGCGAGACCGGATGTCCTCTGTGCCGCACATTGCCACAGCGTCTACGGACGAGCCATGTGTGCACTGGGAAAGGAGCTAGATATGCTCACCCAAGACTTCTGCACGTTCTACAACGACCACGTGCTCTACCCGTGAGTTCATCTTGACTTCCCTACCAACCTAGCCAGACTACTATTATGAAATATCATCTTGATTCTAATACCTGACTTGAACTATAGCAATTTTGCTGGTCTGGTCCTAGCTACTGATGAGGGCAAGCACATTGCGGCCTGCCTCGGAAACAAGAAGGCTGCTCTATTGGGTAATCATGGTTTACTGACCACTGGTCAAACTATAGAGGCAACGATCGCGTGGTTTGTTCTACTAGAGAAATGCTGTCAAGTCCAGCTAGCAGCGGAAGCCGCTAGAGCAGGGACGGGTCAACCACTTGTGGTTATCGGGGAACAGGAATGTCAGAGTACCTGGCAGGCTATAGGAGGACATGACGTCGGTTACTTCATGGGATTGCCGCTATTCCAGGTTGCCGAGAGAGAGTTTGGTGAGAAAACATATCTTGGAAGGGGGATGCGTTCCATTTAGCGGGCTATCAGAATGAGAATGCGATGGACTGGAAATATAGATCTCGAAATAGCAATTTCAAATCGGCAAATATGGGCTGGTAAATTGAATAAGCGTGGGCTTCATAGTAGTCACATGATATACCTAATGGTTGGTTGTGGTAGAGGCTGAAATCTATTGTGTTGATGATACATTCATTATCAGATTCACGATACGTATAGTACGTCTAGGTACTCGTGTAAATATTACAAAACTTAGGATTATACATGAACACTAGACCATCACAGATGTCAATTAAAAATACCAAAATCCAGCTCAGCGCCATGAAAAGCCATCGCATCCCACCGCTGTCCATCACCATGGTCAACACTACTCTCATCAACCGCCACATCCAATCCGCCATGAGTAGTCCAGAAATCGTCCCCCATAAACAGAGTGAAATCAAACGGGCTAAGCTCTTCCTGGATCTGTTGCTGACGCCACCCAAACCTCAATTTCTCCAGATGGGCTGGTCCGGGATACAGCAGACGCACGAGCTCGGCATCCTGAGCGGGACCAAACGCCTCGCTCAGGTCCGGGCGCCCGAGAAACACACGTTCGAGAAGCGGACCTAGTAAGCGCTCATAAACGCTCGCGTAGACGCTGACTTCGGGCCAGCCTTGGGCCGCGATCGCTAGCAGGTTGCTCGTGAATAGCTTGGTCATCTCGAACACGTGGGAGGCCGTGAATCGCGCGGTGATCGCCTCGGACCCGTGGCGCAGACAGAAGAGCACCACCGTTGCGGCTTCTAGCGCGTGGTGCGCGGATAGCCAGGGCCGTCGGAAGAATCCCGCGCGGATGTGTTCGCGGTGGATGCGTGCTGCCGTCGACGCCGCCTCGAATGCGATGAGCAGGGAGCGAGCGGACGGCGTGGGTACTCTTGGCGACGGTCGGTGCAGGATCATTAGTCCTCGCGCCATGTTGAACTCGATCATCTCGTGGTGGTGCGATGATGGTCGCGAGCTGCTGCCGTACTGTCTGTGCCACGCTCGCAGGCTGTTCTCTGTATTGGTGAGCCAGTCGTCCCACGTAAGCTGGTTCGGAAGCGGCTCGCGTTGGAAATGCACGTGTAACATTTCGGATAGTAGCCGATGGTACTCGATGGAGCCGAGAAACGTGTCGTCATCGCCAAGTTGGGCGGGCAGTTTTGTGTTGATAGCTGCGTCGGGAGTGGATAGCGGTCGCTGTAGAGCGGAGCAGATGGATCGGTCCATACAATACGCGGCCCAAAATACCCGGCGTCGTAGCTGCAGCGTCTCGGGGTCCATTCCATCTACCAACAACTCGTCGGAGGGCTCTCGATGCAAGCCCAGTTCGAGGTATGCTCTCATCGCCGCGCCGGATAGGACCCAGACGTTGGCGGAGCGAGGGAATACGGTGGCATAAAGGAGAATGAGCAAAATGGTCTGTAGCCAGGCTATGTCCGAGGGAAAAGATGGAAGACTATAGAAATGCTGGATACCTTCCTCAAATAGTGACATCGAGAGAGCCATACAACGTTCTTGGTGTCCGTCGCTGGCGGATCCTAGAGTGACGGAAATAGCGAGGACGAGGTAGATGACGAGGAAATCGTGATTCGCCATTATTTGCATGTTCGCTGTATGGGACGGTTGATGATCTTGCTGCTCTTGTTCCTGTTCTTCTACCAGCCATCCGAGAATCCGCGCAACGTTATGGAGCTGCTGTACGACGGTAGACGCAACAAGAAAAGGGTGATCCTGCTGTACGGTATCCAGATACTTTCTGATTAGCCTATGGACTATGTCTGCTGGGATACTGCGAAGTATGGTTGCGTCTAGGAGGATATTGTTGCTGCTTCCCTTGTTCGTCTTGTGGTTGGCATGAGAGGTTGCGGGTGTCCTACCACGCTCGCCAACTCGTGCTGCCGAGGGCGTCAACCCCATTCGCACTCTCGATAATAAACCAGTTGCGCCGGAGCCATACGGTAAGGTGGCCGACACGATGGCTTGGAGTGGCTTGCCTGATAGGATAGAAGTTCGTAAGTCTCGATCCCGGTTCCGACTTTGGCTCCGGCGCCGGGTGCCTCCGGTCCAGGGATCCGGGCTTGTTAGGCTTGTAAGTCTACCCCCATGATCATTGGTGTCACTAGTGAATTGAGGAGCTGTCTCCTGATCATTTTCTCCATGCCTCGCCTCCCCCGGTTGGTTGGGTCGGGCCGGGGTTGGTGGCATGGACGGCATCTTGAGGAGGATGTCCGAAGCGTGTACAATGTCCATGTCAAGTCGGCCATCTTGGGTCAACTGGGTCTCCAGCCAAGCGATCTCCGATTCAAGATGCTGTACGATGCTCCGAGGCACATCCTTTGCAGTAGCGTTGGCGGATATGCCAGTACAGTTGGCCTTAGCTGCCACACATTGCGAGCAGGATGGCAGTTGCCGATCACACTGCACGCAAACACAAACACAGTCGCGGTCAGCAAGTTCTCAAGACCGCGTCGAATGTATATTGCCCCAAGGTCAAATGCGAGCATAAGGGACAGGAGAAAGGTACCTTCATCTTCCTTTTCCTACATCTTGAGCAGGAGAGGATACTTCGCTGGCATCGCGATGCCATCTGCTGTCGGACATTTGCGACGTAACAATCTAGCGACTGTTAGTTAGAGTCTCAGTGTACAGAATATGCCCCCGGACTCTGTCCAGGTAATTTATCACGAGGTCCCACTCCACTAAAAATTAGGTGCTACTAGGTAATGGGATCCATCGTGATAGTGATAAAACAAGTGCCTCGGCTGCATTTGTAGTGGGGGTTTGGGGTCGGAGAAGAGCGAGCGGAGGTCTAATGGTAGTGCGCCATTAGTACCTACCTATTAGGTGGTCCAGGGCCCCTGTCTAACTTCTAACTCCTACTCCGCCTTGGAATCATCGGAGCTGGTGCCGAAGACGGTACCTATGAAGAGAAGTAAAGCCCGGCCAGAACCCCCTGCTATACTGGTCGAGATGGGGGTTATCGATACAGATCTCTCATAGGGAAAGGAGGACGAGCGCGTTTCCAGAAGGGCAATCTCCTGTCGATTTTCTTGCTTCTACCATGATGCTTGCGATCGTGTCAATTGCCGCATTTGCCCTTGCTGGGGTGGCATATTCTTCCGTTGGCGACCTCAGGTTGGTCACAGAGCAAGACTTTCAACGTTTTGACTACGGCGAGTATGGCGATGTTTCACCATTTCAGATGCCGTTGTGCAATGGGGTAACTATAGAGGATGCGACGATAGACGAGCTGCAGCGCTGGATGACGCTGGGTACACTTACCAGCGAGCAGCTGGTCAAATGCTACCTAGCACGCATAGAGCAGACGAACCCGTGAGTAACATGAACGCAACCAAGTTAGTTAGTTGCCCAGACGAAATCAGAGCGAGGTAACTAACACAAATCACCCAGCTACCTGCACTCCATCAGCGAAGTGAACCCAGACGCCCTCTCGATCGCGGCATCCCTAGACCGAGAACGCGCCACAGGCCAGGGGACGCTCGGCCCGCTCCACGGGATCCCCTTCGTCGTCAAAGACAACGTGTACACGGACGACCGGCACAATACGTCAGAAGGCGGGCTGGTGCTGCTCGGTGGGCGATCATCTGCGGGCGAAGCGACGATTGTGCGAAAGCTGCGCGCGGCCGGCGCAGTCCTCCTAGGCCACGCGTCGCTGTCGGAGGCGGCGGATCACCGCGCCCTGACGAACTTCTCGGACGGGTATTCGACGCGCGCAGGCCAGATCCGCAACCCTTTCAACCTGACCCAGGGGACCTCGGGGTCGAGCGGCGGGTCCGCCGTCGCCGTGCGCAGCAACCAGGCCGCCGTCGCCATCGGCACCGAGACCCATGGGTCCCTCGTCCACCCCGCGTCGCATTTGGGGTTGTATACGCTCAAGTCGACACCCGGGCTCATGTCGCGCCATGGGGTCGTGCCGGGTAGCTTCTATCATGACACTCCCGGCCCGATGGCTCGGTCCATGAAGGATGTTGCGCTCTTGTTGGATGTCATGGCCGGCCCGGATCAGTACGATAATCTCACCTGGAATGCACTCGGAAAGTATCCGAGCGATAGCTACGCAGCGAAGGTCGCGAAGCAAGATGCCTTAAAGGGCATGAAGCTGGGCATTCCATGGAATCCGTATTGGTCTACTAATCCGGTGAGTATCTAATAAAGATGTCGAGGTTGAGGAATGTTCGAAACAAAATTCTGGTGATGATAGGTAGCTGACAAGATTTTGGCGAAAAATTAGGCCGTCAATGCGCCTGACCAACGCGTCAAATATGAGAAGTTGTTAAACCACCTACGCGCAGCCGGCGCAGAAATCTACAATCTTACCGTAAGTGCCGAACCAAGTCGTCCCCGTATTTCAACCCTAGCACAACTGTAATACTAACATCAAGTAGTCGATCCCCGGCCTCGCAGAGATAGCCAACCCCTACGGCTTCGGCCAGCCCTCCTCGACACCCGATTCACACAACCAACTAAACGTATACACGGCCCTTCTCGCCGTCGCGTACGGGGAATGGCTCGTTAACTGGGAATTTCCAGCTGAAGACGACCGTGCCACCAGTCTGACCAGCCTCGCCGACATGGCCGCCTGGAACGACGCGCATAACGGTACCACGGGCGCCCTCGGCAACAGCACCTGGTGGTACAACGCGGCCAGCGGGCAGGACTTCTACGACCTGGCGGTCGCGACGAACGGGAGCCTAGACGACGCCTTCTGGAAGACGTTTAACTGGGGCCGTCGTGTCGCGAGGGGCGCCATCGATAGTGGACATGCGTATGTCCGCGAGGAGGATGGGGTTGTGCTCCAGATGGACGCCCTGCTCGTCCCTAACGACGATGCGGGCGGTAGCCAGGCCTGCGCGTCTATCCCGAGTTATGCGGGATATCCCGTAGCAGCGGTGCCGGTGGGTCAGACGGGGTACGGTGTCCCGTTTGGGCTATGCGTCTGGGGACGGGAGTGGAGCGAGGCGAGCTTGGTAAGGATTGCGTCCGCCATGGAGGATTTGTTCCGGTGGAACACCGTCCCGGGTTGGCATAACTACGATTCGGCAGAGGGGATTTGGGAGGCTACGTGGCCTGGGTATGTTTGTAGTACTGGGTCTTTGGATAACTTTGCTTGCGATCCAGAGGTATAGCTAAAAGGGGTACGGTATATATGTACTATGTAGGGGAGAAAAGACATTACTCATTCTCACTATTGATTTTGTATTAAAGTTGCAGGACTAAGTTCTACTATACATTATACTGTTAATAGGAAGAAGGTCAAAAGACGGAAAACCTTGTATGAACAATTACATCGGATTTGGTACCAGCATAGTGCGCCAGAGCATCGTCTCTTTCCCACTCACAAAGTGATTAGATTGCTACCAAATCTACCCTGACTATTTACCAGATTATCTTGAAAATCCGCTAAATTGAACGATAATATAGCGGATCGCATTCAATGGCTAGTCTTAGCCATATTCGTGGAGGGCCAGAGATGAGCGGAGAAAAGCGCCGTCTAAATCGTAGTGCCGATTACTTGGTAAACAGGGGATGTTTTCACTAGTCGCCCTTCTCCGTGTCTGCTTTGGTTTGGTTTCTCTTACGTATCCAAACTTCCAGTTAACGTTGAACGAATTCGATAAACGTCGGACATAGATGGAAGTCCAGCAAATTCCAAGGTTCTCAAATGCGAGCGGAAATCATTATCCTTATAGTCAGATGAAATTTACTATTGAGCTCGAATCAAAAATTATCGTCCAACAGGTTGCTGGTGCGGTCTCATATATTCCACTCGTTAAAAATGGGTTCATGGACAGCAGACCCTCCAGCGCTAGCGGCGAAACTTGCCCCGGAGTTACCGCTTTACTATGCGAAGCTGTGTATTGACGGGAAGCGAATGGTTGATACTTTGGAAGAGTCCTGTAAATGGGGTGATACCGCAGATGGCGGCATGAGTATGTGAGCTTGAATCCTCCCACGAGCCCTTTGATAGAAAGACGAAATGAATTGACTATCCCTCCCTCAAACCCTTAGACCGTCTAACGCTCAACGACGATGATCGCTCGGTACGGCACTGGTTTATTAAAGAGACGAAGAAATGCGGATGTGAAGTCAAGGTAGACGAGATGGGGAACATCTTCGCTATTCGGCCGGGGCAAAATAACAGTCTCTCGCCCATCGGAATTGGCTCTCACTTGGACACTCAGCCAACGGGCGGCAAGTATGACGGAATTTTAGGCGTGACAGCGGGCATGGAAGTTCTTAAGACCATTCACGCAGCCAACATCACGACATATGCACCGCTAGCCATCATCAATTGGACCAACGAGGAAGGTGCCCGATTTCCTCCCGCTATGCTCGCATCAGGGGTTTGGGGTGGAGCTTTCAGCACCGAGTACGCGCATGGACGGACGGACCTCAACGACAGCAGCACGACATTGAAACACGAACTCGAGCGGATCGGCTTCCTGGGAGAGGTACCGTGCTCGTACGAAGCAAACCCTCTTTCGGCACATTTCGAGCTACACATAGAGCAAGGCCCGATCCTTGACACTGCCGAGTCTCCCGTCGGCGTAGTCAAGGGCGTGCAATCGATCCGTTGGTATCACGTCGACGTGACAGGCCGCGAGGCCCACACAGGCACTACTCCGATGGACCGGCGTAGCGACGCGCTCCTCGGCGCGGCTAAAATGATCGTAGCAACTAACGGGTTCGTAACAGAGGGCGAGCTAGCAGCGCGCGGCGCCCGCGCCACCATTGCTGTCATCAACTCGGGCCCGCAGAGCATCAATACCATCGCTGGAAAAGTGCGCATGGGACTTGATATCCGGGCGCCGAGCGACGCGGACGTGGAGGAGGTGGAGCGACTGTGTCGAGAGCGGTTCGAGGAAGTTTGCAAAGAGCATGGGCTGGAACTCGGCTTTGACCGCTTCTGGACTTCCCCCGCCCTGCACTTTGATCCCATCATGGTTCAGTGCGCTCGGGACTCGGCTAAGAGCATTGGATGCGAGATGGAGTTGGTGAGTGGCGCTGGCCACGACAGCGTTTATACCAGCAAGAAGGTCCCGACGGCTATGCTGTTTGCCAGGTGTCGTGACGGAGTGAGCCATAATCCTGCTGAGTATACAAGACCTGAGGAGTAAGTCAATTCCAATCGTTACCCCTATTCAATGTTATGCACAGTACTGATATTCTCGGTAGTTGCGCTGCTAGTACCGAGGTTCTTCTAGGGGCTTATTTGAGGTACGATGACTATCTGCGAAGGTCGAATGAGGCATCTTAGCCCACCGTACGTTGGATATTCGCAGTATTCAAATGATGAGGCTATGAAATTTCAATTGAAACCAACGTGGGTTTTTTGTAAATAGAAGTCCAAATAGATAGCAGGTTCATAGACATGCCCGTATAAAGTCTGTAAGAAGATTCTAGAGTTTAGTGGGCACAACAGCCATGAGGTCACTATAGTAACGGTTAAACGCAGCTGACGTTTACCAATTAATACAGCCCTAGAGGTCGCTATGCCTAGGCTCTATTCACTATAACATAGGTAGGTAGGTACCTAACCTACCTAGTTTTACCAGCGGCTATGCATCTAAGAATCTCACACTTCAGTATATATAGAGATGGCTGACGGTGCTTTCCACCCACTGGGAATTAGAAAGAATATTTCAAAACGAAATAACGTTGATATTTATCCTACGTAGTAATTATAAGTACCTCTTAAAGCTATGACCCTACCTTAATAGAAGCCGGAGCATCCGGCTCATTCGTCCCCTTTCCAGCAGAATCCGTAGCACCACCCTGCCCCTGAAGCCTAGTAGCAAGCTCTCCAAGCAGATCATACTCCATAACCCACTTCATGCGCTCCCTCATAGCCTCAGGTTTGAAGCTAGACGCCCACAGTTCCTCGGGGATATCCGCGCTAGCAATCTTACCCGCCTCGTAGCTCGTCGCCGTGATGCGATCGGTACGTGGCTTCCGGAGATCTTGGAAGAATTGCAACGCGGGCCCAAGCTCATCGCCCCCCTTCCAATTTCGCAGCGTCTGCGCGAGGGCGAATCCGGACTCGATGGCTTGGCAGGCGCCCTGCCCTTGGTGGGGAAGCGTCGAGTGTACCGAGTCGCCGATTAGGATGATGCCGGAGCCGGGGCTGCTGGGTTGCACGTCGAACCACTTGGCGGTCGGCTCGCGGACGTATAGAGTTTGCTTTAGGATCTTGCCATCGGGTGACCCCTTACGCAGCCCCGCGATTATCTCCTGCACGGCGCCGTCCCAGTCTTTGACATGCTCGTATAAATCGTCGATGGGCGCGGTTGACAGCCAGGATTCGGACGTCCAGTTTTCCAGGGGCTCCGTCATAAACCCAATAATACCAACACGAGCAGTCTTTGACTCGTCGTTGCCGATGGGGAGTGTCAGAACGTGTCGTTGGGGTCCGCGGAAGTTAACCGTCTTTCGCAGGAGGGCCGCGGTCTCAGGGCTTAGATCATCGTAGCTGACATAGCCTCGATACACCATCTGGCCAGAGTAGATAGGGTTGTCAGTGAAGCCGAGGTGTTTCCGCACTACACTCTTGATGCCATCGCAGCCGACAATGATGTCTGCCTCTGCCGTGGTTCCGTCCTGGAATGATAAGACGTAGCATGATTTTTCGGAGATCCACTAGGTAGTTTCTCGAGTTAGTGGCTGACTTTAGAATTATGAAATGCCTCTAGGTACGTACTGAAATTTCTTCAAGGCGCTTACAGAGCGAGATCTTCTCATCCGGCACGTTCTTCTTGAGAGCGTCTAGCAGATGGGCGCGGTGAATTTGACGGGATCGAGGTTCACCGAATTCTTCGATTTGACCAAGATACTCCCCCGTGCGGTAGTGGCGGTACTCCATATAGCAAGGAGGATTGCGGGATGACTTCCACAGCATGTCCGGCCCAACTCCGAAGGCGTCGAGAACGCGATTGGCATTGCGCGTGATGTTTACACCAGCGCCGACCTCAGTGAACTGAGAGGCGGCTTCATATATGTGAACATTGGGCAACTGTGCGTGGATGGCCGAATTCATGAACGCCATGCCGCCTAGGCCGCCGCCTATGACGGCGATTCGCTTGTGTGAGAGGCTCATTTGGTGTTGGATTTAATGGAGAGATACCCGTGAACCCTAGGAAGTGTTACAAATGGGAAATCATAGATGGCGAATATCATCGAGATAGTAAATACTTACAGCCTCACAGAGATAAGCATCCAATTGTATAGCAGGGACCATAAGTGTGAGTAATCACGATAGATCCTATAGGTCACCCACCATCAATGGATCTCCCAAGATGTCACGCGAAGTACAAGTCTATCCCTATCATATCTCATGATGGGGAAGGGCCTGCAAGACCGAATGCCGAAAAGATGGACTCCTTGGCTGTTGAGATACTGGCGGGATGAACGAAGCGAGTCCTTGCGCGTCAGCGGAGATGCCCGCTCACTTGTTCAGGGGGTTGTGAGGGGTAGGGTGCCCCGCTGACGACCCCTTAAATTGCTTAATTGAGGGGGCTCACGATTAGGAGTTGCCCCCGGTCAATTGGGGTCAATAGGTGTTTAGTATGAACTACCAAGTATTTTAGTGAGTCACCCGCCTGAAACATAGTATTCAGAATGTACCTATGCCTTTCGGCTCTCAGGTGCCTAGTACCTAGTATGTAATCGAACTAGATGAAAGTGGGATAGAGCGCACCACGCGGTAATGAATGAAAAGATGCTCTCATTATATACTACCAGAAAATGGATTAGTGTTTTTATAATAAGAATTTTCTCAGAATCAGAATAGAATCATAACAGAAGACGCAGTCTAGGCACCTATCTCGTATCATTGAACGCTGCCTATTCTTACTGAACCTGTCGGGCGCAAACGGGTTAACATTCAGCCAGTCTTCCAAGATGGCCTCAACCGATAGGATCCAGTCCCTCCTCGAGGCCCTCACCCTCGAGGAGAAGTGTCATCTTGTCGCTGGTAAGAACATGTGGGAAACATGCAATATCAACCGCCTCGGAATCAAGAGTCTGAAGACGACCGATGGTCCGGCCGGCGTAAGGGGCGCCACCTGGATTGACGGGACGCACACCACATACATACCGTGTGGCATCTCACTGGCGGCAACCTTTGATCTAGACTTGGTTGAACGGGTAGGAACAATCCTCGGGGCTGAGACGCGTAGCAAGAACTCGCACATCCTCCTAGCTCCGACTATGAACATCAGCCGGTCACCGCTAGGCGGTCGCAACTTTGAGAACTTCGGCGAGGACCCTTACCTAACAGGCCGGATGGCTACCAGTTACGTCCGAGGTGTGCAAGAGCGCGGTGATGTCGGCGCCTGTGTCAAGCACTTCGTGGCTAATGACCAAGAGACCCGCCGGTTCAATATGGACCAGCAGATCGACGAGCGCACTTTGCGTGAGATCTATCTAAAGCCCTTCGAAATGGCTCTCCGTGATGCGCGGCCTTGGACTGTGATGACTTCATATCCGAAGATCAATGGGTCGCATGCCGACTGCAGCACATTCCTGAGAGATATATTGAGGGGTGAGTGGGGATTCGATGGTCTTGTTATGTGCGATTGGGGTGGCTTGAACGATACCGTCAAGAGCATGATTGCTGGCACGGACTTGGAGATGCCGGGGCCCCCTATCCGGTATGGGAAGAACCTTGCCCAAGCCGTACGCGCTGGGATGGTCTCCGAAAAGGAGCAAGTTGATGCTTCGGTTCAAAGATTACTTGAATTATTAGGTCGTGTCGGCTTACTAGACAACGTAGAAGAAAATGTGGCCGCGGAAAAAGAGGGGAAGGTGAAGAAGACGAGGGAAGGGTCCTCAGACTTGCCCGAATTCCGTGCACTGACACGGAAGGCTGCATCGGAGGCTATCGTGCTTCTCAAGAATTCCAGTGGCGTGCTACCACTTCAGCCAAAGAAGATTAAAAAACTAGCAATCCTAGGTCCAAACGCGAAGAAGCCAACGACAGGCGGCACGGGAAGCGCGGCAGTTAACCCTTACTACATTACCAATCCCTATGATTCTATTTCCGCAGAAGCTCTAGAACAGAATCCAGACATTCAAATCAGCTTCTCGAGGGGGATACTGACTAACCTGCAGCCGTCACTCGCAGGCGACATCCTCAAGACTCCAGACGGAGCGGCCACGGGTCTCCGAGTAGACTTTTTCGCCGGGCACGAATTTCAAGGAACCGTAGTCGGGTCCTCCAACTGGCAGAACTCGATCATCTTCATGATGAGTGACGGGGACACCCCGGAAGTCCTGCGCGGTAAGCCGCATTGCTATCGCGCGACCGGAGTTCTGACACCGATCGCATCGGGCACCTATGATCTCAGCCTATCAAGCACGGGGAAGGCGAAGCTCTTTATAGATGATGCGCTCGTGATCGATAATTCGGAGTGGACGCAGACGGGTGGTACATTTATGAACTGTGGGAGTAAAAACCAAATGGCGACATTAGAGCTTGAAGCTGGGCGGGCTTACAACTTCCGCGTTGACAATATTGTTGTGCCGCCACCGGTCCCCCCTCATGACAACACGCTATTCCACACAGTTTCGGGGCTGCGTGTCGGTGTAGAACTCCGAATAGATGAGCAAGCTCTCTTCGACGAGGCGGTGGCTACGGCGCGAGACGCGGATGCGGTCGTCCTCGTGGTTGGCCATAATAACGACACAGAGAAGGAGGGTACGGATCGCACATCGCTATCACTACCACGACGAACCGACGAGCTTGTAACTGCTATCTGCGCTGCCAATCCCAACACTGCTGTGGTGACACAATCAGCAAGTGCCATTTCCATGCCGTGGGTAGAGTCAGCACCCGCTATCGTGCACGCGTGGTATCAGGGCCAGGAGAACGGGAATGCGCTAGCCGATGTCCTTCTAGGGCACGTAAATCCGAGTGGCCGGCTACCCGTTACATTTCCGCGCCAGCTTGAGGATCATGGTTCATACCGTTGGTTCCCGGGCGACGCAGAGCGTGATTACGCCGAGTATGGAGAGGGTGTCCTAGTCGGATACCGATGGTTCGACGCCAAGGACATCGAGCCTCTCTGGCCTTTTGGTTTCGGGTTATCCTACACCACCTTCGAGATCTCAGATGTCAAGGTGGATGGTATGATCAAAGTTGGAAGTGGAGAAAGCGCTCAGCGGGTAATTGTGTCTGCGACGGTGACCAATACGGGGTGCGTTGATGGTGCCGAGGTCATTCAGCTATATATGTCACCTTCGCCCGTTATAAAGGAGAAAGGTCGGGAGGCAGCGCCAAGGTCTTTGGTTGGGTTCTGCAAGTTGGCTATCACTACCGGCAAGTCAGAGACGGCTAGAATAGAGCTCGACAGCAGCGCTGTATCATGGTTTGATGTCGAGGAGACGAAAGGGTCGTCTTCTAGTGGCCAGTGGAGAGTCGACAAGGGAACGTACCAATGTCATGTTGGAATGAACTCGAGGAATATCGTAGCTACAGTTGACATAATTGTATCCGAGTGAAGGAAAACAGTCTAATAAAATGAAAGTCATCAATCTAGACACTGCTTCATAGATACATACCTAGTAGCTAGCTTGAAAGGGAGTTGTTAGGACCATGACCGAAATTTTCACCGTGTATACAACAATAGTCCAAGACAATTAGCTATACGAGTCTAGTGATAAGTCCTTAACAGCACCGTTTCAAAAAAACTCAATCGTCCGGCCCCATTACAAAATAGAAGACAGGCGCTTATAATATAGGAAGCGGCCAACGCAGGCAAAACCCAGAAAGGCAAATGGGCCCACCCACCACCACGGTAAGTCAGGAGACGCAGTCGTGCCGCATGTTCGATATTGCTTCGTGACTACAGGTATTTTCCGAAAAATTCAGCAACCTGATTGTAACCTCTCTCAAACTCTTTCTTGTTATTCTCGTCTTCCAATTTCGCTCTTGCCCCCATCCAACCATGGAACATAGTATCGTACGTCTCCACAACTCCGACCTTCCCCGGCTTTGCCAAGATTTCCTTGTACTGCGCCACCAGATCGGCCGGCTCCCCGGGGGAAGCCAAGCAAATATGCGGGGCATTGAGGGCCTCCGCATCTTTGGCCTCCAGAGCACTCGGATGTGCAGTCCCGCTCGCTTTAAAGACCCTACCGGGACCCTCATTTCCTTTTCCGGATACCAAGGAAACGATCTTACCGCCCCAGCAAAGTCCGAAGACTCCCCAGCGGTCTCCGGTCGAAGGCCACTTTTCCCCGGCTTCCTTGCGCACCTCGAGGAGCTTTTCGACGTTCTTTGGGAAAGCGGCTTTCTCTTCTCGGAACTTGGCCATAGCCGCTTGTTTCTCCGGCGTGTCGGGCGGCATCCAGGACTCTTGCAAGTACACGCCTTCGAAGAAATCCGGTACTAGGACGAGCGCGTTGAGAGATGAGGACAGGCGGTCGGCGCCTTGTAGAGTCTGGGGTGCCAACCCGAACACATCGTAGATGTCGATGATTGCGAGTTGGGGTGACTGTGGGCCGATGACATCTGAAGATTGTTAATATGATGATGAAGCGTGATAGTGGGGTTGAACCTTTTTCATTAAAATAGATGGGTGCTGGTAACCATTTTGCCAAGACTACCTGCTCCAAGCAATGCTTCAAGGAAATATACTTACATGTTTTCAAGCCAGCGATAGTCTCATAGGTTCCCTTAGGAGCATAGTCCGAAGACACTGGTGGGATTTCGTTACATCCGCTGCTCGTCATCGTGTTAATGTAGTCAGTTTTTGACAATTGAAATTTCGATTTATTAAGACGAGCGACCAAGTAGAACTCAAATGGACCGCAGAATAAATACTCGTTAATCTCTCAGATTCTCGATGAAACCTGTAATGTAGGACTCCGCAAGAATCGGTGGACTACGTAGTGTGAAACCGGGTACAGCCGGTTTCGGCTCCGATCCGCCACCATATCTCCGAACCCCTATATGAATATCGGTGCCGGATCGGCAACGGCGGTATAGATTTTCACCAGCTACTCAATGACCTAGGATATACTCAACAAGAACGCGACAAGGCTTCGATATGATTAATTATCTGATCATTCCGCATTTCTGAATTTTAAACCTTATAAGTACGTGTGGAGTCCCTTCATGAAGCACCCGCCCATTGTACAGTAGCAACACCAAGACTACGCTGTCTCATGTCCGATATGGCAGATAGAAAAGAGATGGGCGAGCCGATTACACAAGGTCTTGAATCCCAAATTACTGAGTCTAGTAATGTTTTACGAACAGGAAATCATGAAAGTAATGCTCATAAACATCCAGAGTTTAAGGAGGCTACAGACGATCAGGTTACAAAGGATGTGGAATCCGGCGGGCAAGCTATACAACCCGAAGAGCCTCCTTATTCAATCTTTACACATCGGGAAAAGGCTGTGATGATACTCACCGTATCTTTTACTGCCATGATATCGCCCCTGTCTAGCGCCATCTATCTTCCTGCCTTGCCATCACTAGCTCAGGACCTGAATGTCTCCACATCACTAATCAACCTGACAGTAACAACGTACCTAGTAAGTCTTCAAGGAAGATAGGCCAGTCAATAGTAATTCCGCTAACACCGTTCCACCCCAGATATTCCAAGGGATCGCTCCGTCCTTTATCGGCAACTACTCCGATACATACGGACGTCGTCCTGCCTACATGATCTGCTCCGTCATCTATTTAGCAGCCAACATCGGCTTGGCGGTACAGAACTCGTATGCCGCACTCCTCGTCCTCCGCTGCCTCCAGAGCTGCGGAAGCAGTGCGACGGTTGCCCTAGGGAGCGCCGTATCCGCAGACCTTGCCACCCGTGCAGAACGGGGGAAATATCTCGGCTACGCCGCGATGGGGATAACTCTCGGCCCAGCACTCGGGCCAGTGATAGGAGGTCTTATCAACCAATATCTAGGCTGGCGAGCAATTTTCTGGTTCCTGACCATTCTCTCCAGCGTGCTCTTCCTCATCCTATTCATATTCCTCCCCGAAACCGGCCGCAATGTCGTAGGCAACGGCAGCATCCCCTCCCCGTGGTGGAACATGTCCCTGCTCGCCTACATCAAGCAACAGCGCCAGCGACGCCAAGGCATCGAGCCCGATATCTCAACCGCGAAGTCGTCTCGGCGTCGCCCGAACCCCTTCGCTTCTCTGAAAATGCTTTTTGAGAAACAGGGCGGCATAATCCTAGCCTTTGGCTCGCTCGTCTACGGTGGGTATTACATACTCCTGACCACGTTATCCAGCGAGCTATCTACGCGCTTCGGCTTCTCCTCTGTTATCATCGGAGTATGCTACCTGCCTCTCGGTTTCGGGAGCTTGTCGTACCGGCACACAGGCGGGTACCTGCTTGACTGGAACTTCCGGCGACACGCGCGGCTCGCTGGGGTGACTATATCGAAGAACCGACAACAGGATTTAGCCAATCTGCCTATTGAGAAGATGCGTCTACAAGTGTCGCTGCCGTTCGTATACCTAGCGTGTGTAGCAGTAATAGGATACGGGTGGGCAATGCAGACGAAGGCTTCATTGGCGGGGATTGAGGTGTGTTTATTTTTCTGCGGAGTATTCATTGCGGGGACTACGAACGCGTTGAATACACTTATTGTGGATACACACGTCGGGTCCCCAGCTACCACCGTTGCGGCGAATAACTTGTGCCGGTGTCTTGTCGGTGCTGGAGCGGCGGCGATCGCATCACCGCTCATCGATCGGATCGGGATGGGGTGGACGGGAGTCTTCGTCGCGGGAGTGTGGGTCATACTGAGCCCCCTTTTATGGATACTCCTTGCTAGAGGTGCGAAATGGAGAAAAGCGGAGAATGAGAGGAAAGATAGGGGATGCACTGAAAAGGGATGAAAATACGAGAGGCAATAGTGCTCTAGATAAGGACATAATAAGGGTATCTAAGCCATGAGAGTTAGAATTAAATGATACCTATCAGTTGCGCAAGGAGAGCAAATTATAAGAGATCCTAGCCTAGCCTCTTCCATACCATGGTAGCTACCGGGTCGTCTACTTCGCGATCAAAAGTTGGAGAGGTTCCTACTACGTTGAGCTATCATGTTCCCCCAGTCTTTCCAAGCTCAGCAGCTACATAGCTAGACACTAAGTCCTGAGGTATGCACCCATGCTCCTCTCCCAGGGACACGACCAAGCACGGGTCAGACTTCCTCGCGTGTTTCAAATAGAACTTCTTGATACCCTGTTGACTGAGGTCGTTCGCCGTATGTTTGATGTAGACCAGGATCCGATGTAATAGCTTCATGCTAAGCTCAACCTTGCGGTCAGATAGCCATGTATCAAATGCAGGCCACCCATACATCGTACACAGGCTGTGCATAATCCGGTCACTCTTCGGGAACTCTTCTCTGAGATCAGGATTATGCAACATTCCAACTAGATAATCCGTAGTGTCTGAGAACCACAGTTGTGATCGCATCATATCATCGTCTTCACTCCTATACGCTATGTGTGTATAAAGACCCAGCTTTCGGCTACTTATTGGAGGGGAGTTCTGATCGCTTCGCCAAGTATTGAAGACATCATAGGATGGGAGATCCACCTTCAGATCTTCCTGATTGTGGGCGCCATATTGACCCTGATTATTCCCGAGTTGGTAGAATTCAGATAGCATTTCTCTCACCCAGCTTTGATGTCTATAGAATGTAGGATCGCTAGGGAATAAATTGGTAATCTGGTTGGGGTCCTCCACAGTTAGAGAATACTCTCCGAGTTGGTACGAAACTACGCGCTTAAACTCATGAAGCTTTGTAGGTTTCTCTAGCTCTTTTGCTATGAGAAGAGGTCGATGTACTACCCTCATCTTCAAATGGTTATCAGCAGCAAGGCGGAATCGTCCATAGAATTGAGAACTGTTGAGTGTCTTCATGAAAGTAACGCCATTTTCAGAATGGATATTAAAGCACATCCCCTCTGCGTTGTTGGTATCTTCTCTGTGAACGACTTGATCATGGATGGTCATAAACATAGCCGATAAAGTTTCTACGTCTGTTACAAAAGACGCAGATCTGATATCATCTAACTTTCTTGTCTCCTCTGCAGCTCGGCAAAGATCCTCATACGCGAAGTGTAAATTCTGTATGTGATGGTATGGGGGAATCTCGAATTTGAGCAAGTCAAGCTTATCGAGCTTGTTAAATATAGCAGGAATGATGTAAGGGGGTTCTCCTTAACATTCGATTGTTAGAATTCAGGTTTAAGGAGGGAACACTGACAATTTACCTGGAATAGCTAGAATCCGCTTATACTTAGATTCTTGCATCACTCGACTCTCGGAAGGATGCAATTTAGGCTTGGCTGGAATTGCATAATTACCCACAAGGTCATTGATTATGTTTTCATGGTCTAGAATGGGCTGGTTCCTGTCATGAGTCCCAAATGTGAAGAGTTCTCTGAAGTTGAGCTTCTCGATTGAGTGTGGCGGCGATTGGAATTTCTCATCCTTGCCGTCGCCCTCGCCCGGCACCAATTTGATTTGACCCAACCACCGAATATTCTTCGAGTCCGACATTCCTCTCAATCAATCAGTAATACTTTTGATAGCTCGGACTTATTGAACGCGTTTAGATATTGGATGTCTGTAAGTAGGTATATAGGCGTTAGGGGAGGTGAGGGTCTTGCGCTCAGATATAAGAATCTAGTGAGAGCTCAAAGGGCAATTATGATTGCGTGTATTCAGATAAAATATGAGGGAGGCAGTCCCTATGTGAGGAGGTCTGCATAAAGTCTGTTGGCGGATTGGCCCGGGAACAAACAGTGGAGGAGAGGGGGAAGGAGGAGGATCATTCTTCAAAAGAAACAGTGTGTTTAGTGTTGTTCTCACTGTATTTTACTGTATTCATCACTAGCTCCCCTATAATTTAGTTACATTCAAGGCCTACTTCATCATTGAAACTTAATAATGGCCTATCAACGGTCATAACCTTTATCATGTAATAGAGAAGAATTATTCCATATAATTATTTATTCAACGCGCTCTAATACAAGCTGGATAGTAATGCCTAGTTCGGATTGTCTGTAGCCATTGTAAGAAACAGCTTTTCGAAGCTGATTCTTAAACTAGTGGTGCTGGGAGAAGTGGGTCTTAACTGAGTGCTTCATCAATAACGACATACCTACAGCCAATATAACCGACACCATTTAATTGATCTTCCAAAGAATCTATAACTAAATATATTATATTGTATAACATGTAGCTCTGTGGTAATGGTATTCCTTCATTTCAAGCATTTCGCCTACAGTTGTAGTAGACGTCATGTTTTGGCCAGTTGACGGGTCATCTTCATCTGGACAGGGGTAACAGACCCCTGTGAGGCTCGAGATTCTTGAGGCAATACTAGGTCCAGACCCAGATATCAGATTCTTAGTGAATGATTCGACTTCTTCATCTTCTATAGATCTCTAAGCGTACAAACAGAAATTTCTTCCGGCTTAAGAAAATACTCATCCGAAGGGAAACACTTAAGTGACTAAATTTTCAGGGGGCGAGGGGGCGAAAATCACATAATGCTGAAAAGACCTAATCCATGTCACATGACAACAGGGGATATCCCCCAGGCGATTTCCCCGTGGGAATCCCGGGAATTCCCATCAAGAACTGTTCCATCAAGATCGTTGTGTCGAGTCGTGTTGTTCTGGTAACTATGGTTGTGGCTGCTGTTGTCCAATACTAATGGGACCTTTGAAATCACCATTAATTTGAGTCCCACTACCATTGTTGTTATGTATATGTCCTTTCCCCAGGTGGATAGATTGACCACCTGGTCCGCTGTTATGAAAAGAGTGTTGGTTGCTCTCCCCCAGAGAATTGGGAATGGTAGATAAGTAGGTGAGGTGGTTCGATAAATTCGTGAGCAATTCCTGATTGTAAGCGTTGTTATCTGTGACGGCAATGATGCCTCGGATGACATCCCTCATCAGAATCTCGACAGCTTTCCCCTCAGCCACAGATGAATAGGCGTCGGCTCCTCTTCCCGACTTTATCACTCTTTCAAATATATCGGATAGTTGAGTCGCCTTGTTTCTGAATGCTTTTGCTTCAGTAACTTCATGGTTGCTCCACTCTCTTATGGATTCTTTAAACGGCTCGAGGGCGGTCTGTGTGCTTGGGATCGTCCGAGCGACCGTAAGGAATGCGGGTGGTAGATCAGTTTGATTGGTTTGGGCAATCTTGCATGCCCCCAATATTTCAATCAAAGCTTTGTCGGTGTCGTCGACACAACGCGTAAAATCCGACTCGTTCGACATAGTTTGTATATCAACTCTCCTAGTCGTTGTTTGGTTAGAAGCTGAGAAAATAATTCCAATGAAAGTTTTCATTCCAAAACACCACTTTCTATTTGTAATAACAGCAATCTACTGCTGCCCAAAATGGTACGTGTCATAGTCCATAGCCTACCGCAGCCTGCCGCAACCTGCCAGAGCCTGCCGTAGCCTGCCGTAGCCTGCCTTAACAACTACCACAAAAAGGGCAGCTGTGATTTCCGATGCATATTATTGCACTTTCGTAGCCACGCCTCTGTTGATCTAGACCATATTATGTACTGTTATAATGCCACCACATAAGTTACCCGCCCGATATTTCTCTCACCTAAGCCATGCTATCTAGCCACTTTAAGTTGCATTTTTGCTTACCCTAAGCTAAACCTTGCTTTTCGAAGAAATCCATCCTGAAAGTCCTCGCAGATCAGTGCATGAGTTTAACTCATCACATCACAAATTATAGCTCGTTACAATGTCTGGGGCCGAAGTCCTCGGTATTATCTCTAGTACCATTTCTATCATCGATGCTATCGTTCAAATTTGTGGCGCCATCCGCGACGCGTCTGGACTACCGCCAGCATTCCGCAACGTATTACAACAGATGCCGCTACTTAAGGGCACACTAAAAGCTGCCCAACAAGGAATGGAAAATGGAGCAAGCGAAGGCTCTCACGATACCCTAAAGAGAACGTTAGAAGGCTGTCAAACAAAGGTCAATTCGTTGGAGAAACTTTTCCAGGCTGTGATCGTACAGCCCGGCGCTTCCCGGACAACACGCTACACCTCCGCCATCCGTTCTTTTGGTAAAGAGCACCGAGTGGAGGAATTGATGGATAGCATCTCAATAGACATGCAAATTCTGACAGCAAACCATGCTTTCCAAACTGTCAAAACCTCGCAGATACAAGGTTTGGTGACAGGGATGAGAGATGCTATGAACTCTTTCAGCAGTCCCTGTTGCTCGATCACGAATTATGGCACGGGCCCACAAAGCATCCATTCCAGCACCGGTGATCTAAACTTCAACAACGGCTCGGGTTCTCAATTCAACGGCAATTTCACTGGTTCAATCACGTTATATTCTTCATGAAACATAATATCATTACCGAGCATATCCAGCACCTGATACCTACTATCTAGCTAAGTAGTTATAGATACAATTCTTAGACCATCAAGAACCCTAATAAAACGCCGTAGACCTAGACTCCTAGGACTTGGCACTCTTCAAGAGATTGGCTGCTACTGTATGATTCCCAATCGCTGCATGATCGTGTGCTGTCCGACCATCTTTGTCTTGGACCTCGACATCGGCACCCTGATCCAGAAGACGCAGCGTTGCTAATTTGTGTCCCGTTTGCGCGGCGCAAATCAGTGCTGTTCTGCCGTCATTGTCTCGGATATCGAGAATGGCCCATTCCTCGCTCAGTTTACATACCGTTGGCAAATTCCCATACAGTACAGCATGATGAAGTGCTGTAAGTCCATTTTTATCCTGTATGTCTAAACTCGGCTTCTCGCTAAGAAGAGCGTCGACTGTTTCATCATGCTTTCCCCCAGTGGCATAATGTAGTCCCGTGCTTCCTTCGTTGTCGACGGCATCGATGTCCGCTCCGTTCTGGATAAGAGCAACAGCTGACTTGGTATGCCCTCTTTTCGCCGCATGATGCAGTGCAGTCATACCATCTTTATCTTTCTGATGTGCTATATCCGGCTTATTCAACGTTAGAAAGCTGACGATCTTGTCATTCTCTAGCTGAGCAGCAAGGTGACAAGGTGTGATACCCTCGTAGTTCATAATGTTCATATCTGCTCCCTTTTCAACCAACAGCCAGATTAGAGAGACGTTACCAGACTTGACTACGTTATACAAAACTGTTTCCCCCTTTTTGTTCCTCAAATCAATGTTGGCACCCTTCTCTATTAGAAGCCACGCTATAGACGTAGATGAGCATTCCACGGCGTGATGCAAAGCTGACGAGCCATTCACATCTTGTTCGTCGATCCTAGCGTCATTTTCGAGGAGTAGCCATGCGGCAGAATGATTCCCACTCTTTGCAGCCAGGATCATGGGGGTTTGACCATCTTCACATTTAGCGTTGGCATCCGCCCCATGATCAAGTAATAACTTCACTATCTTGTCTTGGCGTTCCTTGATTGCCACCATCAGCGGCGTCAAGTATCCATCTCGACGACGAAGTTCGATGTCTAGTTCCTTGTGCGTTAAAAGCAAGGTCACCAGCTCTTCGTATTGATGCTCGATCGCATGGTGAAGTAGATTCCATTCATCTTGGCTAGATATTCGGTTGATATCATATCCATTAGCCAGCATTATTTTTACTAAGTCGAGGGTCTCATTAAAGACCACCCATCTCAGAGGTGTCCATCCATCTTTGTCCTCGATATCGACTTCGACCCGGTTTTGGACCAAAATGGCCGCAACATTCAAGTGACCGAGCTTAATCGCGGAACGAAGAGGAGTCCAATTCTGCCTATTCCATACATCAGGTTTTGCACCGTGATTAATTAATGATCGAGTGCTGTCTTCATGTGCACTAGCAACGGCTAGGTGAAGTGGGGTATTCCCTCCCTTGTCCAGGCTGTTTATATCCGCTTTGGCGTTCAATAACAGCTCGAGCGATTCTGTACGGTTGTAACGAGCGGCCCAGTGCAAAGCTGTTCGGTCATCATCGTCTGTGGAATCAATGCCAAACCCATCATCGATTAGTCGTCTTGCCCAATCATTCATTCCAAAGAAGACAGAAGCATGTAATCCAGTGATATCCTTGGAGAAGATGGGGTTGTTGATGAGGAAAGACATAGATACAGCATCTTTGCGTTTGAGAAATTTTATCACTAATTCATCCAACGACTCACTCCGCCTTGCTTGGTGAACATGACGGAACCAATGTTGTGCTGCATATCTAGCCAAAGGGTATCGGCGAACACAACCCTGGACATCGACCTTGGGAGATAAATATTCCTCGAAATCTCGTAGCAAGAGGTATTTCAAGCACTGTTGCGCAATTGCCGTGTGGGGATCTAAAGGGATAATCGAAGACTTTCTAATGTGATCCAAGGCACTTTCGTGGATAGGTCGAAGAATCTTATGTGTTTGGTCAATGGAAACGATTCCACCACATGATGATGTGATCCTGTCGACTGCCAAACTGAAATCATCGTTTGATCGAGCTTCTTGCAATTCGACTTCATCGAGTTCGATCGCACATTTCACTTCGTCGATAGTGACCGGTCTTTCGGAAAAAAGTAGCCAAGATAAGGCTTGGGTAGCTATGTTAATATAGAACGGAGTTTGTTTCGTTATTCGCTTGATGGCCGCGTCAAATGTTTTAGTTAGGTCTGTTGGAAGGTGTCTCAGCGCGCGGCTAAAATGTCCTGGAGTCTTTTGTGACGCATGCTCCAGACGGTCCATGTGCAATGTTGCCAACAGAAACCTTTGTTCAGGTCAGCTTTCTTGCTACTCAAAATTAAGGGGGTATCAACAAACATTCCCCTCGAGTTCCTTAATACAGCCTCACAGATGTTCTCAAGTGAGAGATTAGCTTCATTTCCGTTCTGAATAAATCTTGACATCGCAAAGCTCTCCTCAATGCGTTTTTCGATGTACAACTTAATGTCGTTTCTCTGAGCCTCGATATTCATTTCGAGATCCGATGGCTCTTTGCACTCATTTGATACATCCGACCTAGTAGTGATGAGTACACTCCATTTGTTAGACAACAAAGACCTTCGAATTTCCCGAACAAGTTTCTGTTGTATTTCAAAGTCGGAGGTACTTCGACAACTGTCTAGAGCATCCACGATCAGAAACATATGGTCGAATCGTTCGGATTCGATCTTGAGGAGTCTTAGAAGGTCCTCCGCATTTGGTGGGACCTTTTTAGCCTGCAACATTGATGGTTCGTATCGTTTTTTGAGTTCATCGATGCTGCGACCCTTTTTGGACTGCTCCAATACTTGATATATCAAGTTTGCGTATACGGAATTTAGTGTGATTTCATCTCCGTCATAGAAGTATATGCAAACACAACATATACGTTCCTCGCTTCCTGCTATTCCTTTGAGGTGGTCCACAACGATAGATCTGTAGATAGAAGTTTCATGTTAGACATCTCCTCTTTCTCCGCGATGAGAATGGTAACCTACGCAAGAGTACTTTTTCCTGCCCCAACTAGGTAATTAATTGTTAATAAATCACTGTACAATCTACGTAGGAGGTAACTTACTGATCCCATCAAGCCATAAACACAGGCCTTTCTCATCCTTCCATCCTTGAAATTTTGTAGATCTTAAAAGCCATTGACCGGTTCTCGGTGTTCTCTTCGCAATGGCGAGGTCATGTCTCTTGATGTGACTGGTGTCACAGATGGAATCAAGCCAACTAAAGATGTCTAGAACACAAAGGTTATCAATCCGTTACTCATACCACCAAATGTACTTGGTGGTCATATATATACCATTTATAGAGGATACGTGACTTTTATCCGACAATGCATTCCATCGATCTAACTGAATGTTAACTTGCGGACTTCTTCAATAATAAAGCAAGGATCATACCTTTGTTATCCGAGCTAGTGAACTGTTCAAGTCCTCGGTCCACTATGAATGGTCCCTGGATATTGAACTGTGTTCCACCCAGAATAGTATGTTGATTTCCCTGACCGGTATGTAAATTCTGTGATCCTTGTCCATGATTCCCGATAGCAGAAATGTTAGAGGTTATAGGCTCCATCTAACCTAGACACGGTGCCACAAGTCGATTAATTCCTCTCAGCAAAAAAAATAATGAGTTGTTGTCTGCATGAAGATACGTCTCAGCCTTATCTTTAATATAGCCGATATATCTCCCTATTACATAGTAGGTAGGTACCTAGGTACCTATATAGAGCTGGCTCAGCCGAATAACGCCGGGGAATCCAATCTAGGGAGGGTAGGTCCGTCAGCAGCCATAACTAGGTACCTGGTAGTGTAACAGTTCTAGTTCAAGTACAGGCTGCAGGAATCCTACGGGTGTGATTGCTTGTAGCCAGTGGCAGTCTTCCACGTCGTATTCAGCTGTGGCTTAACCCCCTACCATGACGTTAGCTACAGCCTGCCTACAATGCAGGCTAAGAGCTCACCGAAAATGGTTCTAGTAACATTACATTTATTCGTTTCTGGTTCGCGTGATATACAGGGATTATGCAGAAGTTATAATTGGTCCGGATTCATTCCCTGTTATCTCTGTGGTTGGAAATATAGTCGTAGGAAAGGCCGCATTTGCATTTTCCAAACTTACACCGAGACCAATATCCAGCATTCATTTTAGGTAAGGACGAGATGAATAATAAAGGCAAAGCTCGGCAAGCATCCAGACGGAATCATAATACACAACAACCAGACAACCATACGTATGGACGACCCTATCGGATACCGATCATTGTACCGGATCCTGCCACTGGTCCATCAAAAAACCCCGCTTCATCTCATCTAGACCGAGGAAATCTTGGGAAAGATCCAGGGCCTAGTAGCCACAGAATTCATATCAATCAAGGTTCAATCCCTAATTATCATGACTTGGAAATTAGTTCTTACTGATATTTTGCAGACAAAGGTCAAGGATCATACTACAATCTGAATATACCGGAACCACAACGATATCGTCCCCCGTCTGGAGAAAGATGTTCTGTACCTAATCCCCGGCAGGCGACGATGGTACCACACCAGTGGTATGGAAACTATAATCCTTTCGGAGCTTATTACGCCCCAGCAAATAATGGCATGCCGTATGGATACCATACACAACCATATCAGCCAATGGCATCCCAGGTACCAGCTCAGCCTGGGCCGCCACCACCAGTCTTAGCTCCAGAGCCTGGATATCCTTTCCCTACTGGACATAATGTATACAATACCGTGCAAAACCTAGAGGAGCGGCTGAAAGCGTTTGAAAACCAATCAGAGAAGGAGACAGGAACTAAACAGAATCAAAGCGGTATTAATGATTCCCGAGAGAAGCATGCCGAAATGGACGCCCGACTTTATGAAACCAAGATAAACACGGACGAAAAGCAGACTCGCGCTGAAGAGGATGGGCGTGATATATATATCAAGAAGCAAGCAGAACTAGCCGTTCAGGAGCAATTTCAGAAATTTGAGAGAGGCGAAATGCTTCTACAGGAAGAGAGAGAGAAGAAATTTAAGGAGATTTATAAGGAGATGATATGTGAAAGAGACAAGGCCGTGAAAAAAGCAGAAGAGGCAGAAGCACTTGCCACAGCTACGCAAATTGAACGTAGTAAACTACAAGATGACAGAAAGAAGCTAGAGGGAATTAAACAAAAAGAGATGGAGGCTGCGGCAGCTGCAGAGAAATCACGACAGATATCAACCGCAGCTCTGAATGAAGAGAAAGAAAGGTTTATTGCTGAACGCGAAAAGAGTCAACAGCTTCGAGAGCAGGATGATGAGAGAATCAGAAGGATTCTCAGAGAATTCAGGTACGAAACAATAAATGGGGTTCTAAGAGCAGACGAGCAAGATGTTCAGTCAATATCCGAGGATGCCGGATCAATATATCATATGGATAGACACGTCTATCATGTCCCTGATGCTCCACAGCCACCTACAAGGGAGGATGAAATACCAAGGTGGTCGAAAGATAAGTCAACGCCATCTTTAATATCTGACAATTCATCTAGTAATTCCTCATACACCGAGGAGGAAGTGGACATCAACCCCCTCAATTTATCGACTTCCGCTCATTACACCATTAAGAACCCATCCGGAACAAGCATACAGAATAAGACAAAGTACCATGAACATCCTACCCAAAGTCAAAATATGTCCTCTCATTATCCAAGCACGAATTCCGTTCGTTTCATGAGCACAATTCCACCAACATACTCCGGGAAGAATCCTCGTCATGGCAGGCTTTTCGATGCAAACGGGGACGAACAGTACCCCGATGCACATGTAGCGGACGACGAAACCGGGCGACAGGCAGCAATGATGTTATCCAAAGATCAAAACAACAATGACAGTCCATTACTAAAAGCGCCTGTGGAGAGCAACGATGACAGAAATTCTGACAGCTCCATTGAAGACTGGCCAAAGCAGGAATATCATGAAATACCTCCTTTCAAGAGTGAAGAATTAAAAACGCATACCGAAACTTTCCGCAATTTACCTGAAGGGGGTAGATTAGAAGATGTTCGAGGATTCGAAATCACTGGATCTCCTCGGGTTCGATATTCAAGAACGCCATCAGGAGAACGATCCATGAGATCTCCTTCTATTTCTACCTCTCATTCAAGTGAGACTCATTCCAGCCATGGTAGTGTGGAAGACAACGCCCTCAAAGATCACAGGGCGGAGATCCTTAATTGGGAACAATATCTAATTGATGATGGTGATGATGATTCGGACTGGCACACCGCAACTATGCCTATCTCATCTAATGAAAGCGACGCGGAGGAACACCAGAAGGAGCTACCGGATGTAATTCCAGACTCGCCAGGTGACGAGGAAGATATATTCGGATATCGAGTTACTATGATAACACTAATAGTGTTGTACGTTTCTATTTTTTTATTTGGCATTTTCGACTGATATGATAACATAGTTTTCTTAAGGATACGATTTTGTAGTAAGAGGACACGGAGAAAAAAAGTCAATTATGGTTATAATTTATAACGTTTATCTATTACACGAAATAGGAACATCATGCGTACGTGGTTGTGGTCAACGAAAGATTTTCAATACCTTCCAACAAGCACTTACCTGGAGGTACTCAGGTAGATAGGGAAGCCAGGTGCGAATAAATCGTACTTTCCAAGTGCTCTGGCCGTCTTGTAGCATTTTTTTTGTGTTTAGGTAGGTAGGTACCTAGGTAGTGATACATAAATTACATAGGGCATATCAGTAGAAATATTTGTGTGCGGTAGCAACATCGTATCTAACCAGGCCATTCAAAAATGTAACTTGAATTTGAAGGAAAATAAAATTTCCTGCTAAGTATTCATATTAGGATAAAACAATTTGGAATATTCTTGACGAGAGCGCTCTATATAAAATATTGCTTTCTTTCCGAGGCTTAGCTGGAGAATGTTACGATATCATTGGGAGATAGTATAAGGTACATTATACTTGAATACATTGGAAAATCAAACGAGGAATCACACAGAATGTGTATTGATCCACGATCCATAGTATCGCATGATCGAGGCAGCAATCGTATACCTAGGTACCCATTCCCCTATATCTCGGTCACGTGACCCCCTTGAAAGGTACCCTAGGTCTGTCAGCCCCCAAATTCAAAAGGTAAGGAGGACTAGGGACAATCTTTTCTATGGAATCAATGGTCTATATAACTTTGAGAACAAAAGATACACCGTCGGTATTCAAGTTGAATCCACAGGTACTCTTTGAATGCTATGGATGTTCAACCCCCTAATGAATTCCAATGTTTTCCCTTGTGGTTTCCTTATTTGATGATCAAAAACTACTAGCTCGGAACTTTATACATTCACAGATAACTATGTATTATTCCATGTATAGGGTACTGTAGTCCTAAGTACTTAGGTAATATACACAGACGTCGCCGCCTCAACAAATGCAGTGTGAACGACAGTGAACTTGGTAGGCAGCAACGAGTTAATAGACTACTTTTATATTTGTATACTCACCTCGTATACGCAGATGTACTTGGACGGCCAGGC
Source organism: Annulohypoxylon stygium (assembly GCA_003314315.1). Classification (NCBI taxonomy): domain Eukaryota; kingdom Fungi; phylum Ascomycota; class Sordariomycetes; order Xylariales; family Hypoxylaceae; genus Annulohypoxylon; species Annulohypoxylon stygium. The sequence goes on from QLPL01000001.1 coordinate 560,446, forward strand.
TCCCGTGATTTAGTTAGTCTATACCTACTTAACTCCAGATTTTATTTGGGATTTTCTTTCTGATTCTTACCTCTCCCTCCTCACCCATCATCACGATTCCCGAACAATACCAGAGATACTACATCACATTTCTCTCTGCTCAGGCACAGAACGGTAACTCCTCACGATTTTCGTTTGAAAAATAACATCTAAGGTCTCGCCGCCTTTTACTTTGACATCAAAGATATTCGTTTATGTCTTCTAGATTCGACGGAGCAATCTGTCATCAAATCCCCAGCTAAAATGGCTTCTACTTTATCCATCTCTCCAGTCTGTGGAACCTGCTTCATAGAGTTCGGCAATGATCACGCTCGAATGCAGCACATCGTCTCTTTAGGCCATCAACTCCCCAGCCATGAGTGTCGCAAGTGCTTCTTTGCCTTTACCTCCCACGATGCCCTCGTCGCCCACATCAACGTACAAGAGCACTGGCCTTACAAGTGCGGCTTCTGTGTCAAATCGTACCCAACCAAGAAGTCGCTTCAGGATCACGAAGTGGATGCCCACTACTTCTGCCAGTCCTGCGATCGCCAGTTTGCTTCCCGGAACAACATCAAGATGGTTAGTAAAAAATCATCCATCATAACATTCCTCATTCAACACATGCGAATAAATTCCCCTCAAACCTCCCGCTGACAAGTCCTTCTCCTAGCACTTCAATTCTGGGGTCCATAGCGGGCTAGACCTAAAATGCCCATACTGCGCCCAGGGTTATCCCAGTGCAACTGCGCTCTCCCATCACATGGAGAGCGCAGCTTGCCTGGGCGCCCCGTACATGAACCGAAACTTCATGTACCGGATGATCCTGGCCAGAGACCCGTACCAGCTAATCTCAACTCCGCTGGTCGGTTGGGACGGGTCATTCCCGTACCTGGCGACAGCGGCCGCATGGGATGGCATCTCATACAAATGCTATCTCTGCGGCCGCGCATTCGGCCGACTACAGTCGCTGAATCAGCATCTCGACTCCGCAGTTCGTAAGTTATCATCTATGTATAATATCGTCATTATTAAAAGCATCATGACTAACCATCTCCGACTCTTTAGATCAGCCAAAGCTATACCACTGTCCCAAGGTATATGACTGCGGACGAGAGTTCACCTCTCTCGCCGGGGTGATGAACCATCTCGAGAGCGAGACATGTGGGTACACTACATTCGAGAACGTCCAGAAGTCAATCCAGCGTATCCTTACGACGGACAATATCATCTCGTTCAACGCCTAAGTACCCGAGACGACTTCATCGAACATACTCGGCGAACTACGACGATGACTAGGACCTCGGCAATCCTTTTTATTTGCGTCCTCCGATGATTCTCACGCCCGACCCAGCTCTAATGGCAACACCCAACAACGCGATGTTGCCGATCCCCGATCAACGAATCCGAGATTAATGTTATGAGTACAAGAGAATAATGGGATGGAGGGAATTAATACGAACACGTATTGACAAATCACGACCACACTCGTGACCTAAATCGCCGTGACTGTTCTTAACGTAGCTTCTAAAAGAATTGTAAAATATCCGCGATACGTAAGAAATACCGCCTGCCACCCTTCTTGACAAAACGATAAATTTTAGCTGTATTCTTCAAACCACGATACATAGCCATATCGTTATGAGGAACGGAAGAGTAACCTCTCGTTCGAATTAGTCAGAGATGCCAGACCACACACTATCTCATCATATTAGCGATGCAAATATAAAGATACAATTACTCCAAGGTCCTTAAAACAAGATTTCGACGATATCGTGTATCGCAAAGACACAAATTGGGCTGGGGCACACATCGGTAGCATTTTCTCCCGTATAACCTCAGGTTCTACTCGAATAATCTCGGAGCCGAGATCATAGAATAGAGTACCATAAAATGATTTTCCTCGGCTCACTATAGGCCACGATTCAGCTCGAGATCTTGAAATAGTAGTCGAAGCGGTCAAGTTGCCAACATGACGAGAGTCCACTTCTGATGCAGCGTAGCGGTGTGCTCCGGCACCCCAGAACATCCCACCACGTACACGTATCATTACGTCTGCCTGGGTGTATTATAGATTGAAGTTATTTAGATGTATTTCGATGAATGACGTCGTGGAGAATATGGAGCCATATGTTAGTCAACCGCTCCAAGGTAATACGTGGTACACGCTGAGCCCTACGACAACCCTTTAGTTACGACCGCATCGTCTCTGCCAGGGGACTACCTATTCTCATGTAGGTCAAAATGGCTTTGGAGGAGTTTTAGTTAGTCAACTAGACCATTTCAAGTGTGAAGAATATTTCTTCCGGTTTCTACCAACTAAGAGGCGACATGCGTTGAAATCGCCAACTTTACATGCTACCTATCTATCAACGCATACATTATAGATATTGTGCCTGTTACGAAACTTCGATGTAAAGGAATCGGGATAGAATGGAATTTCAGCCCCTGAATCTTGGGCGACGGTTCCCCCTTTAACTGACCTTCCTCTGAGACCGGCCAAATACCACCCTGCGACTAGAATATCACGCTGCCCAAAAGCCTCAAATGACTCATTCCGTACTTAGAAAGCAGCATTAGTGAATTAATCATCAAGTCCGAAGCCTTTGTAAACAGGAATCAGCCCCAAAACATCGTACGTTAAAAGCAAGAGAAAGCGCCTCGCAAACTAGTTTCGAGTGCTTTATGTCGCATTTCGTAAGCCAGCAATTGCGACTTTGACTCGATCGAGTATGGTAATGGGACCGACCCAGTACTACCTCCAGTGCCATTATAACTCGCATATGCACGATCGCCTCATATAATAAGGGACGGTGGTTACTGAACCCACCAGGAAAAAGGAATGGGATTGGAGTACCTTGACACGCTATCTGCGTAGCGAACCAATCATTTGGAGGTGCCACTTGTCTCAATCATCGTGGGTGTCACTGCCGCCACGCTACACACTCCGCAACGACGCTAGTACCGAGAAAAAACCACCTACCGCAAGAAGTAATTATGGCATGTGACTGGATCTAGACCGTTTCAAGTGTATCTTGTGTTAGATTTCATACAAGAGATATGCCGGGATCTGCATGGTCTGCCGGAGGTGTGAGATGTGTTTAATGCGAGAGACGATGTGGATACTGGATATTTACCTGGTTTCCCACGTTTCGTCGCATATCGAACTTTCAATCCAACGGGTCGATGAAAACTGGAAACGTTTTCGAATAATAATAGATGGACGTGTCCATTCACACGTGGGTATCCAATGTATCCAATAGCTCATGTTAGTGCCCAAAAGTTCTACGCCATGACACTCTTCTAGCGATGTCCAATGTCGACCGCCAATTGATATAAATGGCGGGGTCTTGAGAACCAGTAAGAGGATTAGTCTGGGCGCTGCTAAGACTCGCTGCTCGCTGTAGAAATCGGCTACGCTATGACCCCTTTTTTTAAGGCTTAATCCCTGACGGCACGTGTAATCTATTCTCGTTTAGCACTTGACAATAGCAGTGCTAGGCTTCTTTCGTAAGGAGCACGGGCGATTCTCCTCACGATATCCACTAAACGACATCGTCGACATTTATTGCCAGTCCTGCTCATCCACAGTGCGTGCCGTGATGATCCGTCAGAAATTCTCCGACTAACCTGTCTCCCGGTAGCAGGCGGAGATAATGACCTGGATGCCTGGCGAGTTGCTAACTTCAAACAGGTAGACGATAGATAGGAGGGAATACCCGCCACGTCCTAGCAGGGAGAGAAGACCAATCGTAGGACCCTTCCACTGTAACCGTCGCGGCACAAGGCGGACTGTGCGCATCTTAATGAACATCCCCATTATCATGGGGAATGCATCGTCTTGGGCAGAAAGAGATGGCCAAGGACAGCCCAAATACGCGAGATCGAGTGAGATGAGTTGGAATCCAAATATTGATGGCACCTTTCGTCAGATCAATCAGTTCAATAGGCGTTCTAAGTGCAGCCGGTCAGGCCTAGTTGCATCGCGAAGCTACCTCCGCACATTGTGTGATAGGCGTTGTAAGCGAGGCATAGGTGTGCTTTTTAGCACTCCCTAGGTCTAGGTCCACTGACCTGGCTGCCTGGCTGCAACGCGTTTACGAATCCATTCAAAGGCCTGTATAGAGACAGGGCTGATAGATACCCGTGGATATTGATGAATGTCGGATCGGCAGTTAAGTCAATAGTAAACTGGTTTTCCTGCTTTGAAGCTAGGGTATTGCTTAAGTTAGTATCTTCAACACCAAAGTTTGCAAAAATGAGCAATTTGCGGAATTCCGTCCGCCCACGATGGCATCCCACCCAAGTCCATCCCAAACATTTTCCTCCTATCAGCAGGGACGCCTCAAGCTTCGGATAGTAGCACTTGATTGGCTACTAAATCCCACGGGAGAGCACCACGGCAGCATCCTGCGTCTTTGACCTGCATGCGAGTGTGCGACCTCCGAGGATCAGGGAGAGCGGGGTGAATTGACCGGCAAAGCAAGCCGCACCTATCATAATTGATAGTGACCCGACATCACATACCTCGGCGGCTCTAAAGATGACGTCCGGCGAGCTAGGAAGTGATTCCTCCAACGCCGGTCTCCTTTTCTAAGGTCCTTCTTATTACTCCTATTCGACGCTTCATCATGTAAGTGATACGGGTAGATGCTCTAAAATCTGCATGGCCGAATAATTAAAAGTATGACCAAACTAGTTGTCAGCTATCCGAATCACCGGCGCCACAAATTGTACCCCATCCAATATTGCGAATAAATCGTCCGATGAAGGGGATATGATATGTATGATACACATACAGCTGTATATCTACACGCCAAGTTTGTCAATCGCAAACGCAGATGAAGCTCGGTGTGGGTGGTGTGGGATTTTCAAACCTTGGATTGATGCCCAAGGCCAGTTGTGATGAACCTCTGGTGGTCACACCTTTTTAGTACTCCTTGGGTCCTTGAGAAATTCAATGGCAGCCGAATGCGACGGTTATTTTGGTGTTTTATTTTTTTTATATTTCTTTTTCCCACCTTTCGTCCCTTGATCCGTATCACCTTACCTCGTTATATAACCCCCCCTTGATCTTAGCTAAACATTGCTATGACCTTAGGATTTTAGATTCTCTCAATCGTAAATTCACCAGTTCAACTCTTTTTAACTATATAAATCAAAATATTTTAGGAGGGTCTTGGAACCTTCTCTCCTCATACCAGATCTCGTTAGGCTTCTACTGCTGTACATAATAAGTGCATACTTGCGGTAGCAGCGCTTCGTCGATCAGCCGTCCGATCATTTGTTTTACATGTCGGGTGTTCGCGAGATATTTAGTTTCCACGTATTCCTAGTCGTTCGGCGATTATTTGCGGTTTGTTATATGTTGACGATCAGCAGAACTGGAGGCTCGAGCGTCGATTTGAAAGGCAAGACAGAGTGGACAAGATTGTCTAGGATTGTCTAGGTCCACGACGTTGACGAAAAGAGAAAAGGTGAAAAAGTACTACGTTGTAGGGGTAGATTTTAACACTTAGTACAGCCCCATGATGCCCATAAATTGGTCTCCACCAGCTTAGGAGTAGATGCAGTGGACCTCTCGATACCAACACAAAAATGAGGTTATATGCAATTTTATGATATATATTTATACAATTAAAAAAATCAGCTTTTATAATTTTTTATAATATTCTTTTTATTCTATTTATGAAGTTTACTTTTTAAAGTCTATAATAAACTTTGAAATTATATTTTTACTATTTATTTGAATTAAAAACAATTAAATTAAAAATAAAATATTTATGAAAAGAATGTGAAGCAAGAGCAGATGTATCTTTTTTAATCCTTGGACATACTAGCACTCATTTAGTATGGCGTCTCGTCCAGCGCGACCCACGAGTACAAGCCAAGAGTGTTAAAATCTATGCCCGATACCGTAGTAAAGAAAAGGCTCGGATGGAATTAACAAATTGAACCAATCCACTTGCTTCACTTTGATCATTTTCAAACTTTACCTCCCAGAACCCAGGTACGTACTTGTACATGATTACATCAGTACATCCATAGCTGCAAGCTTCTGCTGCATGGTGACCCCTGAGACCCTGGACACCCTGGGAAACCCACTTGGAAACTCAAAAAGGGAACCCCCAGTTGCCCCACTACAACCACTACCGTAAGTACAGGTACCACCTCATCCCCTACCACCACAACTACGTGTTCAGGTACCGTAGTGTACCCCAACTTGTCTATCACCCATCCCCATCCCCATCCCAAATCCCATCCTGCCTGCCCATTCAATCCACTATTCAATCCACCATCCTAGCTTCCATTTATTTGCTGCATCTGGTCTTGCCAGTTGTGCCTGGCTACTGCCACCGCTTGCTTGCCCCCAGCCATCCGGGTTAAGACCACGGCGGTGGAAAGTTTGGAATCTGACGAATCTTATGAATCTTACCCTTACAGCTCTTGCCATCGTCAACTTTCTGCTACTTCATACTTCATACTTCTACACTGCTACTTTCTTTCTTTCTCTCATACTTTACAACTTTGTACTTTCAAACAACCAACTTTGAATCCTTATACCTGACACCTGACGCCTCACGACAATCACTCCTTCCATCACATCCTACACATAACACATCCTGAACAATCAATCACCTTCTTTAAACTATAAAGCCATAAGGCGAAGCCATAAAACCATAAATCATATTAGACCAAAACCAAAACCAAAACCATAATCATTAAACCATCAAAACCAAAAGCCAACATCGAAAGAATCCACCTTCTCTTTTGGGATATTCGCTACGAGTTTAGATTCTTACCTTACCAACTATCAACTAGGGCTTCTGCGGCTCTTAATTCTTCATCCTATTACTGCCCAATCCATCTGCTTCATTGGCTCTGGTTTCGCGGTCCAAGCACACGTTTCGACGTTCCAATCGCATCCTATCGCATCACATCACATCCACAACCCCGACGACTGTCCTACCGTCCTACCGTCACGTCCGTTCTCTACCCTTTCTTGAACGGCGCGCCATTACCAGGCACACCAAGCATTACCTAGTTTGGATCAACCCATCCCAAACGAAACACAAAACATCTCTCACCTCCGCTTTCGCTTCACCATCGCATTGCAATCGCATTACCATCTTCAAACTACTACTTGGCTAGATCAACGCTTCCGAAACTCCCTGTATCGAGATTTCATAAATAGAGACTCGAAAACCACTAATCACCACTAAATCCTTCATCTCCACGCTCCACCCGGTGGTCTGGCTCGGTTTCTCGCAAGCCCTATAAGTCGCTGTCTTAAGTCAAATTTAACGGCGGTTAGACCTAAACAGGGAAAAGCCGTTGGATTTCGGTGGACCTGCGCAAGGTAGACAGAGTCTCGGACCCTGCAATCTTCAACTCCTTCTGGTGGTTGGAGGCCAAAGGGGGGAGAAGAGAAAAGAAGCAAAACCACCAGTGATTCCATTCCTTTATTCCATACACCATACTTTACGCAGTGCGCATTTTGTCATTGTCGCTCCGAAAATTCCGGTCCTTATTGTATTAAACCGAGACACGATCATCCACGGAAAACGACCTGTTACATCCTCCACCCGCAAGCCCGTTCATTCCGATTGCCGACTCACGGTGGCTCCCTTACCTATTTAGGTACATAGCTGCTTAACAAAGAAAAATAGACGCTAAGAATAAGAATAGGAAAGAGCCCAGAAGAGCTAGAAAGGGAAAGTAGAGTAAAGCGACAAACGCAATTGTAGCAATGCATCACAATCAACAATATCACCAACCACAACAACCTACCTCAGTCCCGCAACCGCCGGTGCCTATATCGATCACAATATGCGGCGATGGCGGGTGTGGTAAATCCTCCATAACCCTACGATTAGTCCGATCGCAGTGGACGTCCGAGTATGATCCCACTATAGAAGACAGCTACAGCATCACGAGGCGCATAGATGGGACGACATACCACCTTTCGCTTACCGACACTGCGGGTCAAGAAGAATATCGTGGCATGTGGGCCTCTTCCAATTTGAGTGCCGACGCTTTCCTCCTCGTCTACGACATCACCTCGCGCGATAGTCTCGACGCTTTGAATTACTTCAATGACTTGATAGATATGGAGGCTGAGACGCGTCTAGATAACGCGGCACGTGCAAGGAGAGCTGGTTTGGGGGCAGGGCAAAGGAGAGGGAGTCCAGGGATGGGAGGAGCAGGCAGCGGCGCGAGGACGATACCACCGGTCAAGATAGTAGCTGGCAACAAGTGTGATCTGCAGGAATCGCGACAAGTGCCGGCAGCACAGGGACTCGAATGGGCGCGAAAACGCGGGTGCGGCTTCATGGAGACGAGTGCTCGCCTCGAGGTGAATATTGAAGAGACGTTCGCCCTTATCGTCCGTCGCGTAGTCGAGGGCCGCCGCTTGGCAGAGATGGGCGTCCTGGACAACACCGAGATGGACCGCCGCGGAGTTACTAAACCCCTAACGCCCCTAGGGAACGCTGACGACCGCGATACTGAAATGGAGAAACCCGGGCGTTCCGGGCTGATGAGAGGGCCTCGACTTGGTGACGGTCAACGATTAGGTTTTGGGGGCAGAGGAAAAGATGGATTCTGGAGGAGTTTACGATGTTGGTAGGATGAAGCTTGCCTCTACCAACATTTTTATCATCAGGCACTACGCGACTACACCGCACACAACACATGATCGACAGATCGCAAAAAGTTCAAATCAAGCCCACGAATTCTTGAGGGATAGGCTCGAGGAAGAAAAGGAGAAAAGTACATCAGTCCTACGATAGAGACTAGGGTGCCTACATAAACGATCGGGCACCGCTGGAACCACCTCATGAGTTAACGAAATTAAGCCGGCGCGCCAAATACCCCCTCACGATGAAACCATTCTGATTTTCTATTCGTACCCGACTGACGGAATCGGAAATTTTGACGGAGTATCTTTTCTATTTATTTATTCATTATCGATTTAAAACATCCTGCCTTTTCAAACGACAGTCGCAAGACATCATCGTATCTTGGGGATACCACACAGGCGTTTTCATTTCACGGCGGGGGCAAGAAACTGCAAATGGGGGTGGGTGTACCATCGAAATATCGAGTTATCAGGGCCATGGATATTCATTCATCTTCCTCTCGCTATATTCTTAATGCGCGCCTGGGGAAGGCAGGGGAAGAGAGATCTGTGCGATTTATCTCACGGGCTTGAATGGTCGTCCGGTTTGGTTTGGGTCGAGTGGCAACGGCGCAGCATGGCATGGCATTGGTTTTGATGAATCGATGGGACGGGTTTGAAAAGCTAAGGTGCCTAGATAGGTGGACCGTCAGCGCTCCGTTTTTCGTAATGAACGACTTGTTTATTTACCCGCTTAGGGTATCGTAATGTTGACTTATTTTTACGACATGTCACATGTTTCCTGTCCCCCTATTTGACTTTCTTTTTGAAGTGAATATGATTTTAACATTGAAATGATTCGAATTAAGGCTACTATTTAGGTATCTAAAGAAATTACGAGATCCATCGCTATCCCAATATCTCATCTGAGTCGGGCTGGTTTGAATGTCCGGCAAACCAAATCCTATCCCGTCGTGATTCTACCCTTGAAGTATCGCGGCGCCTAATCCAAATCCAAGTCCTCTTATATCCCCTTGGATAGGCGTATATCCTCATCAAGTTTATCCATTGTTGCTTATCCCCCCTATTACCGCTGTTTCCTGATTTCCTATTTCATTTTTTCCCTTTTGGTATCGTGAGTATTCATTCAATCGTCACCTAGCACCTGTCGGCGCTACTCCCTTATCATATAAGCACAACCCACGCCAAAACCATCCCCCCAAACACCATCACATTCTCCATCTTCCCCACGCCCCCAGACGTAGGCACAACAAACCCCGTATGCGTCGCCGTCGCCGCCCCCATAACCGGCGTCGTAGGAGTCGGCGCGTTCGCATTAACACCCATACCTACCCCAGTCCCCATCCCCGTCCCTATCCCCAAACCGCGACTCGGTACCGGCGCAACGGCAGCTACTGGAGCCGTAATACTAGCGCTCCCGTTGTTGAAACCCCAGCTCATGCCGCCGTACGCCACACCTTGTCCCTGTCCCTGTCCTTGTCCCGGGTTTTGACCTTGGCCTTGGGAAGGAGGGGAGGGAGGAGGTGGTGGGAGGGGGCTTGAGTATGAGAAGAAGGTAGTTGGGGAGGCGGAGGTATCGGGGGCTAGGGAGACGGATGGGGCAGCTGGGGCGTGGGTGGTGAGGGGTGCCGGAGAAGCTTCGGGGGCGGCGGAAGCTAGGGCGAAGGTTATGGGGGAGGAGGACGAGGGGGGCGAGAAGGATGGAGAAGATGGGGGAGAGGGAGGGGAAGGAAGGGAAGATGCGGAGGTTGTAGGCACGGCTTTGACGCGGACGGTGTCGACCATGGTTATAACACGCGTTGTCGTGGCGCCGACTGTGCAATCGTCATCCAGCACTTCGCAGTTTTCTACCGTGTAGATGCTGGTTTCGCAGCGTTCAGTGGTAGTGATTTGGACTACCTGTGTCTGGATCGTGGTAGCGGGCTGAGTAACTTGAACTATAGCTGGTTGCGCCGGTGTAGTTGTAATAGTTGGTTGTGGCGCAGGCTGAGTCGGGACCTGGACATGGGCTGGAGATGGTGAGGGTGGAGGGAGAATATCGCCGGGGCAGAAGGTAGTAACGAAGGATTCGTGACTCGTGTACTCTTGTTCGCTCATTGTGTACACGACGTGTCGGAAAATCGTGCTAGTAAACGTTTCAGAAGCTGTGAAAGTTTCGTGATATTCCCAGTGTTCGGTATGTTGTGCAATACGCTGCGGTGGCATTTGCCCCTGCTCCGGCTCATCATCCTCATTGTTATCGTTGTCGTCATCGTCATCACCATCATCATTATCGCATTCATCATCCGGCTCATCTTCTGGGGCATTGGGAGCAGCGCTGGCTTGCCTGTTCAAAGTGGCAGTCATAGTAGCAGTCGGTGGGAACAGAGTTTCGGTGCAATCCGGATCGTCAGCTGGAGAAGCTGGACGTACGACGACAGGAGCCTCGCAAGATCCTGGAATGTTGGCCGCAGCGTCCACACCAGCAGGTACAGGGACCAAATTCGACTCATCGCCGCACTTAGCGTAGTTCGCCATATATAGTGCGTTATTGTCCAGGTCAAGTGTAGCTTCCAATGATTGTCAGCTTTCTTCATATGGCAGATCTCATGGCATGATTGACTTACCATAAGCACCCCTCAAGAACGTATCCCCTAAAATCCATACACCAATATCTTTATTATATTGCGCGCCTAAAAAGCACTCGTCACCACCATACCAGATAAAATCCGCGTAGCTGACAGTAATCGTAACCTTATTGCTACCCTCGCCTGCGAATTCGAAATCTAAGCTTCCGTCCGTCGTGTTGCGCAAGTCGCACGGGACTTTATACCCACCGCTACCGTCGGATTCAGCGCCTGGGAACCCGGCGGCTAGCTCCGTGACCATGGATTCTGGGAGTAGGGAGAGCGTAGTTCCGGAGTCGACGACGACTTGTAAGGGCATGTTGGAATCCTTTACGGGCTCGTGCTTCTGGACGACAGCATTGGTATTGACGCCGGTGCTAGGGGTGTTCATGGAGAGGGAGTTAAGCGTTACGACGTAGTGCCTGTGCAAGTTAGAATAAGGAGGCCATACCAATCGGGAAACGATAGAGGTATACGTACGGATCCTTAGGGTCAGTAGGGACCTTAGCCAAGTTGCCGGCATACTTGTTAGTATCAACTCCACCAAAGACCATTTCTCCCGTGACAGCAGCAGTAGGGCCAGGTTGACCTCCTAAATCCAAGCTGAACAGCTTGCTGTTGGTGTACCCCTGGTCTGCTAAAGAGTCAATTATAGACGAGTACTCGACAACACCGCCTCCTTGTCCACGTCCGAGACCTAAGATGCCGAACCAGACATCACTCGATGTATTCGAGACGCCGAATTGTTGATCTTTGATTTGGGCACCTGTGTCTGCCGTCAACAACTTATGACCTAGACTATTTACCTCAAGGAGAGAAACATAATACTTACCGGAGAGATAAACATCATCCTTATAATAAACTCCACTCGCGCTCCCCTGTCCATACTGGATACCGAAATTCGTGTTCAAGCTCTTCGCTGTAGGTGACATTTCGGGATCGTAGTGTCCAAACGCCTCGCAATAATCCTGCACATTCGCCGCAGAGCAATTCGGGTTAACCCACATCTCGAAAGAGCCAGTATCGAGTAGCACGCTGACAGTCTGGGGGTTATCCCCTGTCCCAAGAGCCACTGTGTCTGTATTAGCATCCCTTTCCATCCTCTAACCATCACGAGAAGGAATACATACTCTCCGCAAAGTACGCCGCGCCATAAACCCCGAGAACATCCGTGCCGAAGTATCTCCTCGCCAGCCTCGTCGCCGGAGCGCCCTGGTGCTGAACGCGCTTCAACGGGATCGCCAAGACCTCATTTGTGTTTTTGTAATTACGCGTAGCGTTCACCGTCCCAATATGCGTCGTCGAATTCGTCATATTAAAAGCTCCGACCGCTCCAACCAACGAGCCAGCCACCACCAGATTATTCAAAAACGAGTGGGGAGAGAACGACGACATCTTGCTGCGCGACTGACCAGCCTAGCTATGAGGAAGTTCAGTAAGGGATTACGCAGTCGATCAAAGTCGGAGAAGAAAAGCGAGTGTATAAATAAACGACTTAACGAACGAAACGAGAAGGGGAGATGCGAACGAGGAGAAATAGGCCGCACGGCACCCTATATCATCCTCTCGCGCGTGGAATTCGAAAGCGATAACTAGGCGATGAGGCTCACTAGCTCGCCCAGCTAGCCCCATTTCGCACGAGGTTGAAGAATGCAGGGCACATGTCTCAGAGACGATTCTTCGTCCATTTCTAAGAATACGGCGGAGCGCTGGCACTCCTGAGACATTTGTCGATATGGCAACCGATAAGTTCTGGGCTAAGGGCGGCTCCATTGACTTCATGCCAGGGGAAGGCCGTGCCCCTTTCCTCGTAGATGAGAGTTGGCATGAGATCTCGATTATTAAAAGTCGGCTCCCTCATCGATTGTGATGAATTGTTCGGCCAACGGAGAGTCTCACGTTGAGACGTCTCGTGGGATTAAATTAGCTTTTGAGATTTATTATATTCCTGAGTTCCAGCTCATGCTGTCTTGTCGCTTATACGTGAACATGCCCACGTTGACAAGGGGTATTAGAGGAAATGAGTTACATGAAGGGCAACGCTTATAACCAAAAAGGGGGCGATTAAGGCTAGAATAGTTATCAGGCAGTAGGTCAATTAGATTGGAAATAGTATCAGAAAGCATTCGCAGGAAAACCGGAGAAGGAGACCCTGCTCTACCTGTATCATCAAATCATCCACCTAACCGCCTGCGCTGCCGCCGTTTCTTCTTCAGGCGCTGCACTCTAGACTCCCTTCCTTCCCGTAGACGCCTATGCCATTCAGTGTAATGCATCCGCGTGTATGATTTCTTTGTCGTGTACCTAGCTCTGCCTTCGCGCTCGAGGATTCCTCCCTTTCCTAAAACGCGTTTGCGACTAGACCTCTTCTTCGCTTTTCCGATCAACCCAATCCCGCCAACGCTTGTATTCTGGGTACCTCAAAGACTTCTTCTTGCCCTGATACCTCACGACGTTTAGGTTGATGGATTGCCATTTATCTCTTCTGCCGCCCCAATTCGCCTTCCGCATAAGGCTCACCAACGTCTCCTCTTTCGTCCATCCCTGTTCCGCCGCCACGTCTGGAAGGTATGTGGCGCCGAACCGTCTTCCGCGATCTTGGAAACTGATTCTGATTCCGTGTTTGCCGATCTCCCAATCCATCGCATCGTCACAATCTTCGAAATCTGTCAATAACGTGACGGCGACCTCGAGAGAAGGTAGCTCCCGCTGTGTCATGGGATTGAATCGCGTGTCGTGAATTGCCGAAGTGATGGCGTACGAGCTAAGTCCCTCGTCCAAGTCCTGTGCCTCGAAAGTCCCGATGCAACCCCGCAGCGAAGTATCGTCTGACTCGGGATCAACCGTGTTCCAAGTCACAAACAACGGTGACTCGGTAATTAGAGGTTCGGCATCTGGAAGAGAATCGGTGGATGTGGCAGCAGTTTCGGTGCTGAGGGACATGCTGGAGCCCGATGCTGGGGATGAGGAGCTCGATCCAGAATCGTTCGAGTCGGCTACCCGCCTAAGAGCAGGGATGCGTTTCTCGAGGCTCTCGGTTTTGTCGGTTAGGTCTTTGCTATATTCTTCATACGACTCTTGGATCTCTTCGAGAGTCAATGCCTCGCGTCGCTCGAAGTGCGCGACCAGCGTTTCGAAGCAGTAAAGACAGTGCTCGACTGTAGCCATGTTTGCTTTAATTACTAATCGGGTATCTTGGCGGTTAGGTAGTAAAGAAGCAAGATGGCGGAAGAGGGCGCGGGCAAACCCTCCTTGGAGAAGATAGGCGAAGCTTGAGTCCGACGTGATCAAATCTGTATAAAAGTTGTCAAGGTAAGAATCCCTTTAGTGATATTAAATGATAAGTGCAAGTTGCAAGTAGACAAAATGGTTGAAAATGCTGTCGGCAACTGCGATGAATTGGGTTCAAATGGACAGGCCATCAACCAACCTGGGAACTTCCACCCCGCTCTATGTTGGAGCTATGGGGAACCGCGGGAACCTTAAACGCACTGGGTCCAACTGGGCACCTCTTGATTTGTCCATCTGAACGCCATATGCACAACTTTCATAACGTCTTATCAAAAGACCTGGGACCCGATCTAAGCTAAACTAAGCTAAAAATAAGATTAATAAGGCTGGACTACGTAATGTCACGGGGTGACCCCTGTCTTGGCATTTCAGCCTCACCCATCCCCTCTTACCGTTTTGCCCCGCTCGGGCGATTCCGGATCTAGTCTGCTAGTCTGTTATGTAGGTATTATTATGCAGCATTATGTACCGAAATACATAATGTCATATCTCTGCAGTCTGTCGTCTGCTAGATTAAATGCATGATTCATCTTTCCATTCCACCAAAATCTAGATTAATGGGGGCTTTGGATTCTACTTCCATCAGCTCAGGAACTAGCCAAGATCGTTTTTTCTAATCAAGAAGCTCCATGTAATTCTAATATGCTCATATGGATTAATGCACTAACCGCGTGCTAGTAAGTATGGTATGGTATTTTATGCACTCGAGGTCTCTTTAGAACACCGAGGCAAACGCTGCACCTTTAGTCGAAGAAATTCTCTCAGAATAGCCGTTAGTAATATGTTCGTCAGTTGACCTCGGCATCTCCACCACTCAAAGTTCAACACTATGGATGATGAGATGAATCCATGATGCTGTGATGCTAATATTTTGGTGCTCCTAGACGAAGCTTGGCCTAATCCAACTTAAAGTTTGAGTCGGAAGCTGTCAGCCGCCAGCAATAACCTCCCCTTTCCAAGGTTGCCCATACAGATCTTCATAATAACTCTTATCCATGCCGGCCTGCTGTCTAGCTTCGGCGTTAAACGGCCCCTTCACGGCCCCTCTAAAATGTTTCTTCACATTACTTCGGAAGACTTGCACCGGGTCAGCACCCTCTTGCTGACATATCCAAGTGAGCCATCTATGTCCCGTGGTGACATGCGTGATCTCGTCATTATGTATGATGTTCAAAACGTCGACGCTCTCGCCGTCTTTGGCATTTCGGAATTTCTCGATCGTTAAGGGGTTCACGTCGAGACCTCGGGCTTCGTGGACGAGTGCGATGACGCTTATTCGAGCACGTAGGTCGTGTGCTGTCCTCTCGGCAGACTCCCACAACCCATGGTGTACTGGCAATGCACCGAAGTGGCTTCCTAGCTCTTCAAGCCTTGACCGCAGAAGGGAGAAGTGTTTAGCTTCATCGTTGGCGACTTTTAACCAGTCGTAGAAGAACGTCCGCGGTAATTGTTGTGAGCTATCGCTTCCATCTGGCGCGGTGGTGTGAAAGGCGGCGAACCGGACTATAATATCAATGGCGAGGTCGATGGCCCACTGTTCTATATTTGCAAGGGCGTGGATCATCATTATCCTGCTTTTAAGATTTCCTCCTTTACCAGCTTTAGGCATCTGCCCCGGTTTCACCTGGGTCAGGTTTTGCCTTGGCGGCTCTTGGGGAGGAGTCGCATTGCCAGCTCCGATCCGCATAGGCGAAAGAGACTGTTCGCGCGTCGCGAATAGGGAGAAGAGGTGCGTGGTGAGCTCGATCTTGTGTTCGGGGTTAGAGGTATTCAATATGTGAACACACCAATCACATAAAGTGGCTTCCTCGCCAAGGTATGTAAGGGAAGTTGCGGGCTCGACTCTAGCGCCATGCTTTAATTTTACTTTTTCGCTGACGGGCTCGATCTTGGCGAGCTGCAAGCCATCGTCCTCTGAGACATGTATTCTCACTCTCCCGTCTTGTACGGTAACCGGGAATGTGCAGGTTTTGATACCGTAACTGGACTCACCAGTCTCTACATTAAAATCATATGCGTGCCACGGACAAGAAGCAATATAGGATGAGTCTTCGATATCTATGTGGGCTTCAGTCATAGGTCCACCGGCATGCGGACACTCTGCTTCCATCGCATAGTAAGTCCATGAACCTGGATTTCCCGCAGTAGGCAACGCTGTCACACCCGAGGGTTGAATTGTCGGTAGCTGAAAAAGGACAAGGCGCTTGCCATTGGTCAGGGTTACGGAATGCCTGCTGTGTTTGAGATCAGCTAGACAACCGATATCGACAACCGACATGGTGCAAATGTTCAGTTGTCCTGCTTATGAAATTGGTACTAGGTAGTAATTAGCACCAACCAAGGTGACCAAATTTCAGGACTGCTTCCTGTCAGCTTATCCCATCAAATGTCAAAACCTCAGAATGATCTGATATTGGATATCTTGGTCCGATGTTTGACACTCTGGATACTGATACTGACAGACACCTTCACCTTGAGCATCTGCCTGATGATTTTTTATTTTTACGATTCAGCTGAAGAAAACTGTGGTGGAGAAAACGCGGACGTGGCTTATGTGGCTTATCTTAGTTGCATTAACCCCACCGCCCCGTGGCTTACGCCCTCCAAATCAGATTTGGGGGTTCTCGCAATTGGGGATCCGGTCTCACATTTTGTTCTTAGCTTCCTTTGCATGGATTACGGCGGCTGGGCGATTGAAGAATTAACAGAACTAAGCAGCAAAAAAAGGATCTAAGCATCGAAAAAACTCGACTTGATGACGAATCTTGTTTTCGCTATTCTTGGAAAAAGGTTGGCAAAGGAGTCAATACCCCATCATCGCGAAAACGTGGCCCAACCCTTTCCGGATTCATCTACTGAATCTTGGAACACGGGAAGCCTGTCTGCCGTCCCTGATCTACTTTCGATGCCAAGAATGTTTGGTTATCTGGATTGTTTATGGGGGTGCTAACGGGGTGCTTATGGGGGTTTATTGGGGGGGTATTATGTCCGCAGCGTCGCATCGCAGCTGTTCTGGTGGATGCCAACCACTGCCAATGCTCCCAATGCGACAGCGCGGCTCAAATTAAGCATTATAGTCTGTTACAGCGCCGTCTCACACCCTTGCCTCCCAACGTCTTGTCAGGGTCTTGTCCAATTCTTGTCCTCTCCCATTCTTCCATAGGATCCGCCCAATAACCTTCTTTTTAGAGTAGATCTATACCCCAGCTGGGTCTTTGCCTGTCCCTGACTATTCTTGCCATCTAGTATCTCGGACACGCCTTGCCAAAGTCTTGGCCGTCGTTTGCTTCTTCGAAGGTCACTGCGGGTCTAGAAGATGTCAAGGCTCGGTCTCATCCTTGGCACTCCTGGGAGTTCATTGCCCGATCTAGAAGTCTAGACGGGAAATGCTAGATCCGCGCGTCTCAAGTACGCTCGTCTATGTCGAAGATCATTGTGAAAACCAAGAAACTTGAAGGCGCTTGCCGTCCGTAGCGATATTACGCTGCATAGTTGTTCGTCCCAGCATGGGATTTCGTAGTACACCATTAGACGAGATCACCGTACATAAGAACGCCGAGCCTGCTAGCTATTTGTGACTTTCCCTTCTTTCTCTCCTCATCCTCTGTGAGTCAAAGTATCTCTAGTTGATCAAGCTTTCGTTTCGCCTTCTTAGCAGCATATTCACACAAGCTCGTCGCCGGCCGACCTTTACCATTCTTTAAGTCTACAGCAAAAGACGACCAAATCAGTCAAAATGAAGTTCTCGATCGCTATCTTCGCTCTCTTCAGCACCCTCGTCATGGCGGAACTTAGTAAGTCCAACCAGAGTCTTTTCATTGGCTTTGCATAAGTATCTGTATATTAACCTATTCCCCTTACAGAGAAGGTCCCCAGGTCTGAGAAGTCCAACATCGTCTCTCGACAGGCTGGTGCAGCTCAAGTGCAGACCGCTGCCATGTCTAGCGCCAACGGCGACATCGTTACCTTCGACACCGCCGGTGTCTACAAGGATGCCACCAACAAGGGCTTGTAAAAGGCCATCGGCTCGAGTACGACGTAAAGGGTGATGGATTATACGGTCCAGCCGACAACCCAACCATTCGACAATCCTTGACCTATGCACGATGAAGTGTACGATTACCGGCGTCAAGGATATAATAGAGTAATAAGATATGCGGGATGGGGGCGGAATCAGAATGAATGGGATTTAGGGCTCAATATGAGCTAGGCTTGAACTTATACCTAGAGTATTTGTGAATATCTGTTAATATTTATCAATCACCCAAACTATGGTGTTCCCTATTCCGCGCATTGTGAAATGGCATATCCGAGCTCAATTATCTCTGCTTTGAATTCATGCATTAGTAGCTGTTCCTGACATCTATCAAACAGCGATCTGGCGATCAGTGACCTTGAAGGTCTCCCTCACGTCTAGATATTCCCGTGTTCGTTAGCGTTTTGATGCTAGGGATGCTTGTCTCGGGTACTTCAGGTACGTGCTGGGGAATGACTAGGTGAAAAGAAAAGAGCAAACGGGCGCGGAGAATTAGAGAACTGATAACTTGGCGCGGACAAGCCCGTCTTCAGGCGCCTGGTAAGCCCTTACTTACCCCAGAGCCGATTCGATTTGTTGATCTGACTCTACCGACGATTTTAATGTCGTGTAACGTCCGATGATGCCGGCGGAATTACGAGACATACATAATATTTGATCGATGTTGATGTTGTGCTCTTTTCTGTCAATCTTCAGCCAGCCTCTATCTCTCTTATTAACTTGAGATTGTAGCAGTAGCTTGAGTACCTAGGACCTAGGTAGAGTTATTGACGTGTATTTTCCGATCCATCAAAATTCAACCAGCCCCCAAGAGCTTATTAATCAGTCGTAATGTTCGTCGTAACTCCGTGGGGAATAGCAACAAAAAAAGTCGCCGTCGCGCGAACAAACGCGAAAGGGTCATTCGAGAAAACACAGCCACAAAGTGACGGAAAACGCTGAAGACCAAAAAGACATGTCCCAAATCCCCACAAACGTTTGGGGGGCACAGTCACAATTGAGATACACGATATTCGCGGCGCGGTAACGGGGCAATTTGGACCGTGCGGCCTCCAAAATTAGCATCAACCACCGCGGGCAGCATGGGGCTGATGTTTTTTAGCTAATCAAAACACAAAGAACCCAAGCCGCCAAGTGGTATGTTGGTAACAAGGCTTACCCAGGTAACCAATTAACTTCACCTGGAAGAAATATTAATCCTATTAACCGACCGGATGAGATGGAAGGACCCCTTTCGGACCCGAACATGGTCATCGTCAATTAAGACCTGCGCCTTCGGCAAACCGGCTAGGTACGCGAATACTTCTCTCTCAAATATACATTCATTCAACATCATATTCAGTGCTATGTGTGAGAGAGGGGAGAAAAAAACGATCATCTAGTGAGATCGTAATCATGTTGTCGCGTACCGCGCAAGCGGAATGGCTTTGAGCCAACGTCATAGGAGGACCCATCGATTCGTAGGACTTCGCGTCATTTTATAACGGTTGATGAACTGCGAGTATGTAGAGCCAGGTTTTCATGCTCCATTCGTCTGCCGTTGAACACTTCATCCCTTCTCCATCTTGGTATCCCCCATGATTGGCCGCTTGTCAAAGAACTAGGCTGGATCCGGGTGTCCGGTCCCAGGGTCTTACCAGCTTCGCTCAGCCGCAACCCATCCTTTAGCCCTACCATTTCCCATGTGGGTTTGGTGACAGCCAGGCCTCTCTGCACGATGTGGATTCGGTGGGTGCTAGCTGTTCGACGGATCCCCTCCAGACCAGCGCGACCCAATCGACGCCCGTAGTTACCGAAGCCATCACTGGCGCCAACACAAGGCGTTTTTGGCCCCGGTGCATCTTTGGGGATTTTTGGCATGAGAAAGTCAAGCCTCTGGCTGTGATCATCGAATCTTTTCCCGCGGTGGTGTGCTTGGTCCCGAAGATGAGTGCCTGAGCTGAAGACGAAATATGGTTGGCTTAATTTCCATCCACTGATGCCTGCCGCAGCTCGCAACAAGGACCATGCTTTTGCGTAGGACTTGGCATGATGGGGATTATTGAGGCTATGCCACCTGTAGATCATCTTTTCCTTTCCCTTTCTACCTAATTTCATTGTAGAGGGCCTTTATATAGCAACCACCACTCCCAAACGGATTTGCTTCGCATGGCTGGGTTAGTTCCCGTCGTATAATATTATTCGCCTCTACCGACGACTCCTTACAAAGACAAACGCACCTTTGTGTAATCATAATCACAGCTTCGGAAGATGGACTTGTAGTGCTTACTATATAAGGCCGGGTTAATTTTAAAGAGCTTGGACTGAACAAGGAAATAAAAGAAGACTGAACTTACTAGAGTTTGGGAGAGAAGACGGCAACCTACCCAGCACTTCATCAATACATCTGGGGAACCACGCACGATGGGCTACACTCATCGAGATAATGCGCAATTTGGCCGCTCAAGATGGAGGAAGCGAATATTGTTGCCGTGCTGGATAGCCCAGATCGGAATTCTCCTGGCGACAATGGGGTTGTTCTCCTACCGGCTGTCGCATACGGTAAAATACTGGAGATACGAAGAGGACCAAGGGAATATTCCAATGGTCGAGTTCGTGTAAGCCGAGTCCCGGGAATAGGAGGGAAAACGTCATCACGAATCAGGCTAACCTAGTCGCTACAGATGGGAAGCCGTTAACGTCGCCTTTTCCTTCATCTCCCTCATAATAACATTCGTCTCAATAGCGAAATTCATCGCTGAGGTGTTGACACCGCTCCCGTTGCTGTTTAGCAACATTTTGAACCTGGTTTTTGCATCTGCTGTTCTGGCCTTGGACATTGTGGTTTATCTCAAGCATACTGAGAAAGAATACTCCTTGGCGGGCTTAGCGATGGACTGCGCTCTTATGTGAGTTACTGCCAACTTATCACGCACGCTCACCCAAATACTAATAAATCCCAGGTTCTTCACAATCATCCCAGCAATCTATTCCTTCATCATATACCGCCGCCTGCTAAGCTACGACGATTACCACATCCCCGGCAACGTCAAGCCGTACGGCTACGCCAGCGAATTTGAAGATACCGCCTACCGTTCGTCGTGGCTGGAACCCCCCGTAGCCTACGACCCCACGAACCCAGGCGCCACTACCCGACCGCGGGCCCTCTCCGCCGCGAGCCGTCGGCTATCCCTGTCACTGAGCAGCCGTGCCGCCTCACCGCAGCTAACACCCCCGACCCCAGAGCGCAACCCCGGCGAGCGCCGCAGCAGCTACACGCACAAGCGGGATACCCAATTCGACGAGTACGTGAAACGGCGGTCAAGCGGGTACACCAAGTTAGACGTAGACCGGGCCCTTGGCGTTGAGTTCGGTTGGGAGGATACCCAGGACACGCGGGATAGTGTGATTAGCTCGGGCAGCGTGACGATTGTGCAGGCGAGGGCGAGAGGCGACTCGTTGTCGACGCAGCAGGCGAGCATTGAAGCGAGTATTAGCAGGAACAGCAGTACTACGACTACCAACACCAACACCACCAGCTCGACCGCAACGTTAGAAGCGCCGAACGGGATGGTGAGGGCGCATAGTCTGAACAGCGTGCCCGAGGCGCAGGAAGAGGAAGGATCCGCACTGGAGAAAAAGTTGAAGGCGGATCGGGAAGCGTTACTCAGCGGTACTGAGACGAAAGGAATATCGCGGTCCAGCTCTGGGTCTAGTAGGAAGAGCGTGCGACTGATCGAGCAAGTCGACGGGCTTGAGGAGATCGATCTAGATGGTCAAAGACGGAAGAGGAATTTGTGATACCCGATGGTTGAAAGGAAACGAAAATGAAAATAAATACCCACTTGTACAAGCTAACCGCGAGTTTTGGTATGTCTGTACATATAACGCGATATGATAAGTTTACATAGTTGTTTCGATCTTCTATTCCCTTGACTCTGGATTTTCTCTGTACATAGGTTAACTTCCTTCGATTCGACCTTACATATTACCCGAGCATTAGAATTAGATTTTACGCTTCGACTTCCAAACTGGTTTCATTCTTCGACAGCGAACATTTGTAGATAGATTAATATCAATACCCGAATCAGAATGTCACTGGTTCTTCAGTTTCGATATTTTGAATTATTATTGATTTACAATCGTAGAAGAATTACCTAGGATCTAGGTACCTAGCATCGCCAATTAGTGACTTTTCCCGTAGTCCCCAACCACTGTAACCCCCGCAGAGCAAGCCCTATTCTCCAATGCCGCGCTCACTAAATAGGCACTGTAGCAGCCCTGTAGGTTCTCCAATTGAAAATTGGGGGACCCCGCATCCCCACCCGAAAAAAATTAAACAACCTTGGAACACTCAACAGATCTACTTCAAACATACAATTCAATAGATAAAAAGTGAAAAAAAAAAAAACGTACAACACTGGGGATTCGCTGGTCGTCACCGACCCAACTACTGATCCAGCGGTAGCCAGCTTATCTATGGGGGAGCGGACGGGACCCCGAGTTCTCTAGCTCCTATGGTCGTACGTGGTAGAAGGGAGCGTTCTAATTACTTATATACCTAACCACTAAAGACTAGAGGGGTGGATACCTACAGGACCCACCTAAAATAACGACCCTAGCATTTGGAAGGTTCTCTGAAATAATTAATCTTAAGGGACAAATTCAAATAAAACTTTTGATATTATGGCAATGCAAATATTCATTAGAAGCTATCCTCCGTGTTCTTGAAGAGCCTCTTGATTTTAGGAAAGAGACGTTTATTCTTTCTCCAACTTAAGGGCAACCCCCCCCTAGAATTCCCAGTGCATCACCATGTCCAACTAGAACGACTGTCCCACCGCGAATAGCCTGCATACTGGCTTTAAAATTCGGCTCCCTGATTGGACCAACGCGCTGTCGCAGTTACGGATTAGGGAAGTGGAACAACGCTAGAGGACCTAAGCGAGTCCGTAGGACCTAGGTTGCTCATATCAATTAATATCCTACTCGACTCAGCGCTGCTATAGGAACGCTTTTTGAAGCTCGATATTAAGTGCCTAATTCTATGATTTATTATTGACCAGATACTGTTCCGTGGCAAAAGGGCAGAATAGGAGCTAGCGAATTTATTTCGCTGTAAGAGGAAGAACTGGTCCGCCATTTTTCTGCGTCGCGCTGGCGCCAAAGCCTTGTGATACCCGCACAGTACGATGCCTCTTTTCAGTAACCATTCAGTAGTCAAGCTCCCTAAACTAACGCGGCTACCCACTAAAGTTCAGTGTACAGATCACTATTAAACTCCTCCGGCTAATACAGTGTTTAATATTTTATCACGAACGGAACCAAGGACGTTGGCTAGCGCCAGCTTATTCGCATATAACCCAGCAAAACTCCGTCCTCACCCACGTCTCTTGCGATGCCGAAGACATATGTGAGGCCTGACTCAAGCCTATCCTTATAACAAAGCCAAATGGTTTGCTCGAGCATATTAGGATGAACACGAAGGATCTCGGTGCATTCACTCTTCCCAAGCGAGTAGCGGGCGATAGTCGTTGCATCACCGCTACCATCTACTATAATTACCAAGTGCCTCTTCCCATGTCAATTCAAAAGACCGATTGAGATGATGGGTCTCTCTTGTGTCTATTTAGAGAGAGATAAACAAAAATAAGTAAAAACAACCCACTCTTCCTCTTCTTTTCTCCCCATCTCTATCTCGGCCGTGTGACTACTTCAGCTATTTGCTTTCAAAATTTTTATTGTATTGCATAGGTCCTTCAAGAGCAGATAGGGAGGATGGACGATATCTGCTTTCAATTAACAATGGCATGCTATATTTCTACCTTGACACTTGATGTGGGCTATACCATTAAATCAACAATTTTCATGTAGTCAAGCAGGCTACCAGGTAAGCATAGACTTACTGATGTAGATATAAAATTAGCACCACTACTAGTTTTCATAGATTATTAAGTCGTGAATTAACTTAGCAAATCACACGAGTCATAGAATCAAGAACTTCTACCTATCAAGGTAACATTAGAGTGACTATCTACTTAGCTACAAGTCCATTCCTAGCTCAGATCCGAGTTCCAGGATTTTGTCCCACCTCATGCGACATGACTACGTTGTGTTGCAGGAGCTAGAGGTGATGGGTAGAAATAGATGTTGCCAAAGCGTCAGCTCTCAACTAGCGGGAAATCATCGCCTAACTTTGCAAAGGAAAATGATGACCAGGACCGAATGGAGCGCAAGCCAGTCTTGACAAGGCTGTTGCGTGGTTCGAGAATTGTATCTTGACAGGTCGGGAAGTCACAGCAGCCCCTTTTTCGGCCGATCCATGTACCTGCCAGAAACAGGGTACTAGAAAGAAATTCAGGTGACCGTAAGGTCACCAAACCGTGTACCGTAAACCAGAGAGCCGAAACCGAGAGAAGTTTGTAGATATCTTAGCATTGCCAACAAAGAGTTGCAGTAAACCCTAGGAGGCGCCGATAAGAAACTAGACGTACCACATAGTGGTGTTTATGAACTTAATCATTTCTGGGGTTGCCGTGGCTGAGCCAGCCATTGGCATCTTGTCGGGAGACATCTCGTGAACCGAGTCAGGCGCATCCTTCCTGTATACTTCGGAATGGTCCTGTGCGTAGGGGAAACCAGGCTTGCCATAAGCCAATAGCCGGTTGTCAAAGGGCAAGAACTCGTGACAGCGCGCACGATTCGATGCCAAGTGTGCATAGTACACTGCCGGGTGCAAGGACACCGGCGTGGTAGAGCGGCAGTACTGGTAGCACTGTTGGTAGATCATCATCATCAATTCGTTAGACTTGAGTTTGGCTTCGTCAAGAATAACTTGATAATGAACAGGGCGGGCAGTGCCTTGAATTGCCACGTGCGAACAGAGATACCAATCCCAATGTTGAGGATGGGTCACGTCTCTCTCAACTAAGACACCGGGAAGCGGATTGCCGTTTCTGTCTGCAGACTTGTCCCCTGGCTTGGGGAAAAAGCGTACATGGTGACGCTTTGTCGCAATAATTACAGTAAACCTAGGCACAGGCCACTTCTTTTCTCTAAAGATCTTCTTGATCTCGTCGATCTCCGTGTCTATGATGTCTTGGAATTGGCCTTCGGAGACACCGTCGCGAAGGTAGTAGATGTGTTGTGGGTAGCATCTGTTGATGTCACACCAGTGACGCGCGAGTTTAGGAAACACGGAGTTCATAGTTTTACGAAGCAACGTTTCCTTGCGCCAGCCATTCGACTGACAGCCTGCCGCGAAACGAGTCGCGTTTTTGTCCATTGACATGGTAAGAGCAGCCATAGAGGGCTGACGGCTACCTGCGGCAGCATGCGAAACGTCGACCCCAATCATCATCGTCGGGACCCTCCAGTACGGTGGTGCAGGGTTCTTGCTTTTCAAGGGGACAGCCCTGCAAGTAACTCCGCCGAGTTTACTGTTGACTTTCATTGCCACGTTGCTTAAGTATTGACCGTTCGCCCTCTTGACGTGAGCTGCATTCATGCACTGAGACACGATACAGTAACGGCAATCCATACTCTTCTTGGTGCGCTCGTAGTTCAATTGGTTTTTCGTTTCCAGCACAAAGAAGATGATCTGAGGCTGTTCCCCTTTGAAAAATCTTCTTGTCTCGTTGTATGCCGTCTCAACGATTTGACTATAATTACTCGAGCCGTAGGGAAGGATTTTGC
The DNA here is from genome assembly GCA_003314315.1 of Annulohypoxylon stygium. Taxonomy (NCBI): domain Eukaryota; kingdom Fungi; phylum Ascomycota; class Sordariomycetes; order Xylariales; family Hypoxylaceae; genus Annulohypoxylon; species Annulohypoxylon stygium. The sequence goes on from QLPL01000001.1 coordinate 586,712, forward strand.
AGAATGCAGCTTTCTCGACTCTGCCGCCGTGGCTTTTGTATGCGCCAGAGAATCTGTTGGCGAAATTTTCGAGTTCATTCATCTGAACGCACTCACCGGTGGTGCCTATGCCGATAAAACTCCATGACTTCAGAGGGGCAGGGTTTGCCTCGAGGAACTTGTGTCCACGGAGATCCCAGTGTCCCCTGTATTGCGGGTCTAATTGCTCGCCAGCATAGGCGATCCCAGGGTAGTCAAGGAGTCTAGCATCGGTGAATGCCATATTCGGGTCGATCTTGATCCCGAAAGCCTTCAGGCTTCCGTCATTGGGCCAGTCGATGCCCTTGACGCCTTCCATGATGTCATCTCGACGCTTGGGTGGCCGAGTGGCGGCTCGCTTAATCATATCGCTTGTCTGTGAAGTAGTTAGTATGGGAAGCATTCCACACTGAGAGTTGAACTAGGAGGAACAAACCTGTCTCGGATTAAGCTTGTAGTTGTACCTCTGGTTAGGTACCATGTCACAAATCTCCATCGGAAACTTGTGACCTTGGGGCGTCTCCACGATAGGGAAACGTGGCCATCTCAAGATAGTTCCCCATCGATCTCTGTAGTGCTTTTCGATAGTGGTCTCTTCAACGTGACCGTCGTCAAATTTTTTCATGAAGGTGACATTCTTTGCATTTGCGCCACCGTATTGGTATTTGACGTCGAACATGACTCGCTTGACGGTGTATTCTCGAGGTTCCCCAAGCTTGCCTCGGTGGCTCACGGTGAATCTCAGCTTTGTCATTCGGCGTAGGAACATGAAGGCCTCTGATTGAGTGATTTCCTCCTGCTTAGTCTTTTCATTTTTCTTAATTGCAGGTCGTAACTTGGACTCGCATCCATTGTTGTCAACTATAATAGACATGTTAGGCTCCTCATCAAAATTTCAGGTTTGCATCAACTTACGGCCTTGCCATTCTGGCTTTGCGCCATTGACAATATAACATGCGATGTCAAGTAGAGTTGCAGAGGGCCAGAATGCGGTCTGGCATCTGTCGACATTGATCGCTAATCCGGACCCGCCTCTGTTGAATGCCTAGAAAACATTCTGTAAGTTACTTTGGCCTCTGATCACATTTGATGATTTCTTCACTTACTTCGCTAAGACGCGGTGCAAGATAAACTCCCTGTGCTCCAATCAGGTCGTTTGAAAGCATGCTCCAACCGTTAAGCGGGTCGAAGAAGTTGCGCTTGATAAGCATCCATCGCTCAGATGGAGTTTGACGCAAACAATGATCGAAGAAGTCTAAATATGTGTCAGAACAAGATCATGTTCGATTTGTCATATGATTTTAGTAACTTACTCATGCACTCAAGAACGTGCGTGTCCCATGTGATTTTACCGGCGAGATAATTCTTGAGATATGACAGACGAATCACCTTGGTCTGCCGGATGATCAGCTGGTACACAGAATTCTTTTCGAGTCGCTTCTTGATTTGTTCATGGTCTGCCCTCTTCTTGAGTGCATCCAAGTCGACGTTTAGTCGTGCTTCTCCGCGCTGGAGCTTCTCCGAAGACCTGAAAACAAATGAGCCAAAATCACTTAGACGTTGAAACAATGAAACTTACCAAGCCAGCTTACTGCCATCATAGAGCCATCGGCCGCCTTGACTCTGGAGGTGATCTGTCACGGTTGAGGTATTCCACACCTTCTTCACAAGGGAGTGAGAATTCTTCAAGTTAGGAGTGACGATAATCTGTCACAAAGTTAGAGGGGTTGCAAGACATGACCACCATCAAATACTCACATCGTATTGGTATATGTCCATATCACCATAGGTGATGACAGGGAAAATGTTGAGACCCATCTTGATGGGCTTTCCCACTGAGGCGTAATCAGGTCGGCCCGTCCACAGAGTCTTTCCTTTGTCCTGAAAAATATGTTAGTGAAAATGCTAATGATTTTAATAAGAATTCAAAACGACTGACTTTGATATAGGCATCAGGAGGTAGATCAAAGCGTTTGCCCAGTATCTCGGCCTCAGACAGTGGTTTACGCGTGGCTGCGGGGTCCACCTTCTGCGTCTCTGGGGCCTTGCCGGAACTCTTGCTCGGGGCGCCAGACTTGGATGATCCAGCTTGAGAACCGGCCTTAGAGCCGGATTTGGAACCAGCCGGAGAACCGCTCGGGGCTCCCCGGCTTGATCCGGGAGGGCGATCACTCATGATGGCGATCGTGAGAAACCTTTACAAAGTTAGATGACGAACGGATATGAAATCGTCTAGTGTAGGTGTTTGTATGTATGGAAAGCATAGGGAGAAGCAGGATATGGGGAGGGGAAATTAGCAGCCACTTCTAGACAGGTGATATTACCAAGTCCGAGAAACCCTGTGCTATGACAATGTGCAAAGGAAGCTTCTTGGGGGTTAGTTAGGCCATGAGAGGATACGGCTGAAAGAAAGGACATGGAATATTGAATCCCAGGTAATAAGAAATAGTAGGAGTTGATAGTGTCACATACCGAAATCAATAAACGGTCAGTCGGGGGTTCGGTTGCGTAGGTTCTGAATAAACGATTAGTCAAATTGGATTCTTAGGTCCCAGGAAAATTGATGTTGAAGATGTGAGGGTTTTGTGGACAGTTGGGGGATGTGATAAATAAATGTGTTTGTGTGTTTGCGGGTAGAACGAGGTAGTTAGCAGGAGCGAGGTCAAGTATGCGATAGATAGGTTCACCAAAGTGCCACCAGGGCTATTGGTGAGCAAGTTTACCTAGTTGCCTATGGGTAACTGTTGCAGGTAACTCCGGCAGGAGCGCTATAGTTGTCAAATAGGAAGTGGTGAGGGAATATAATGATGTCATGGGAGCAAGTATGAGATAATATGTTATCTTCAGAGTTTGGTTCTGAAACCTTTCTCGAGGGAAGCAACAGGATTCGTTCAATGGGATAAATGCACTTACTCGTATCAAAACCAAGTTACTGCTGTCTGGTAGACAATTGAAGGGAGCACTTGGTAAAAAAAAGCTTTGGGGTTGTTAGTAAAGTGAGATGCCAAGAGCAAGTGGATTTGTCTTGGGATCAAGTAGTGAGGAGTATGTTGGGGAACTTGGGGTGATGGAAATGAAAGGAGGAAGAGAAGAGAGTAGGACCAGGCAATGTTAAATATGTTTTCTGCCAGAGAAGGTGGTAGTGGTCAGGATGCTTGTGATGAGATGTTTATGTAATTTAGGGTTTGTTTGCACTGGTGACAATTGCCTAAGTGATCTATTCCCACTGGGAAATAGTGTCAATAAGGTCCTTAGACCTGTTTCTAGGTCATCACTGGATAGTGCTAATTGCTCAAGAAATCCATGGATCCCATGCAAAACAATTTCCCCTGCTATGACGAAACGGGTAATTAGGGTGTCAGATGGAGGTGCTAGGGGAGATGCAATAGTAATTGAAGTAGATATGTGCAGAAAGCTTTGATCCCATCAACGTGCTAATAGGTACTTGCCTATTGGTACTGTAGGGACTAGGTAGGGCGACCTTGGAAGTATAGGTAGGCAGTTGCCAGTGAATATTTCTGGTTTTTAGGGGAGAGAGGCAGAGAGGTTGGTTGTATCTTGTGAATGATGCAACAATATGAGGATGGGTAGGTAGGTCAAGGAAGATGCGAAATATTGATTGAGGGATGATTTGATGAATACCTGGTGGAAATTGAGTGTGGTAACTACCTACCTACCTATACAAGCAGTAGGAGTATCTGATACTCTGGTGGATGTTTGGAGAAGACGTTCTGTAGTACAATTCCAAGGTAGTTCGGGGCTTGGACTGATGTGAAGGTGAATTGAGGGCAATCCAAGAGAAGATCATGAGTGATGCAACTCTGTGGACGAATTCCAAGGTTGTGTAGATGCTGTATAATAGAAACATGGTTTGCTTACCTTAAAGTCTAGTATGGAAGATGATGCTGTCGCGAGACTTTGCAAGTGATAGTAGTTGTGGGTTGTAGGTGAAGGGTGGAAGAGAAAAGGAATATGGGAAGTGTAGAAAAGTTTGGTGTTGAGTAGAAAAGGAAGAGGATGGGATGATCAGTCCTGCTTGTCTACTTGCCGCGCTGGTAATGGTGGCAATTTCAATCCTATATAGACCGCCTTCGATGGATACTAACCTAATTTTCGACGATGGCAGGAATCATCTGAAGATTAGTACTTCAATGTTGTAAGTATAGGCAAGGATGATCGGATGATATAAGTGCTTGATAGTACAAAGACCACTCCCTTCTATAATATATACTACACATCCATTGAAGAAACCTTTCATCACTAGCATTCAATCATTCTTAGACCTATGCGTACAAGGTAACATTTGGATATATGCTATATCATTGACATTTGGTGATTGCTTTTCAGAACATGATGGATGACAAGTACACTTACACATATACAAATGGGACAAATTGTACGTCAAAGTATCATGTAGTTTAACATCAGATCGAATACGGACTAGGAACATATATGTGTATACCTACTTTCGTACCTATATTAATATGTACTTGTACGGCTCCTATCATCATTATAGTAGTCATGTACCACGGATAGGCAGCAGCAATACCTAACCTAAGTACCTAGTACATAGTCTATTTGCATGGTCCTATTGGAGTTGGGATGGTTATTTCAAGTTTGACATGAAGCAACTGATCCGATGTTGATATATTAACTCTAGATACAAGGGCATCTAACGGAGCAAGGAATCGATGAACTGGAAGACTATTTACTTGTAGGTTAGGTATTCAAGTCATGTATTTATATTTGTGTCCTATATGCTTATCTAGACCCGAAATCATGTCTGCCAGCACATACTCGCACCGTGGATGTGTTTGGGTATTTATTTCGAGCTCGATCCTCTGTACAAGACATCTATGAATATTAAATAGGCTTGAGGCTTAGTATGGGTAAAGGTTCAAAGGTAATTTAATATGGGTGGCAGATAGTATAGACGTTTGTTCTTGGTCTACTCACGAACTCTTGCCCACTTCGCTATTCACACCCATATACCATGTGATTCCAAGCCCGGAACAGTTTCCATGGAATTCTGGTGGCCCTTTACGGAGGAAAATATTGCGTTACATTATTACTTGTACTTAGATGTATAATCTCACTCCTCTTTTCTTCGTTTCACTGGATGAAGTCAATATATGGCAAGTGGTTAGAATTTGTACGTTGGTAACTTGTGCTTTGTAACTGAAATTATCCCCAAGAGATATTTGTTACGAACCTATACCTAGGTACTCAGGTATACGGGGTGCTTCGTGGGTTTCCTTGTTTGTTAGCAGTACTCGTAGAGATCAGATCAAAGTTAAGTCTGTTCGTAAGAGAGGCTTGGAGTCCTCTCCCTATTAGTTCGATACGGTTGAAGTAATAGACTTAGATTGATAGCTAAGGAGCTGAATGAATGACTAGATACATAGGGGCCTGCCATGTTTATATAGATATCCTCTCTTGGCTTATTCTGGTGGTGCTCTGTTGATCTCTGTGAGTGTTGTAGAGACATTTAGAGATCCTCTCCGCTGGTCTCTGTAGCTTTCGCAGAGACGCCCAGAGATCCTTTCTGCTGGTCTCTGTGGATGCTGCAGAGATATTTAGCCGAGGTTTCTCCTGACATGTTCTTTTTGATTGGGTGTTGGTTTTTGACATCCTGGGGGGTTGTGACAATATTACTTAACGAGGAAGTAGAGACATCCGGCAACGAAATAGCTGGTTGGATAATTTTGCTAAGACAGACGATTGGTGTTATTGCGCGTCTTTGAGTGACCCGGAGTGACCACTGTGACCTTGTCTGCTGAGGCAGATATAATATATACAGTGAATATATGGTCTACGAAGTAAAGGCCCCTTTGATCTCTTTGATACTATAGTCCAAGCGTAAATACTAATCACTGCATAGTGAAATTAACCGTAGGTTCAAATAATAGACTCTATTAATCGTTTGACATCTAGAACAAATCGCTTTGTTATTCTGTAGCCACAATTAAGCAACTACAAGTAAATTTATTGGCATCCATGGTTGCAATTGGTACCCCTGTCTTCCGAACATCCCATGTGGCTTTCGTCCGATCCAATCAATGATCGATTCGACACAAACTATTACCAATTATGGAATATCTCGGGTAAGCAATGTTAACCAATCAGAGGTAAAAGAATCAATGTTTGCGGGTAAAAAGCTGCACGTACCAGGTGAACAAAATCTAGCATTCATCGTCGTGAATAGGCGCGTGGTGGAAATGGTATAGTGTTAGCGTATTATGTAATACAGGACGGCATATTTCTGTCACTAAGGCCACAAGAATTATTCAAGAGCCGTCAATCTGGAAAGTAATGTTGTGCTTACGCAATCTAGAATATTATATACTAGCCCTTACCCCTTACATGGGTGGTAAGAAGTGTAAAAAAAATAGTCTTTGAAGAATATGGATGGATTTGTTATCAAGGGATGAAATAATGAATGCATAGAATAGTGTATGAAGCCTAGCTACTAGGTATGTGGGAACGACTCTTCAACTATAGGAACACTTATAAGTACACACGAATATTGAAAAAAACTAGTCATATTGGCAAAGCCGACTGTCATTAAAATTTGACCTATCTTGCTATGCTAATTAAGCTCCTATGAGCTGAAGTTCCCAGTCAAAGATTTAACCTAAGGTTACAAAGGAGCTTTAGAGAAATCCATTTTTAGGACCCGCCCTCTCCAAGCTATAGACCAATCCCGGCGAAATGCGGGAACGCCAGAAAAATGCAACCAAGTAATCATATGTACCTAGGTAACCTCCATGAAACGCGCGATGAGTAGATGGGAATCGTTCATTTGGATCGACAAAAAAGGCCATTAGACGACGTGTTGTTAAATCCAAGCCAATGAATAGTTACGGCGATGTGCCAATTCCATCACTGATAGTATCCACCGTATTGCTGAGAGTGCTGTTGAGTTGGTGCCATGTTATACTGAGTAGCTGGGTATCCTTGCCATCCTGGGAATCCAGGATTTCCGGGGGCCAGATTCTGCATCAACGGGTTGAACTGGCCCGTGCTCGGAGCCTGGTATACGGCGGGCGGCGGTTCGTACGATCCACTCGAACCGGGACGAAGCGGCGAGTTACGGTATGGGGCGGATGCTTGGGGTATTCCACGGTTAATACCGCCAAAAGGACTTGCAGGTCGACCAGACGGACCGGGAGAATCTCGGCTAGAGTACTGGTAAGGTTGATATTCAGACGAAGCTTGTCCGATGTGAGCAGTTGCTGAGCTCGATTGGTTATTACGAGAGGCGCTTTCTTTCTGGGCCTTCCATTCGCTAAAACTCGGTACCGTGGTATTTTGAACCAGACGCACCATGCCATCTGCAGAAAAATGGTGGCCGTGATAACTATCAGCCGGAGGTAGCAGACCAATGAGGAAGCTGATATCTCTGGGAATAGGAGTCGGTGCACTGATATGTGAGGAAGTACCCTGACCCTGCTGCGCTCGTCGTTGTTGATCGAGTCGTCGACCAGCCGCACCTTTAAGGGGTGAAGCCCCCCGAGCTAACTTGCGGGGCGGGTATTCGTCCTGCTCGTCGGGTTGGTATGGTCGCTTCGGGGAGTTGGTAGATTGTAGGAATTGAGGTTGAGGACTTCGCTCAACCTGTGGCATAGGACGGGGGCTACTGCGGGGAGAAACGGATCGATATTCGACAGATTGCATGATACTAGCTTTGGGACGCATCTGTGTAGCCGTAGAAATGATGACTCGAGCGGTGACGGGGTTAAATGTATCCGTAGCAAATCTGGCGGCAAAATGCGACAAGGTAGGATCTTCTGGGAAAAGCTCTGCCATTTGCTTTTCAAGGTCTTTGACTTGCGCTAGCTCGCCGTATCGGGCCTCGTAGCCATGGAAGTACGCGTAAACAGGCTTCAATTTGGGGATGAGTTCAGCTTTCTTCCTAAATCGTTGAACTGTCTGCGAAAAAACAAGTCGAGCATCTAGATAATATTGTTAGCCGAGTTCGATTTTGTGGGAAAGGTGAGTTGGGTGCACTTACTAGTAAAATCACGTTTCGCGTGAAGGTGCTTTAGATATTCGACGAAGTAATCTTCCTGTTCAGGGAATAGTTTTGCGCCGCGCTCGTAGATCTTCGTGCCGACAGCATCTTGATATATATCCCATTCCATGTTCGATACCTCGACGTAGATATCGCTAGTAAGGCGGCCTCTCTGTCGAGCTTCGATAAAAATCCCTCTGAGACCGACAGATGGGGTGCTTTTACCATGTCCCTGTCCCTGAAGTCTTCGGTAGATACGTGCAAGCGCAATCCAGATGTGAGTTATTTGCTGCGAGATCATCTGTATTTGAACCTCATAACCATCTTGTATAGCTTTTATTGTGGCTTCCCTTAAGACTTCCTTGGATGATTTCTCTTTAATCTCCCCATCGTCTTCGTCTATGTCTCCGTTTCTAGGGCCGGCGGAGTCAGGAGCAGCTTCCTGAATCTTAGCGATAGCCGCAGCCTCCTGGTCCTTAATCTTCCTGACCATTCCGTAAAGGGTCTCGAGAACTCGATCACAAGGTTCTCTAACAGCTTGTACAAGAGCCGCTTTGTTTACATCGTCCTCGCGAGCGGCTTGTGTTGATTCGATACGATCGGCATGCTTGAGAGCCAATAAGAAACTCTCTGGGTTTGCTTCGAGACCGTCAATGAGGAATCGTAAGCCCGTATCCTGGCCGTCTTCGCTGGTAATATTGTTATCGAAACACCACTCGGCAGCATCAACCCACAGTTCTGGCCAGAAGCGGAGCGCCATCAATGCTTGTTTGTAGACCTGGAGAACTCGCTGTCTGTACGTGATTGAGTCGTCGGGCTGCAAGATGAGCGGATCGTCCTTCTCCCAGGTAATCCAGGCCTTCCACAGTCGAACTTGCTCTAGATATTCCTGGTCGCCTTCGAAGCCAGGGGCCGGGGGTAGGCGAGGAAGGGTCGTCTTTTTAAGACCACGCGTGATATTCTCGAGGTGAGTGTTAGCGCTTCTCGCCGTCATATGTGATGGGGATCGTTCCTGTAGGAACTTCCGACCCTGCGATTTATTAGTCATTTTCCACCTGGTAAAAGGATTGTTGCTCCTCACCGTCATCTTATTCAATCCCATCTCGAATTGATCATACTCCTTCCACAAAGAGTTGACATTGGCCATAGGAATAGCGATAGCACGCTGATAAGCTTTGCGGAGAATATCCATCTTTTGCTGATCTTGCCATCCCGTACCTCCGATCTGGCCAGGTCCAGTCTTGATGAACTGTATGTAGTCTGACCATATGCCTCCTGCATCTCGATCTTGGCCGATATTATTCAGGACGAACTCGTAAGACTGACTGACAGTCTGTCGCGCCCTGCCGGTTGGGTCATTGAGATCATTTCTGCGGCGGATGTAATTAAGATATGCAGTCCAAAGCTGGACGTCGGGTATAGCTCGAAGGGTACGGGTGAATATCGATTCGGCTTCTGCGGTATTATTGAAGCTTAGCTCCATGTCAAGGTATGCTACCCATATTTCAGCCTGGTTTATAGTTAGCATAGTGACTATTAAAGGATAGGGAGGGACTTACAGCCTGGGGGAACACTTTCAAGAAGCGCTCATACACAGCTCGCGCATCTTCAATTTTGTGTCGCTTCTTCTGTTCGTCAATTAGGGCCAACCAAGCATCCATGTCGCCTCGAGGATCTTCCTTGATGCGGTCCTCGAGAATGCCAACAATATCGGCGGGGAGTCTCAAGCGTGTCGCGTTAGCAATCGCGGCTGCAGGCATGGCGGTTGGGGGAGCAGGCTCATTGTTTTCCTGAGGAGGGATATTGTTCGTCGCGTCTTGTGGTGTAATGTTTGGCTGGGGAGGCGCGTTACTGAATGGTTGAATTTGAGCTTCCGAGGGAGTAGGCTTAAGGGTATCCGGTTGGTAGACTGGAGCAGGAACTGGGGTATCGTCCTCTTCATCGGAGGAATTCTCAATAATAAAGCCTCCTGCTGTCTTGGGTTTCTTGGTTGGTCGAGGTGAGTCGGAAGCAGGTCGTTCTACAGCAGGTGCTGGCACAGAAGTAATAGGAACAGACTCTGGGTCGTATTCTGGATCGTATTCTCCACCATCTTCATCATCGGGCGAGGTCTGGTCATCACCACCGTTCCAACCATCTGCGCCCCATGCAGGAGCATCGTCCTGTTGGGGAAGAATATCGCCTGACTCTTCGGAAGCCATGATAGAAGGAGCTACGGAGCTCTCGAGAGCTTTGCAATCGATGTCAGGGTAAGTTATGTCTGATTCAGTGCTCGACGTACGAGGTTGGTCCTGTAGATGTAAGATAAGTCTACTTGCGAAGCTCCTACACTACCATGCGCAAGTTCTGTTAATTGAAATGGCGTTATTGCCAATCAAACGAAGTGTACAGGCCCTCTATGTCTTTAAACTCGGCTGCGATACAGACGGAGTTCGTGCCTTACTGTCGCCTGAAAATGGTTATAAGGTGTTCGGATGTTGGTAGATTAGAGGGTCTCGACGAATGGAAAGAAAGTAGGGTTTGGTTGAGCGAAATTTAGCACATTGGCTCGTTCGCGTGATATGTTTTGTCGATTGGCATCGATGAAGGGTAACGAGAGCGATGCATAAATGGATGTGAAAGTCGAGGGACAATGGAAAAAAAATAGTTGAAAGGTTTCAACAGTTTGTAGCTTCCAGTAAGAAAACAATAGCGCTAGTAAAGACGCTGTAAAGACAAGCAAAAGATCTGTATTTGAGAGCTAACCTATCCTGGACTAGCGCGGCTCGAATCAATTGTGGGCAAAAAGGTACGTATCAGGTTTTGGTGGGGCACATGAGTTTTAAGGTGATATGGAAAGTACCTCAAGTACCCTTTCCCCATACATAATGTACTTCCCGAAGAGATGGAGCTGTGCTCGGGCCACAATAGCTTAAGTTCTTTCCGCGATTTGCGTACCTTGGTGCATCCTACCTGCCAGCGTACAGGGTACTTAGCAGGCCAATTGGGTACACGTGCACTGTATGCAAGCACTGAACGCGCCTTTCCTACAGGAAGCGCGTTTCTTTGTTCTAAAAAAGACCCCTGTAAATCTGGTGGAAAAAAAAGTGACTTGGTACCTACCACATGTGCACTGCACCGCTGCCGCTGCACAGGCTAGACGCTAGACGCTAGACCAGCTACCCTTCATCGCAACTCGCAAGTTGGAAAAATATCCAAAATAAACAACTGGACCACGCACCCACCGCCAACCCCTACTTCTCCCCACCGACGACCGCTTCTTCTATCACAACAATTTCAAATCGTACATTGACTGCTGCTTCTTCTTAGATCTTCAGTCTTTTTCGTTTTTCTTACTTAGATACAACCCACATTTTACAAGTTCACACACCGCTACAATCGTCAAGATGTCGGTCGTTTCCCTGCTCGGTGTCAACATTTTGAACAACCCAGCCAAATTCACCGACAACTACGTGTTCGAGATTACTTTCGAATGTCTCGAGCAGCTTGAGAAGGGTATTTCCATCAATTTAAGATTCCTCAATTTACTTGTGTATCAGATTAATTGACTTTTATTTAGACTTGGAGTGGAAGTTGACCTACGTCGGCTCTGCGACCTCGTAAGTAGCTATTCGACAATTGAATTTGTTTTTTTTTCTTGTGTGCTGACGTGGAGCAACAGCGACCAGTACGACCAAGAGCTTGACTCTCTCCTCGTCGGACCCATCCCCGTCGGCGTCAACAAGTTCATCTTCGAGGCCGATGCTCCCAAGACCACTCGTATTCCCGATGCCGACATCCTCGGTGTCACCGTCGTCCTTCTGACCTGCTCCTACGACGGTCGCGAGTTCGTTCGCGTCGGATACTATGTCAACAATGAGTACGAGTCGGATGAGCTGAACGCGGATCCCCCCGCCAAGCCTATCGTCGAGAAGATCCGCCGCAACGTTCTAGCTGACAAGCCCCGCGTTACACGCTTCGCCATCAAGTGGTACGTGGATATCTGATTGATGGACTTCGGTCACACATATGCTAACCTATAATATAGGGACTCTGAGGCATCTGCACCTCCCGAGTTCCCTCCTGAGCAGCCCGAGGCAGATCTCCAGCCCGACGAAGAGGAGTACGGAGCCGACGAGCTTGAGGAGGACGGCGAAGAGGAAGAGGGAGCTGAGGCCGCCGCCGAGAACGCTGGTGAGGCCAGCGCCGCCGCTGTCGCAGCTGACGGAGATGCCGAGATGGCAGGTGTTGAGGAGAGCGGAGAGCCTGCCGAAGAGGACGAGCTATCCGATGAAGGCTCCGTCGACCTTGAGAACGAGAGCGAAGATGAGCTCGAGGAGGAAGGCGAGGGCGAAGCTGTCGAAGGCGGTGACGACGCCATGGAGGTCGACGAGAAGCCGGCCGATTCCACCAAGCCTCAGGAGGTCATGGCTCATTAGGTTGCCAGTCGTGCCTAATTCGAGCAGTTCTTTACGGGTTTCATGAGCATGTGGTGGCGATACCCTACACGAAGTTATGAAGGGGTTTGGCATGATTCGGCGGTTGGCTAATGACTGGGGTATGACTACTTCGCAGTGGATGGCTGAGCATCGCTTATAGAGAGAGTTGCTTTCTGCTGAACGCATACGAAATGATTAATTGACATTGAATTTCTCATATTCTTTTCTTTGACGTGACATTTCTTTCTAGGACCTGCCTTTGATGACACTAATTTGGAGTATTCCAAGTGACACTTTTGCTGTCATAGTGAAGGGTCCACTTAAAATGGAGAACTTGAAGCCCACTCACAGTCATGATAGAGGAGACAATAATGATCACATTCGTACATCGTACTAGGTCAACTGAAAGAAAATCTGAAGTTTACCTAAGGATCATCTGATATTATCAGCTCTATCTAATTTGCATTTGAATTTATTAAAAGGAAACCAAAATATTAGTGTGACTGAACTGGTGAGGAGGAGCTTGGCAACAGCACGCTCTTTGAAGCTGGGAAAAAGCTCTCCCATGCTACGCTTTAGAGGACAAAGGAACCAAAGACAAAACTAACTCAGATATTACCAGTCAATTTACGTGAATCTGCTATTCATATTAATCCTGTCCAGATCTCCTTAACGCCTGCCGACGATCGATAACTCCGTGACCGGGCCACTTACGAATGACCATTCTAGCAACTTGGAATCTTGCATGGGAATAGCTTCTGCTCCACTGAAACGGTGGAGTCAATTGTCAAAGTAAACTGTCAACTCAGCAAAAGAAGGACAGGCAAAGCTTAACTTAA